>JAGSMU010000026.1:10582500-11832500 GCA_029286865.1 Teinopalpus imperialis
TTATTGATAGTATAATTAAAAGTGAAGATAAATATTAATTCTAAGTTAAATACTATTAATCCATAAAATAACGCCAGATTATTAAATTGAAGTCAATAAAGACTTCTATTTAGCAGTCGGGACCTTATTGATAAGACTATATATACCGTGGAATGGAATAATTTTATAAATTTATTAGTAATGTAAATTCAAGGTATCTTTGAACTGATTCTTGATAAAAGTATTGACACTCTAAAAGTATGATTGCAATCGAAGCGTCAAGTAATACTGCCACTAGCACTTTCAAATAGCGATTTATACTCTCAATATTCTATCAGAATGAACCCCGTAAAACTGCGACCAGACCACAGATGCATACACTAATTTGCTTCTCACTGAACTAGAATACAGACTTATTACGTCTCTGGCAGTTATTCATCAAAATATGTACATCAAAATGCTTTAATAAACTTACCTTTATATGTAAAATCATTAGTTTACATAGTTTTCTACATTTAAATGATATTTAATTATTAATGTTCAATTCCATTGTTATAACACCGTTCAGCAAATATTTTTTTTGCAACTCAAAACAACCCCTAATTCTTTTAATTTGTTAGCATTCCTGCAAGCATTTCTCTCTAATTTATTATTGAATTAATTAAAATTCAAAATGGGAACCCTGCGGAAGTCTAGAAGGGATTTCTATAGCTATAGATTTGTATCCTTTAAGTAAAAGAAAGTATAGTATATTATTGGAATAAAGATGTGCCCGTTTGTTATCATTATTTCAAAAATAATTCTTTATTTTCTGGTTGGTGCAATGAATATTTTCATAATAGATTGTACTGAATATAATCACCATAAACTGTACAGCGCACCGAGACGGTAACGACATTCAGAACATTTAAATAAAACGCTCTGCGACACCATTGACTTCTCTAAGATGTCTAAGATGTTTTTCTGTTACTACTGATAAGTTTTACGAGCTAAATCGTACCTTAAGAGTTTATTGAAGAGGCTAGCATAAATCAAATTTTGTAATTTTTATGTGAACTTTGTAATGGTTAAAAATAATAATATAATCTTTGAATTATGACCACTTTGCCATGGAAATGTCAAAAGTGAAACAATTCAATAAAAAGTACTGTTTAGATCTTTTAAGAACCTAGAATCACTTTAAATTTTAAATATGTTTCATATTTGTCAAGTGACTTAAATTAAAACAAAATGTTAACATCACTGAAAACCACATTCAAATTGGTTAAGCCTTTGTGGAGATTAGCGAACAGCACAAACAGACAAATAGTTAGTTTCCAATTATATTATATGTACAGATAGAACAACATTCTTAAACTTTTTGAGCAGAAGACATTCATATTATATATAAATGTAATGTATTGATATGATTTACCAAAAAATATTTATGAAGTAATTTACTTAATTCAAAAATCAATTGAAATAAACGTTTATTTTAATTTAATAGGAAGTTTGTAATCGTTTGTAACTTGTGATTAAAATCGTATGGGTTAATTATAAAAATGTTTCAAAATTTTCACAGAATTAACTTATTTAGCGAAGATTAGTTGGAGCATATATGAAATGAAACTAAATAACTATTTATTTTGTTGGTAGTTGTTAGCAAATCCTATTAGAAGTTCAAATACATTATTCCTATCGCATAACATTACTCTCTTGGGTTTCCTAACATAATTCCGCATTGCAAGACAACCAATGCAATGCATCATCGTTCAAGTATTTTACGTTGTTTATTTGTAAGTACAATAGAGTTATTTTTTTTAATTTGTTAGCATTCCTGCAAGCATTTCTCTCTAATTTATTATTGAATTAATTAAAATTCAAAATGGGAACCCTGCGGAAGTCTAGAAGGGATTTCTATAGCTATAGATTTGTATCCTTTAAGTAAAAGAAAGTATAGTATATTATTGGAATAAAGATGTGCCCGTTTGTTATCATTATTTCAAAAATAATTCTTTATTTTCTGGTTGGTGCAATGAATATTTTCATAATAGGTTGTACTGAATATAATCACCATAAATTGTACAGCGCACCGAGACGGTAACGACATTCAGAACATTTAAATAGAACGCTCTGCGACACCATTGACTTCTCTAAGATGTCTAAGATGTTTTTCTGTTACTACTGATAAGTTTTACGAGCTAAGTCGTACCTTAAGAGTTTATTGAAGAGGCTAGCATAAATCAAATTTTGTAATTTTTATGTGAACTTTGTAATGGTTAAAAATAATAATATAATCTTTGAATTATGACCATTTTGCCATGGAAATGTCAAAAGTGAAACAATTCAATAAAAAGTACTGTTTAGATCTTTTAAGAACCTACAATCACTTTAAATTTTAAATATGTTTCATATTTGTCAAGTGACTTAAATTAAAACAAAATGTTAACATCACTGAAAACCACATCCAAATTGGTTAAGCATTTGTGGAGATTAGCGAACAGCACAAACAGACAAATAGTTAGTTTCCAATTATATTATATGTACAGATAGAACAACATTCTTAAACTTTTTGAGCAGAAGACATTCATATTATATATAAATGTAACGTATTGATATGATTTACCAAAAAATATTTATGAAGTAATTTACTTCATTCAAAAATCAATTGAAATAACCTCTTATTTTAATTCAATAGGAAGTTTGTAATCGTTTGTAACTTGTGATTAAAAGCGTATGGGTTAATTATAAAAATGTTTAAAAAAATTCACAGAATTAACTTATTTAGCGAAGGTTAGTTGGAGCATATATGAAATGAAACTAAATAACTATTCATTTTGTTGGTAGTTGTTAGCAAATCCTATTAGAAGTTCAAATACATTATTCCTATCGCATAACATTACTCTCTTGGGTTTCCTAATGCAAAAACGGTCTCACACCAGAGAACAATATGGAATGCCTCGTCACCGCTAATAAGTTTCTTTCTTTCACTAGTCTTCTATTTTATATTGGTATACTAGAAAGCGTAGTCCTACAACAGTCGTGCCGATATATTAGTTCTACATTTAGATCATAACTGCGTTCATTCTAAGCTCATTCGTTATCAATTCACTTAGATCAATCTGCGAGTACGCCGTGACTAAACATAGATTAATGATAAGGAAATGTTAATATTTTTGATTTAATGTTAAAAATATAAATAAATTTATAATTATACTAAAACTATATATAAAATTTAGATATAAAAATATATAAAATAAATATTATATATAAAAAAAATATATACAGATGTATTAAAAATTATAAAAATTTAATTTGAAAAAGAAAAGACGGTGTAATGTAGGTTATCGTATAGAAGGCTTAGCTAAAAGCACATTGGCATATATGTAAGTTAATAGGTACATAGAGACAAATAAGTAACCAATATATATTTTATTGCTCTATTCTAATATGCCTGTTGCCCTATATATCAGTTATGTACATGATATATATATATATATATATATATATATATATATATATATATATATATATATATATATATATATATATATATATATATATATATATATATATATATATATATATATATATATATATATATATATATATATATATATATATATATATATATATATATATATATATATATATATATATATATATATATATATATATATATATATATATATATATATATATATATATATATATATATATATATATATATATATATATATATATATATATATATATATATATATATATATATATATATATATATATATATATATATATATATATATATATATATATATATATATATATATATATATATATATATATATATATATATATATATATATATATATATATATATATATATATATATATATATATATATATATATATATATATATATATATATATATATATATATATATATATATATATATATATATATATATATATATATATATATATATATATATATATATATATATATATATATATATATATATATATATATATATATATATATATATATATATATATATATATATATATATATATATAAATGTAACGTATTGATATGATTTACCAAAAATATTTATGAAGTAATTTACTTCATTCAAAAATCAATTGAAATAACCTCTTATTTTAATTCAATAGGAAGTTTGTAATCGTTTGTAACTTGTGATTAAAAGCGTATGGGTTAATTATAAAAATGTTTAAAAAAATTCACAGAATTAACTTATTTAGCGAAGGTTAGTTGGAGCATATATGAAATGAAACTAAATAACTATTCATTTTGTTGGTAGTTGTTAGCAAACCCTATTAGAAGTTCAAATACATTATTCCTATCGCATAACATTACTCTCTTGGGTTTCCTTACATAATTCCGCTTTGCAAGACAATCAATGCAATGCATCATCGCAAGTATTTTACGTTATTTATTTGTAAGAATAATAGTGTTATTTTTTTTAATTTGTAAAGCAATGGTCTAGTAAGGGGTGAATGTTCCAATCCGTTTATGTGTCTTATAATACAGACAATAGTGAATACATCTGTTAAACTATGTTTTATTTCTAATTAACATTATGTGGAATTGTAATCAAGTAGTCCTTGAATGAAGAAAAAATATAACATTAGGTGACCGGGCGCACTATTTACTCGGTGGGAAGTGATTATTTACATGACACCAACATTTATCCTCGATAAGGATTCATAATGCAAAAACGGTCTCACACCAGAGAACAATATGGAATGCCTCGTCACCGCTAATAAGTTTCTTTCTTTCACTAGTCTTCTATTTTATATTGGTATACTAGAAAGCGTAGTCCTACAACAGTCGTGCCGATATATTAGTTCTACATTTAGATCATAACTGCGTTCATTCTAAGCTCATTCGTTATCAATTCACTTAGATCAATCTGCAAGTACGGCGTGACTAAACATAGATTAATGATAAGGAAATGTTAATATTTTTGATTTAATGTTAAAAATATAAATAAATTTATAATTATACTAAAACTATATATAAAATTTAGATATAAAAATATATAAAATAAATATTATATATAAAAAAAATATATATAGATGTATTAAAAATTATAAAAATTTAATTTGAAAAAGAAAAGACGGTGTAATGTAGGTTATCGTATAGAAGGCTTAGCTAAAAGCACATTGGCATATATGTAAGTTAATAGGTACATAGAGACAAATAAGTAACCAATATATATTTTATTGCTCTATTCTAATATGCCTGTTGCCCTATATATCAGTTATGTACATGATATATATGCTAGCTAGGTGCAGCATACGTATCTGCATTAATTCACAGAATCTATCGATCTATCAAGTGAAGTGCAACACGGAGCCATTCGTACGTCTTGTATGATAGATTGATTTGCTCATACGCTTGCAATTCCGTTTTCCAATATAGCGACTATACTGAATTACAGAATTTAATATTTACAAATAAATATTTTTTCATTAACGAAATGGTAAAGAAAACTATACCCATTTGATATTTAATGATTTGCCATAAGTATTTTTATTATGTTTAGTAAACTATATTATATAAATAATTAAATAAAATAGATGAAATTAAAATGATATTTAATTATTTCCCAATACTGTCGTTTTATTTATATATTAAGGATATTTTCTGCAAGTCAACCCGGTGGCTTTATTAATTTAATTCGTTATATTTACTAAATAGATTCTTAATGGATGTATATCATTCCTAAGATAACTACATTTCTTAAAAATAAAAAAGAGCGTTCTATAAACTTAAGAGCTTTTACAAAACTAATTTAAGCAACAATGTGTTACTTCGAACACCATAAACCGGTTAACAAAAACTCTTTCTGTTTTAGCATGTTAATTGCTAGATACGTAAGTTGTTAACTAAGCAAACTTAACGCTTTGTCACTTAGGTCATTGCACCCAAAGGCGTACGTGCTGAAGTGATCTTTTTCAAATCTGATTAATTCCTTTAAGTATTTTAAAACACATTTCCCGTTTAAGGTATTGTTCTCGTTTTTTATTTCTATTAACTTCGTCATATATTATTTTATGAAACTACAACAATATATTCTAACACTGTACCGCAACTTTACATTTGGTGTTATTGGAACCAAGCTATATCTTATATATATATATTCCAAAATGGACACACAATTAACATTTTCAAACATAGCTGCAGCTTGGGTATACCACTAATAGTACCATATTTTTAACTCTGATATTGACTACAGATAACTTGTATCGACAGCTCACATATTATTTAATAATTAAAAGGAAATTCATAATCATCTTTTTCTACCTATAAATAAATTTAGCCACTTTATTTTCTTTTAACATGCACACATGATGCCGACACAAAAACGAAAAACATCAATCAAATATTTGTGTCTAATACATGCTGGCATTTATTATATGCCGGATAAAGCATATTTACCTATTTTGCCCTTTTTACACATTTGCATCCCACCGCTATGAGTGATCTCACATAAATGTGCGTACATATAACATCAACAATCAACAAACAAAACATCAAATTTAGACAGTGGTATGGCTGCACCGCACTTTGTTTCTAGCAGAATGAATAGGTAAGCTCGACAACTAGGACCACGTCCTCACAGAATACCAGCGAAATTGCATTATAATGCTGCTCTTTCTTCTGGTGCGCGTAGCGTTCCGGAGGCATTCATTACCGGAGACGGGGCATTCCATCTAAGTCCTCAAAGGTGACAACGCATCCGCATTATGATTCCTTGTCTAGGATGAATGTGTGCTCGTTTGTTACTCTCAATGTAATTTTAAAAAATAAATTAAAAAAAACTCTTCACGTACATATTGGTGGAAACAATGTAAATATAAAAATGTAAATACAGAAATAATTCATAACGTCTCCCATAGACGTATATACCATAAGGCAGGGCTATCCGTGGTACTGACTGCTTTTGATATACACCCCTTAATTAGGAGCGACGTGGAGTAGTCTAAGGGGCTCTGAATTGCACAATGCACAGGTTTTCAGCCTCAATTGTTCTATTGTGAAAGACCATTGTTCTTCCGATGATTTAAGCAATTTTGTTTGTCCAATTAGGATGTCAGACTTTTTAAGTGTCTTTAATATATGCAGTGATAATTAGTTTACGTTATTTACATGTAATACCACTTCTTTAGAATTTACTTGGAAAGTAAAATGAATGAGATACCTATCTGTATATTTACACTAATATAAAGCTGCAGAGTTGGTTTGGTTGAACGCACTAATCTCAGGAACTACTGGTTCGAATTGAAAAAATATTTTTGTTTTGCATAGTCCATTCATCAAGGTAAGCTGTAGACTATAGAACATCACGCTGTTACCAAAAGGAGCGGAGCATCAATGAAAAATGTTGCAAAAACGCGAAAAAATTCCCTTACGTGTAAACGGTTAAAGTTACGCAAAAATCATAAATTACGGAATTATTCCAAATTAAAAGAAGCGTTGCTTTACAAGAGACATACGAAGCATCGTGTAGTCTCGCGAAGTCGCAGGCACAGTTAGTATCCAAATACTCCCATAACTAAAATGTCCTGCTAAGTTAAAATTCGTTCTATCCAGATGTGTTGATGTAATTTAATTGCGCTAAAATGTATTAAAAAAATTTTAGTATTACATCCAGCACTATTTATTCCTGGAAAAAACATAAAATATTACATTCACATTTGTAATTGTTATACTAAACCTCCTAGTTAAAGCATAGCTTATACTAAACGTAAAATTCCTTTACAACGTTTAGAAATATGTATGAAAAATTATTGCGGCAAAATTGATAATAATAAGTTACTCTACAATTAATTTGCGACTCAAAATTCATACCTTTTTTACTTTTACATTTATATAATAGATTATTTCGTGTGCATGGTATGCTATGCTACGTCCGAACTTCCACTTAACATCGTATTTCGGCGGACACCCTTTGTGTTCTGGAGCCCATTCTATGCATAGTCCGTTCGTGAATCAGAACAATTTCTTTTGCCCAGAATCGTTGGTCCACCATACCTCTCGGAGTAGGCATGTCGAGAATATATTAATGAAACGTTTTTATATCTCACAGGTCTCAATAATTTGGCCGGAATGTGTGCCGTGTAATTTGTCCGGCATGGACACGGGGGCGCAAAGATTTATTAGTGTCATTTCAACGTAATACGTTTTTTCATCGGTCGCTATTATCATTTCGTTATTTTATTTCATTTCATTGCTTGACAGATGTATTATATTAATTGCAAAAAAAGAATTTTATTAATCACCGCAATTTTACGAATTGAATTTGATTAAAAGAAAGATATTGTTAGTAGGTATTCTTCTGAATATGATTCCTGCGACCCATGACGCCAACATTCTTCCTTTTTCTCTCATCGTTCTAGATACGAACTCATAATAAAAATGAATTATCATCTTTAAAGACTAAGATAGCTCTTATCGCCAGTAATAAGATCTAAGAGTCCCGACGGAACAGAGATGCTGAGCTACGATTTCATGCTTTCATTCTGTGAAAGGGTGGTGCTTTCTCGGTCCGAGGGATCTCATAGAGCTACAGCTCCTTTATAGCTGCAATATATAGCCCTCCGTGTTGACAAACAATTTATCCTGTAACTAAACGATCGAATTTTTATAACTTTGTACCGCTATATCCTAATGGTTTAGGATACAATCTGTTAAACTCGGAGTTTCGAATCCTCTATTCAGCTGTTGTTGTCAACCACGCTTAAGCTGAATTGGAGTGGTCAACGTTAATTTTAGTAACGTTAATAGTCCTGGCAGCAGACCTATTGTATCTAATAATACTCAATCCCCCTTTTAATCGTCGTATAAATTATCAAATAATAGGGAATTTAAGCATATATCTAAATACGAAAACTGTAATAATTGACATCCAGTGTGATGAGATCGATAGTTATTATTTTATTTTATTTGTTTATTTATTTTCCTTAACAATTTAAGTTTTTTATTGTGTTATGATTAATTAACGAGCCCACAGTTCACCTGATGGTAAATGATCCTCCTCCAAAATAATTATGATACAAATGCGTTGTCACCTTTGAGGACAAAGATGGAATGCGACAACACTTCATTTAAATTTCTCTAGTATTCTGTCGGAGTGTGGTCCTTCTCCGGTCAAGTAGACCTATTCATGCCATGGCTAGAAACAAATTGCACCGTGGATCTGCCAATATAAAAACACTATATACTTTCCACGCCCGTAACTCCTGTATAGGGATGGCAATATAGCACGGACAGAAACACGGCTCAACCAATTGTATGATAGACAAATGTCAAAAATTTATTTAAATTTTTTCTCACAATTCAAGAACTTAACTTTCGTTTAGATCAAATAGTAACAAACATTTTATTTTATAGATCGATAAGAAAATGAAATTTGTTATACTCTTACGAATGTATGCTGGTCGTACAACAACATTTTTGTACGAAATATTGTATATTATATTATGATTTATATTATAAATGATGATGAAATGAACGTAGACGCGGCATATCCCATCCGTAGTAAGTGAGTCCTTTTTCATGAAGCCTTAACAAATGGGCTCCGGGATAATCCTCATAGTGCTCTATTACAGTTTTGATTTATGTTGTCCAATCAGCAATAGTAGTCTTTAGTACAGGATATTTATATTCTTTGGCTCAGCTAATTGATTATTTGTTTTTGCAGTTTAACAATTTTAAGGCGTACCTCGATTCGAAACAGTTTAACAATCAATTTATGTATAATTTAAAACAATAGAATACTCGAATACTATACCGTTTGTAAAAATAAGTTTCCCCGAATAGGTTAATTTTTATGCTGTGCTGACATGTTATTTATTAAAACTATTATAAGATTTCCAAAGTATACATATTTATGCACTTGACTGTATTTTGAATAGCACAAAGAAACACGTTCCAAGAATTAAGTACATTTTAGCTGTTGGCAGAAAGAGGAACGAATGTCACT
Organism: Teinopalpus imperialis; assembly: GCA_029286865.1. Taxonomy (NCBI): domain Eukaryota; kingdom Metazoa; phylum Arthropoda; class Insecta; order Lepidoptera; family Papilionidae; genus Teinopalpus; species Teinopalpus imperialis. The sequence continues at coordinate 10,592,472 of JAGSMU010000026.1, forward strand.
GAAATTATTTTATTCGCTAAAACGTAGACGTAGTCGGTAAAAGGAAATCTTTGCGCTCGTTTTTACACTCAGCAGCGCCAAGTGCTGGCGGCAATTAGAATTCAGCATTTGACTAAGGTTTAAAAATTTAGGCCGTTGTTTTTTTCGCTAGATTTTTTTTTCTCTAATAGATGTATTTGCTAATTTACCTAACATAATAAAATCTTGATCAAGTACTAGGTATTTTTAGGTACTGCAGTTGACAAATGTAAGTTTTATAATAAATAGTAATTTAGTTTCCAACTTACTAAATATTATCATCAGCCTGCGCCAGTATAGCCCTAAATAATGGCATCCATCTTAATTCCCTTAACTATATATTCAGTGAGCAAAAGCTTTTGCATATACTAAGCCTTTCATCGTCTTAGTAGACTTCCTTTGTTTACCAAACACGCCAGTTAATTATTTTCTTCATTATTAGTTCTTTATTAAAACGTTTAAGGTAATATTCTACATGTATATGTTATTATAATTAAAACTAGATTTATATGAAAACTGAACATACAAACATAATTACATGTCATAATTACATGTCATAATTACATGTCATAATTACATGTCATAATTTACTTTAAAAGTATTTTTCGCTATATATTGGATTGCCTTAAGATTAACACGTTATCGTATCCTCTACTTAAGCCTAATGTGAAGACGGGCGCTGTTAACTGATATGTGATTAATCAAGCAAGCCTCAAGTCGAAAAGCTGGGGTCGTGCCGGCTGTATTCCGATAAATAGGGGATTATCCCCGACTTTCCTTAAACAAAGCGTCTCAGCGCATTATCAATGTATTAGGTTTCCCCAGCTCTAGTAGATGTATTAATCAATTAGAATGTAACTAAGTTGTTTTTTTTATTACATTGGGAGTAATAAACGAGCACAGAGTTCAAATAATGGCTGATAAGTGATTCCTGCGGTCGATGACATCTGCATTCATCCTTGACAAGGAATCATAATGCAGATGCGTTGTCACCCTTGAGAACTGAGATAGAATGGCTCGTCACTTGTAATTAAGGTCCCCGGATCCCTGCACTCGCCAGACAAAACACGGCATGCTATTTTATGCTGGTATTTTGTTAAGGCATGATCCTACCCCCGTCGAGCTGGCCCATTCATACTACACCTAGAAAAAAATGCAGTGTATCTCTACCATTGATAAATAAATAGTTTACCTGATAGTAAGTGATTCCTATGGACCACGAGAGCTATTAATCATAATTCAGATTTGTCGTCACCCTTACGGCTTTAGATGAAATGATTTATCAGTAATAAGGTCTCCGATAACTTTCTTTCGCCATAGTTATGCAAAGTAAATATTTATCTTATTCTGGTTCTTTTCGTCATACAGATATGAGTGGTTCATAACTGCGACGTGATTGTAGTTTTTGATAGGTTTATTGTTTATTGGTTTGTAAATAAATAACCCTAAATATGTGTTTGTATTCGACTACAGAGTAAATCCAAATACAAAGATTTATTATTCATTTTCTACTTTACTATTGCTTTTCATCTTTTCCTTGTCTTCCTGTCGCTTTGGAACCCTCCACATTTATTTTTATCCCTTTAAGTACTATACCATATGGAATGTTGCAAAAAGATGTTCTAATTAACTCCTGCCGCTTAGTTCCAATAATACATCACCTACCATAATTCCACAATCCTTCTGCACCACCTTGATGGTTGGCGATCTGTGGTCCAACTTCAGTTAGCGGCGTTTCCGAACTATAGTCACATCAAAGGTGGACAACGGACTACTTTAGTGTGTATTACTGGTATATATGGGGAGAGATAATCACTATTATATTATCGCGTAGTCTACATGCTTCTCTATTATAAAAAAATAACATGAAAAAAATTAAGTTGTGTAAAAATTAAGCTTATAACTATATACGACTTCATTTTTATTATTTATATATATATATATATATATATATATATATATATATATATATATATGTGTGTGTAAGAACGCCTGCATTCTTTTAAAAGTAGTGAAAAGTAGAAAAATTATAGAGATACTTTTAACAAGTATTAAGAAAGAAAGTATTATTTAATTTATGAGACAATAATTTTGACTGATTATCATCGGTGTTTCCTCCATTTTTAAATTTTATTGATTTAAAAAGCAAAAGATCGAGTAGCAAATATCATAAAAAGTTAATTGAAACTTTTAAATCGAGTGTAACGGCTACACGGTTGACTCTTAGCCAAGTTTCATCGCCTTATAGTGTTCATTGTTGTTGTAGTTGGAATTGAAATTCTTAAAAGATATTATTTCGTCTCCGAGATGAAACAAAATTATATACTCGTATGCTAGGCTAGACTAGTTCTTAAGTATGGGGGCAAACGCAGAATATACACATTCTATCCTACAGGATGATCGCCTAAATTAAGAAAACGCATGTGCATCTTGAAATTATGTTGGTTTAGGTGTTTATGGGTCGCAGTTATTATTTATAATCAGATGAACTATGTGCTCATTTGCCACGGCTAGTTCGCATTAAGCTTAATAAGCAATACTCTGCTGTATGTCTTAGAAATGAATAGAAAAATTATAACTTTCCTCCAAAGGGCTGTGGTGGGGCCGCATTATAACAACAAAACCTTCTATAAACAGACCCGCTCTCGACAATGGCGGTGTTTTTGGCGCACTATATGTTATATAATAATTAATAATTAAAAATTGATAAATTAATAATTACCATTGATTAACTAGAAATTTGAATGTATAAATTAACCGAGGCATTTAATTATTCAGAAGGTAGGTTTGAAACGCTTTAAATAATGGCCCGAAATTTGTTTAATACCTGCAAAGGCTTCTTATTTGAATGACTGATATACATAATGTTGAAGTATTGTATATTATTTTTAAAAAAAAATTGTCGAAGTATTAGAAGATTATTCAACAATGGTTCCAACAGCACCATAGCGCGCTGGTCAGTACAGTGTTCATGAAACCTTTATTATACCACAGGCCGCAGGAATCATTTGTCATCGGGTGTACTGGGGGCTCGTTTGTTACTCTCAATGTAATAAAAAAAAACACTAATTGTACATTTCCATTGTAATTATTATAAAATGGAAACCTTTCGAGTTTATACGTGCTATACAGTCGTTCTAATTATGACAATAACGAAGCATTCCATCTTAACAACGCATTGGCATCTTGAATCTTTGTTGAGGATGGATTTAGGTGCCATGCACCATCACTTACCGTCAAGTAAGCTGTGTGATTGTCTGTCAGTCCTAATATAATTTTAAAAAATATTTAAGAAAAAACACAATTATTTTATAGTCTATTCATTAGATCTTTTAAGATTTATATAAATGCTTTCATAAAATTTCACTCGTTAGTAAAGTAATGTTCTAATATCATAGCGATTTGAAATTGTGAACTGTGTACGAAGAAATCGAGATCTGTAATCGCATACCTGCTAGCGTCTGCTTTGGAGCGTTAGTGCATATAAAAGGAAGCTTCCGGGTGATTTTCTTCTTATCGCCCCTCACTGCTTTACAATTGGAGGAGTCTCACTGCAGTTCTTTTGTAAGCGATTCCATTCACAAGTGTAATCTTTTTTTGATTTAAAATTAATTTAGTTTTTTTCTACTTGCCGATATATTTGTCATTCATGACTTTAAAACATTTTTTATTATGTTTTGACACTGGTAGAGCTACTATGCAGTTTGGTTCTAGCTGTAGAATGAATGGGTCATCTCGACCGAGGTAGGGATACCCCTCATAGAATACCGGCCGCGGGTATAACTTGCCATCAGGTGAACTGTGTACTCGTTTGTTACACTCTCAATGTATTAATTATATAATGTCTTTTTTAAAAGAAATCTTGAACATTTGAAAAGAATCACAAGTTAACATATTTAAAAGTAAAAAATAATCCAACGCCCTTTTTATTCACACTTCTAGTTAAGTGCAGTCTTCGCACTAGACAAGTCTGTAACGCGATGGCTACTTGCGAATACATTTTTTTTAAACCTTTAACACCTGCACGCACCTAAAAATAATCTTATAACTATTATTTTTTGGTATATCTTAGTTTATACTCAATTCAATATACAACTGTGAGTTATATACTAGTATAGTGATATAAATAAAATTAAATAATAAAAGTTAAAACCGAACGGGCGTCACATAGATTTTCTAAGTAGGATAAAAATAGATTGTGTTATTCCGAGACTCGAAAGGAGCAGAACCTAAGTGCTCTCTCGCGCTTTAATTTCATACTAAGCGAGCTAAAGAGACGCTAGTAGAGTAATTACTGAGGATCGTGCAGATTAGTGGGTAAAAGTACCTTAAGGCTCGGGTTTAGTACAGAATACGCATATTTATCTATCTAAAAGCCACTGTTTGGGGACCGCCTTTTCTTTTGGAATACTCGAGCGTCTTGTAGTCAATTTCTGATGCTAATAGCAACTGTTGGTTGTTGCTTTTTCAACTGATAATCCACGTCTTCAGTGGTGAAGAAAGACAATGTGATAAAATAAACATACGTAACTTAAAGGAATAAGAAGCTGCCATTATTCATTAGAAATAAAGATTTAGTTGCGTTATTACCTTAATATAATTAATGCTTCTTCATTAGTATTTGAAACGTCAATGGCCTAATGGTTTAAGATTAGGTCTATGATATCTGAGGTAATAGATTCGAATCCGCCATTCTTTTGCACTATCTCCTACCACAAGCTATTTAGCTCAGATGAAGTGCTAAACTGGAATGTTAGTAATGTGTTAGCCATTAGGAGTCATGCTGTTGCTCGTTTCTGAGTGATAAGGTAGACTCGACCGTTTAAGAGGATAGCAGTAATCTGTAATCTCATTTGTCATCCTAAGGATTATTAAAATTCGACACCAACTAAGGAAATAATAATAACTTCGGCAGTTGTTCGCAGCTTTAAAACTCTCAGTTACTAAACAGACACATCCTAGTAGGCAGGGTTCTCCACCTGGAGCTTTCTCTGAAATATGATCTTGTTGATCGGAGATTGCCTTATTATAATTACACACCGGAAGCCAGGTTCTACTGGAACTGGCACATCATCATGGACAATTCTTGCGAATAAGCCTGATATCGCGTTGATGGACTGGACACAGTCGAGGATATTTTCGGTCGACATTATAGTCGTATCTGCAAACGGGTTAATTCCAACCAGCCTATCAAATCACCTGAGGCGTTTGGGACTCCGGGCTCAAATGCAGAAGGGGGTGCTCTTGGACACACCCGCAGAAACGCGTATAAACAATATTTTCTTATAAATATACAATTTGTTTCTAACTTAGTACTAATATACATTACATCACCATATACATAAGAAAGTAAACATCCATTGTCGAACTAGGTTATAATCCGTATTTCAGCCTTCGGCACCGTTCCCCGGTACAGAAAAATTACATTATTATTAACACATTAAAAAAGCAAAAAAAAATTACACAACAATTACACATTAAGAAGAAAACAAATTAATAAAAATAAAATTTATATGCTGTGTTGCTCTATCATATAATAAATAATGTATTGTTTTTATGATTTACAATTATTTTACAAAACACTTGCGAATGAGATACATCCATAATTCTGTTACAAGTCTAAACTTCAAGGTCCCTGGTCCCTTTCTAAACCGTTACTAAGTGGAACTTGATCGACTCACGTACACGGACAAACCAAATAAAGTATCTCGAGATCGTCTTGCATCGATATAAGAAAAGGGATAAAAACTTCTTGTACAGACCGCGTGCAGGTAAACGCAGGCACAACCTGCCCGCGAGGCTTGTTTCAACGGAAATTACTTACCAAATTACACTAGAAATCCACTCTTTAATCGATTTCAATATTAATCGTACGATAATAAAGTTTGTTTTTGATTAACTTCTATATTTTAAATGAATCCAAAAAGGGTATGAGGAAAAAAATATATGGAACCCTCTCTATATTATTACCACGCGATCGTATTAATTTTTTAGAACACGCATAATCAACTCATAGTCAAGAACCCATATCACATACATATATCTAACATATAACATTTATATATCTATACATATAACATTTATATATCTATACATATAACATTTATATATCTATACATATAACATTTATATATCTATACATATAACATTTATATATCTATACATATAACATTTATATATCTATACATATAACATTTATATATCTATACATATAACATTTATATATCTATACATATATATATATATATATATATATATATATATATATATATATATATATATATATATATATATATATATATATATATATATATATATATATATATATATATATATATATATATATATATATATATATATATATATATATATATATATATATATATATATATATATATATATATATATATATATATATATATATATATATATATATATATATATATATATATATATATATATATATATATATATATATATATATATATATATATATATATATATATATATATATATATATATATATATATATATATATATATATATATATATATATATATATATATATATATATATATATATATATATATATATATATATATATATATATATATATATATATATATATATATATATATATATATATATATATATATATATATATATATATATATATATATATATATATATATATATATATATATATATATATATATATATATATATATATATATATATATATATATATATATATATATATATATATATATATATATATATATATATATATATATATATATATATATATATATATATATATATATATATATATATATATATATATATATATATATATATATATATATATATATATATATATATATATATATATATATATATATATATATATATATATATATATATATATATATATATATATATATATATATATATATATATATATATATATATATATATATATATATATATATATATATATATATATATATATATATATATATATATATATATATATATATATATATATATATATATATATATATATATATATATATATATATATATATATATATATATATATATATATATATATATATATATATATATATATATATATATATATATATATATATATATATATATATATATATATATATATATATATATATATATATATATATATATATATATATATATATATATATATATATATATATATATATATATATATATATATATATATATATATATATATATATATATATATATATATATATATATATATATATATATATATATATATATATATATATATATATATATATATATATATATATATATATATATATATATATATATATATATATATATATATATATATATATATATATATATATATATATATATATATATATATATATATCTATCTATACATATAACATTTTAGGTTATTTAAAAGATAAGATTTATTTTGACATTTATTTAACATACTAAAGGTGATGAGTACACCGCACACCAGATGGCTACATTCTTCAGACACAATTACATGTCACCCCTGAGACCTAAGGTGGAATGCCTCGTTACCAGTAATTGGGTCCCCGCGTGCCTACGCTCACCATATGAAACACGTTTTACTAATATATGAGGGCGTGGTCTGGTTGAAATGTCCCTTAATGACAAAAGACGATTGGATTATAAATAGTAACAAAACTTATTTTCTCTATTAATAAGGATGGTTTTCTATTTAAATCAATTAATTCTGAATGCATGTATATATAGTGTCTGCACATTAAATCTAAATAAAATTCACATTTTCAGCGAGAATACTTTTAATACCGTAGATAATATACAATATCTACGGTATATGTAATATAGTACAGTATTAAAAAAAAAAAATTTTTGCGATTCTTTTTGTTTTTTTCTATAATATGTCCAACACCAGGCTTCCTAGAAGAGATTTTTATTGTAAAAATAATCTGCCTCTTTGTACATACTGTTCTCATCAGAGTTTCTTTTTATAAATGCATTATGTATATGAAAGTTAAATAAATAAATATCTTCATAAATAATTGGACGCCGTTAACGGCAAAAAGACACGTTTGAGATTTTTTAAATCACCGATTTAACTGTACATGTTTGTTTATCGGTCCTATATCCGTCAATCCAAATAATTAAAAAGATCAAAATATTTTTTTTATTCCATTTTTGTTGTGGCCACAGTTGTGGCCTTGTATAAATAATAAAAACAAAAACTTATAAAATAGTTCCAATGGTTCTACTATTTCGTTTTACTGTCACAGTCTAAGTTACTATTACTTGTACAAATACCTTGTCATTGTTGTACAAACTATATGAGTATAGGAATATTATTGTTTACTTAGTAATTGCCATAGTAACGAATGACAATTTGATATAACTTTCGTAGCTCTGACTCATGACTCATTTAATACTATAACAGTAATATGTACTACGTACAACGAATACTTACAGTACACGATCGCAGCAAAGGAAATTCTATTTTATTTTAATAGAACCACCAACAGAATGACATGTAACTTGATTGTCGAAAAATGGCCATAGGTTGCTAAATACACATAATTCCACTTACAATTACATCATGCAAATTTAAACTACATAGTTGTATGATAACTTAAGATTAAGAGAAAATGAACTATATATATATTGTTAAATAAAAATTAATAATTTAAATAAACTTAACTGACCAAATAATAATGAATTAACAAAATGTCAAGCGTTGTTATATGATTATTTTTATAATATGCGAAAATCGACAAATCCAAAAACGAAAAAATCATCCAAAGTTCTCTGTCTTTCGCAGGTTTAAAAATTAAAAAGTATTCAGTAGGGTAATCATGAAATTGAAGTAATTAGTTTCATTAAACACAAGCACGATTTACTGAAATATTTATATTATATAACTACCCGCGAATATACATAGATGCCATATTTCGTGACAGTTTCTGTCTATTTATACTATTCTAATATCTATGTACAAAGCTAACTAACTTTCAGTCTACGTTTCTGGTGAGAACACGCTTGCATGTCGTACGTTATGCATAGAACTTTCATATTTAAAACCTTTTTCCTATAACATTATACAGTAAAGTGACTCCAATCACAAAATATTAAGATATATTGTTGTTTATTTATACAAACAAATACAGAATAATATAGTTAACTCAAATATATAATACAAATACAGATATACTGAATATATATATATATATATATATATATATATACATATTAATATTTATTATTATATATTTACTCTAAACTGCCTAACATGAATCAAACGTAGAAGTTTGTTATAATAGCTAAAATATAATTGACTTGCAAAAGAGGTATGAAATATCACTCTATGATAAGGATTAAAAAAAACTACACAAAACAAATGTCACTACACAAAATCAATAGGCACCTAGCTATGCTCAGAAATTGAAAAACTGGTGGATATCTATAGAAGCTAAATGGAAAAGCCAACCAGTAAACGTCGCATTGGTAGACCTAACACGTGATATTCCCATCAGCGATATAAAGAAAATATCTGATCTAAAATGGCCACAAGAAGTTAAAGACAACTAGAAACTTTTGCAGGATACCTTTGACTGTCCATGCTAGGAAGTAATTAGAATTAAAATGATTAGGCTTAAAATGTATTAAGCACTGAATATTAAACTAAAGAAAATATTTTTTTAGGAAACATTTGATAACTTTTTATGCTAAAACTGCATTAAAAACTCGCAGTACATTTACGTTTATAAAAACAAGGTATTAAACCATCAAACCTTTGATTACATATGCGGTGTTGGTAAAATTAAAGGGATAGTCCAAGATCGATGGCCAGTCATTTGAAACCTTAGTCGTTAAGACTTAAATTGTGACGCGTATCATTAGCCTTCGTTATATACTCGTATATCTATTATGATTGCAATAAAAGAGTGAAATATGAAAAATATGAATTTTTATTGTATATTAAATTCAATCATTTATAAAAAACCAAAAACAGTAAACAGATAGATTTCAAATTCCTACCTTATTTCACTTGTAAAAATGTTTGTGCAAACTTAATACTACAATATCAACAAAATGTTAACTGGCTATATAGTCTCGGTTAGAAAGACGCAACAACTTAATAAATGTCTCTTCACTCCCTCTTTGGAGATACCCATGAGGTGGGTTCACTCAGACAGAGACAGAGTTATTCCAATCCCTTGTCCTCCTGTATGCATCAAAACGTTTCGTCCAAATGCGATGGATATTCATTATCATCACAGCATATCTATAGTCCACTGCTGAACATAAACCTCCTCCATAGATTGCCACAAAGCACAATCCTGAGTACATGCATCCATCGATGTACAACAAAGTTGCATAGGTCATCTCTCCATCTAGTTGGGGGTCGTTCTATAATGGAACTACCAGGCGAACACAGAAGAACCGTTTCACTGTACCGTTAGACATTACTCCCAACAAGAGAAGGTTAAAGACTTGTGGGCTTAGACATTGAGAGATGTTGGAGCCATCCTGGGTGTCCACTGGTGTCTGGGTTATGTCGCACTCCCACCGACTAAAACCCCACGGTGGTCGTTATCAAAGCCGACGAAGGGTCGCGGGATTCGCTTCGTTGGGATCGCCCGTCCCAGGGGTGTGTGTAATAATCGTTACATTCTCACGGAACTATCACGACGACACGATACCTCATCGTGCCATCGTGCTCGGGCCCGCTACGGTGGACTTTCGGAGCCCTCACTCCCATTGTCAGCGAAATTGTCTCCCTTCACCGAAATCCCACTGGTGGACTAACTTAACTGGACTATTAGAATATGCACAACCTCCTAATATGTTATAAACGACTAAATTAAAACTAAATTAAATTAATTATATGAAATTAAGACTAAATGAACGACTAATTTTTAAATATTACTTCATCAATATTCTAATAAAAATGCACGTAAAAGTAAAACATATTTCAAATAGCATTTATGAATTGTGTATTTAATATTTGAACGTTGGACAAATTACGTGGCCACACGTATTGACCACTTATGCCAGCTCTCTAGATAAAGTGGTCAATTTAAACGTTCTCTACATTTATTCTCCACGTGTCCTATTACCGACAACGGTGACAAAGACCAATGCATCTGACGAAGAGGAAATTGTCCTGATTCTCGTACGGACAATACACTGTGTAAGCACACAATAGTGAAAAGCTGAAGTATTGTATACAAAAATTTCTACTGGACGTATTGTGATGTTAAAAAAATCGTTTTTACTGTATGTTTGTTCTTTACTTTATTCTAGTCGTATTTAAGCTAATATAAATAACCTACACGAAATGGTAAGGTAAGGAAAATGCTACACGAAATTGGTAACCACGAAAAATCGACAGACCTTCAGAAATATACTAGACAGTTCCTGGAATGGATATAAAATACGCAGGCTGCAAAATCTACAACTTAAATCAATTGAATCGGTTGTTTATAAGTAGAAAAAAACATGAACTTTAGATAAAGATGAGGAGTTTATTCTTGCTACTACACTCATTGTCGAATACTAAATCACGTTATTATTTCTATTGGTCTAGATTACCTTTAAAAACATTCCTGAATTCCTTTAAGTTTCCTATATACTCGTATATCTATTATGATTGCAATAAAAGAGTGAAATATGAAAAATATGAATTTTTATTGTATATTAAATTCAATCATTTATAAAAAACCAAAAACAGTAAACAGATAGATTTCAAATTCCTACCTTATTTCACTTGTAAAAATGTTTGTGCAAACTTAATACTACAATATCAACAAAATGTTAACTGGCTATATAGTCTCGGTTAGAAAGACGCAACAACTTAATAAATGTCTCTTCACTCCCTCTTTGGAGATACCCATGAGGTGGGTTCACTCAGACAGAGACAGAGTTATTCCAATCCCTTGTCCTCCTGTATGCATCAAAACGTTTCGTCCAAATGCGATGGATATTCATTATCATCACAGCATATCTATAGTCCACTGCTGAACATAAACCTCCTCCATAGATTGCCACAAAGCACAATCCTGAGCACATGCATCCATCGATGTACAACAAAGTTGCATAGGTCATCTCTCCATCTAGTTGGGGGTCGTTCTATAATGGAACTACCAGGCGAACACAGAAGAACCGTTTCACTGTACCGTAAGACATTACTCCCAACAAGAGAAGGTTAAAGACTTGTGGGTTTAGACATTGAGAGATGTTGGAGCCATCCTGGGTGTCCACTGGTGTCTGGGTTATGTCGCACTCCCACCGACTAAAACCCCACGGTGGTCGTTATCAAAGCCGACGAAGGGTCGCGGGATTCGCTTCGTTGGGATCGCCCGTCCCAGGGGTGTGTGTAATAATCGTTACATTCTCACGGAACTATCACGACGACACGATACCTCATCGTGCCATCGTGCTCGGGCCCGCTGCGGTGGACTTTCGGAGGCCTCACTCCCATTGTCAGCGATCTCTCGATCTCCCTTCACCGAAATCCCACTGGTGGACTAACTTAACTGGACTATTAGAATATGCACAACCTCCAAATATGTTATAAACGACTAAATTAAAACTAAATTAAATTAATTAAATGAAATTAAGACTAAATGAACGACTAATTTTTAAATATTACTTCATCAATATTCTAATAAAAATGCACGTAAAAGTAAAACATATTTCAAATAGCATTTATGAATTGTGTATTTAATATTTGAACGTTGGACAAATTACGTGGCCACACGTATTGACCACTTATGCCAGCTCTCTAGATATAGTGGACAATTTAAACGCGATCCACATTTATTCTCGACGTGTCCTATTACCGATGACGGTGATAGAGACCAATGAATCTGGCGAAGTGAAAACTGTCCTGATTCACGTACGGACAATACACTGAATATACCCGAACACAATAGCTAAAAGCTGAAACATTCGCTATATAAATCGTACTGGGACATGTTGATGAAAATGAAGATGTGCTTTTTTTGTGACATTTTTGCCCACACATTATTTTTAATAAATAGAAAATATATACGACATACCATTCTTAATCTATATAATACACAAACAGCCATAGTGTTCAGTGCGTTGAAGAATCCGTCACCCTACCGTGAGTACTATTTGATATAAAGAGAAATATCTCACAGAGCACGAAAAAATCTGTTCCAAAGAGTTTATTCTTATTGCTAAACTCACTGCTATATACTGAAATATTAAAATGGACCTTAATGTTTGAATTAATAAATTCCTGTTAAGTTTGAGACCTGATTAAAATCAATATAAATGTAGATAAATGAAATTTTGTTTGTTGAGTATTGCTTTTTAAATTATATATTTAAGATTTTATTAGATGAGTACAGAAAAAGAAAAAATCATGCACCTGCCTCCTCTACATAGACAAATTTAGCTATGCAGTATTTTACAACATGAACCAGAATCGTCACGTCTTCCAACCCTGCAATTTTCACGTTCCACTAGTTACTAAAGTAAAACGAAACAATAACAGCACTCGAAATAATCGTCGGGAATATACATTTTTAAGTTGCTAGTCGCCCCTAGACCTCTCAACGTCGCTACTAATGAAAGGGATGGAAACAAACAAAACCATCACAGATAGCCCTATTATGATATAATATGTTAAAATGTATGTAGGTATGTCTCAAACGAGGTTATGAATCTCTCTTGCTTATTACACATAATAATAATATTTATTTCAAACCATGCCCATAATTTGTCACTAATATAAAAATTGTTAATCTATTGTCAGCATCATTAATTCAATAATCTTAATAAATAAACAATAAATAAATTGAAATTGACATAAGATGTGCGTACGTAACTCATCTTTATTGCTTTCAAACCGCTCTTGAAATTTTCTTTAAATTATTGAAGGAAGTAAAATACAAGTTGTACAAGTACTAGATCAGGGGAACATAGAGTAATTTCGAAATCACTCGTGTTTTAAATTAAAATAATCGAGAGTTCTGGTAGAAAGTTTCGGAGGGGCGATGTTGATCTTCCAGAAAAGGTGCCGGATTTCTGACTTCGGCCACTTGTGGGGCACAATCTGTCACATACAATTCTAAGTTGGATGTCCGTTGATCTTTTTATTTTAAAATTCATGCACAAAGTAATTTATATGGGCGGAGTTAATGCTGAAAGCATTTTCTACCAGTCGACCTGCGGGTGAGAATTGAGAAGCTAGGGTAGGTGCACATATAATATTAAAATGGGAAAAATAACATTTACTAGGTGTTATCAATCTACTGACAGTTTATTAAAGACATACTTACGCGCCTTCCTTTTAAACACAAAATGATTCTGAGCCACTCTGACTCTAAGAGGTAGCTCATTCCACAGAAGAAGAGTGTATAAACTCTGTACAATGAAGAGGACATAGAAGAAGACGATTATGCTTTGAGCAAAGGTTCTTATTGTTAACTGTACTAAGATACTGGAAGTGTGGAGACAAATAAATTGGAGAAAAAAGATCCAAGAAGGAGAAAAGAGTGGCCAATGCTCTTAAAGAGCGTCGCTGGCGAATAGTTAGCCACTTTAATTGAGACCGGTAGAACGAAACATGGTAGTTCTAGGCACAAAAGTAGTAATGTGTCCCATGTTGCTGTAAAACCATTCGTTTTTCTCACCTACAACATCTATTATAAATTTGCACCAATCGACGTGACGTTCTTTCTGCATCGTTAAGGTGAGTGGCGCCAAACTTGACCAACGATAAACTTAGGAACTACATGAATAATAATTAGCAATCCTACTAATCCAATTTACTAACAGTTTTCGCTCAAACTAGGCGAAATACGACTATGCAACATTCCCCTGAGTAATGATCTAATAAATATCGTTGAGGGTCGACATGTCTTCGCACCGTCCACAAAATCCTCTCCTCGGGCCCCTAAACGGCAAACCAATTTAAAATTCTTGTTCGTGAACAAGCAGACCCACCAAAAATTGCAGCTAAAGTTGAAAGCATTCATGCGGCCTTAAAACTTTTTTATAGTCATGTTAAATCATGATGCAAAAATTTCGTCAGATGAGCAAATTTTCTAAAGTCTCGGAAAAATATATTTAAAAAAAAAACTTTTTTTACCATATCCCTCGTAGTACAAGGTCATAAAACCTTTGCCTTCGAAATTTGTTTTCATTTACATACATGGAATAAATATGGCAAACAATGAACTGCTATTTCGACTGCCCTCTTAAAGATACCCTTAACAGAAAAACCACAATAAATCAAAACAATCTCAATACTTCCAACCCATCGCGTTCGCTGGCTAAATCAGGCTGCGCACAGACGCTGCAGCAAAAAGCAAATTAGTGAGCCCACTCCAATCAATTGGGATGATACAGTCCCATAAAATACATTTATACAATTGGCAACACTCTCCAATCACAACGACACAAGATCCAATAGTTTTCCTTTTCGCATATCACCTGACTGTACGTAAATAGAAACCTATACGACACTACGTCTTATAAAACGTGAGATGAATTAAAATAAGCTATTGTTCTTAGATGTTCACGATTCTATCTACGATAGAATAGGATGTTTTAAAATATACCAATTAACGTTGACATATTTAAATGTTGTGACTAATCGTATGGTGTTTCAAGTGTATGTATTCGTATTTGCTGTCAATGTGAACGAAAACTTTTCTCTATAAATTCAAAGCGAATTCTTAACGCTAGGTGAATTTTAGAGTGAAGATATAATTTTTTTTTTCCTTAAAATACCACTTTTAGATAATACACCATCTACACATAGTGCACTATGCTAATAAATATTTTCTTTCCGGTAATCTGATATTGAAAATTTCATCTAAAGAAAGCCGATAGGATATACGATTAGGATAGATGTGACAAAAGTTATTTTTTAATTAAAATCATTTTGGGCTCAATGAGAGTAAAATTTCCTTCTATATGTTATGTTTCAATATCGTTTTGAATGAAATGTCTCAAAAAGAGAATGAGAAAATTTTGCTATAGATGTTGGCGGGTTATTGTTGTTCTACTTTCCCATCTCTATCTCTCTTGCCTTTGTACCTTTTCTGTTTTCATTATTATAGTTTAAATCTCCCAGGAAGTTTCGTATTCTTCTCTTGTTACTGAATTTAAAGACCTCTTTTTTATTAAATATTCTAATCAATATTACGTAACATATATTATTGCTTTGTCTAAATTATAACTGTATATTTACTAAACGCTTCAACTGCTTTCTTTTATTGTAATAAATATATAATTATGTTTTCTTAGTTGTTGTCATAGTAACAAATGAACTTGATATAATTTTAGATTCAAACAAACGACATCTCATTGAAAACCTTTTGTCCTAAATTACATAATAGATGTCACCGATAAAAAAAGTTAAAGGAATTATCGGGAATATTTATAAATATACAGGATGTTATGTAGAGCGTCCGACGAACTGATTGGTTGAACCTAGTTGAGAAATATATTGAGCAAAAAGACTTTAGAGATTTTTATTTGGAATTTTCTTATGTTGTAGACTCATTAATTTCAAAATATTTTTTTCACATATTTCAGGTGTAATGTAATGTAATTGTAATGTTTGATGTTAAAATTAATAAATATATTTGAGATTGGTCCCTAATATATCCTCCGCCACCGCAAACAACCGCAAGCATTGGTAGATCCAAATAGTTAGTAAATAAATTTCTGAACTCACAAACCCAATGAAATGAAAAAAGGAATTAATATGTCAAATTTAACATGATTTAAAACAAAAACGAATTACGTTCAATAAAGTTCAATTTCTTTTTAAAACTTCTGTGGTCATTTGGTCATTTCAACGGAATGTGTGTACCTTTGCATAAAATTCTATTATGTTTAAATGCCATTTATAAATCCTACACTTAGATAATTGACCAATGGACCAACTCGAGTGTCTTTGACTTTATTAACCACTAAACTATCACACAGAGTTTTCACATTTTCCAACCCTGCAATTTTTACACTGCGCTGGTTGCTTAAGAAGCACGAAACAATAACGACTCTCCAAATAATCGTCGGAGATTATACAATGTTTAGTTCCGACTCGCCCCCAGACCTCTCCACGGCTCTCCTAATTAAGGGGATGGGATCAAAAACAACTATCACAGACCCATTGAGAGGTGTCTGCGAGCGACGGGGTTGTTAACCTCTCTCACTTATTACGCTTTTACGATGTTGTTTTAAATGGTTCTCATTACTTTTGAGTAAGTTATGTGATGGTTTGTTGTTTTGTTATTGTATATAATGTTTTTTATTATATTGAATGACACACAGTTCATCTGACGGTTAATGTTGACCGTAGCCCATAATATCTCTAATTATCCATCCTCAAAAATTAAGATGCATAAGCGTTGTCACATGTCACTCACAATACGTTATTTGTAAAAAGGTCGCCGTCTCCCTAAACTTACCATACGAAACAGAAATAATATGTTGCTATTTGACGCTGGTGTTCTACGTAGGTACGTAAATATTTCCGATTAAAAACAGACAGTGTGTGCTTTACTTATGTTAAATAATACTGGTAAAATATGACTTGGGTTATTTTAGTATTATATTTTGGCAGCGCATCAGCATACACAAATATAATTTTTATAGTAATCCTTTACTTTTTTTTCATGTAAATTTGGTTTTAGGTTCATTACTTAATTAATATATCAATATTAAATAAACATTTCCAAAACATGCTCTGCAATTTAAACCATCTTTAAGTGGAGAGATCCCCAACAGAATCAATGAATAAATCACAAAGCAAAAGAAAAACGAGCTCGATACTGGAAGTATCACCCACCACGTTCATTGGAACCCGAATGCATCAAACAGAATCGTGAGCCGACTCCAATCTCACGGAGTTCGTACACTCGTATCCAATAACATATGTACAGTCGGCACGGCTCTCCAAGCACAACGACACAAGATCCAATACTTTTGATTTTTGTATTGCCCCTGACTGTACTTAAATAGAAAACGATGCGACACTACGACCGATGAAGCGTCAAATGAATCACAATTGGCGTTTCTTTTTAGATTTTTTTGTTGGAAAAATAAGTTGTTTGAAAATTTACAACAAAAAAACAATGCACATCATTGTTTTTTTGTAAATAAAGTTAAGTAAATAAATTTAAGTAATTAATAATACTAATAATGTTATATCTAGTAAAGTATTATCCAAGGTAAATCAATTAACAATACATTTTTATTTCAATATGCTTATTACACCTCTATTCAATGTATCCTGGGTGACTGATGGCAGAAAAAGAATCTGAATCTCACAGGTTCGAAAGTATCACAAACAAGGACACCGTCTACGTGGCTCTGTAGGAAATGCCATCGGAGATTTAGTCTTTAAAGTGTCCAAATATGGTCGATTTAAATTTTTCACCCAAAGAACGATGTGCTTATTTTCTAAATCAAATTCGTAAATATTATTATTAACGCAATTTTCCCGGATATAAATTTTGTATAAAACCAGAAAACAGAAATTCGCAACGGTAATAAGAATCTATTAATTGGCACAATAAGTGTTTTACCCGTGAGCTATCCCTTTCCCAAAAATATTTTCTGTACAAGACATAATCTTAGCAAACATGTAAATCGGGAGAATTTTATTTAAAGCAGTGTGCATAATAGAGATTGTTATATCATTATTTCCTTCTTCATGAAATTATTTTAGACTCATATTTATATACCACGATTTATAACAATTATTCAAAGTTCGATAATTTGTTACATCATTTTACAGGATTATTTATATTGCATGTTAAGAGCTGAAGATCGAGCTCAATGCGTGCCATGGAAGATGCCTATAACCAGCAGTGGGCCGATACAGGCTGATGCTGATAATGATGATATTAAAATACATTATAAACAAGCGTACTATTTATTTTGTTGCAGATGGGCAACCAAAGCAGGTGGTGGATGAGGCGGCGTTGCTGCAGGTGAATGGTTGACACGATGGCGCGGACTTGGGCGTACGCGTCTCTTATTGCGTTTATAATAACGCTATCACAAGCCTACCTCATCCTAGTCCCCGACACCGCTCCACCAGGGCACGTGATTCTGGATGCGGCAGTCTACAAACTAGGATCCGAGCGCACTTACACTATAGACGTACACCGCACCGCTAACTTCGTCCATCACGTCCTCCGTGTCAACAGAACCACTGGACTTGTCACGCTGAGGAAGAGACTGCGGTGTGATGGAGTTGTTTACCCCAATCTCTTTACTTTTTACGTCGACTCGACATCAGATCGTATACGTGACATAGACTACTATAGTTTGCCTATACGAGTACTAGTAACAGGTGAAGACTGTAGCAGGCGACATGCTGATCTCTATGATATTGACTTCGATAGGGTCTACGATCAAGACGACGCGGCGTTGCAGTATGAAGATGATCACATTAGAGACCGAAGAGAAGTACGGCCTTTACTCCAGAGATAATGGACTGGAGGTTAATGGAAGAAGAAGAACTATTTTCTAGTCAATATAAAGTGCTTTCTACAGCGTATCCATGGGCCAATGCCATTTTCGAGGACTTTGGAGCCAGAAATAGGAGTAGAAACAAAAGATCTTTATCATTGGTACCTTTTGATATGGCCATAGATGTTAAGATAGCCGAGGCTAAGCAGTGGATATCAGAAACATATGCAAGTTTTTCTATACCAACTACAGATCGGTGGCAAGGGATATGTGTAAAAAAGTCCCAGTTCATAAATTCTTTAACAGCTTTCCTACCGCGAACAGTCCAAAGAATGTGTAAAGTGCAGTTCTTGGATGTCAGTGACCCTCGATTCTTGATTGAGAGTAGTCAAGGTGATTTAGTAGCAAGTGGTGATCTATGCATACAGGAGCCAATGTGGAAAGTTTCAATACTTTTCACATTTAACTGCGACCGATCCAATATTGTGGACTCTGATCATAGACTCAAAATAGTGTATCATCATCAGGAATTAAACGATACAGATATAGCTCGGAGGGTGAAGAGAGAATTGAGGAACCAGTCACCTTACTTCGAACAGGCTCTTTATGTTGCATCTGTCGCTGAGGAACAACCACCGGGAGTTACTGTTACAACAGTCAGAGCACGGTATGTAATTACACAAATGTATGTAGATATATTTATTTATATGTTGAACATAAAAACATAACAATTCCTGTATTTCTCTGATATAGTATTTTAACAGTGGCAATACACCAGATAGAGTAAAATTAAACAAAATCAGAACATACACAAAGACGTTTGCTCAGCTTTCAAATGTAATCATTCAATTAGAATGATACATTTAAAGTATACGTTTTATTCTTCCGACGCCAGATGATATTCTATATAAAATAGAGGTGTCTAATGCCAGACAATTGGAATAATATTACTAAAATCAAAATTATACCATCAAAGTATTCAATTGTAATATAATACGGAAGAGTATTCCACTAAAAGCAAGCCCGGGGGTTCGAAGCATTAAAACGAGTCAACCATAAAAAGAAATGTCAAGACTATTAAATTATTTGCGGCATTACTTCCCCCTCTCGGTCATTGCCACTAACAGACATTGGAGCCTTACACCGCTTAACTTCACTCAATGATCCGTGAATGCCAGGAACATAACGACTAAGCCCGATTCACACTATTAAACCTTTCAATATAGTAGTGCAAACATTTCGGTTCAATCCGTTTTTGGCAACGATTAGCAACAAGACTTATTACTATATTCCACAGTTCATTGTGAATTGTCCCTTAGATGCAAACCATCTGTCCCGTCAATTAGCTTTAAGCTCGTTAGGCTTTTATGATGTCATCTATTTCATAAGGCCGGAACAACATCACGAGCCAGTGCATCGTTGCCAGACAATGGCCGGCAGACCATAAAACTAAACTAGCTTAATTCATATTGATGTTATTTGTATGATGCGCTCGAAGCATAGTTATGCGTCGCTTCCAGTGTTCGTGTGTTCTGTTTGAGGTCAGGGTTGAACTTTTTATATATACTAGATATATATATCTCATTTTTGCAACAATTTCCTAGAATAATTTTCACCCATAATGTGAACAGCATACCCAAAGACGATTGGTATTATTAAGATAATAAAGTCATGAACTACATGCCATAATAATTTGACAGAAAGAGTAAAATTATCGTTTGATATTTTTTTTATAATATGGCTTATTAAATAACCCACTTATTTAAAAACCCTACATGTCATATTATAAAAAAAATAACAATTAGTTACTTTATTTTTAATATTATAAATAAAGTAACTTTAGTTTAGTTACTTAAAAATTCTTTTCATGTTTGAAATATGACATAAATTACTTATATATCCAACATCGCACCTAATCACGTAAAATTGCGTGCGTAGTATACTCAAATCCTTAAAATGAACCCAAACATAATCATTAGATACAAAAACAACCGAGATTGAGGTTTATTTTTTTATTATATAATAATAATATAAGATTGATTTATGTGTATATATAAATATATATATATATATATATATATATATATACATGTGTGTGTATACACATGTAGGCTTGCAGGAGGTGGGTTGACTGACAGGTATTGCCACTGGCATTAAGTCCGCCCTTGTAAACCTTATTTATAATTAAGAGAAAAAGAATAAATTAATAAATGATTTATTTTCAATTTATCTTTCTCCAAATCTTTATCTTTTTAATTTCTAATTCAGAATTAACGAACATTATGTAATGATTCGTTACATTTTTTCTTTAAAAATCTATCAATTCAAAACCTCAATTCTCTAGAGCTTTCTTATTTCTCTCTAGACTCGTATTAATTAACACATTTCGTTTCAAGAGCGTTAAAATCAATTCTACACTTCCTTATCAGGGATCCTGAGAACAGTCCAGTGACGTACTCAATGTCGAGCTTGTTGGACTCCCGGTCGGCGGGCATGTTCGCAGTGGACACAAGGACGGGAGTAGTGACCACACAAGCAAGATTAGATAGAGAGAGACTGGATGTACATTACTTCAGGGTTGTGGCGCAAGACGATACGTTTCCACCCAGAAGCGGGACTACTACACTCCAGGTAAGTTTAGATGATATTACATTTCTAGTTTTGTAATTACGAAACGTGACGGCGTCTGAAATCGCTTCAAATTGGAAGATGTTCAGCATTAGTAAAATGATATTTTGATAATGATAATGTCTGGAATTAAGTTAGAATTGGAAAGATATTTTGAAATTTTGCTGTTTTGTGCCTATTCAAATTTACACACGGTCAAACTTTAATGATAACTAAAATTATTCAATTATGCTAATGTTGATTGTTATAATGCATACATAAATTAACTATTATTACACACAATATTATTTCGGTCTCAAAACAATTAACTGTGATTTAGAAATTATGATTTTTTTAACATACGAAATACTGGGAGTGTTTCGTGTATTGTAGATGGGATGTCAGATATTTGATAATACCACAAACGTAATGGAATGTCATGACAAAACCAATATTTTTTAATAAGGAGTTTAGAATGACAAGCGCCGTTCACGAATAAACGATTCAAGATACAGTTAAGTTGTCATTCTTAAGACTAAGATACGAACGCCTTGTTAGCACTAATTAAAAGCTCCAATAGCCTAACAGTTTAGGATACGATCTGTCAAAGTTAACGTAGTAGATTAAATTTCATATTTGAACTATTGTCGTGAACCAACTTTGAGCGCAATAGTTTTAAGCTTAATTGTGGTGATTTTTAAGCACCCATTCAAATACCAGTTAGTACTGCTATTAACATTTATGACAAAAATATCAACTCCTGATTCATTCCACCACCATTCGTAATAGTAGTCTGTGCGTAAGCTGATAATTACGCAAATATTTTTCTTCCTCCTTCCTTTTATTTATCCTTCTTCGGCTAAATTATTAAGTTACAGCCGTTTCAGCTACAGCACGATCTCCTAACGTATGATTTTTTTTATTTTGTTCACTAGATAAACGTGCTTGATTGCAACGACCACGCGCCAGTCTTCGAAATGCAGCAATACGAAACGTCTGTTCGTGAAGGTGCTAGTCCTGGGACCACCGTGCTCACTCTGAAAGCCACTGACCAAGATATTGGTAACAACGCACAGGTAAACGACCCTACTAATATTGTGCAAGTGTGTTTACTAACAACGTATAGATAACTAACCTAGTACATAGTGCAAGTGTGTTCACTAACAACGTACAGGTAACTAACCTAGTACATTGTGCAAGTGTGTTCACTAACAACGTACAGGTAACTAACCTAGTACATTGCGCAAGTGTGTTCACTAACAACGTACAGGTAACTAACCTAGTACATTGTGCAAGTGTGTTCACTAACAACGTACAGGTAACTAACCTAGTACATTGTGCAAGTGTGTTCACTAACAACGTACAGGTAACTAACCTAGTACATTGTGCAAGTGTGTTCACTAACAACGTACAGGTAACTAACCTAGTACATTGTGCAGTGTGTTCACTAACAACGTACAGGTAACTAACCTAGTACATTGTGCAAGTGTGTTCACTAACAACGTACAGGTAACTAACCTAGTACATTGTGCAAGTGTGTTCACTAACAACGTACAGGTAACTAAGCTAGTACATTGTGCAAGTGTGTCCACTAACAACGTACAGGTAACTAACCTAGTACATTGTGGAAGTGTGTTCACTAACAACGTACAGGTAACTAACCTATTACATTGTGCAAGTGTGTTCACTAACAACGTACAGGTAACTAACCTAGTACATTGTGCAAGTGTGTTCACTAACAACGTACAGGTAACTAACCTAGTACATTGTGCAAGTGTGTTCACTAACAACGTACAGGTAACTAACCTATTACATTGTGCAAGTGTGTTCACTAACAACGTACAGGTAACTAACCTATTACATTGTGCAAATTTATTCACTAACAACGTACAGGTAACTAACCTAGTAAATTGTGCAAGTGTGTCCACTAACAACGTACAGGTAACTAACCTAGTACATTGTGCAAGTGTGTTTACTAACAACCTGTACAATTAACTAACCTAGTAAATTGTGCAAGTGTGTTTACAAAGCTCGCAAATTAACAAACGACAAGAAATAATTTTAATAAGAATTTACAAAGTTCATCGCTTTAAAAGTATATAATTATGTGAGATTAGTTTTTAATACAGCTGCATCTTTTGAGGAAACCTTTAACCTGAGCAGTGCAATCTATCATACAACTGTACATTTAACGTTTTAAGTAAGTGTCCAAATTCAGAAATTTCTTCCGTTTCGAAAGAAGAATTTACTAAATTTGCTCAACGTGAGTACGTTAAGCAACTTAAAACGTGTCGCATAACAGTAGTATAACGTAATAAATCTTCTATATTGAAATTCGAATATTATTTCAATGGTAGAGCTACACTGCAATTTGTTTCTAACTACAGAATGAATGAGTCAGCTCGACCGGGGAAATACCACACCCTCACAGAATACCAGCGTAAAATAGATGCATAATGCTGCTGTGTTTCATCTGGTGAGTGAAGGGATCCGGAAACCTTTATAACTGGTGACGAGGTATTCTATCTTAGTCCTCAAGGGTGACAATATATCTGCATTATTATTCCTTATCAAGTATGAATGAAGCCGTCATGGGCCGCAGGAATCACTTCTATCAGGTGAAGTGTGCTCGTTTGTTACTCTCAATGTAATTTAAAAAAAATAATTACATACATATAAATAATAGTTTGTTATACACAACAACAAAATACACCAGGTAGATTTGTAATAAATCAGTATATGTGTTAAAAAAATGTGTATATCTAATAAATTGTAATATACATCAGGGTTGACCAACTTTTCTGTATGTAAGATCTTTTTATCTTAAAAGTGTGTCGCGATCGACTTGTTGTCATAGGAGTACTCTAATGGAAAAGAAGTGGTGTGAAATGCTTACTGTTTCAGTATAAGGTGCATTCCAGCGAGGTATGTGTAGAGAGACTGATAGATCGACGGGTCGATCGCGATCTACTTGTTGGTCACCCCTGCCATATATAACCTTTTGTATAATAGTTTTTAATTTCTAGGTGGAATATTCAATAGACTCTGTATCAGCCGACAGTCTTAATCCAGAAGATGTGAACGAATCAATCGACGGGAGCAATAAACAAACAGATACACAGGACGTATTCAGGGTAGACAGCAGAAGTGGGGCGCTGCTTACCCGAGCACCACTCGATAGGGAGAAAGTCTCTAGGTATACTGTTATTGTGAAGGCGACGGATCAAGCTAGCCCTGTATCTGACAGACTCTCTAGCAGGTACTACAATCAGATTCATACTTTATTTAGACACATTAATCACAAATATTACAGACTAAAAAATGTAGTGACGGGTACTATATTAAAATTTGTTGATACGGTTGTAAAAATATACCACTCAGATTTATCGCTGGTAAGAAATTGCTTATTGATGTGTTGAATTCAGAATCTTTTTTCATTTCTAATCCAACTCCAGTTGAATATGCTATAGCATACAACGGAATGAAAGAAAAAAGTAAAATACCGACGCATTCTTTTGCCATTATGTAAAAGCTATATTCCGAGTCAAAAGAAAATTTACCAGGTTCAGAATCAACGTTTAAAAATAAAAAAAGCTAACATTACAACATACTTATTAACTATAGTAAAATTAAACTTGCAAGTCTTAAACAAAATACCTATTCTAGAATAAACAAGTGAATATATAATTTAATAAAATATTAATAGAAATAGCACAAACTAAACTTTTTACGTTCCACTGCGGAGTGAAATTTATCTCAATAAGAAGAAGAAAGTGCGATAAATTATTCAACTTTAATTTGCCTTGGATTTCACACGGCTACTTCAATTTACAACAACACCAAATTTTGTAACAAACTACCAACACGTAATATGATTTCATGAGGAGGGGAGGAATCATTGAGGTATCTTTTGTCATCTCCCAGTACAAATGATATAGAGATGGTGACGTCACAAAAAAGGAAAGATGGCGGTCAAAGACGACTATTCGTCAGTGGCAAATATATTTTCTTCTATTACTAGAATATAGATATCATCCAGAAAATACTGAAAACATATAGTTGTTACCTGCATACAAATTAAAATATATGTATATATATATTTTATTATAACTACTTTTTTAAACACAGTGGAGGTTTTTAAATAAGAGCGTTATTGCTCGTTGTGATTGCAGTGCAACAATCCACGTGAATATTGTTGACGACAACGACAACTACCCCCAATTCAGCGAGAAAACCTACACTGTCACTGTTGATGAGGACATCAGTATCGCTGACAACCCCATCATCGCCAAAATTAAGTAAGTAAAGGACTTTTTTGTCGTTATTTTAAGTATAATAACAGTGGTAGAGCTACACTGCTATTTGTTGCTAGCTGCACAATTAATGGGTCAGCACTACCGGGGCAGGACCACGCCCTCACAGAGTACCAGCGTAAAATAGCAGTATAATATTGCTGTGTTACGTCTGGTGAGTGCAGGGATCTCGAGACCTTTATTACTGGTAAAGAGACATTCTATCTCAATCCTCAAGGGTGACAACGCATCTGCATTATGGTTCCTTGTCAAGGATGAATTCAGATGTCATGAGCTGTAGGAATCCCTTACCATCAGGTGAACTGCTCGTTTGTTCACAATGTAATAAAAAAAATATGGTCAGCGTGTGTCGACAGAGTGGCGATAAAGCGACAAATAGAGTAATAATTGAATTAACTTACATCAGCGTACATTTAAAGTCGGTGTATCGAAATAAAATAATTTTGCTTTATGCATCCTTATGTGATTTCATTGCGCTATGCCAATTTTAGTCTTTGTCCTAAATTAAATTAAGTCTAATTTAAAGTTAAGTAAATTAATTTATTTATTTATTAAAGAAATATCGGAGTATGTTTTTAATAAATAAATAATATACAGTGTAGATCATAATTCAATAGTAATTTTAATAACGGAATAATGAAACGGATTATGCAAAACGATTATGTAAAATTTCGGTTTCGGTTATTTTAGAAGTTTTAGTGACAATTAAGTGAGCATTAAGAGTGAGGTTATATTATAGAAGTTATACTGATAGGAATTTATACTTGCTTACCCCTGTGTACGCCTATGTGTGAACCGCTAAAAAAGAAATCAAATTTATTTAAGAGGTGCTCTTAATAGTTAACAGAATGTATGGCCGTATTTTATGCAGGACCCACGATAGCCAGGTCTAATCTGTATTCCACGTTGCCAACTAAAGCCCCAAGACCAGTAATCGTATCCACGGCTTCTCCGCTCCACCTACGAACCAATACCATTATGCTACTATTTCGTCCTGGAATTCTGTGAAAGCTTTGTCCTTCACCAATCGGAGCCGATCATGTTCTATAAATACAAAAATACGCATCGGAGATTTAATAAATTAAATTCCAAATAATGCACGCAGCCAAGTGTATGTAAATAAAGTTATCTATTTAAAACTCAAAGGAAAAACTTTTAATATATTTGTAGATAAGCGAACGCAGGAGTCTTTCCTTATGAAGTTTTACAACAGTCTTCCATTAAAGCCCCTTTAAAATATTCTTCACTTCGAGATAAAATTCAAATAGATTGTATTTATTCGTTGGCTGTCTTGGCAACTTGTTGTAGCGTATACGTTAGGACTCTCGCGGCGTACAGTTGTCTAAATTTATGGGTCCATAATAAATTGTTGCTTACACTACGATTTGCTCTTACCATACAACATTGTGTTTTGCGACTTTACAAATTTGCTCGATTTGTAATGAAGAGCAGCTACTGGAATTAATACTTGCCTTATTAATCATTTATGTATGTGAAACAGATAAATTATTTGCGGCTACCGTGATAAACTTTGGTTATCAATGGAAATAAATAAACGCACGAACCTTGATGTCACGTATGCGCACGTGTCATCAAGGTTCATGTTTCACGTAGCTGGTATATATGGGAAGCTACTTGTAAGGAGAAATAGTTTTTATTATCCATAATATCAATAGATTTATGAATGAATAACTAAAATGTTGGCCCATAAATTGGTATTTTATTCTTTAAAAATATTATCATTTTATTTGTTTTCAAAAAATTTATTTGATGGCATATGGCATCGTCTAACTGCAGAATAGTTTGTTGGCGAAATTACATTAAATGTACAATTTCAACTTATTTCATGCTACTCATTACTACAATTGAACTTCTATTTTTCTATTTTTTTTATATACTAAATACAATTGTGATTTTAATTTCACATTCTGCATTATGTTACACTAGAAAGGTATTATTACGCGGTATTATTACGCGGTGTTATTATGAATCTGTACTGCATAGAGTTTAAGTTTTAAATGTGATTTTTTTCTTTAAACACTTTCATTTTATCTTCTTTGATTTTTTTTTATATTTTTATTCTATTTACGGGTCATGTTTGGTCATTAACGTAATGTTTCTAACATGGTGGAACGCACTTACATACTACTCTGTTTCGTGTCCCTTAAACTAACTTTAAACTCGGCAACGTAGTAGCATCTGTCTAGAAAAGTTTCCTGCCTAACATAGTTTTCGTATAAACAGTCGTCTTGCTAAAAGCTTTCTGAAAATAACAAGTTAGAATGTCCTTCAAGTGAATCGATATCGATATGTGAAGTTTTCTTTGGTGTTCAATGATATTGCCAGTAGTTTTAAATTATGAAATATATGTTCTCCTTTAATATAGTACGTACGTAGTAGAGAGTAAAGAATAGCTGGTGCGGTGAAACCTGGGTGCGATTACCAGCCGAGGAGCAATATTTGTGTATTGCAAATTGTTCATTTTCGGATTTGCGTTTGTTGTATGTGTGTCCCGCAGCATTTCATTGTTTTATACTAATTAAATTAGAGGTCGTGGTCTATGACATCTATATTCTTCCTCAACAAAGACTCAAAATACACAAGCGTTGTCACCTTTGAGGACTCTGATGGAATACCTGTGATTGGGCACTATGCTGCTGTTCCACGCTGGTATTCTGTGAGGCCATGAACCTTTTAAGGACGAACTGACCCATGGGAAAAACAATTAAAAACTAGCTCCTGCGTCAAAACACTTAACAATATTTATGTATTTTCCATCTTCTCAGAGCGACGGATGCGGATGTCGGTGCGAATGCAGCGATTCGATACGCGATAATTGGAGGCAACACCCAGATGCAGTTCTCTATCGACAGCCTCAGCGGAGAAGTTGCACTCGTCAAGCAACTAGACTACGAGCAAGTACGCAGCTACCGTCTGGTTATAAGAGCTCAAGGTTCGTCAAACTCATCGCTTCAAGTATATCTCACATAATATACAATACATCTCATATAAACATATATAAACTATGATTATGCGAAAAAAGAAAATACTTGTTGTATTTTATACAATAATGCCTTTAGTGTATACATAACAAGACATATTTAGATAAATATCGACAATGAGAAGCTCTGGAAAAATTTCTCTCTTCGACAATTTTTATTTCATATTTAGGTAACTTTTCATACGTATTATTGATATATATAATTATTTTAAGCAAAAAAATATATTTCCCCTTATTATGTCAGTATAAAAGTTACGCGAAAATTGTGACATCTAATAAATTTATTATAGATGGTGGCAGTCCGTCCCGCTCCAACACCACGCAGCTTTTGGTGAACGTAAAGGACATAAATGACAACGCTCCTAGGTTTTACACTTCGCTGTTTCAAGAGTCTGTCAGCGAGAG
Source organism: Teinopalpus imperialis (assembly GCA_029286865.1). Classification (NCBI taxonomy): domain Eukaryota; kingdom Metazoa; phylum Arthropoda; class Insecta; order Lepidoptera; family Papilionidae; genus Teinopalpus; species Teinopalpus imperialis. Next base: position 10,622,325 of record JAGSMU010000026.1, read on the forward strand.
TGTGCCCGTTGGCTATAGCATAGTTCGGGTTAGTTGAGTTTCTTTTTTTATTACACTAAGAGTAGCAAACAAGCACACAGTTCACATGATGATATGAGATTCCTGCAGCCCATAACTTCTACATCGATCCTCGACAAGGAATCATAATGCAAATGCGTCACGTCAAGGGTGTCACTTGAGGACTGAGATGGAATCCCTCATCGCCAGTAATAAAGGTCTCCGGATCCCTACACTCACTAGACGAAACACAGAAGCATTATGCTGCTACTTCACGCCGGTATTCTGTGAGGGCGTGGTCCTACCCCGGTTGAGCTGACCCATTCATTCTGCAGCTAGAAACAAACTGCAGTATAGCTCTTTATAAACTTAAACAGCTAAAAGACAGATTGAAAAAGATTATTTATGTTTAAAGTTGTTTTCTTTTGACATAGCACTCCCCGATTATTTTCTTTTAGAGCTTACAGTGAAATGGTTTACACGTAAACGTCCACGCATGGAATTATAAATTTGTAACTAATAGTTATAAAAAGCAACATTTTCTCATGATTTTTTAAATTTATATCTGGAGTCACTATAAAAATGATTACAATTAAAAGTAGAAAAATAATTTATATCATATTATATCTTCTGAATAATTCGAATCTAAATTTACGAGTTCTCCTTCAGGTACAAGCGTATGACGCGGATGAAGGTGTAAACGCTGAACTTACGTACACGCTATCTGACAAAGAGTACAACGGAAATAACGACTTACCTATCAGCATTGATCCTCGCTCGGGATGGGTGTACACATCAGGCCAACTGGATAGAGAGGTGCAAGCAAAATATCAACTTCAGGTATGTTTATTTCGACTTCTTTGGAAGTTGATCGCTTAATGAATTGTTAAATCGAAAGAGATTACCCTTCAGAAAAATCACGAATTACATTATTTTTCAGGTAACGGCAACAGATAGCGGAGTACCGCCCCGCTCTGCAACAGCATCCGTAGCAGTAGTCGTACAAGATGTGAACGACAACGATCCTGTGTTTTCACCGCCACAGTATGAAGTAGAACTGGCTGAAGATGAGCCCCCCGGCACGCCCGTTGTCACTGTCACTGCAACTGATGCTGATGAGGACAATAGGTACAAAATGTTTAATCTTTTTTTTACAGAATAGGTGGCAAACATGCAAGCAGCTTACCTAATGGTAAGCCGCCCGTGAACATCACCAAAAGAGTTGCAAAATCCTTGCCGGCCTTTAAGAAAGGTGTAGGCTCTCACCACTGGTACCAGTTGATTCCGTAGAGTAATTGTGTGTGGAGTGCCCTGGCTCAGAGATGAGAATATTATTCCATGTGAGGCCGAACTTACGCTGTGTTAAGTTGCACACAGTGGGCCAACATGAAATATTGTCTCGCTCTATTAAGATCGACCAGTTTTTTAGAGGTCAATTTGGACTTACCCTCCAAATGACTGCGGTACTGAACGTCGCTCGATATGTCAAACCCAGGGATTCTGATTTGTGTAGTCGTGGGATTAAATTGGACTAGATTTTGTCGATTCCAATCTGAGACTTTGCTTAACAAAATCTCGACCTCAGACACAAGTTTGTTCCGACACTAATCGATATTTTCTCGAGAAATATTGACACGGCTAGTATATAACGCATCCAATGTGCTGTCATCTGCATAGCAATGAATATTATTAATTCGCAACACGTCATTGATCTGAAGAAGAAACAAAGTAGGAGATAGCACACAGCCTTGTGAAACACCAGCATTTACTTGGTTTGGAGTTGGAGTATGCACCAGCGACTACGATCTTAGTACTAGGGTTCGAAAGAAAACTGGTGACCCACTTGCATTATCTTAATCTTAGCGAGTTTAACACTAACGTCGTTACTAATTTTAACAACAAAGACAAAATTGCTAACACACTTAACCAAACTAACTAAGCTAAGCGTTTAATAACGATAATGGTCAAACGGCGAGTGCACTTACCTCCACCGCAAATTTCTCTCTGTACTTTAACTGGCTATGAAGACTTTTAATAATGTTAGAAATATTTAGACTATAATGATAAAATTAAACAAGTAATGAATATTAGGTTACGAATCAAAATGTTCTTCTAGGTTGCATTACGAAATTACGGGTGGCAACACTCGTGGGCGGTTTTCCATCACTTCACAAAACGGGCGAGGATTAATTACTGTTGCGCAACCGTTGGACTTCAAGCAAGAACGCCGATATGTGCTCACGGTCACTGCCACTGATTCTGGAGGAAGATCTGATACGGCCATGGTCCATATCAATATAACTGATGCTAATAACTACGCTCCGGTATTTGAAAACGCGCCTTACACAGCTTCGGTAAATAGATTACATAATCATAGAAAATAAAAAAAGAACTATATTACATACTATATATTATTGATATATAAGTCTAAAAATTAAATGGATTCCGATGGTATATATTTTTACGCTATAATTTTAAAGCTTTAACTTTTTATATTTCTAGAAAAATTTTTACGAAATTAATTTTTTACATTCTTATTTTACACGCTACAATTTCGCCCTTAAAAGTGGGTACTTAATTCTTTATATATGTTATCTTCTTCTTGATAAATTCGTACTAATAAAATCACCCTTACGACTCTCAAAAAATACAAACAAATGTTTCCTTCAGGTATTCGAAGATGCGCCAGTAGGAACGACCGTCCTGGTAGTGTCGGCGACTGACAGCGACGTGGGTATAAATGCACAAATTACATACAGCCTCAGCTCAGAGATCTCGAACGAAGCGGTTGCTCACCATGACCATGAGTTCCTCATTAACCCCCATACAGGTGCCATTACTACTAACAAGCTGCTTGACAGAGAAACTATGAGCGGTAAGTACAAAGAATGCAAGATTTATTATTGGTTTCATCACTGGTATTAGTCATCCGATTGATCCAATTATTACCTATTAGTACCGTCATCATTAATGTTCATACCAGATCTAATTTATGACTGAGGTCCGGGCTCTACATCAAGACCTTCTAATCATCTCAGTTATTCCGTCAAATGCACATCCAATACCACTTTCATATCATTCCTAACATAATCCATCCAACTTTTCTCTAATGTTCCTCTCACTTCTCTAATAATATGACTTTCAACTCTTCTCATTACACATTCAAAACATGGTAACATTTTATCTGTCAACTTGTCCGTCTCAAGTGCAACTTTCTATACTACCGATTAGTCGATAGAATAATTAGAATCATGAGATGTCGGTTAATTCATTGAAACATTATCATCGTCCAATTAACGTAACTATGATACTTGATGGTTCAGATAAATCTTCAGTAGCTCCTAGTTATTAATAATATTAACACTTTCTTAAAAGAGATTGTATATGAATTAAAAGACAAGCTTATTAACTCGATTGCTTGCTTAATAACAATAAGACGCAAACGTAGATGAAGCTACAATATTAACTTTACTTTCAGGGTACCTACTAACAGTGACAGCGCGCGATGGTGGCGTTCCGTCTCTTTCCGATACCACAGATGTAGAAATATCAGTTGTAGACGTTAATGATAACCCACCTGTATTCAAACAACAATTGTACACTTCCAGTATTATGGAAGATGCCTTAGTCGGTAAGTAATAATATACTTTATTGCGGACTAACTTGTTTATCTAGAAAATATTTTCAAAATTTATGAATAAACACCTGTTAAATTGTTACCTTATTGACACTTCCATCTTAGACTTCGAGTCAAGATCTAGATGTAATCAAGCTTCTAACAGTTAAGATGGCACGACTCTTACGAATATTTGAATCTCTGGTTTTTAATTACCGATAGCGCTGAGTTCATTAGATACAGAGAATTCTTATTACTTACAGATTACAAATACTTACTATGGACTATTGCGTGACAACTGTAGCAGGAAAATATATTTTTGCTCTCTCTCAGGCACATCAGTGACACAAGTTAGCGCATCAGATGCGGACGTTGGACTCAACGGGCGTGTGCACTACGAGCTGGAGACCCGTGACCGGGAAGAGGGCTCCTTCGTCATCGACCCCGCATCCGGCGTGCTGAGAACCAACAAGGCGCTGGATCGCGAGTCCGTTGCTATCTACGACCTAAAGGCACTTGCGATCGATGGTGGCACTCCACCGCAAAGCTCTACAGTCAGTATTATCTTTATCTTAAATGTTTATTATTTAATTTGACATGTTATATATCTATTACAAAATCATCTCTTCCATAATCTATCAATAGATCCACGTGTGGCATCTCACTGTACGATTACGCATGGAAATTACTATCAATGATTTATACTGAGATTCGTTTCCTTAGGTCACCTTACCACATTCCACTATAAACTATGGCCATATGTCTTGAATACTTTAAATAAATATTAGTTTTACTCTCAGACATTACAAAGCATTTACATTTAGATATATTGCATATCCTAAACATTGCATTTTATACTTTTATCGGTAGCCATAGCGAATAGAGAACTTCCGAATTTATAATTCCATCATTTATGTCATCATGAAACAATTTAGAAGCTACATTATTTATATTATTATAGAATACTATCATGATCGTCAATGATTTGAGTAGATTGAGTGACAAAAGAAAAGCAGTCAGCAGTTAACTATAACTACAGAGTGGCAGGTTCCCCCATTCGGGAATTCCAAATAGCTAAATTTATATGCTTCCAAGCAAGCCCACAAAAATCAATGGCGTTATATTATTAATTATCTTCCTATACATTAATAAATTTTATTTTGCAGGTGATAGTTCACATAAAAATCGAAGATATAAACGATTCTCCGCCAGTATTCGAGAGCGACTGTCTTACATTTTACATACCCGAGAACAGTCCTATCGGAACCACTGTCGGGGAAATACGTGCTCACGATCCTGATGAAGGTGCAAACTCGGTTGTTCACTACTCTATTAAAGGTAAGGGTACCTTTTGTATTTTTAATTTAACTAAAACTACAAACACATAATTTTCAATATTCTTTTTTATTTCTTTTAAAATTTTACTTCCAAGCACAGTAGCCGCAACAATACAATCATAAATCAAAATAAATAACGGCCTATTTTTAATCGTCATATAAACTTAATCGAGCTACAACATTGATGTTATTTTGTTTTGATTTAAAAAGAAACGCATAAAAATTTTGCACACAGTTTGCTTTTAATATTTTTTTCTAAAAAGCTTTTTACCCGACAATGAATGATCGACAATGAACTTTGATGTACAGAGCTTTCTTCTAATATATAATATTTCTAATATATATTCGATTCAAATATATAAATTCTGACCTTAACTCTAAAATTGGTTGTTAAAATATGTTTTTATTATAGATTCGGATTCGTTTACACTTTAAATCACTTTGCAATAGTTATTTTTGTTAAATTAATTATTATTTTAACTTTTATTTTTTTTACCTTGTTATGATTTAAATGCAATTTTTATTACAAACTACGATTAATTTTTTTATTAGCACAAAACCACAGGGATTTTATGGACTGTAAGTTCTTTTACAAATGCTTGTTAGTAAAAGAGCTTTAGTAATTATGCTATAAACCCAGGAGATTGTTGTCATTTAACTAATTTATTTTTGAACAGGTGGAGATGACTCGAATAGCTTTTCACTAGAAACTCGGCAAGGATCTGACAAAGCCGAATTAGTCACTATGGTAGATTTGGACTATGAGAGTCCCCGAAAGAAATACGAGTTAATTATAAGAGCCGCTAGCCCTCCATTATGGAATGACGTCAGAGTTGAAATATTAGTGACCGATGTAAATGACAATGCACCCATGATGAAAGACTTCCAAATCATTTTCAATAATTTTAAGGATTGTTTTCCCGTGGGACCCTTTGGTAGGGTACCAGCGTATGACGCTGATGTTTCTGACAAGGTAAGCCTAAAATAATAATCGACATTCAATTTATTTAGCAGTATTGAACTACTAATTTTATATTGCAAATGTAAGGTACCCGACGAAATATTACACACTACGACGTATGAGATATTACACACTACGACATATGAAATATTACACACTACGACATATGAAATATTTCACACTACGCCATATGAAATATTAAACACTACGACATATGAAATATTACACACTACGACATATGCAATATTACACACTACGACATATGAAAAGGGACTATCGTCTATAATTAACTAGCTGTGGTACAGCCTCGTACTGTAGGACTGTTATTGAATTGTCCGACAGAAAGGAGACTCTAAAAAATTGAAGCTGGCCGATTATACACCTTCAACTTATTTCGGTTCTGTGCCAACTAAGTTCGATTATTTCATTTATCAAATTAATTTTAAAGTGGTAGAGCTAAGTTGCAGAATGCAGTCAGCTCGACCGGGGTAGGACCACGCCCTCACAAAACCAGCGTGAAATAGTAGCATAATGCTGCTGTGTTTCGTCTGGCGGGTGTAGGGATCCGGAGATCGTTATTACTGGTGACGAGGCATTCCATTTCAGTCTTCAAGGGTGACAATGCATCTACATTATTATTCATTGTCAAAGATGAATCTAGATGTCATGGGCCACAGGAATCATTAACCATCAGGTGAACTGTGCTCGTTCGTTCCTCTTAATGTAATAAAAAAAATAGAATAACATATGTTTGAATATTTTAACAGTAAATATATTTTAATTAAAATTGAACATTATTATGCATAGTTTCCGTCTTTACATTTTTTGTTCGTATTTGTGTCATATTTGATATGATACTGTTTATCTAATTTTTAATTTGCTCACAGCTCCAATACCGTATTTTATCTGGAAACAATGCAAATCTAGTTCTTTTAAATGAAACGACAGGAGCCATGACTCTTTCACCGCAGCTAAATACAAACGTTCCGAAACTCGCTATAATGGAAATATCTGTTACAGGTTCGTATTTTTAATTGACTGAATTATCAGAATAAAATATATAAAAGTTCTTATTTAAAGTTTATATTTTATTTTTAAAATGGGTTAATATGGTCAGGGGAAGATAGTGCTGTGGAATATGTTGAAACCCTAAAACAATTATAGGTAACGAGACATTCCATAACAGGGTAACGGTTACCCTGTAACGGTTCAAGCCGAGGCTCCCTCTCGGGAGCCTTTGTGCTGGTTACCTATATACAGAGGTCTCGACTGAGTGCCATAAGCGCTCGGTCACCTTTCAACCCGGTGAAAATGTAAAAATCCTCAGGGTAAGAGCGGCTATCAGTCCGAAAAAAAAAAGAGACATTCCATTTCATCTCAATCCAGAATAATATTTTTATTTATTTTTTGTTACTTTCCTGTGTGCCTATGGCCACAACTATTGTATTTTCATATCTCATTTATCCTCCTCATTATTTCCTCTCACTTGTTTTACCCATATCTTTAAAAATAAATAGTTAATACGTGGAATCTAAATTTAAATATTTCAACTCTAACAGATGGTGTTAACGAAATCAAATCTATGATGCAATTATCAGTGCGTTTAATAACTGAAGATATTTTGTTCAACTCAATAACTGTGAGGTTAAATGATATGACAGCTGAACAGTTCCTGTCACCGTTATTGGGTTTCTTCATAGATGGCCTAGCAGCGATTATACCATGCCCCAAGGAGAATATTTATGTCTTCAGCGTGCAGGTAATTTATAATGGATCGTCATAAATTGAATATTGTTTAGATACAAAATGCAGTTTTATTACATGATGTAGACAATTAATGTATTTATAAAAGCATGAGCCCGAGTAACTATTTTTTTATTTTTAAATTACTCGTGTACCAAAATTGCACGATGAATGTTTCGATATAATATATTATGTTAATTGCATGTTTCTTTCAATTTATTTCAGTTTATCTCAATTAACTTCAATATAATACTTTTTATGCTTTTGCTTTTGGGCTTAAAATCATAACCCTAATTGTTTAACTATATAACTTATAAAAATTACCAATTCCAGGACGATACAGACGTAACAGGCAACATTCTGAACGTATCCTTCTCAGCGCGGCGACCGGAGGCAGAAATTAATACTGCAGGTGACATGTCACAGTTCTACTCACCCACACACTTGCGTGAGAGGCTGTATCTTAACCGAGCTACCCTTGCTAGACTTGCCACTGTACAGGTCAGTGTTTAAGAAACATATTTATTTTATAAAGTTCTTTATTTAAAAATATAATTTAAAACAGTTACATAAGCCAGTGTACATAATATATTTCCTAACAATCGTGTTTTATATATGCAATATCAGTCCAGGAGCCTTTTCACATTTATAACATATATACATATATATATAAATATATATGTATACGGAGTTAAAAATTATAAATGCACACTTTGTATGAGTTTTTATACAGTTTTTAAACAGAAATATATTAATCTAGAATATACTCGGACTTCCATGTCAGATAAATTTGAACAACCAAAAACAATTGTGGTGTATTTTATGTACCAATGGATCAGTTAATAGAATATTTACATGTACCAAGGAAGTATGTCGCGTAGATCTACTACGGGCTTTCGAACTTTTTTACATACGATTGCAAATATATATAGATACAAATTTTCACAAAAGATGTTTCCTTTCATGACTGTGAATACGCAGTGTTCAAATACGAACTTTATCTCTTTGTAATATATATAGGCCATTTATACATCCACATTTAAAGTTGAGAATACGTATCCGCTTCAAATTAGAAACATGCCTTCTACATAATGTATCTTACGTATCTGTTTATGTTGCAGGTCCTCCCATTCGACGACAATGTCTGTATTCACGAACCGTGCCTTAATTTTGAAGAATGTCTTACTGTGCTTAAGTTCGGCAATGCCTCAGGCTTTATAAACAGCGATAGTGTTTTATTCCGACCAATATATCCTGTAACAACTTTTACTTGTCAATGTCCACAGGGCTTTACAGGTAATTTTATACAGCTAACACTGAACTACCAGTCTATGATAGTATTATTTTTTCTTACTAAAATCCAATTTACGGAATAATATAATATACTTATTTCTTTCGTAGGCCTAAGAGAACACTTTCTATGCGATACAGAAGTAGACCTCTGTTACTCATCGCCTTGCCTTAATAACGGCACATGTATGCGACGCGAAGGAGGTTACACATGCGTGTGCGCTCCCGGATTTACTGGTAAATATTTTTACTAGCGTCATAGAAGAATATGATTAGAAATTTTGAATATAATTAACCTTCAAATTTGGATATAGAACTTAAAGTTAATTTACAATATTTTATTATATTAGTAAACATGTCACTAGTATTAATGCAACTAACCCCCGTTAACTATTTACAAGCTCAGCTAAAAAACTCGTGTTAATAGATTCACAACTAAACAATACGCTATTAGCTTAATTACACAATAAAAAATATTTTATTATCAAATTACATCTTTTCTTTCATAGATCATTTTAGTTCTGCAATTTATTGGTCCTTCAAACCGAATACCATAATAATACTTTATTCTCAGGTATAAACTGTGAAACAATTTTAACAAAAGCAACCTGCGACCTAAACGGTGACGGAACAATCTGTCGAAGTGGTTCACAATGTGTGGCAAGAAGGGAAGGCGGAATTTTATGTCAAGGATGTACAATAGACGCGGAGTACACTACAGCCATGTGTGAACTGAGAGCACGAAGCTTTCCAGCGACGTCCTTTCTAACATTTCCTGGTTTGAAAAGGAGGCATAGATTTAATTTAAAATTGAAGTAAGATTTCACATTTATATTGTAACATTTTATTTGCGCGGCTCCTTGGTGGATGGGCATACTGCACATGTGTTCGGAATATTTTTAATTTGTCTTAGACATGCAGGTTGCCTCAGTTTGTTTCCCTTCACCACCTAGCAAATGGTAAATCAGAATTTAAAATTGCAATTAACATTTTCATTTGCTCAATATCATAATCAAAATTTACATGTTTAAGATGATTATTGAACATTAATCACAAACAATTTTAAGCAAAACTCAAAATGTTTTTTATAAAGTAAAAAAACACGATTTAATGTCCGCAAGAGCGTTATATATGTTATTTCTTATTGAAACATTAAGTTTAGCAAATAGTCTTAGTTAGCAAAACAACTTTCAGATTCGCAACTACATCTCCATCGGGACTTCTTATGTACAATGGAAGATACAATGAACGCCACGATTTTGTTGCACTAGAAACTGTTGCATCCGGTGCAGGAAAAGCTGGTGGCGAAGGTCTGCGCTTTTCCTTTGCTCTTGGAGGTGCCCGGACCGAAGTTACCGTGGCAGCTTATGTTGCTGATGGCACTTGGCATTCTGTTGAAATACGGTATTACAATCGAGTAAGTGTATTAAACATATCAAAGAATAAATTGAAGAAAAAACAATAATTTTTTTATTCATAAATATAGATATATTGTATAATTGAGTTCTTTAGTTGTGTCTAGATAAACTAAACTATGTTGTCACTGGCGTCGTTAATGTGATAGATTGAAAATAAGCTTTTTTGGCTTCTATCAGACCGAGACTATAATTTTCATAACTTTATATCCTTAAGGTTTTTTTTATTGCATTAACCTTAACAAAGTTAAAGGTTAAAAATGGGCAGATTTAATGCGAAAGACATTATCTACCAGTCAACCCTGGGTGTGGTGAGATATTATGAATGGGTACAGCATTTGAAACCTTAGCTATGGGCTATATCGTATATTGTAATAAAATTTTGTTTTGTATAAATTATTTACATATTTCATAGACGACCACAATCATTGTGGATGATTGCGACAAGGATCTGTCTTTAGCGGGCGCAAGCGAATACGGGATCAAATACGCATGCGCAAACTTCACGCGAAAAGACTTGCCACCACGCTGCGATATTCCCACAGAGACATGTCATAGGTATAAATCTACTTTATTATTAACATATATTTCATTAAAACACAGTATTTAAAAGCAATAAGATATAGTCAATTCCATTATCGCAGATTCCTAGATCTCACCGGTCCTCTGCAAGTTGGCGGTTTGCCTAATATACCAACCAGTTTTCAAGTGAAAAATAAGGATTTTGTTGGATGTATCTCTGATCTGTATATCGATCATAAATTCTTAGATCTTAACAGGTACGTACCTAATGACGTTGTTACCGTGTGGTTTGTCTAAAGCTTCGATTGAATGAAACAGTTTTATGGTTAATAGAAATCTGCGTGATAATCTGTTTTATGTAGATATTCTTAATTAATGGAGTTTACCATTTTTGTCTAGATAGTACTTATTTGAAGTTTACTCATAAGATGCTTAAACATTATAACGTTGGAATGTATCCAACAATGTAACTTGTCTGAATCTTGATCTTGACGACTTGAGTATGGACGTGTCTCGAGGGATTTAGATAGATTTTAACAGAATAAACTCAATTGTTTTTTGCATGCAGCTACGTATCGGACAATGGCACAATAGCAGGCTGCCCTCAGAAACGTTCTCAATGCAGTTCAGCACCCTGTCACCATGGTGCGAACTGCAGCGAACTTTGGGACTCATTTATGTGCGAATGTCCCGAGGGTTATACTGGACATGATTGTGCTGAGAGTAAGTTTTTTTTAATAATTATTATAATATGTTTGACTTCTGTCTCCCTTGATAGTGACTTTTTTTTCACGTGGTTAATTTTTCTTATTTATAAAATAATAATAGAAATATAATTTACACTGGATTAAAGTTGATTAGAGTGTGATAACAAAAACAAATTATAATTAAATAGTAAGTCGTTCTTGTAACCTACATAGTTATTCCCATTCATTCCACAGCTAGTATGTAACTGTGGTGTGTGTCTTCCAAGTAAAAACTTTGTTTGGCTTAAGTAATGTCTTATTTCATTGCAACATTGTACAAACCGTCGTAGCACCTCAGAGTCCAAGAGCCTGCTTTAAATTTTATACACGCGAGCAATTAGAGTTTGCTCTCCCACAAATAAAATTCATAATTGCAATTTTAATTTTAGATTTAAAAAAAATATATTTTAGGAAACATCAAGTCTGTAAATTCGATGTAAAGCTGGGTAGCAAAATACATCAACACGAGGTGTGTTACACTACATACGATTTAATAAAAAAACATTCCGAAAATAATCTGTGAGCGTCGTATCAGTTCTATTTAGGTTTGTGTTATTGTGCGTGTGATTAGTACAGTATGTGTTTTTTATAACTCACATTTGTTCTATAGCATCGACTGCACCATGGCGTTTCAGCGGCGACGGTATGCTATCATTCAACCCACTCCTTCGACCTATACAATTGCCGTGGCTTAACGCGCTCTCCATTAGAACGAGACAGCAGGACGCCTTCCTTATGTCTGTGCAAGTGGGACAGAATAGCAGCGTTTTCATTAGTGTAAGTAGCTTTTATAGATCATTAGTCATCCCATACTATTCAGGTCCCATATTATCAGTTACATCATTATTGTTATCAATAGCACATATTCTTATTTCATACTTAGACTTAAGTTCATCTTTATATGCAGCATATAGTCTTACCTCAGTCCTAATTTATTACTGAAGTTTCAACAAATCCAACACATAACCATCAACAAATGTACAAATCTTACGTAACCATCTTTTCAACAGCTAAAGTCCGGTCTTCTCCACTACTCCTACAACGATGAATCGATGTTCCTCCCATTGACCAAACTCGCTGATGGCAACTGGCACCGAATAGAAATCAAGTGGCTTGGCACTGATATATCAATTGGCATAGATTACGGACTGAGAAACGCGCTACTGCCGATGTTGGCCAACAAGATACAGGGGCAGTATATCGGCAAGATTCTAATCGGAGGACCGGACACTACTGCAGGTTTATTGGCGTCAGAAGTTGGATATTTCGAAGGTTGTATACAGGTTAGTTATCGGCCACTTGGCGCTAATGGTTACAATATCTGTTTTGATTCCTAGCTCCAATATATCTGTATCATAAAGTTTTGCTGTTCAATCTGCCTGTTTTATTTTATTACATTGGGAGTAACAAACGAGCACACTAATACCGCTGTAACAATACTTTTACAGTTTTTACAGAGTTACGCTGCAGTTTGTATCTCAGAGCAGAATGAATGGGTCAGTTCGAACGGGGGTTAGGACCACGCCCTCAAAAAATACCACCGTATAATAGCAACATAATGCTGTGCTGTGTTTCGTTTAGTGAATAAAGGTCTCCACCTTTATTTACTAGTAACGAGGCCATCTCAGTCCTCAAGGGTGCCAACGCGTCTGCATTATAATCTCTTGTCAAGAATGAATGTAGACGTCAAGGGCCGCAGGAATCACTTACCATTAAGTGAAATGTGTATTCGTTTGTTACTCTCAACGTAATAAATAAATGAAAAAAAAATAAACTGGTACTAAAATATTGAGAATATTACTAGGACGTTCGAGTGGGAACTGCCCAGTCTCTGCTCAATCGGCCAACAGTTAGAGAGAATGTTCGAGATGGATGCCAATCCAAGGCAGATTGCATGTTGTCAATCTGCCCACCTTATGTAAGTATTTACTATTACATAATTATTTGTCCGGCCTAACGTTACTTGCACACGTTAAAGAAGATTTCGTTATGGAAATGGTTTTATAACAGAAACATTTCGGACTCAGACATACAGTTTGCAAGTTGTGAGCAAATGCCTAAGTATGATTAAGTCACCTTATGGTATATGAACATTGGCAACCCTAGAAGTTTCTGGTAAATTGGTCAATCTTTTAAAGGCACGAGATTTTTTTGTCATTTCCCACAGTGCAATTTGTGATTAAAAGCCAAACCACATCACACAATTGTAGTGATACCTCATGTTAGAGCCACGCTGTAGTTTGTTTCTAGCTGCTTCATGAAAAGGTCAGCTCGACTGGATATTGCCCAGAATAGCAGCGTGAAATAGTAGCATAACGCTGCATACTGTGTTTCGTTTGGCGTGTCTAGTGAGTGTAGGGATCTGGAGTTCCTTATGATAAGGCATTCTATCTACTTAATTAATAATTCCTCATGGGCGACAATGCGTCTACTTATCGAGGATGAATATCATGGACCGTAGAAATCATCTTACTGCTATGCACTCGATTGTCATCTTCAATACAATAAAAAAAATTATTCCGCAAAAGTATTTTACATAACATCAACATAAGCATTAGAGATACAATAAAACTTCGTGCAACCATAGAATCAAGCAATCGAAGATGTATGAGATGTAATTGTAAGGTATCATACCTTACGACTTGACGACGCTCTGGATGCAGATTGGCTGACCTTACTTTCGGGCACTTGTTCGTGGTTCATTAACTGTATCCTATTCTTCTTCTTAAAGTGCCATCTTCTTTCGAAGTTCGGTCATCATTAGGCCAACTTGAACTCTTGACACCGCGGCTCTAAAAAGTGAACGGTTGCTCTTTCCGTACCACTGGCGTAGGTTTTTGAGCCAGGATGTTCTTCTTCGACCTGCACTTCGCTTTCCTTGGATCTTGCCTTGTACGATGAGCTGCAGCAGTTCGTATTTTGTGTTTCTCATTATGATGGCCTAGGTACTCCAGCTTTCCATAATATCCTATTAATATTATTTAATCAAATAAACATAATACAAGAGCAATTCTTCAAACTTTATCAGAGTAAATGCGAGTCGCAATGGGACAGTACGGAGTGCGTGTGTGAACCCGGCCGCGTGGGCCCTCACTGCGCCGCCGCGTGCGAACTTCGTCCCTGCGGTCCCCACGCCGTCTGTGTGCCCGATGACATATATAGAGGATATAGTTGCAAATGTGCCCAAGGATACTCTATGACTGGTAAGTTAATCTAGATATTATACCACCCATTAGCCAGGTGCAGCCACTATGTAGCTAGTAATAGCTACAGCATGAATAGATTGGCTGAAACAGCAAACGATCACGCCCTAACAGAATATCAGCATAATCCTCGGACGTACAATACATGTAGGATGCACATGTGTTAACATTTTTATGTGGATGGATGTACACAGATGTCACTTAACATCAATCGAACCGTGTGCTGTATGTGTGTATGATGAACTCATCCTTAATTTTAAAAAAAGCATAAGAAACAAAATCTTTAATGATATATTTATTGAACAATATCCTTTTTGTAGGGTAACCATGCTTCCGGAAAATATGCGACATTAAATGTAAACTAAAACGATTAATATTGACCTCGTCTTGATCAGTGGATGGGTGCGCGGAGCAGCGTGAGGAGGAGTGTCCGGGTGGTTGGTGGGGCGTGACAGGATGCGGGCCGTGCGACTGCGATGCGGCGCGGGGCTACCACCCGCACTGCGCTGTACGGGACGGACGCTGTCGCTGCAAGGTATACATTTATATATATATATATATATATATATATATATATATATATATATATTTATTTATATATATATATTTATATATATATATATTTATATATATATATATATATATATATATATATTTATATATATAAATATATATATATAACCCTGGTTATTGGTAATTCGACGTATTCCCCTCAGGAGGTGATAGGGGTGACTATTTGTGATAATTTTAACCCCCATATGCATTATGCAAAAGTGAACCATTTTTGAGTTATCATGTTTTTTATCTTTTTTCAAAATAAGTCAAAATTTATTTTAAAAAAAAGTATCAATTTAAATCATATATATACACTAACTTCTAAGGCTGCTTTGCTTGTTTCATCTGGCCCATCTTAGTATCCTGAACTCTTTAGTTCAGTCTTTACCCAATGAAAGACTCCAACTACTGGCAATGTTTTATTGTATATAACTCTGATGTACGCAAAACCCTAGCCCTAAAAATTAAATGAATTGTGCAGGAAAATCACTACAAGCCGCCCGCAATGGAGGAGTGCCTGCCATGCCAGTGCTACGCTGCAGGTTCGCTGAACAGCTCATGCGAGGACACCAGTGGCCAGTGCCACTGCCGGAGTGGAGTAATCGGGCGCGCCTGCGACTCTTGCTCCAACGTGTACGCAGAGGTCACGCCTAATGCTGGATGCAAAGGTATGATGATGTGTAACTTTAAATGGTCCTGAACCATCTG
The DNA here is from genome assembly GCA_029286865.1 of Teinopalpus imperialis. NCBI lineage: Eukaryota > Metazoa > Arthropoda > Insecta > Lepidoptera > Papilionidae > Teinopalpus > Teinopalpus imperialis. The sequence goes on from JAGSMU010000026.1 coordinate 10,638,418, forward strand.
AACCTATCGACTTACCACTGGTCTACGCGCCATCAAGTGGGGTGTAACTATTGCCGTATGGCAAGCATTGCATTCATCACCGTCATAATTATATATTAATCCTAAACATACAACATAGGTAAACCCCACAGACCTCCACACTCTTCGATACTGAGCCTCCTGCATCCATAGACTGTCCATCCACATCCATCCATAACAGCTTCACCCCTATACCATTTATTTATTATAGATTACCTAATTTATCAACTTTTGATTGCAGTTATTTATGACGGGTGTCCTCGTTCGTTTTCAAACGGAGTTTGGTGGCCTCGGACTAAATTTGGAGTGGAAGCGATAACCGATTGTCCTTCAGGTAAAAACATTGTTTATGTTTTCCCCTTTGGATATATTTGAATATATTAATGTAGCGAATGCATAGCAATTGTAGAAGAGATTCCTGCTCTTGTGCTGGTTTCCCATCATTAGAGGTCCCGACTGAGGGCCATAAGCGCTCGGTCACCTCTCAACCCGGTCAAACTGTAACTTTTGGGCCTCGGGCCAAGAGCAGCCATCAGCCTGAAATTATAAAGTTTCCATGTGAATTATAATTAAATTTAATTATTTGAATGTAACTAATATTATGCGTAGGTTCTAGCGGTAAGGCAACACGAATGTGCGATGAAATACAAGTAGTGCCATGGCAGGAGCCAGATATGTTCAACTGTACGACATCTACGTTTTATCAACTCAGGAAACAGGTATACTAAGTTTATTAACCATATTAAAAATGAAGCTATTCTTAATTCTAGGTGACATAATCTACCTAAGCTTATTAAGCGATAAAAGAAGTGGTAAATGTAGCTTCTTCAAGTGCAGACGCATATTGAAGCAATATATTAGGGATTCGCATCTTTAACCCCATCAGGAATATATTTATTGTCTAGTCTAGTAGTGTTCTGAGGAGTTGTTCGGATTAATTCCAGCCGCTGAGTTTAAACATCGTACATCACGACAGAATCCAAAATTTCATCTTCATCATCTCGATGGTTGGTAATCAACCGCTGTGCGCTTTACGCGAAATTTCCTGCCACGCACAACTACTCTGTGGAATCAGCTGTCCCCAGCGGTGTTTCCGAACCGATACGACTTAGGGACATACAAGAAGCCTACCTCTTTCTTAAAGGCCGGCACCGCATTTGCAACTCCTCTAGTGTTGCGGATGTTCATGGGCGGCGGAAATCAGGGTTGCTCGTTTGCCACCTGTAAAAAAAAATGTGTTGTATAGTGAGTTCTCCCGGTTTTCTGCAATTTCCTTAGAATTTTCTGCGATTTTCTTCCATTGGGCGGTTGAGTGCATTTATGTTTGCGTTTAATAAAGTCTTGAAAGTTAATTCATTTTGTTAATAATGTTTAGCTATCATCATACATGATGGCTGACAGACTTAGACAGAGATTAGTCAATAGTAGAGCTACGCTGCAGTTTGTTTCTAGCTGCAGAATTAATGGGTCAGCTCGAACGGGGTAGGACCACTACCTCACAGAATACCAACATAACGCTTCTGTTTTTCTACTGGTGAGTGTAGGAATCTGGAGATCTTTAGTTGACAACGTTCTGTTGACAACGTATTCCATCTCAGTCCTCAAGGGTGATAACGTATATGCATTTTTTTGGATAGGATGAATGTAGATGACATGGGCCGCAGGAGTCACTTGCCATCAGATGATCTGTGTGCTCGTTGGTTACTGACAATGTTTATTACATACAAAAAGTTGTAAGTTCCTCCGTCTGATTATTACGAGATGACATCAACTGCCCATGATGCATTACAGAGCTAAAATAATACAATAAAACTCGTAGCACCTTAGTCCGTTGTATTACATGTGCAATTAGATCGGAGAAAGTTTCAGGTGCAGTATAAAGGACACGGAATAGCATACAATACACTCAGTTCCGACAACCAACAATTTATGATACCTCCTCAACTAAATCTGGGAATTAAGCCCAAGTCCTGCGATGGTTACCTTCTCTAAATATCGTCTGATGATGAAAGAGTCAAATACATTCAATATGTTTGGATGCAGTCCTCAGGCGAAATCATCTTTGCCTAAAACTCATAATCGTATTCTTTCAGCTACATAAAATAGAGACAGGTGAGCTGACAGTGAACACGTTCGTGGGAGTGCGCCTTGCGGAAGACCTGGCGACTGCATGTTTAAAGACATCGCGGCTATATGGCGCCGATGTTCTTGTAGCCGAAGGTATCCTACTAGAACTATTACAGTACGAACTCCATCAAGCAGGACTCAATCTTACCCACAGTCAGGATAAGGATTATGTTCGGGTGAGTTAAAACGAGTTACAATCTTATACAACAATTTACACATTTTTTACAAATGACAAATGACCTTACAAAAAACTTATTAGATATATGTGACTTTATTTACCAAGATCACCGTCCACCGCATTTTGTAAAAAATGTGTCCATCAAATCATTTTATGAATCGGTCTGGTCTACCTTCAACTTAACTGTCCATCTTAAGTTTGATATATCAGGTATTGATTATTTTACATTACAATTAAAAGCAGCATTTTATCAACAGAACATAATGAAATCAGCGAACACAATTCTGAACATCGAGTACAACAAAGAGTGGCAACGCATTAGGAAGCTAACAGGCCATGGGGTCGAACATTTAATCCAGAAATTTGATAAATATATCTCAGTGTTGGCTGAAAGTCAACACGACACTTACACCAGCCCCTTTGAAATCGTCACCAATGATTTGGGTATGTTATCTTCAACTGATATGGAATTTTATTGAGCATTGCTAGCATTCTATTTAAAAAAAAATGTAAAATCAACGTTAATCTAATAAACATTAGTGTTTCTATATAGTGATGCATTTTAAGAGAGGTCACTAAAACTAAAGATAAAATTACAGGTCATCTATTAGAAGCCACAGAACACTTCCAACTACTAAAAGAAAAGTCTTCGCATTATAACTTAATGAAATTATAAAATATATCCAATTAATATTTATGCGATCTTTCATTTAAACTATTAATCTGTAATTGCAATTGTGTAGTATATTTTTGTTCATGTTACAGTAATTGGTGTGGACATAGTAACAGCGGAATCAATATATGGTTTCGAACCAACACAACTCAATCGCTATAATGCGGAATCATTGACGACTGAGCGTGTGATACTGCCAGATACATCGGCCTTCATACATTCACCCATTCAACCCGGTTACTATGGCAACGGCAAAGCAAAAACAAAGAAACCCTCGAGCAAGACCGTCTCTTTCCCCAAATACAACAACTATGTGAGAAATAAAGTCAAGTTTGATAAATGTTCGAGAGTTCTACTGCCACTTGATTTGTTGGGTATAAATAGTAATACAGAAGGTAAGTGTATCAAATATACCATCAAGTAGGAAAAGTATTCCCATATATAAATAAATATAAAAAATCTACTTCTCCCAACTTTAAGGTGCCTTCGGAGTAAATTAGCAAATATACTAGGCACTTTGGCAGATTTGCTAAAGTTTTAGCACATATAATTGAAACTCTGAAAGTTTTTATAGTATATAAATATATTTATATATATATACATATATATATATATATATATACATATATACATATAGAGTGTTTATGTAAATTTCTGAGAAAGGGTCCTGGGATTCTGGGATTCAATTTAGTAATTACTGATACTAACCGTACACTAATTTTGATTCATAAGCCATTCCAGATAGAGATATAACTCTATCGACGGCGTAAATATTACATGTATTTACAATAGTTTGTTAGCCTTACTTCCTCAAAAAGCAATAGTTATGATATTGAAGATTCATGAAAAACATAATTTTATTAGATTATTTGTTGACAGAAAATCTAGTTGCCGTGTACGAATCCCGGGCGGTGTTCTCTTACCTTCAATATTCACGTAATACGTCGCAACTAATGCCTTTACGCATGGACGACTCAGTCAGCCGACGTTGGGGTGTTAACATTACTGTAGGCTCGCCCATTCTACAACTGGCTCTGTTCGTGCCAGAGTTCGTGTGGAAAAAGGAAGCCAGTGATAATGAAAGTTTAGATAACATAGGCGATATGACAGGTAAAGGAATAATTTGTGTTAGATACGTGCTAAATACATATTATATCCAGTATTTCTTACAATAAATCTGTGACTCACTAGTCGCCCTTATTTGTAACTTTTTTTTAAATCATAAGATTGGACAAAGCAAAAACACCTTTTAGTTGTTGAACAATTCTTCTTTTGAATTCATTTTATTGTGTCTTTTAAATAAAAGTATCAATAACATGACAGAACATTAGTAACAAACCGTGTTAATAAAATACAAAACATTTTAGGTGTTGTCTATGCTAATAAAGGGCAGAATCATCAAACGCAAACGAATCATATCGGCACAAACTCGCAGTCAAGAAACCCTTGGACTAATTCAAACGACGACGAAAATATTAACAACGAACACCATGGACCTGTTGTTATACAACCAGCTTTTAAGAAACATGATGACACCGAAAATTTACAAGAAAATAATTCTATATATAGCGCCGAAAAAGTTGCTAAAGTTGACAGTTTGGATAATTTAAAAGTGATGGCACTAATAATGGAAGCAAATGATAAAAACAAAGATAGTACTAACTCTAGTAAAGAAATAGATAAAAAGAAGTTAGTCTACAAAAGCTTAAGTGGGATTAGATTGAAAAAGCCAATAAGGTTACAGTTATGGTTGGACATAAATAGAGAAACATTCGGGTCAAGAACTAATCCACAATGTGTCCATTGGTCAACATTGAGAGGGTAAAACAAAATTTTTTTTTTTTTTAAAATAAGTATTAAATAATTTGGCATTGAATATTAATTTTCTTTTTTAGGTCTGGTGAATGGTCTCGAGTTGGTTGTCACACTGAGATAGACTACGATTGGTCACCCTATACTAATGAACCGTTGCTTATTAATTGCACTTGTAATCATCTATCAACATTCGCTGTTCTAGTTGATGAAGTTGATATAGAGGTTAGTAATGTATAAAAATATCTGTTAACAGAAGCCCCAACTACAACTATTTATAACTAAAATAATGATTTATAATATGCTCTTAATCTGTGTTGCTATTACAAAATAAAAATCAAAACTTAAAACATATTTGTCATGTTTTCAATTTCAGTTAATACCTGAGCCGTCTCTCCTAGAATCGGTGACGTCATATACTGCCTTCAGTATCTCCCTTCCTCTCTTACTCATTACATGGGCCGCTCTCTGTCTGATGCGTGGCGGTGCGGCTACAGTCTCCAATTCTATACACAAGCACCTGATCTTTTGCGTTTTTATAGCTGAGCTCCTTTACCTGATTGCATTGAAAGCAAGAAATTCTTTGGTACAAAACGAGGTAAGCAACATGTTTAGAAATAACAAGAAAAGTCTATTTTAATACTTTAAAATTTTTCATTATCAGGTTCTTTAAGTTTTAATGTATTTATTCACAGTGTTCCTACTAACACATATGTTCACATTCATTATATCAAGGGTACTTCTGCCTAAAGTGATCTATAAGATTTGTTTGTTAATATTCGTCGCCGAATTTTAAATTAATGGAAAACTTGCATCTTTTCTACGTTGTTTTTTATAGTAAATAAAAAAACCAACAACTTCGAGCAATAAGGCTTTTCAATTCTTTTTCAATCTTTAGAAATCAGAACTAACCTGTATACCGAGTGCATGATATGTCTTGATTCTGTGACACCGGATGTTGGACTGTGTCCTTTTATATCAACTTCAATTAAATAAAAAAATCTGGTGCGATGTTCGAGGATAGTCTATAGTCTATAATAATTATATTGATTATAAATTGATTCATATGTTTTAATAAACAATGATACTTAAATGTATAACAGTAGTTTATGTATGTTTTTTATTTATTTTTTGGGTACTTTTCTACGGGGCTACAGTATCACTTATCATCGCGTGGGTGGCGCCTCCCGCTCGCGAGTCTAATTAGATAAAGCTGTAAAGGTCTCTGGACCAACAACAATACTCATACACAAAACAAAAGGTCCGAAATATATTATTAAATATGTATTTTATTTTCTTGATCAGTTTGCATGCAAACTGATAGCAATGTCACTGCACTACTGGTGGCTAGCGGCGCTGGGATGGGCGGCGTGTGAGGCATGGCAACTCAGACGGTTACTCAGAGAGTTGCGTGACGTCAATCACGGTGGACTGGCAGCACCGCTGGCGGCAGCATATGCCGCACCAGCTGTCGCACTGGCACTCGCCGCCGCACATCGCCCACATCAGTACGGGAATGCACTCTTGTAAGTTGTCTGTAGATCTTCTAGAATCTTACATTGGTCGCCGTCACAAGTATGACCGACCGTTACGCAAGATGAAGAAGAGAACTGGCAACGTCGTGCCGTGAGTAATGCACGAAGTCTGTCTGTAGATCTTCTGTAGAAGTTCCATCTCGGGAGCCCTTGTGCTGTTTATCCACTAATAGAGGTCTCTACTGAGCGCCACAAGCGCTCGGTCACCTCTGAATCCAGTGAAACAGTAAAAGCCCCCGGCCTAATTAAATTACATTTAGAGTAACAAACAAACACACAGTTCACCTGATGGCAAGTGATTCCTACGGCCCATGATATCTAAATTCATCCTTGACAAGGAATCATAATGCAGATGCGTTGTCCCCTTGAGGACTGAGATGGAATGCCTCGTCATCAGTTTCAAAGGTCTCCGGATCCCTGCACTAACCACACGAAACTCAGCAGCATTATACATGCTGCTATTTTACACTAGTATTCTGACCCATTCATTTTGCAGCTAGAAACAAACTGCATTGTAGCTCTACCACTGTATATATAAAATTTACCTCATTATCATTATTGTAGGCGTAGAGATGATTGTAATGGGAAATTTGATGGGAATGTCAGCATTAAATTCGTAAAGAATTTTTAGAGTCTTTAAGTTTTTTTTAATATTTTTATGTAATTAGTTGCTGGGTGAGCTGCCACGAGCCGGTGGTCTGGTGGGTGGTAATACCAGCTGCTGTGTATGCGGGTGTGGCACTCATCTTCCTCGCAGGTGCCACTCATGCAGCCTTCACTGTTCGTGACCACGTCACCGGTTTCGGTAACTTGAGGTAACATTATTCTATTTATTACATTCAACTATTTTACTACATTAGATATTTTTTTTATTACATTGAGAGTTACAAACGGGCACACAGTTCACCTGATGTTAAGTGATTCCTGCGGCCCATGACGTCTACATTCATCCTTGACCAGGAATCATAATGCAGATGCATTGACACCCTTGAGGGCTGAGATGGAATGTCTCGTATACAGTAATAAAGGTTTCCGGATCTATACACTCACCAGGTGAAACACAGCAGCATTATGCTGCTGGTATGCTGTGAGGACGTGGTCCTATATAGGTCGAGCTGACCCATTCATTGTAGTTTATATGTGTGTGTGGTATATATATATATATAACATACCCCACTCAATGTCTCTACATCTGGATTTAGTTTAAGAACGTAATACTCACCTTATGTTATGTAATGAGACAGGTATTACACCCTTAAACATCTCAATCATATATTAAAAAAATTATACGTAGTAGTCACACCGCAGTTATAAACGATGTGCTACACTAACAAATTAAACAATAGCGTATAACAGATGAAGTAAAGAGTCCAAAGAGCTTATTACTGACTGGTGACGAGGCATTAGTCCTCAAAGATACCAAAGTATAATTTATAATCAAGAACATATCATAATACATCTGTGTAATCGGCCGCAGTACTTTGTGATTAACGAAAAAACGTCAGTAGCCAAATAGTTTAAGAATACGATCTGCGAAACATAAAGTCGTAGAGTCGACCATTTGATTATTAACGTGAGAAATCTCCTAGCACAAGCATTTTGAGCTTAGACGGAGTGGTTAACCGGAACGGAATATCATTGTATTTAAAAAAATATATATCACAAAAATTAATTATAGGCTCATTCCATTAAATCACAAATTCATTGGCCAGCAGGATGCTCCTAGCGATAAGCATCATCTGTCTCCCATTGCTGTGCGTCTCTTGGGCGAGCGCGCTAATACTCGGCAGCGAAGCTGGGGCCCGGCGCGCGGCTTTAAGCTCATTATTGGCCGGAGCTGTCACCCTACACGCCGCTGCTGCAGCTCTAGGTCACGTACTGCTCAATGTCCGCGTACGTGACAACCTGCGCAGGTATTTCGGTTTTTTTTTATTCACTCGCAACACGTAAGTTGCAATGCAGGCTAAGAAATAATCACCATGCCTTGCCACTTTAATTATAATGACGTTTACAATTGTCAGTAACAGGTGGACTTTAATAGCATTTTTATTGCTTTTTATTGCAAGGGTCTAGATTGGAATAAGCTGCTGTTGTGAACCTATAGAAATTCGTTGCTCAATTTTTAATAATAACCAATTCACCTGTTAGCGATGTTTCACGGTTAAATATGTGCACAGTTAAAATCTTTACCTATTTGACTTTTTTGACATTTTTAGCTACTTGTATGATTCGTATATCTTTTTTTCAGAACCGTTCTCAGATGTCTAGGCAGGAAGGTACCTCTGGCGGACACGTCGATTATAGTCAGTAGCAGCGCTCAAAATCTCTCGCAAGTGAACAGGTGCATTTCATTTTACTGATAAATTTAAACTTATTAAACTATTGTACATTCAATGCAAGAACGTACGGTATCTACATTGTTAATTCTATTAACTTAAATATTCTAAAAACTAATATTACAACTTACACAAATCCCCAATACATATCAAGTAATTATTGTATTCTTAAATTATTTTATAATCGATATGTAACTTATTTATATATCATTTAATGACTAATACTGTCAACTTACATCTGCGAACCTGGAATAAAGCAAACTGTTGAGCATGTTTTAATAGAATGTCCATTATATGTAATGGAAAGATACGAATTATAACAAAAACTAGATGTAAAATTAGATGTTAAAGATATGAAAGAACTAATTAATTAACTAAGGAAAGAATTTATTAACTCTTGGTATAAATATCGCAAATAAGGTAATAAATAGGAATAAATAATAATATATATACAAAAAAAATATACATATATGTATATATATATAAGTTATATATAAGTAAATTTAGTATAAGGAATGTAGATAATTTATTGTGTAATATGAAAGAAACTTAATTGGATAATATTATATGTATGTCTTTATAGTACGTCATAAGTTTACAAATAATGGCACATGAAAATTCCAAGTTAAAGTAGAATATAAAGAAAGTAAGAATATAAATTAGAAACAGATAGAAATAGTCTCTGACCACAATGTCAGAGGAAAACAGTTTTATAATAAAAAAAAATACTCAACTTGTACCTATTATCTAGTCAATATTAATTCGTATCTAATCCGCTTCATGTACATTTAGGATACCAATGATAATAATCTTCTCCTGGTCGATTACAACCAGATGACATCAACAGTGCGGTATGTATTATGATTCCGTAACCATACGCACACATATATAGGTCATATAGGAGACTCACTCGTCGTTCCCTTCCCTAATCCAAGGATCGGAAGAGGTGAGAGGCAATGTAATACTTACAACCAATATACACAACACACCTAGACACATAAACCAGTAATTACAATACAGAAATGTTTATATGTTATTCGCTAGGGAATTAAATCAAAGACCGGAAGAAGCAGTCAGAAGAACTTTAAACACTACACCACGCGGACATCATATATATACAATAAAAATGTATTAATGATTTTTTTATACTACATTTCCCTCCAGATCGGCATTAGCGTATCACAGTGGCGCGGAGTCGGGCCGACAGTTGCGGAATATTGGAATATCTGCCTCCTCGACAACATCACGTTCCACCACGAAAACCGGTTCAAGTCCTTACAGGTACTTATATATCGACGATGGATGTAACTATCGTGGACTAAATGGGTAACATGAATTACTATCAAGTAAATTTTGTCAAACACAATATTATAAAAAATAATATGAAATAACTAATAAAACCCCCACGGTGCCCACCCTCTATAAGTCGGGAGGATCAGATCACTGAGGCTAAATATGTCTCGAGAGGTAACAGACAGCACCACCCCATGCGCCATCGTTGTCCTTGCAACAACAGGGGATTCATGGAAACAGGTCTCTCTATCTAGACAAACCTTCTCTAGTTGGTTTTAATGCACAATCAAGAACTCTCGAGCCTGACGTAATCTTTTAGTCGCCTTATTATAAGTAAGGGGAAACCTTAACTTTATTCTATAAGTCCGGGATAAAGAACAGTAAACCGAAATTTCGATATTTTGTGTCGAAATTGAAAACAAGTTGGAATCTACAACTACTATGGAAAACTATATATTTTTTATTACTACATTGAGAGTAAGAAATGAGCACACAGTTCACCAGATGGCAAGTGATTCCTGCGGCCCATAACGTCTACATTCATCCTTGAAAAGGAATCATAATGCAGATGCGTTGTCACCATTAACGCCTCGTCACCGGTAACATAGGTCTCCGGATCCCTACACTCACCAGAAGAAACGCAGCATTATGAAATCGTGCTTTTAAACCAGTCGAGCTGACGCATTCGTTCTGCAGGTAGAAACAAGCTACAGTGTAGCTCTACCACTGTAAAATCTATGTCTATGTCCTAGTATTAAGACGTTAGTAATGTTAATAACATTCTTCTCAAAAATGCATATGCAATAAAATGCATATGCAATGAAATCGGAGGAAAGTTCAGGTAAAGCTACTACACTACAACATACTCTATAACCGAAAAAAATCATAATGCACAAATATTTTTCCTCAGTTGAGAGTTACCCAGGTTCTGCGACGCAGCATCCAGGTATCCTTTAGAATACGCCATATGGCCCGTCATACTGGATCCAAATTTTATGTTTATGCGTACAGTTTATTATATTTATCTTGAAAACCGTTGTTACAGCCGTAGTGACGGACAGCTACGTCATACCAGCACGTCCACCTCTAATTACAACACGAGCGCAAGTGACATGCCCGCGTACTTGAGAGGATTCGACTCCTCACTTCAAACCAGAAAAGATGGTAAGATTTTGTAGTACGAAACGCCATCTCGTAGTCTCATCTATATGCTCTTAAGGCATGTTGAAAGAAAAACGAAACCCGGAAGCGGTACTGATTCAGTTTATTGTCGATGTTCGGTAACTGTAAGTAAATTTAAAGAATGTAGACAAAGACGAGAATTAGTGATGTTAAAAGCATACTTTTAAAAAAAGTTCTAGATAGATAAAAAGCTATATCATAATATATGTAATTGAATAATGGAGTGGTTAACCGGAATATTAGTAATGTAGAGTAGCTTTTCTAAAAAAAAACAAGGCTTATCTTCAATCTTAAGTAGACGACAATAAGGATCAAAATCTTTTTTATTTAAAAAACAATACCAACAGCTAATTAAAAACATTTACGTTAACCACTCCAACTAAGCTTAAATAGCAATAGATGAATGGCAGATTCGAACCTACGTACCTTAAGTTTCGCAGACCGTACCCTGAACCATTAGACTATTGACGATAAAACTAAATTACTTATTATATATTTATATCACTCGTGTAAGTGGTAATTGTTTCAGTCGGTTTAAAAGGTTATTAAGTTGAAATGTTATTTATAATTTCGCAAATAGTTTCATTATAAATTTTCAGCAGGCGAAAACAAATCACCAGCGATTATAGCAAACGTTGTTCTATATATTTTCCACCTTCTCTTTCACCGTATCAATCAATGTACACTAAAATAATTTATAAACAAATAATATTAAATCTTAATCGATATACAAACACAAGCATTGTATGCTTAAAAGAAGACTCCAATCATTACGAATGAAAAATTGTAACTTGTTTTAAATTGTGCGACAAAAAATTTGTCGATTTATCAAATTTTATAATTGTACAAAGACGAAAACCGTCGACGGCGTAAAACTGACGCGGATGAGACCACAGGAGAGACAGGTGGAGACGCAACGGACAGCGACAGTGATGGTAGTGAGCGTAGCCTCGAGCTCGCCTCCAGCCACTCCTCGGACGACGACGAGACCAGCACGCGCCGCTCCAGCCACCCGCCTTCCGCCACCAGTAAGTTAGCTCAGTTAAGAAAACACTGTAGGTTACTCTAGCCTATACCCATGACGAGACCGGCAGGGTCCCTCTATTCATCTGCTAGGCAGAGAAATAAGAAAAAAGTCAAAAAAAAATAATTCTTATTATATTTATGATTAGTCTAACAAGTCTTAACGATCAGAATATGTAGCTACTGAATCGCCGGTTTTGATGTCTCTATTAACCTAGGTGCAGTTTTAAACAGATAGAGGGAACGTCACATTAAAGTATTGATTTTTAGGTGAGATCTGACAATACCCACAGAATGTTGCCATGATCGAATGCTACATGAACTATTTTCCTTCAATCGTAACAGGAGACCGAGGTGGAAGTAGCAACGGTGGCAGCTATCTACCAAATATAACAGAAGGAGCTCCTTTAGGCATCACACCTCGTTGGCCGTCCCACATAAGAGAAGGTAAGTTTCTATTTGTTATATTGGTATATTGTTGATAATTGATGTTACGTCAATGTTAAAAGCAAAATGAATTATTTAAAATGTTAATACTACATAATAGTATTAGTAGTAGTTCGGAAACAAGTGCGGGCAACACTGAATGTAAACATTGTTCGGTTCGAAAATCAAGTAGTTTCATTCATCATGGGTAGAGAAAGATCTTTTCTTTAATTACTTTAGGGTAGACGTAATCTGAATGCCCTGAGGCACTCTCCCTTGGTCTGGAGAGAAACTGTGGTATATATGTTTCTATATATATGACTATAATATCATTGACATATATATACATAGGAATCTATCATATAAGATTAAATTCTCAATCTTCAATTCAACCAATAAAGGTAAGGTGTTGTTTAATATAAGAATGAAACTTTATTACCAGAAGCAAACCGGCCGGATATCAGTCGTTGGTCTCAAGAGACTGGGTCGGAACATGAGGGGTTGAACGCGGGCCCAGCCACACCATCTCCTAATCCACTGCCTAACCCGGACCTCACGTCCGACGTGTACCAACTGAGCAGACACCGCATGAAACCCTCCATACTAGAGAATGTACACGATACTTATGTCGCCAGTGTGGACGCGTCGCGATTGCCACTTGATAACAGGTTTGTAAATGAAATCAACAATCAGCACCCAAGAGCCCTTTTTCATCTATCTATTAGATTAAACGGAGATATATAAACAGCCATAGACCTTTACTTCTTTGGGATCGTTACAGTTAATTGAATAAGGATATGGTTTTTATTATTACATTGAAAGTAACAAACGAGGACACAGTTCAATTGATGGTAAGTTATTCCTGAGGTCCATGACATCTAGATTCGCCCTTGACAGGCAATCATAATGCAGATGCGTCGTTAACATTAAGACTTAGATGTTATGCCTCATCGCCAGTAATAAAGGTCTCCGGATCCCTACACTCATCAGACGAAACACTGGAGTATTATGCTGCTATTTTACGCTGGTATTCTGTCCTACCCCGGTCGAGCTGATGGTCGATTCTCCAGCTAGAAACAAATTTCCGTGTAGCTCTACCACTGATAAAAGTAGTCATAAAATAATTATATCAAATTCGACCGGAGAATTCGATAACTCATTCGTCATTAATTAAAAATCAATTAAGCAAGCAACACTTCATCATATATTTCTATTGTTGTTTTAGTAATCACAAATCCGTACTTCTTATAATAATCATAATGACACAATAGATACATTCATTAATCAGTTAGAAATAGTGTTAAATAACGAAAGAAAGATTTTAAATATCAATAAACAAAAATTAAATGTTTACTAAATTAATTACGTCTAGATAGAAATTGATAAAATGTACAAAAAGAATACTTATCAAAAAAATTTAACACTGGTACAACATTTGAAACTTGATTTAGCTTCCGAATGAATGGGTTGGCTGGACCTTGGAAGAACCACACACTCACAGAATACCAATGTGCAATACCAGGTGAATGTAGGGATCCGGGAACCCAATAACAAAGCCGCATTTCATTTTAGTTCTCAAGGATGACAACGAATGTACTTCATTAATCTTTGTAGATGATGAACGAAGCCTTCATGGGCTACAGTCATCGCTTACCATCGGGTGGACTGTGTGCTCATTTGTCACCCCTAACCATTATAAAAGAAATGTGAGTTTCTAGTTTAACTAATTATATTAATTAACTTGAAATACTTGCGTATTCCAGATACGGTGTAATGGATGACGAACTCATGTACGGGGTGTTACCAAATGACACAGAGAAACAGATGCCTTACGATCCTAACTATCCTATGTCACCTACAATGTACAGACTACCACAAAATCCATACGGATCCAAAACTTATTTAGCAGCCTCGAGAACATCAGACTATGGTTATAGTCCCACAAAGTATTTGAACACTGATACTAACGTCTACGAGTCGAGGGATTTTAGAGATTCTAATGTCACAACAAGGGATCACGATGGCTACCCATCCCGAGATTTTAGGGATTCTGGGATAGCGACTATGCTGAAAAACGACTATCAAAGAAAAATGGAGAGTCATTACGGTGGGGATTATAACGACGGAATGTCCGAAGGATCGGATAAACATCACAAACACAATCACAATGATAAATATCTATTCCCTTACACAGGTAGGTTTTACGTTTAAGCTTGTTTTGACAGTGTGAAATTTTTGCTTTGTTTTATGTTATTTTTACGGCTATTTTTATTATTTTTACTTTTTAATATGAGTTTTATTTTTTTAAGTTGGCTATGTACCGTATTTACAAATATACAATGCACCTGTAATATAAATAAAAAATAAAAAGATAATTATCTATGGTAACTATCTAATTATCAATGGTCTCCATACTAAGACTTTAATTTTTAATATCATTTTCACAATAGGTAATTGTTATTAAAAATAAATAATATTACTAATAACTTTTGCAAATCAGTCATGAAATAAATAAATTAAAAGCAACCCTTGGTAAAATGATAACTTATTATATAATGTTTCATTTTATATTCTAAGTTATGATTATTGGTTACCTACTAACTCGATTGTATCGAGAATATTGTTTTTCAAAAATATACAAACTTCTTAATAATTTATAATTTTAAATATTAATGTTCGCAATCAATTGTTAAAGAATTTAAAAATTAGCCCTTGCATAAGAAACCTTTCAGTTTCCAAAGCGTTCATGAATCATTTATCTTTTTCACCTACACGCCTTATTTGGTTTTTTATATTGTTTGTGGTGATTAGTATAGCATCGCTTGTGACCATTACTTTGCTTTAGCGGAAGAGGACCACGTAAGTATGCGCAACGGGTCGCACTCCACGCACGCTCGCCCTAACGCACATACAGGTACGTATGTCCACGTCTGTACTCATTTAAAGAGTTGACAGAACCATTGATCAGTTGTCACCCACGGAATAATTCACTGCTGTACATAGATCTTTCTCAAGTGAACAGAATCTCTCCTAAGTGGTAGATTTGGTAGGCTTATTGGCGATCGCTATGCCAGACGACAGGTATCTCGGGCGTGGCTGAACGAAATGGTTTATCGGTATTGTTTGTCGGATGCGTCTAAATCAAACTGAAATTTTCTTATTTGGCATTATTTATATCCTGATGTATTACAATGCAGTGTTTTAAGTACCATAATATAAATCATATCTACTTGACTTTTATATATTTACTCAAATACCATGAATGGTATTTACTATAGAAAACACAACGATACTAGAAATACGAAAACGTCACAGTTGTATCCATTGAAAAAAGCTTTAATAATATAAGACCAACAAAATTGAACAAAAGCATACTTCTCACAATACATTATATATTTTTTCCATTACTATATATAAAGAATGAAAAAATATCAAAACAAATAATTTAATCATGCTTTAATCTCTATAAATTGACATTTTTAACAATTCATAGGTGAAAATCAACAACAACAGATGGGGGCGCCACTAGCGAGCATGGGAGAGACAAGCGAGTATGTTATCTTCTTAATGATTAGTTTATTAAAACACGCTTTCAGTTATCAAAGTTTTTTAAATCTTTGTCAAAGCATGTATTCTTCTGAACTTAATTCTATTGCATGTTCTCTACAAAATATTCTGTCATTGCATATATTTTCGACTCATCGCTCTCATACAAACTTTTTGAACACTAAACATTACCAAAATGTGAAATATATGCATACATATCCTATGTTATATTCTATTAATACACAATACAGAGTAAGCTTAATCTTTTGATCGGAACCACCTTATAACAAATGAGCTTATTTCTGATTTATAATACCATTTTATATATATACTTCATTAATTAATTTTAAGTCCTTCTTTACTAATATGTAGGTGCGTAATAAAATTCTCCACTATTTAAATCTATGTATATTCATAATTTGACTTAACTAAATGAAACAACAACATCTACTATAATAAACAATATTATAAAACTATAAATGGAAAAGTTGACTCACTTTGCTTTAAAAATAATAACAATACATATATGATATATATTTAAAATGTTAATAAATACAAGTCTTAAGTTTAGACTTAGGACAATGTTTATCTTTATATTCTATAGTATTGGTTTTAATAACATGTAATAAATTTTTAATAGATGGTGGCGGTTATATGAGAAAAATTCATTGTAAATCATCTTTTGCTTTGCTAACCGGTGGTGTTGCCGTGCGCAAAATCATCTACAATCATCGTAGGGAGGAGGTAAAATATATTTATGTTACCATGCATGTTTATAATTACGTTCGGATACATTTATTCACACCGTCACATACACATTACAAGAAAATGATCGTCACGAAATTGTCAAAGTCACTATTTTATCACCTTATTTAAACTGTTTTACACTTTTTAAGACTTTAAACAATTAGAATGTTTCCGAACGTAATTAACTACTCTCTCTTAAATGTGTTTCTACAAAAACCCACACCTTATGTCTATAGACCGTTTTGTTTTAAAAAATAAATAAACTAGAAACGATTTAACAATGTCTGTAAAGTTTAACAATTATAAAATTAAGAAAACCGTAAGACTACTTTATCTACTGCAATTCAAAATACTGCTCTAGATGAAGAACTCTAAGCCCCTGTGACAGTAAATATGTGCTGAGATTGATCATGTTAGTTAATTTAAAATATTTATCATAAACATGCCTTGCAAAGCTCTAATACTCGGTGTCCGAGCCAAGTGCACCTATGGCAAATCATACCAAAAGACTGATTATGAAAATTTATATATGAAATGAAAATACCGCATAGCATTCCTTCTATACATTAGGGTTGGCATCATCTTATTGTGTAGTTTTCGTTTTAAATGTGGTTAGATTAATGAAATATTTTTGATCGTTACATAAGATTTTGCTAAACAATCTGAATGTTTGCTAAACTGTTCTAGGAAATCTACTACTGAAGATGATGCGGAGACACGAGTATGAAGACAATATAGTACAAGATTTCCAATGAATCTCAATTAGTTAATTAATTTATTTTAATTGTGTTGTAATGTAATTCGGAAACACTGTCGACTAAATAGCTATTATGAAATTTTACAAAGACTGTCACAACTTGATACATACCCACTGCCATAGCGTAGCATGTAACGGCTATTTATTATTGTCTATGCTTTAAATAGATTTAAGTTTAAAGACGGTTTTAGTTTAATTATAATTTTAAGGTGGTAAAGTTTTATTATGAACCCACACTAAATTTGAAAAAGTTTCTTACACGTGTACAAAGCTTACACGGCAATGATATCATAAAAAATAATAGACATACCCGGCTACTTAAATAATCTATTTCTAGGCGAACTATGCATTCCAAGATTATTTAAATTAAGAAACACGTCCTTCGTTTTAAAATGTATAATTTAAAAACCACAGAAACCTAATTCCTAACTTTTTTTTTGTATTCATTACTAACATCAATTTATTACAAATCGAACAGTGTTTTAAGATCTCGATTATTTTACATATTTTATTATTTCAAATAACTTGAAATTTACATCTATTTGAAAACTATAAGGTTTAATTATTGGTAATATTCTGTTAGAATTGATGTATTTTCACGTTTCGACTGCCATCAGCATTTATTAAGATTAATTTAATACAAAATTAGAACGGATAAATATTATTTAAGTAGTACGAAAAAGCTCATTTTATGAATTTAATTCTTAAGGCCTTAATAACTCGAATATACTTTTATGTATAGCCCGGGTATTGTGCAAAGTGTTTAATTCAATATTCGCGCGAAATATCAATAATAACATAATATACAATATCGCGAATTAAAAGTAACTTATATAAATGTATATGATTAGTAAAATGACATCCAAAGGCAGTCATGTAAATAATGTAGCAGTCTAGTAGCTTTATTGTGAAATATAAAAAAGTAACTTTATGCAAGAGGTGAAACAATTATTTTTATATAAGAAACCAAAACTATTATTAGCGAATAGTGTATTCAATGTTCAACGATACAGTAAGCGCTTGGAAGTAAATTAGAATTATAAGTCGATTTTGAAGAGAAAAAATAGTTTGTAGAGCAAAATAATAGCTTTGTATATAGTTAATCTTACAGAGTGTTTGTGTGCATTTTGAGCGTTTTAACGAAGAGTCCACCTATTTTGTAAATAAATAGACTTTTACACTTTGTAGTTCTTATTTAATTAGATTAGTATAGGGAATATTAAGGCTTGAGGATAGGCTTTAATAGAAATTCCCTAATTCTGCCATATTATATTCAGATTTTGTAAAATACCGCAGTATAATTGAATATAAAAACGAAAACCAAATCATTTATGCGTCTACCTATTTCGATTTACTGGAAATTTAAAAAAAATGTTTAATGTGTAAGTACTACATTCTTAAAAATGATTTCTATAAGGTGATTATGTAAATGGTTAGAATTTTTACTGACCAATTCAGAAACAAATCTTTTTTATTAAATTCAAGGTATTTTTTTAGAAAAAAATATGTAGATCATTAGTGGAACCGTTCTTTTGTATTAGCTGGCTATAATGACAGTGGCAATTTATGGCAATCAATAAGTTTTGCTCAGATATTTGTGCTATGCTTGAACAGAAATGATGTATGTTAGAAAATAAGTTGGAAACTTGCTTACAAAACACTGACAAATATGTTGACAAACATTTTGACTTTACACATTCTGCTTCGTGATAAATTCAACTTTAGGAACCTCTTTCTGGAATTGTTTGATATATCGATAAAAGTATTTAACATCTTAACTGTTTTATATTGAAATAAAATATTTTATTGCTAAATTATATTATGGTATTACTTGAACCTCCGCCCCGTACAATGTATAAATTCAATTAAAATGTCATTGATAAATCTTCAATGATATTTCAGAAAATATTATAAATTTCATTCAACGCTCAACAGTTGCCGAGAACGGTCGTACGGCGCCCCGCCACGGCCGACCCCTACCTGTCCCCGAGTGAGCCACCTGCGCTCCTATTGTTCCGAGAACAATTCACCGAGCAATTTTTATTGTTGTCATCGGAATTTAGTTTCCTAGAAAGTGTATTGTAAAGCCACCTGGGTGGTTACACTTGCGGTGTTAACTAAGCTAGTGTAGGGCTAGACCCTTACGCCCGCGGTTACCCTCCTGGGAAACGCAAGACACCGGTAGGAGTCGACACAAACTTGGCCTTGGGTAGTGCCCTAGCCGAGGTTGACCAACCCGCTGGACTTATAACAATCCCATGCGTAGTTTTAGTTAGCTCTAAGCACACACCCAAGTGTACAAATAAAATTTGCACTTGGATGCACTAGGGCTACACACCTAGGCACACATCCTCCCTGCCTATACCTGGATGGGAGGCTATTCACTTTATCAGGCTATTCACCTCGGCATCCCACCGGTGGCCACACTTCCCGCAATCGAAGTAGCACTAAAAAGAAGTAAAAAAACAGGATAGAGTGCAACATGGAGGACTCTTCCTCTGAATTCATGCGACCCCGACGTCTTCCAGGATATTATGAATGAAACAGCCCCAGGAAAGATCCTCCTCAAGGGCATCTTCATCATCCACAGTCTCCGAAATGGAGCTGAATAGCCCCTTGTCCCCCGAGGACGCTGGATGAAAAGAAGCGAAAAAAGCGGGCTTCACCCGCCCCGACGTCAATATGGGAATAGAGGTCCCCTCACCCCAGCTATCTACCTCGGCCCTTCTCCAGGCCTCCCCCCAGCTGTCCCACAGCGAGCCTCCGCCACTCCACAGCGCGTACTCACTGGCACACAGCAATCTTCGGCTCATTCACAGCCATCAAAACGCCCGCCGCCTGTCTTCATACAGGCGCAGGATAAGTGGCCGATTGTCAAATCGGTGCAAGTACCACGCCATCCTCACCGCTGTAGGCCTTAAACTACAGCTACTACTACAGATCATAGAGCGGTAACCCGCTTTCTTCAAGAAAGAGGTGTGTTTTTCCACACCTACACCCTAGCAGAGGAACGCCAACTCAGAGTGGTGATTAAAAACCTTCTCGTCATCTCCCTTGCAGACAGGATGCTCAAATTTTACGAAGCGACTTCGTGGCGCTCCTGTCCCTTGATAACTCAGTCATTTTAGCAGATTTCAATAGCAAGCACACTCGATGGAATGCATCTAAAATCAACCCCCGGGGGTCGGCTTTAGACTCGCTTAGCGACGCTCTCTACTTCGATGTCGTAGCGCCCTCTACCTACCCACTTTCCATACACACTGGGTCACCTGCCGGATGTGCTTGATATTGCCATCTGCAAGAACATCAACCTCGCCTTACAAGGGATAGAGGTAATCCACGAGCTCGTTTCCGATCATCGCCCCGTTCTTCTTCGGTTAGGGCCCTCATCCCCAACCTCACCTTCTACCAAAACCATAGTAAACTGGCACCGATTCAGGAACGACCTGAGGGAAGCCACATCACCGCACCTAGATGCTATTCCTCGGAACATATCTTCAGTCAGCGATACAAACTTAATTTTATCATAATCATTATCATTAAAATCAAGTTTTTCAATATCCTGATTATAGCCAGTTTCAGCTGCGTGACACACTTCAACCGATGTTTGCTCCGTAAATTCGAATCCAACACGCACGTGATGTTCTATGACGACACAGTACGACTCTTGAATGTACAGTACATTATCTTAACTCTGACTCATAAGAGGTTTTAAAACTTATTGCCTTGTGTATCCTTCTGGATAAAGATGGACTATCTTTATCTATTACCTTCAGCCATATTATTTATAAGCTATATTGCTAATAAGCAACGCAACAGTTCGAACTGTAGCATGAGTAAATACGCACAAAAAACCATTCAAAGAATACTATCATAACACTGCCTACTGTCACTACATGTATTCCATATACAGTGACAGTAGAGATTCAATTACGAGGTATTCCATCTCCGTCGTCAGGGGCAACGACATTTATGTACGCATTCTCAATCTTTCTTGAGAACGAATCCAGATGTCAAGTCCCTGAAATTTCTTCGATGGATTGTTTCATGATATTTTTTATATGAAGCATAACACAATGACAAACCAGTCGAATTAGAAGACAGTATAAACTCAATTCACAAAATAGTCTGTATATTACCAACACTAAGAATTAATTTATAAGTTGACGTCTCTACATTAGATATATTTACATTTTTGTTAAGGAACACTTAGTGGGTAACCAGCACAAGGGCTCCCGAGAGGCTCGAGCCTCGGCTCGGACCGCTACCTGTACCACGAGACCGTCTGTCTCGAAGGTGCCCGAGAAGGCTGAACCTCAGCTCGGTCAGTTCCTTCCGATTAAGAATGATTTAAATTAATATCACTATTATAATTATTGGCTATCTTTACCACCACTTCGGAATGCGTGGGCGCTGGAGAAGTGACGCAAAAAACTCCAGTGAAGCTTCTATCTGTATTGACTGGAGAGAACCGGCCTGTGACATGGCGATATCACGAATAACCTTGTTTGCGACGCCCTCACCGTCGGCGGGGACGGTATGAGGGTTCAATGTACGGGTATAGTGTTTTATGAAGGGCTTGGGCATTGGTGATGATTCGGGCAGTATTTACTGAAATATCTGGGGATTATATTCATTTGAACCGTCATCTCAAATCGAAATTAAAAGATATGCGACTTCAATATAACAGCCGGTGGCGGCTCGCGAGCATCATGCGACAAACCAATGGCAGCAGAGTACACGGTAAGTACCTAAGTGCAACTTGAATGTGTCATTTCTCTCTAATAACTATGAATATACAATGTAGTAAAAACAAAAATAAAATTATCAAAGATCTACTATAAGAACGCGAAGGTTTAACTGTAGTGAAGTCGCCCTGACAATTTGTTAACATATCGCTGCTAAAATATTTATCACTTCATCCTTCATGAAATATTTGAGGAACCTATTTAAGTTTTTTCAATGTAATCTATTAAGATTTCATTATATACACGTATATTAATACGTGTGAATTTTAAAGAAATATTCATAAATAATAAATGAGGAAATTAAGATTCTTACATGAGACGAATACTAGGCATTAAAGTTGTTGTTGCAATCCTTACCTTATTTTGACAAAAATATCTTTAAGTGAACCACATAGGTTTAAATTTTTTTTATATATATATATAGAGCAAGCAGCTTTCTTGAAGGTAACTCACATGAATATCACCAGAGGAGTCGCAAATGCGTTGCCGGTCTATAAGAAAGGTTTTGGGTTTTTCTTGAAGGTCCCTAAGTCGTATCGGTTCGGTAACAGCGACAGCTGATTCCACAAAGTAGTTGTGTGTGGCAGGAAATTTCGCGTAAAGCGCACAGTGATGGATTGCAAACCATCGAGGCTCAAATAACTCATAAATTCTATGTCCTTGTTTCAGGAGCTTCTGAAAATATATAAATAATGCCTTGAAATTTTGAATGGTCATCTTCAATGTAACAATCAAATGTCATAGAGTTGTCTCAACATTAAACTTCATTTTTGTATCATGTGGTAACTGCAAATCAAATGCTTATATAAGAAATATCTATGGTACGAAAAATAAAACTATTTCAACTTTTAGCTATTTATTCATCAACATACATAATATCTACATTTGCACAAATATATTATTTAGAATCGCATCAGTAAATATTACTTCAGAATGCGTGGGCGCTGGAGAAGAAGTGGCGCAAGAAACTCCAGCAACGCTTCTATCTGTATGGACTGGAGAGAACCGGCCAGTGACATGGCGGTATCGCGAATAACTTTGTTTGCGACGCCCTCACCGTCGGCGGGGACGGTATGAGGGTTCAATGTACGGGTATAGTGTTTTATGAAGGGCTTGGGCCCTGGTGGTTGCGTCGTCAGGGTCGTCGAGGGCGTGCCTCGGTCTCCTACGGACGCGGGTAAATCTGTGATTCGCGATGGGATTGTAAGTGGCGGCACTTACAATCAAAGGGTTTCGGTGTGTGACGGCAGAGTCGAAATATCGGCGAAGCCTGCTTCAGGTACTGAGCTATGGTCGGCAGCTCAAGATCTATGTGTAGATTTTCGTTACGCAAGAACCACGGCGCACCGGTGGCCTTGCGCATGAAACGATTTTGTATTACCTGAAGTCGGTGAATGTGACGCGGGGATGCATGCGCAAAGACGGGGCTTGCGTATGTCATTATGGGTCGGAGGCACGCTTTGTAAAGTGTAATTTTATTACGCAGGGACATTTTGCTATTTTTATTAAGTAACGGGTGCAAACGACCTAGGACGAACGCTGCTCGATTCCGTACGCGGTTGACATGCGGACCGAAGGTGAGTCTTTCATCTAATGTGACGCCTAAGTATTTGACTGTCTTTTCCCAGGGGATTGGACGATCAAATAACTCTATAGTTTGGAGATGTGGCGTTTTGTTCCGCCGAGAGAAGTAAATGGCTGCACTTTTGGTGGGGTTAACCTCGATCCTCCATTTCCGAAACCATTTCCCTAAGGTGTTGGCTGCAGATTGGAGGCGTTTACAAATAGCGTCTGGTTTAAATCCAGACACGTAGAGGCCGGTGTCATCGGCGAAAAGGGCTAGCTCTACACCGCGAGTGCGCGGTATGTCGTTGGTGTAGAGTGTGTATAAAGTAGGACCTAGGACAGAGCCTTGTGGTACTCCGGCACAAATGGGGTGAACCTCGGAGCGCGTTCCCTCGACGCGGTAACGAAAGGTTCGATTTCGGAGAAAATCTCGTATGATAAGTACGAGTCGATCTGGCACACCGAGCTCATATAGTTTGTATATGAGCCCGTTGTGCCAGACCTTGTCGAAAGCTTTCGCCACGTCGAGAAAAAGTGCCCCAGTTTGGTAGCCCTGAAGAAATTTGCTGAGGATGTGCTCCGTGATGCGGTGCGCTTGATGTGTGCATGAGTGTTGGGTGCGAAACCCGAACTGCTCATTGATTGGCAGCCCTCGGGACAGCATGAAGTCCTTGAGGCGGGTGAGGATGAGCCTTTCATATACCTTACCCAAGACTTTGAGTAGGCTTATGGGTCGATAGGCTGATGGATCGGTTGGATGTTTTGAGGGCTTGAGAATCCCTATGACATCGGCTTCCTTCCAGGTGTTCGGGAAGGTGCCTTTGGATATGGCCGCGTTGTAGATTATCACCAGTAGGTGTAAAATGGACATGGGTAGGAGTTTCATCACCTTGTTGGTGATACCGTCGGGGCCGGAGCCTTGCGTGGTCGCAGGTTTTAATTATGGACTCAACTTCGGTGCATGTAACTTGAGTGACGGAATCGCGAGGTGGTTCCTTACTCCTCCGGTCGACCTCGCTGTTAACCATTTCAAGGTGAGCGGCGTCGATCGGTAGGGTGCTCGGTGAGCATTGGAGCTCGAGATTGTCAGCCAGACATTCGGCTTTCTCTTCGTCTAAGAAGGCGGGTGGTTTATTAGGACGCGCTAAGGGAGGCATTGTTTGGGCGGTGCCCCTTTTAGGGATTTGGGAAGTCGCCAGTAGGCGAGATGGGAAGGTTCGATGTTGGAGAGGTGATTATCCCACCGATCGTTCCTATACTGGGCTATGCGTGATCGGACTTCACGCTGAAGGGTACGTAGCACCAGCCGGTTACTTTCAGTGGGATATAAGTCGTGGGCACGAGTCGCCGCATTCTTGCGCCTCATTAGGTCCTTTATGTCGTTTGGCAGGGTCCATCGGTGGTCTTCCACCGAGGAACCTACCTCGAACAATCAACGATTACGGTCTGGATGTGCCTAGTGAGGGCATGAACTGCGAGGTTCGTGTCGTTGACTGAAGATATGTTCCTAGGAATAGCATCTAGGTGCGGTGATGTGGCTTCCCTCAGGGCGTTCCTGAGTCGGTGCCAGTCTACAATGGTTTTGGTGGAGGGTGAGGTTGGGGCGGAGGGCCCTAACCGAAGAAGAACGGGGCGATGATCGGAAGCGAGCTTATGGATTACCTCTATGCCTTGGAAGGCGAGATTGATGTTCTTACAGATGGCAATATCAAGCACGTCCGGTGCGTGACCCAATATGTATGGAAAATGGGTAGGCGTAGTAGGCGCTACGACGTCGAAGTCGAGTGCGTCGCTTAGCGAGTCTAAAGCCAACCCCGGGGTTGATTTTAGTTGCATTCCACCGAGTGTGCTTGCTATTGAAATCTCCTGCCAAAATGACTGAGTTTCCAAGGGAAAGGAGCGCCACGAAGTCGCTTCGTAATACTTGTGCGTCACGTCTGCAAGGCAGGTAGACGGACGCGATTGTGATGGGGGCGTGGCCGGTCATGGCTAGCTGACAGACCGAGGCTTCTAGGAAGGTTAGGGTTGGCGTATCGACGGGCACGCAGTGCAAGGACTTTATAGTAGATGAGAGTTCCGCCATTAGCGGCGGAAGTTCTATCATTCCTAATGATGTTATAATTCGCGATGTTGGGATTGCGAGTGTGCGGTTTGAGGAATGTCTCTTGCACTAGGAGCACGTCGACTTGGTGATCGCGAACAAAATTGAAGATTTCGTCGCGTTGATTATTAATACCGTTCGCGTTAAAAAATGCGACGTAAAGGGAACGCGGTTTTACTCTGCCGTTATAAAGGCCCTCTATGCTTGAAAGTTGACGATGGCTGACACTACATGTTGGTAGCGCATTGTGGCAGCAATCCTGATTTCGGGCTTGCCATTGGAGTCCCTTAGGGCTTTGCAAGGGCTGAGACGTCGGCGCCGTTGAAAACGGCGGCGAAGCGACACAAGGTCGAGGTCGCTTTCGTTAACCGGCCGTCCGGCTGATGGAGGGGCTGCTCAACCGGTTGAGCGACGGTCACTACGCCAGTAGGAGGTTTCCATGCGGGACGTAGCGGACGAACAGGAGCGAGAATAGGCGCGGGAGCGGCGATCGGTGTAGCTACCTTAGGTGCGACTTTAAGTGCCGGGCGTTTCGGCTTGGGAGCCTTTGGGCAGCCAAGGTAATTGGCTGTGTGTCCCTCTGAGTTGCACAGGACACATGCGGGGCCCGAAAGCAGCCAAAGGGCCTTGTCCTTGGGTCTCGGACAGTCGGTGGTGCCATGGTCACCCAGGCACTTTACGCATCTGGGTTTCCCGAAGCAGTTGCGAGCAGAGTGGCCATATAACTGGCATTTGTGGCACTGGCCCGGAGGGCCATTTTATGAGGGCGCTCTATTGTGAGCCCAGAAAGGTGGCAGCACGTTTTCAGGTTAAATACCTGCTTCCCTGCCTCGGACCTTTCGAGGGCCACAATTA
Source organism: Teinopalpus imperialis (assembly GCA_029286865.1). Classification (NCBI taxonomy): domain Eukaryota; kingdom Metazoa; phylum Arthropoda; class Insecta; order Lepidoptera; family Papilionidae; genus Teinopalpus; species Teinopalpus imperialis. Next base: position 10,665,341 of record JAGSMU010000026.1, read on the forward strand.
CCATGTTGAATGGCTTTTGTTATGCCCACTGTACATCCTATGCACGGATAGGACGGGTAAATTCTGAGCCTGGAGGTCCTCTTTGATGAGGTCTGCGGGGATTTCCCGCGGAAGGTTTTAATAACCACTCTAAGTTGGCGCTCTTCTGCCAGGGTGTAGGTGTGAAAGAATACACCTTTGTCTTGTAAGTAGCGGGTGACCGCTCTATGGTCATCCGTGGTTTCTAGCTGCAGTTTAATGCCTACAGCGGTGGGGATCGCTTGATATTTGTAGCGATTGGAAAGGGCCGATACGACAATCGGCCATTTATCTTGTGCCTGTATGAAGACAGGCGGCGGGCGTTCGATGGCCGTGAGACAGCCGAAGTATGGGGGGAGCCAGTAGTGGCGCGCTGAGGAGCGGCGGGGGCTTGCTGTGAGGCTGCAGAGGGGGTGCCATGGGGTTGGGCCACAGATGTCGATGGCCGGGGAGAGGGACATCGCTTTCCCGTTTTCGCCTTGGGTGGCGGCGTCGGGGCGGGTGAAGCTCGCTTTTTCGCTTCTTTTCCACCAGCGTGAAGTTGCTGGTGTCTTGCGGAGGTCCTCGGGGACGAAGGGCTATCTAGCTCCATTTCGGAGACCGAGGAGGACGATGAGGCAGAGGCCCTTGAGGAGGACCTTGAGGGTGATTTTGCCCCTCCGGTAGGGTTGCTCTTTATAATGTCTTCGAAGACATCGGGGTATTTACTCTTCAGGCAGCTGACCAAGTGTACAAGGAAATCCATTGTTGGATTCTCCATTGTACACAAATTATTAATAATATTACTCCTATTACGTGGGATGTGTGGCCTCCGGTGGGGTGCCGGGGTGAGTAGCCTACTTCCCTCCCTGCCGGGTATAGGCAGGGAGGATGTGTGCCTAGTTGTGTAGCCCTAGTGCGTCCAAGTGCCAATCTTATTTGTGCACTTGGGTGTGTGCTTAGAGCTAACTAAAAATACGCGTGAGACAATTATAAGTCTAGCGGCTTGGTCAACCTTGGCTAGGGCACTACCCAAGGCCAAGTTTACGTTGACTCCTTCCGCTATCTTGCGTTTCCCAGAAGGGGAACCGCGGGCGTACGGGGCTTGCCCTACACTAGCTTAGTTAACACCGCAAGGTATCCACTAGTATAACCACCCAGGTGGCTTTACAATAGCTTTCTTGGAAACTAAATTCCGATCACAATAGCAACAGCAATAAAATTGCTCGGTCTATTGTTCTCGGAACAATGGATGCGCAGGTGGCTTGCTCGGGGGCAGGTAGCTCGGGACGATCGTGGCGGGGAGCCGGGCGACCGTTCTCGGCGACTGCTGAGCGTCGAATGACCGTCATCTCAAATCGAAATTAAAAGATATGCGACTTCAATATAACAGCCGGTGGCGGCTCGCGAGCATCATGCGACAAACCAATGGCAGCAGAGTACACGGTAAGTACCTAAGTGCAACTTGAATGTGTCATTTCTCTCTAATAACTATGAATATACAATGTAGTAAAAACAAAAATAAAATTATCAAAGATCTACTATAAGAACGCGAAGGTTTAACTGTAGTGAAGTCGCCCTGACAATTTGTTAACATATCGCTGCTAAAATATTTATCACTTCATCCTTCATGAAATATTTGAGGAACCTATTTAAGTTTTTTCAATGTAATCTATTAAGATTTCATTATATACACGTATATTAATACGTGTGAATTTTAAAGAAATATTCATAAATAATAAATGAGGAAATTAAGATTCTTACATGAGACGAATACTAGGCATTAAAGTTGTTGTTGCAAACCTTACCTTATTTTGACAAAAATATCTTTAAGTGAACCACATAGGTTTAAATTTTTTTTATATATATATATAGAGCAAGCAGCTTTCTTGAAGGTAACTCACATGAATATCACCAGAGGAGTCGCAAATGCGTTGCCGGTCTATAAGAAAGGTTTTGGGTTTTTCTTGAAGGTCCCTAAGTCGTATCGGTTCGGTAACAGCGACAGCTGATTCCACAAAGTAGTTGTGTGTGGCAGGAAATTTCGCGTAAAGCGCACAGTGATGGATTGCAAACCATCGTGATAATGATTACGATATTTTGAATTCTGTCGTGTAACTCAGCGGCTGGAATTAAAAACGGTAAATTCGGTAAAAAGTGCAGAGATGCGACACCTCTTCGCAACGCTGGTGAATCAAGCCGATCGGAAAGTAAATGCCGCTCTCCGTTAAACTTGTTCAATTGGAAGAAGCTGATACGAGGTGCCCAGGCCTAGAGATGAGAAGAATGTTTCGTGTGAGGCCCAACATGCGCTTTGTAAAGTTGCACCAATGGTCCGACATGAAATACTGTCTCGCTCTATTAAGCACGCCCACGACAAAAACGGCTTTCATTTGTTGACTTTCCGTAACTATAAAAAAACAAATACCAAATAACTCATTTAATGGCTCAAATAACTCATAAATTCTATGTCCTTGTTTCAGGAGCTTCTGAAAATATATAAATAATGCCTTGAAATTTTGAATGGTCATCTTCAATGTAACAATCAAATGTCATAGAGTTGTCTCAACATTAAACTTCATTTTTGTATCATGTGGTAACTGCAAATCAAATGCTTATATAAGAAATATCTATGGTACGAAAAATAAAACTATTTCAACTTTTAGCTATTTATTCACCAACATACATAATATCTACATTTGCACAAATATATTATTTAGAATCGCATCAGTAAATATTACTTATAAACTGACCTTATAATACTTTTCACTTTTTTTATTTCAAAATGTATGCACTCAATTTGTGCCTAAAAGACAATGTATTTCCATAATCATTTGGCATTCCCATTGCCTGAAGATTAAATGGATAGTAATAACATTTTCACAATAAATTAGTAGATTTATATAATAGTGCAAGGAAGCAAACTAATATTTACAATTGGAAGTAACATTTAAGATTTCATATAAAAGATATTCCACTGTTTTGATATCGAAATTGATAAATAGAAAGTTAATTCCCACTGTTTTTCAACAACATACAGACAATCAAATTTCATTAGAAATCAAAACATTTATGGCTTAGTCACGTTCGGATTATAAATTTGTAACATATTTGAAAAGGGATAAAATCGTTGTTGAATATTACTAAACTACATATAACATGCATTCCTTAAAAATTTCAAAACATAGACGGCTAGGTTATTTGTAAGCATTTTCTTAAAACACATATAAGCTAAATCATTGGATAGAACACCCAGGGCTGACACAGTTTGAAATATTATACATACTACACATTACCAGTAGATGTGTAAGATTGTAAGATCCTCTTACTGTGCTTCTAATTGGAAATATAGTACTTGAATAGTTGTAACCTATATACAAAATGTTTACATCTGTAATGAACCAATCAAAGCCTTCACAAGTTGTAATAAGATTTCATGGAATGTTTAAGCCTTATAAAAAATGACTAGATACTACATTGCATTCATTTAAACTATTTTGAGCACCGTTTCATTCAGCAGTATTCCAAAAAATTACCAAATCTTAATGTTGTTTTACACTATAGCAAAGTATATAGTTCTGCGACATATATAATAAATATATAGTTAATGCATTAGTGCTAGGATGTCATGCAATGAGTACCAAGTCAATTCTAGATCAGGACACTGTAAAATGGATAACAACACAAACTATTGATTATTAGTCTAAAACACTCCAATACAATCCAGACCTGTTCATTAGACTATCTAAAATCTTAGCACAACACTAAACATTCCAGAGAAGTATAACATAAATATATATGAATTAAAAAAAGATGGTGGTGCTAAGATCAGACATTCTTTTTAAAACAGTTGTCTTCAAGAACAAAAACAAAGTGATTTAAATTTATAAAATAATGTCAACCAAATGATGTGTAATTAAGAAGTACATGAGTCCAACACTTAAAATAGAAAACTTTGTCACTCATGCAATAGATATTTGCGCTTAGCACTGGTTGTAAAAGTTTTCAGGTTGCAGGTTAAGGCCGGATGATCCAGTGTTGTACACTGAAAGCAACAATAATATATTAGAATAAAATATAAATAAAACATAAACAATTTTAGCCGATCCATTAACTTCAGACGAGCAATGCACAATCTATAATATTATTTATATATATATATATATATGTATATAAATATATATATATAAGAATACACATTACTTTGCAGAAAGTTAATGAATGCAAGTAGACTTTATTACTGGTGATGAGCCAACCATTCAATATTAGTCCTCAGGGGTGACAACTCATCTGCATTACAATCACTTGACAGTGGTAGAGCTACACTGCAGTTTTTTTCTAGCTGCAGAATGAATGGATCAGCTGACCGGGGTAGGACCATACCCTCACAGAATACTAGCATAAAATAGCATCATAATGTTGTGTTTCACCTGCTGATTATAAGGATCCAGAGACCTTTATTTACAGGTCATGAGGCATTACATCTCAGTCCTCAAGGGTGACAAAACATCTGCATTATGATTCCTTGTCAAGGATGAATGTAAATGTCATGGGCCCCAGGAATCACTTACCATCAGGTGAACTGTGTGCTTGTTTGTTACTCTTGAAGTCTTGAAGTAATAAAAAAAACAGGATTAATGTGGTTTTCACAAGCTGCATGAATCACTTACCATGGAATGAACTGTGTACATGTTTGTTTGTCAGCCCTAATATTATAAAAATCCTGGTCAGACTCTGATTTCATGACTAAATAGTCAATATACCATTACATATCATGGGGGCTTTGTAACATTTTGAAAGTGAAATTTAATGTTTTGTTATTTTTACATATACACAATTATGCACTTAAAACATTTAATATCATAAGCATATTAATAGTACAAACTAAGTCCAAAAGAGTATATTGCATTTAAAAACTCTGATGATGTGGTTGGTGTATAATTCCCATATTTTCTAAACAATCAGAAAATATTGGTGGACAGACATTTGCTCAGCAGTGCAACAATAACTTAAAAAACTATTCAATTTATTGAAGAAATATATGATATGTTCCAGAGTCTATTTAATTTGATCAATTCATAAGTTGTTTCATAAACATATACATATTACATTTTAAATAACTGATACAATTTAAGTTAGGAAAATCAGCCAATAAAACATTTTTAAGTATTTATGCTTATTGATTAAAATGATTATATTAAATAAATGTTAATATAAAAGATATTGTATTTTTTTTCAAATATAAACACTAATGTAAGAACATCAGGCAAATAATTTATGATTATGTAATTTCTATTTTCAAAATTTATAAATTAATAGGTTAAGTATTAGATAATATTTTCCCCATGCTGATCAGATTTTAAGAAACAAAAAATTATACTTTAGACAACCTTCTCCAATAACATATTTCAATAGAATAAATTTAGCAAAAAATTTTAATTTTGAGATAAAAATAATGAAAATTTCTCAATCACAATGAAAATCATTGCATGAAGGAAATCCAACATTACTTTAAAGAATACTGGCATAATAAGATGGGGTGTTTAATTGTGTATATGTTGCCTATACAGGGTTTTTTTTTTGTGGTGACAAATTAAGTACAATAATTTTTTTTATTGATATCACATAAGATATGTGATATCAATAAAAAAATTGAAAAAAATTTAGCTTGAATAATCTTAAAAAAATGAATTTCGTTCCAAATTCCATGCAAATCTTTTTACTTTAAACAAAGAAATGCATTTTATTTAAATGTTTTAAGAATTTAGACATCCCAAGGATTAAGCAAGGATTCTCAATTGAATAAGTTTTATTGTAACTAAAAATCTGCTGTAAAGCTCCCTTAAATATAACGAAAATTACTTTTGTTTATTTCAATATTAAAAATATGGGATTAAAAAATAATAAGTTTAGTTTGGAAGATATTGGTAGTTAACAAGTCATGTGGCAAATTAGACGTAAACTTGAGCAATTAACACAGAAACTAGATTGAAAATATTAATTGAAATTTATGTACAAGAAGCTATACCTTTAGAAGTGTAATATAATGAAATTTATAGATGTAAACTTAATAAAAAAAATTATACTCACACTTAATATCAAGTATTTATTTTTCTTGAGTTACTGGTTGCCCATCTTAACCTTTGACGTCATGTAGATGCCAACAATAAGGCCGAAAAGACCAATAGCTGAGCCAAAGATTTCAACAATCAGGATTTTGACAAAAAGGGCTGCATTAGCAGCATCAGAGAGGGCGGCTCCCGAGCCGACAATTCCAACAGCAATACCGCAGAATAAATTAACCAGCCCCACGGCAAGTCCAGCACCAAACATCACGTATCCAGCCATCCAATTCTGCTGCTTGATAGATAAATCGGTCAAAGGCTCAGTGTACTTCTCGAGCATACCGGAAAGCACGATCGCAGTAATCAAACCGTAAATGGCCACGGCTTCGCAAAAGATGACAGAGATCAAATTCTTCGTCTTGATACGGGGAGCTTTGACACCTCCTCCAACTATGCTCACTCCCGTTGTATGGATACCCATAGCCGCACCGACTACAGAGAAGGCAACTGCAAAAGCAATTCCCAACGTTCCCCACATATATGGGGACGTATTTTCCAGGAACCATCCGAAGCTTATTTGCTCACCCTTTCCGTTCAGGAGGTAGTACATCGAAAATATCGGTATAACGATTGCCACGAGGAGCACGAGCAAATATGTTAAGAAGTACCTCATCTTGGATGATTTTTTGAGTCAATTGGAGCTGCAGAACCAGTGAATCCCAAAAGGGACGGCCTTATTTTCTCCAATTCCTGCCTTGACAGAAAACTCAAAACGAAGAAGTCTTGTGATCACAAGAGGTCAGAGACAAAAATGTTCCCAATTTCATACTGACTTTGTCTATAAGTGTGCAATGAAATTATGGCTCAACGTTTCATTGACATAGCGAATAAATATGTTTATAAACACTTTCTTTATGTCAATATCAAATATCAAAATAACGTCAATGAATGAGAAAACAAAATTAAAAACAAAGAGAATGCAATTAATTTTATGCATTCAACCTTAGCATCAGCTGCAATCATCGCACACGCAAAAAACACGCATGTAAGCGCACTCTGCATTAGTACAAACAATCAATCAATGAGCTGCTACTGTAATGCCGGCTTCACATTTGTGACAGAGCCGAACCTTGGCTCGGTCAGTTGCTTCTGACGGATTAAAGGCTTATACACATGCACATCCACATGCACGGCGTGTCTTTTTACTCTAACTACGGATGCGTACTGACTTATGGTTTACTTATTTTGAAGATACAGATAGTTACATGTCGCAGCAAACTAAGTTATTGCAGCAGCAGCTACCACATTCATTTCGCGGGAGGTTTTACTCATATGTGACCCGTGAATGTAGAGGGCGCGAATTTCACTGCACTAATGTGGAGCTGCCAGTACATATGTAAATATAATTTAAGAATAATTAGGTATCTTAGATTCCTAGAAGTCGTGAATCATCATCAATGGTGTTTCAGTTTGTATATGTGCGAAAGAAACAAACTACCGAAAGTCATTAACTCATGGACCATTAAAATCAAATAAACCGTATATTTAATAATGGGTCGGCAAAAGCTTGTATTTTGTATAAATATTCAAGATATTTTATTATTATATCGTAGTTTATTTTCATTTGATTATGATATATATAGAATAAAATGTATTTATAAACACTTTCTTTATGTCAATATCAAATATCAAAATAACGTCAATGAATGAGAAAACAAAATTAAAAACAAAGAGAATGCAATTAATTTTATGCATTCAACCTTAGCATCAGCTGCAATCATCGCACACGCAAAAAACACGCATGTAAGCGCACTCTGCATTAGTACAAACAATCAATCAATGAGCTGCTACTGTAATGCCGGCTTCACATTTGTGACAGAGCCGAACCTTGGCTCGGTCAGTTGCTTCTGACGGATTAAAGGCTTATACACATGCACATCCACATGCACGGCGTGTCTTTTTACTCTAACTACGGATGCGTACTGACTTATGGTTTACTTATTTTGAAGATACAGATAGTTACATGTCGCAGCAAACTAAGTTATTGCAGCAGCAGCTACCACATTCATTTCGCGGGAGGTTTTACTCATATGTGACCCGTGAATGTAGAGGGCGCGAATTTCACTGCACTAATGTGGAGCTGCCAGTACATATGTAAATATAATTTAAGAATAATTAGGTATCTTAGATTCCTAGAAGTCGTGAATCATCATCAATGGTGTTTCAGTTTGTGTATGAACACACAAACACACCATATAACATTAAAAATATTCAAAATGCAACTCGTTCTTTAAGGTCTCTGAATGTGAACTTTTTATCTTTATCTGAAAGCAATTGGGCTCTTCCGTTTACATAAACTGTATAGTCAAGACACCAATTGCCAAGTCACGTGACATTTTTACTCTACCTGGACGGTTTGCGATGTTGTCGAGATCATTATAGATCGTTTTATAATTGCCTGTCAGAAAAACTGTAGACAAAGACAAAAAATGTTCCCAATTTCATACTGACTTTGTCTATAAGTGTGCAATAAAATTATGGCTCAACGTTTCATTGACATAGCGAATAAATATGTTTATAAACACTTTCTTTATGTCAATATCAAATATCAAAATAACGTCAATGAATGAGAAAACAAAAATTAAAAACAAAAGAGAATGCAATTAATTTTATGCATTCAACTTTAGCATCAGCTGCAATCATCGCACACGCAAAAAAACACGCATGTAAGCGCACTCTGCATTAGTACAAACAATCAATCAATGAGCTGCTACTGTAATGCCGGCTTCACATTTGTGACAGAGCCGAACCTTGGCTCGGTCAGTTGCTTCTGACGGATTAAAAGGCTTATACACATGCACATCCACATGCACGGCGTGTCTTTTTACTCCTAACTACGGATGCGTACTGACTTATGGTTTACTTATTTTGAAGATACAGATAGTTACATGTCGCAGCAAACAAAGTTATTGCAGCAGCAGCTACCACATTCATTTCGCGGGAGGTTTTACTCATATGTGACCCGTGAATGTAGAGGGCGCGAATTTCACTGCACTAATGTGGAGCTGCCAGTACATATGTAAATATAATTTAAGAATAATTAGGTATCTTAGATTCCTAGAAGTCGTGAATCATCATCAATGGTGTTTCAGTTTGTATATGTGCGAAAGAAACAAACTACCGAAAGTCATTAACTCATGGACCATTAAAAATCAATTAAACCGTATATTTAATAATGGTTCGGCAAAAAAGTTTGTATTTTGTATAAATATTCAAGATATTTTATTATTATATCGTAGTTTATTTTCATTTGATTATGATATATATGTGTACGAAATGGCAACAAGTTATAGAATAAAATGTATTCGTTAAGTTGTTGCCATTTTGTAGGTAGTCAAATAATCCCATTGCTGTAGAAATTTATGGAAATCTGATAATAAAACTGCGTACTTGTTGTGTTTGATGAAACAGGTCAAAATCGGGGCTGTGGAAAAATATGGTGTGGACATTCATATGGATATGGTGGAAACACTTCCCAACCATGCTCTCTCAAATTTGCTGAGTAGCTAAAGATGTACACACATCTTCTCCGACTGTCTGGCGTTATTATGATGAAAAACCACACCCTTTCTGTTGATCAATTCTGGCCGTTTTTTCTCTGTCTTGAGTCTCATCAGCTGTTGGCAGTAAAGATCCGAGTCGATGGTTTTGCCCGGCGGTGAAAGCTCATAATGAACGATGCCCTTCCAATATAAACACAGAATCACCTTACTGTGAGTTAATCCAGGTTGCGCTATAGTAGTATGGAGCTGTCAATCTCAGTCAGTCACTTAGGAAGTCATGTCCTGTGATCATGATCTTATTCGCACGTTCGTGTCGTAGATAATCCACTGTTAATCACCAGTGATCAATCTTTTCAAAAATGTTGAAACGTAATGAAACCGCCATTACGTTTCAATAGAGAATCGCAAATGAGTACACGACTCATTAGGTTTCTTTCACTGAGCACCCAAATATCGATCGACCTTTGGATATCCATACTTTTTCAAATGGGTCAAAACTGTTTTGTTGTCAACCCCTAGCTTCATCTTTGACATCAAATTTCCCGGACTGAAAACGATTAAACCAATTTTGTGCTACTGTTACAGTGTTAGTACACTGCGTTAAGTTCATAAACATCAATCATCATTCTTTCGCATTTTTCCCTTTTTTTATGACAAAACTTTAAAATGCCTTGAATTTCTTTGTTAGATTCACTCATTTTGGCGGATAGAACAACAATAGAAAAATGGTGGGAAACTGTTTTTACTTTTTTTTATTTTATTATATTGAGCGTAACAAACGAGTGCATAGTTCACCTGATGGTAAGTAATTCTTACGTCCCATGACATCTATATTTATCCTTGACAAGGAATCATAATGTAGATTTGTTGTGATCCTTGAGGTCTGAGATGGAATGCCTCGTCACCAGTTATAAAGGTCTTCGGATCCCTGCAGTCAACAGACGAAACGCTATTTTACACTGATATTCTGTGGGATGTAGCGTGGTCCTACCCAGGTCGAGCTGACCTATTCATTGTGCACCTAGAAATAAACTGAAGCATAGATCTACCAGTATTAAAATGTACCTGTTAATGGTATCAAACCCAGCCAGATACAAACCGTACAACCAAAGAGATTTTTTATTGAACTTTTTATTAAAATACGTAAACACTTTTTCGCCGACCCATTATGTAAATAATTACCAGATTACGGATATGAAGTGTGCCTTCTTCATATTGCGTGGTACATAATAATTATAGCTCCTAAAACATAACTAGAGTCGTGCGACAGCTATCATCGAAATCGCACCTAACATATTCCATGCGCGTTAAGCCAATGTATAATTAAGTAACACATTAGGGTACATTTTAACATGAAAACTGCAGGGTTTCTTAAATTCTTAAATCTTGAATAGCACGAATATGCTGCAAATATGCTCTACTTTAGCCCCTTACTTTGCAAGAAATGTATCGTATTTCATCTTGTATATAATATGTACAAAGACTATAATATTATAATAACGTTTTTCAATAATTTTACCTACATACGGCACAACTGCAGAACCTTTTTTTTACACTTTCTAAGCAAATGTTTGACCACGATTCCATCTGATGTTAAGTGGAAATGCAGTCCTGGTTGGTAAGGCGCACTAGCTCAGTAAATGCCTATTCAGTCTACTATTGAAAACACCTACATTTTAATCGGAGAGAAAGACAGACGTGGGCTAACTATTCCAGTTTTTTGCTGTACGAATAATGAAAGACGAAGCAAAGGTTTGAGGGATGTTCACAACAAAAGGATGAAATCCAACAGTGCGTCGTGAAGTCCGATGGTGCAACGGGGATGGGGGAATTAGATCATGTTAACCTCTTTTTTTAATTTAAACTGTATACCGAAGAATTCGCGATCACATGCCCATTGCTAACATAGGTCTCCCCTACACACTACTAAAGAGTACGATCTTGCGCCACCTGTATCCATCGAATTCCCATATACTTGCATATATCTAATCAATACCTAGAAACGAAAAGAATAAAGAAACAATATAAGAGATATTTTCGGGACTTAGATTTTTTTTTAAACATAGAAAAAAATATAGTAAACTATAGACTTTTTTTTTTGTTTTTTATTTGAAAAACAAATGAACTGTTTACCTCACTTGCAGTGAAATATTTCATTTTTATCTCATGAGCTATAGCTTTCTGATTCATTGTATCAAAGTATAATAATTTTATGATTTTTATGTATTTTGCAGTGAATTATCAAAGTGTAGTATATATAATCTGCTGCCTAGTCAGCTGATTACCGAATACAAACCAATGGCAATTCTGCAAATGTGTCATTGTTTTTCTTGTGTTATAAAAAACAATCTCCGACTCGGAATCTACTTTTTATTATCTATCGAATGTATTGACAAAAATGTAGCTTTAATATCTTACCCTTTTTTACGTTTATTTTCAATAAAACGTAATATGTTCTACTTGTGAGATAGAATGGCGTAAGAAAATAATTATGACTTCTAAAGAATCACCAAAAGAAAATGTTAACATTTTATGCCAGATTTATTGTTCGTCACTCCTACTTCTATATGTTTACCGTGAGTGTTATTTTAACAGTTCTTACTGTGATTCCTTTGGTATTTCACGAGTTACCATCGTTTTCGGATCCCATTGTAGGATTCGAAACCCGAGGAACTACTTTAGCTCATCGTTTTATTGCATGGGAAAATCTCATTGATGAAACGAGACCATCTAAAAGGCTCGCCGCTAGCCCTAAAGAAATAGCTGACCAGAAACGAATGAATCAAACCTATCATAATAGAATTATTCAGGATAAACCAAGATCAGGTCACAAACGAGCCAAAAATAAAAGCCGCAATAAGAAGAAGAAACTTAAATACAATTCTACGGGCTTTGAAAAAACTTTAGATACTTCATCTACAAATATAACATTGAATGGGCATGTACATTGGGGATTTGGAAAAAATGTTACATATGAAGATGTTGATGCCGAAATTTTAAAAAATCATACTAGAAAGCAGTGGGTATCTTTAAAATCTATGCAGCGAACTCCTGATATTCCAATTCACCACAATTATGCATCTGGTGTCTGTGGTTCTCCTATTTCAGAATATGCACATTTAGTTGTAACAAGCACTAAAAACTCATCTATGTTAGAATTCGAAAATGTTGAGAAACTTTGTAAATTACAATCATTGTTAGTACAAGTAGGTGGTAAGGAATATTATAAACTATGTCAAACATCAAATCACAATGAAAATATGTGTTGTCCAGTATGGAGTGTGCCAAATTATATAGCTTTAATGTCTGGTAAGACTTCATGTGAAAATGTAACAAGAGAAGATGTTAGTAATGTGGTCATAATTTTAAGGAAGTGTGCTAGTTACTTCCATGATTTCAAATTAATGGCATCATGTGAACTTAATCAATGTAGAGTTCCACAATATTGTTCACAGCATGATGCTGTGTACAATTTGTTATTTTATTTAATAGATACAGATGCCTTCACCCCACCTACATTTTCAGAAACATTTGTTAAAAATGTAATGATCTTTCTTCCTTTAGCATGCAGTAGCACTGTTCTACCTTACTATCAAAAGTTACAAAGTTCAAATTTGTCTTATAACACTCTAATTATTCCTGCCATGGATTTTGGACTTAAAAATACTCTATTTGATTTGTGGATAATTCAGGATACATGGTTAATAGGCTTAGGTGGACTTTTTGTGTTTATATGTGTATGGGTTTACACCAAGTCTCTAATATTAACTATAACATTATTCATAGCTATAACATATTCACTCGGAGTGGCATATTTCTTGTACATTTATGTGTTCAATTTAGAATTCTTTCCATTTATGAATTTATTAGTAATAGTTGTTGTGATAGGTATTGGCGCTGATGATGCATTTCTTTATGTTAAAATTTGGAAGATGATTAGCAAACAACTAATTCGAGATAACCTAGTTAGTCAGGAAAATGGCCTAACAGAAATTAAAAATGTGTCCAGTGCTGGTGAAACTATCTTAATACAAATACTTGAAGAAACTTTAAAACATTCAATCCTAACTATGTTTGTCACAACTTTAACCACAGCAGTTGCATTTTTTGCATCATATGTTAGCTACATTCCGGCTATAAACTGCTTTAGTGTATTTGCTGGTACAGCTGTATTAGTTAATTTCCTACTTATGATAAGTTGGTTGCCAGTATCAGTATTTATATTAGATGTAAAATTGTGTGTAAGCAGTAAAAAAACATGGAATATTGCAATCTTCAAAGCTGTTATTGGATTTGGAGAAGATATAAAAGTTCTATTAAATAGATTTATAATAGCATTTGTTACAAAATCATACATAGGTATTGTAGTAATTTTGGGTGCTATAGGAGTTTGTAGTATTGTTGTAGTTTTTTACACTCCTGGACTTCAATTACCAGATACAAAACAGTTTCAGCTTTTTCAGACTTCTCATCCTTTTGAAAAATATGACTCGCATTATAGGGATAGGTTTCTCTTTGAAAGATTTGGTAAAGATTTAGGAACAGGTAGTAAAATGCCTTTAAGGTGGATATGGGGAGTAAAAGCTATCGACAATGGCAACCATATGGACCCTGCCTCAACTGGACATTTAGTTTTTGATGAAAACTTTTCTATATCAGACCCTAAGTCACAGATGTGGTTGTCGGACTTTTGCAGAAAAATAAAAGGCCAACAGTTTTATCAACAAACTTTAGGTCCTTTATTACCAAATTGTTTTATTGAAAGCTTTAAAAAGTTTATGAGCAGACGTTGCATTGATAACATTGACAAACTAAATAGAACACCTTGCTGTGAAACTTCCCATTTTCCATATACAAAAGAAGTATTTGACTTTTGTATCTTAGCAGCAATGGAATCTTTGTATCAAACACCAAGGGAACTTTTCATGCCTGGGGTAGCAGGACCTAAATTTCTGAGAAGTGCCAATCCACCTAATGTATCAGCAATAGTAGTGGAATTCGAAAGTATTATTCCATATTCATTGTCTTATAATGCGATGAATGACTTTTTTCTTCAAGTTGAAAATTGGACGCAACATGAATTGAAATCCGCTCCTCCAACAATGAGTGGTGGCTGGTTTCTGTCTGATCTACAGTTTTATGATTTGCAATCAACATTAGCAAATGGAACTGTGATGGCTTTAATATTGTCAGCTAGTTTAGGGTTTATAGTTCTTATACCAGCTACTTGTAGCTTTGTCATTAGTATTTGTGCATTGGCAGCTATGATTTTCTCTTCTACAGTTACAATAGCTGTCTTAGTATTAAGTGGATGGAAATTAAATGTCTTAGAAAGTGTAGCAATATCAACATCAGCAGGGTTAGCTGTAGATTTTAGTCTTCATTATGCATTAAGTTATACAAATGCTAGTGGCACAAGGTCTACTAGGTTAAAATATGCATTGACGGCGTCCTCAGGACCGACTGCGGCTGCAGCATTGACAACAGGATTTGCTGGAATATTCCTTTTAAGATCGAATCTCTTACCATATTCACAAATAGGTGCTTTTTTAGCATTAATCATGTCTGTCAGTTGGGTTTACGCAACATTCTTTCTATGCTCCCTTCTCCATATGCTTGGAAAAAACACTGACGGCAAAGATTCTCCGATAGGAGAAGGAAAATCTGTTTCGCGCGTCAGTTCCATTTGTTCAGGGGTGCCAAATTTAGAGAGTCACGAATTGGAGCATTTGGCCGACAGTAACCGTACAAACATAACCCATTCTCATAGTCCATCAAGTGTCAGTGCTACCACTATGGTCCTTCATGATGAATGTGAAAACTCGCTCAATAGAATTGAGAAGAAACTTAGTATTGATGTAGACAATGACTGAATGTTTCGATGTATAATGTAAGGTTATACTAATCAGCACTCAAATTTTGAAGTATTTTTGCAATGTAGCAGTATTATTTTGACTTTTTACTTCTTTTGTTCTTTTTTATTGTAATTTTTTTATAGTGACGAAAACATTTTATATATATATTTACTCATTTTATTACTGAATCTTAAGGAATTATTGTGACAATAAATAAATAGTTCACGCACGACAATATTGTAACAAGCGAGCTTAGTTTGAAATGTTTAAATATTCGGTTGCTTAATTCCATCATAGGTTTGTGCTCATAATTATCATATTACGTAATACACGCCAACAACAATGTAATTTTTGTCAATTGGTCAAAATGAAATGAAAAGGTGTTCGCTAAAAGTTAAAATAACTGCCTGGTAATAGACCTTTTTTATAAATTTCATGTATATAATTCTTTGTTTAAACCTTGATAATATTATTCCCATATGTATATGCTTCGAAGCACACATTTGTAATGATACATTATACATAATGTTATCAAGTGATTTGAGACTATTTTTTACGTGTTGTAATTAAAAAGTTTATATTTGACAATGTGTTGCAAAATGTGTATATTTTTGTTACAAGTTATTGTGCCATTAAATAAAACAACGTAAATTGTACTTATAAGTTATTATAGAGATCTGATATAGATATATTGCTCAATAAATTCGATTTCAAAATTTTCATGTTATACCAAATGTATTATTTACATTGTCTATGTGTAATTAACTGTATTAATGTAAGTAAACTTGTCTCATATAATATGTGTACACATAAAACTGAAATAAAATGTTAATTTTTTAAAACTTCTTAATTTTGGCCATCAATTAAGAACTTTATTTATTATAATACCTTCAATACTTAAGTTATACCAGAAATTCCATAAGACTAACTTTCAATGCCATGCTTAGATCTATCGCCCAACAGACCACCCATCTTATCAGTTTTCATTTGGTAACTTAGCGTCTGCGCTCAGAATATCTCCCCTACGTGTGCATTGTTATAAGGTGCAGTAAATAAGTTAATGCGCAGAAGTACTAAGGTATCCCCGGGGAGTCAAGGGGGCGGCCATGCATAAGCGCTTATTGGCTCTCCAGTAGTTCTCTGCCCCGCGCACCGATACGACACCCCGCTCGCTCCTGGTGTACAGTCGCTTTCTAAATTTTATATGTTAATTGACTGTTGTTTTCTGTTAAGTTGCGAGTTTGTTTTTTATTGACTGTTATTGTTTTTTTTTATTGTATTAAGTTGAGTTGCATTGTGCTGTACTTTTATTTTAATAGTTTATTTGCAATTTTAAACAGTGAATATGCCTAGAATAAATACTATTTTCAGAAGACATTCACGAAAATTGTATATGACGTGTTGTTTTAAAGAGAGAAACTAATAGATTATTATATTGATTCTTTGAAACAAAATAAAAGTCAAATTGTCGAAGCTACGAATATGTTACTCGGTCACTCGAACAGCACCACTGGATTTAAACCAGATAAAACAAACTGTACAACTTATTAAGACGAGAAATATGAAAATAAATAGCGTAGTCAGTGATTTAGGTAAAATCCAAAAAGAACAGCCACAAAAACATCAATTGCAACGGTAAGGAACATTTGTACTCAAACTCAAAGTTCCGATTTGATCGCAGTGTTCAGAACACCTGGCAAAAGAATAGAACAAAACCGGTTATCAATATCGATAACTTCGACCAAGAAGTTATAAATAGATGTATACACAATATTCACAAAACAAAGAACGAACTATCCACCATTGCAAAGCTGAAAAGTAAACTAGGCCAAGACATCAATTTCCAACGCTCAGAACAAAAAAAGTCATAAAAAGTCTTCAGCGAAACATCAAGGATTTAGGGTTTCGGACGAATCCTACGTAGTTTCGTCACGCTCTACTCCAAAAGCCTGAAAACCGATGACTAAAGGCCAGTGAGTTGTCATTATCAACGCAGTATCTGAAACTGGGTTTATACCGAATGCGTTGCTTATTTTTAAAACCGCTACTAAATCAGGCGACTACCACGACAACATGAATTATGAAAACTACTAGAAATGGCTCAGAACACAGTTAATGCCCAACTTACCACCTAATTCCGTTGTGTTAGTCGACAGAAAAAAGCGGATATGCAGGCTTGATTTGAGGCAAAATTTTATTTTCTTTGTTAGATTTGGATTAGTAGTTTAGTGTAGTTTGTGTATATACATTTGTGATTTCTTAGTTTTATTTGTTTAAATTTTATTTAAGAGTGTAATTAGTAGAAGATTCATTGCTAAGTTTTTTTTATATACTTTTGCTCCTTATGGAGCCGCCTGATGACCCTGGGGGCGGAAAAGTCCCTGGGGTTGGTTATAATGTAGCAATTTCCAATGAGGAGTCTGGCATGGAAACCGTCGGATCCGTGAAGTCTAGCAGTGGTGCTCGGAAACGTAGAGCCACTGTGAATAAACATTGCTCTCATTGTAACAAAAAGAGACGAAATCGGAAACGACATGAGGGCAAGGAAATAAAACAAAATGAATGTGATTGCATTCCTTTATCTAATAATAATACCAATACCCAAATTAGTACCTGTTCACTGACTCGCAACTTAATTCGTCCAATCAGTATAAAAAACCAGAATCTTTAGCTCGATTAACATATCAGGCAAGTGATGCAGCACCATATGTTGTTCATATACGAAGAATACAGAAAACTCCTAACGATAATGTTATAGTTCACGCTATTAATTTTGGTCGTTTTTTAAAAAGGAATTCTACCCACAACATTGTTAACGGAAGCTTAAAACGAATTGGCCGTAATACACTGACTCTGTCTTTTAATAATTACCAGGACGCAAATTCTTTCCTAAACAGCCCTGCTTTGCAATCAACCGAGTATAAGGTTTTTATCCCAACATTTACTGTGACCGGTATGGGTGTTGTAAGAGGCATATCTGCTGAGTGGTCAGATGAAGAAGTTACGGAAAATATTAATTTAACTGTTGGATGCGGTCCAATTTTATAAGTAAGAAGAATGAGACGGCGTATCATTACCAGTAATGGCAATGAATTTAAGCCTACTGAAACTGTGGTTCTTACATTTGATGGGCAAATGCTACCTAAGCGAATTTTTATTTGCTACATTCGTACGCTGAAGTATCTAAAATTCATGCACGTATTTCTAAAATGTCTTATGCTGATGCTTTTTCTTCTTCCAATGTCGGGGCTTCAACTATTTCTACTCCTCAATATAAACAGCCTTTGAGAAAATCTTACAAAAAGAATGTTTTTCTTAAGCCAAAATCTATTCCTAAGCTATCCAAAGGTTAGGACGGAAATACACAACAAGAATTAATTAAGGACTATGATATGCCCTCACCCAGAAATGGTTGTGCATTAAACTAAAATAATAATAATGAATTGACATTACAATCAATTACAGACCTAATTAAAATTCTCATTAACACTTTATCACAGTCTAATATTCTTCTACCGTCCAACGCTGCCCCTTTAATTGACACTATCGTTAACTTACCAAATTATAATAATTATGGACAAGCAAGCCAAAGCTCTACAGTGGAACTGTAGAACTGCTTCGTCTAAACCTTTTATCGTTTTGTGGGCTGAATATTGGTGATTTAAATCATATCATTCTGTCCTGTCCTCAGTATAACCACTCCATGTTATTTGATCACCCTCATCCTTCTTACAGTATCCCGTTACGTACATCTGTTCCTGTTCAGCTTTCATCTTTAAATCATAATGTATATAAAAAGTTATGTTTATTTCTTACTATAAATAATATACAATAATAAATACATATGTATACAAATAGTATTCTATATGATATGTTTTATTAATTACTGTTCCTTTCCATAATGTAGTATTTTGTATTAGAGATAGTTTTAAAACATGCTGATCCTATCCTTTATCCGATGTAAATTTCGTCCGATGTAAAATTCTTTTCCTTTACTAATCCGTTTCCTTACCTTTGTCTGTGGCAATACGCACTGCGTGAATCCATTTAAAAAAAAAGTGGCTACAATTACATAACTAAAGGCGAGCGCCTAGTCAATGGGCTAAATTGAGTTTGATCCTTCAATTTGTTAATAGCAATTTTTAATTTAATAAATTTTATTTTCGCTGCTCTTCGGTTAAGTAAAACATCGTAAAAAAAATATTTGGCTTAACTTGAATTATAAAAAACATATAGGCTGTTACTTTACTTTGGGCGAAGAATTTAAGTTTGCGGGAGGACAAATGATGCAGTTGGTTCCAGATCGCGTTCATGGTAAACCGTGGGAGAGATCACGTGTAGCAGTGGACTAATGAAGTGATGATGATATAAAATATTATGTAACAAGAACTGTCGTATCGTATAGATGTGAAGATCAATTATTCATTTATTAAACCACTCCGATGCAATACAGGGTCGAGTACTATAGTCGACGCATTATGAACTGAGGCTTCGAGTCATAAATCATATTTATCTGTCTGTCTCGCTCGCACTTACAGGTCTTATGGAGAGGTGTAGTGATGTGAATTGTAGAGGTGCATATCGATAATGGGATAGGTGCGATCGATACTAACTTATGTCAAGTATTAATTGGAATAATTTTTTGCTATCTAAAAATAAATGTTTTTAATTTGTAAGGTAAAATGTTTGTTTCGACGTAACAATAGAGAAACTGTATAGATCGTAATGTGGCCCTGAAAAGGGCCGTTTACATCTTTTCTAGGGATGACGCATCGGCCCCGCGTGCGCAGGCTGCTAAGTATCGATTGGTGCATGAATTATTGAAAGCCTTCAAGATTTTGCTACTTCGCTCTATATGGCTCGCGCTAGCTACTTATAAGTTCAACGACCCCGGTACCTTTATTCTTTGTATGTGGGTAAATTATTTATGCATATTTGCATAAATAATTTAACATGGAAAGGTTATGTCGAACTCACAAACTAAAACCCTATAATATTCCACCTTCACTGCATATGCAGTGCACTTCATGCACAGGACCGCGGGAACCATCTCGCACACATGCTCAACCCTACCAGCGCCGCCCGTCAGCCGATAATCTTTCCTGAGTGAAACCCGTCCGCCTTTCAAGGCAGGCTATTACGGTGTATGCCTTCCTGCTCGGTGTCGCATCTCCAATGGGCAATGGACTTGCCCTTCCGTCTTACTCTACTATTACTAGGAGGCCATGGGAGCAAGGGAAACGAGCTCCTTCAGTCTTCCCGGTTTTCTGGGGTGTTTAGGCTATGGCTACGCCGACTATAATTCGGCCGCTGAGATTAGATTTTGCAGAAACACAATGAATGCATGTATCTCAGAATGTAGTTTTTTTGATGAAATAAAGATTGACAAGACCGAACACACAGTTTATCTGACGGTAACTGATGACTTCGGTCCATAAACGCCTGCATCCATCTTAAACAACAATATGTACATGCGTTACCAGCTCTTTAGTTTACGTTTAGTATTATATTATGGATATGGGATATGGTCCTTTCCCGGATGACTCATTTACACTGCCGAGAGTTTCTTGTGTTTATAACTGTATAATGAAATGAAAATTTGTATTTAAAACTTATTTTTTAATCTGAACATTTTTTAAACATGCAACCATTTTTAACAATTATTGGACGAAACACCAAAATATGTTTCGGTTGTGTACTTTTTGAAAAAAATAATTCTTCATGCAAAGTCAAATAAGTTTTTGCGTAAATTACTTTGAGTTTGAACGTAAACTGAAACATTTTTGTTTTCTGTCAAAATGACAGCAGATGGCATAATAAATTGCCTTGAGATGATTCATGCAACAAACAAATTCGCAAAATACGTCTTACTCATCAAGTAACATAATTGTATTATTGATTTAAAAGTTACATACAAATTTACAAATATGTTTTCTACAAATCCAAATTATACGAAACTCAAAACTCATTTAAGACTATCTATCAACCGTCTTAAACTTCTTGAGAAAAAGAAAACTGAATTAGCTCAAAAAGCTCGTAAGGAAATTGCCGAATATATTGCTGCTGGTAAAAGTGAAAGAGCTAAAATTCGCGTGGAGCATATAATCAGGTAATCGTTGCTTTACATGTTTCTTGTGATTACGAAGAAAACCAACTGTAGAGTTCTTTATGATTTACTTAATAACTTCTTTATGCATAATAAACTATACACTAACAAGTTTTACCTAGGAAGTAAATAGCTTTGTTAAGTTCTTTTCAATCGCTACTTCTTTTTGAAAACTATTGTTAGTATTTCAAATTTCGTTATCATTTAGCGTCAATAGCTTAATGGTTTAGGGTATGGTCTGCGAAACTTAAGGTCATATATTTTAACTTACTATTGGACTATTGTTGTGAAGCGTATCCTAGTACAAGCATTTTCAGCTTAGTTGGAGTAATTACATTTTTTTTTTATTTAGATTTTTATTTGTTTTAGAGAGGACTATATGGTTGAAGCAATGGAAATAGTTGAAATGTACTGTGACCTGGTACTTGCAAGGTTTGGGCTTGTTACCCAAATGAAGGAATTAGATGAAGGCTTAGCTGAAGCCATATCAAGTCTTATATGGGTTGCTCCACGGATGCATACTGACGTGCAGGTATTCCTTTGAATTGAATATTAGATTATTTTTTTGGGGACTATATTGTAATAGGAAGACAATTAATTTCAAAATACTGTGAAATCTGACTATAATGATGTCACTCTTGCACACTTGTAAAAAATAAATAGTAGTTAAGATATGTTAGTTGAAAAAGATATTAAAAATGCTTTCAGTACATTAGATATATGTTAGATTTGCATTTTTTATTAGTCAGGTAGGATTCAAATAAAGTCCAAGTTGATCCAATGATAAAATACACATAAATTTATTACTACATGTAATAAATTTATGTGTATTTTATCATTCATTTCTTACCCTAATACTACACTAGTATTAAATATTAATGAATTAAGAGTAAATAAGTTCAGAAACTCATTGTATCATGTCATATGTGGTAATAAATTGAAACTAAAAAATGTTGCGTCACATTCAACCATGAGTAGGTAAACCCTGATGGCAGGTAGGGAGTTGAATTCTGCGGGAATTGTTATGATGCACATGTGTGTTATATTATATTATTTATGTATTGTTACATTTATTTCTTAATTGAGGATAATTAATATGCCAATCTAAACAAGTATATGTTTATTCATAATGTGTAATTATAGTCCATTGTTATCTATTTGGGATGAAGTGTGCAATTCTTAAACATCGAATTTGACTTTTGAGGTGACACTATGTGTTAGGATATATTATCAAAATAATTTAGTTACTGTATTCAATATTCTGAAATATTTTTTTCAATTATTTATATTAAATTAATAATTTTAATTATTATTTTTTTCAATACTTTGGTTGTAGGAACTTAAGGTCATTTCAGACTTGCTCACAGCAAAGTATGGCAAAATATATGCAGATGCATGCCGTACTGAAAATGTTAATACAATAAGTGAAAAACTAAAACATAAGATGTCTGTCCAAAGTCCACCTAAAATACTTGTTGAGAGATATCTAATTGAGATTGCCAAGAATTATAATGTTGAATACACACCTGATGAACAAGTCATGAGAGAAGAAGAGGGTAATATACATTTATATATTTTTGTTTTTATAAGAATCAAGAAGCAAAAAAAATTGGATATTATGCTACTTTTTTTACCACAAAGTAATTAATTAACCTATGTAATAGATCCCATTTTTTCACATATGCCTGCTCTCTAAAGAGGGTGGTGGAAGTTAGGTACCAACAGAAGTTCCTTATTATAATATAGGATAATTATTATAATCATGGTAACCAGTTTTTCCTTATATACAATAACAAACTATTTAGACTTTCTTTATTTAACTAGCAAATTATTTTTTCGTCCCTAAATCTGACATGCGCAAACTTATAGACATAAACAGATTGGGATTAGAAACCATATTCATTTATATAACACATTCATTAATTATAACATAAATGGGAAACCATGGTCGCTCTGTGACTGAGTGCTTGTTTTTATTGTCAAGGTATGCAAGTTATAGAGTTTAATCCTCAGTTCATTTGCTTAGCAGTGAAGAACATCATGCAGAAACCAACATGTCTAATGAATAAATAAAAATGTATTTACCATGTATTGATAAACATGTATATAAACATGTATTAATAAAGTATATGAGTGCATAATAATGGGAAGCCATGGTTGCCCTGTGTCTGAGTGCTTGTTTTATTGTCAAGGTATGCAAGTTATAGAGTTTGATCCATGGTTTGTATGCTTGGTGGTGAAGGAAAACATCGTGAGGAAACCAACATGTCTAATGAATAAATAAAATCTATTTATCATTACATAGAATGTATTTATAATGTATATGACTGCATAATAATGGGAAGCCATGGTTGCCCAGTGTCTGAGTGCTTGGTTTTATTTTCAAGTTATGCAAGTTATAGAGTTTGATCCATGGTTTGTTTGTACGGCGGTGAAGGAAAACATTGTATGGAAAGCAACTTGTCTAATGAATAAATAAAAATATATTTTTCATAGACATGTGAAGTTTGACAATCCACAGAAAGGAGAGTGGTGTTTGCTTTTTTTCTAGAGAGGAAGCCTATGCTCATCTATTGGATTTATGTATATATAGTCTGTTATTTTACTTTAATAAGAATTATAAAATAAGAAAAATCAATTATTAAGTTACATTTGAACAACAAGTTGTTGACAAATTGACAACTAATGTCAATTTGTTGTATTATTTTAATTATTATACTATTATATAATGTGTTTAGGTCGAGATGCATTACTAATTGATATCAATGGACCTCCAATGCCTCCAGGGTTCATAGGTTTTCCGCAACAACCACCCATGCCACAGATGCCTAACATACCAAGACCAACTGTAGAGCCCTTCTCTTATCCTACAGTAAGTTGTTATTTATATCATATAAGATAAAATTATAATGATAAGAATACACTCACAGTCAATAAATAAAAAAATACAGAAGAATTACAGTTCTTATTGATTGACATAATACTACTACTGGTTAAAAGAAAGAATACATTGGCCCATAAAGGTTTCACTTATCTATGCAATCTAGTTACCATTAACGTTAATTTATTTTTGTTCCTATTATTGATATCATTCATATAATACTTTTAGGAAATTTATTCTTATTTCTGTTTCAAGTATATACTGAGACACAATGGTTAATAAACAAATATCCTTGAACAATTTTTTTAATAATTCTTTGAGGTCACAATTAAACTACTTGAATAGCCTGCTTTTCTCCAAAGCAGAATGTCATTATACATTATACTATGGAAAAAAATAAAAAATACTAAACAATCTATATTTATGTACATCAGTCAACTATTAATTTTTTAAATGGCATATGACACTCTCTTCTTGCCCATCTAATAATATGAACATTGGGCATTGCAACATAACATCTACAGTAATGCCAAGAAATTGGGTCATGAATATAAGGTTAATGCTTCCCCATTTTTTCATTGCTCATCCATCCATTAAGGTTTAATTCCCCATATAATACTGAGTTTAAGTTTTAAATGTATATTTGCAAAAAAACATAAGATACACATAAACAACACTTTTTATTTTAAAGTCAACAGTTAAGATTAAATAATGTTTTTGTTTCCAGCAACCCTCTGGTGGAAAAGTAGGTGGGTTTATAGCAACACCTCCGCCCAACTTTGGAGGTGGCCCTAGTGGTTCACCAATGAACTACAATGTACCTCCTGGGGTAGATTCAAAGACTTTCAGTAACAGCTTCCTGCAAGTAAGTTTTTTGAATGTATTTTTATATTAATAGCACCAATTTAGTTTTAAAGGTAGCTTTTAGCAATTTAATCATATTGAATTCACACCAGTTTTCATTGTGGTACTTTTATTTATATAATTCATTATTTTAGTCTACTTATACAAAGAAATCAAAATCAATTGTTGATATTTTTCTATTTACTACTCAGACCACACTGCAAGTTCTTTTCTGGATTCAGTTATCATATTGCATGTATCATAAACATTGTTTATTAAACAAATTTATAGAATATTATTTTCCACGACAATTTATGCACTTTTTTATGAATTTAAATCATTGCTCTAAAAACTGTTGGCCGTCTTTTTGAGAGGTCATTTAGCTTCTCAGAACCCTGACACCATCATTTCCAGGCCTTGAAAATGAAAACAAAACACAGAGTACATAGTAGTCATAAGCAAGCGATGGTATAAAATATTTCAGCTCATAAATTAAAAAATAATGCCCTATGTACTTATTTCACCATTTGGAATAAATGCTACAAAATTATTTTTTTCTCGTTACAGGAAGAAATGCATAACCTACCGCCTGCTTATGACAGTATTGCACATGATTCGGTAACATCATGCTCTTTTTTATATCTTGTTTTTTTTTTCCTTAGCAATTACATACCTTATCACATGATTCACATATTTTGATGTGCAGTAATTTCGTCAGTAGCATGGTTGTAGTAAATAATAAAAATATAGGCCGAGGCCTAATGCAATAGTCGGAGGAAGGCGACCTTGGGTCCTTTTCTGTGGCAATCTGCCTTCAGTGTTAAAAGTTATAAAAAAAGCAGCAAATCGTTACAAATATTGCTTTTGATATGCTGGCGGAATAACCATCCTATATTATGGTACGTTATATCACAAATCCGTTCCTAAATTTCAATACCGTAATTCCGTAGCCACTTATCTGGGTGAATTGAAACGAATTCTTACTAATTGTCACCTAATGCCTCGACATCGGTAATAAAATAATTTTTATTCACTCTACAATACACAACAACGTTAAACTATTATTTAAAAAGGGTATTACATGTAAGCGTAGTCTCACCCCGGACAAGCTGAAGTATTTAAACTGCTCGATTTTACGGTGGTTTTTTGAGGTAGAACTCGGCCGTAGTAGCTAGTAGACAGGAGTGGAGACCTCAGGCTTCACAGAATGTTAGACTAAAATATCAGAAATATTAGCATTTTTTTTTTATTTCATTTACTAGCAACATTAATGGTTCAGCTCGACACGGGAAAGGCCACGCCCTTACAGAATACCAACGTAAAATAGCAGCACAACGCTACTGTTTCGTATGGTTGAGTGTAGGCATTCCATCTCAGTCCTCATGGATAGATGTAGATGTGGGCCTTTGAAGCGAGTTTTCTTTTTTTTTTATTATAAAAAAACCTACCGTGTTTCGTGCGACAGTGGAATCAGCATCTTCGCGATCATATCGACCTTTAAACCAGCCAGGGTTTCTTACAGCTACTGGAGTAAGCAATTTGAAAGTGAAATCATATGAAAAGAAATCACATGTGGGTGACAAATTGGTTATGTGTCAGTATAAGACGTTGTTTTGTGATACTGTCATAATATAATGTGTATTATAATCGCCTATTGTTGTTTTAAGAAAAAATATAATAGATTAGGGTTATTATAGTTCTCAATAATGATGTTTTGTTACTAGGAACGTTTTAAATTTTCGAAAATTTTATTTTAAAACAAATGATGTCATTATGCATATAAAGTATTTATTTAAACATTTAAATATTTTGAATTACTTTAGATGTTCTACGAACCCTAACGGAATGTACAGACATCCAGTTTTAATTTACGCATTCGAGAGATATGATATATTAATATCCAATTATTGCAAATATTTTAAGTACATTTTATACCAAGCAACAATCAATTCATACAATAAAAATTGTTCCAACACGCTAATAGTTTTTAAATGTACTTTAAGTTTTATATTTATATTTCTTAAGATAAAAACCTAGGTATATAAATAAAAGATTAATTTTTACTTTTTTTACAATTATTATTGCTGCTATTTATGCTCGTTTACAATATAAAAACACCATTTTTATTCCATTGAAATTCAATTATATAAAATATGAAAACAAAATCTTTTATTTAACTATCATTGCATCTATTAAAAGCTCTGGCAACACTAAACAATCACCTATCGTTAAAAGTATTTGAACAGGCATTGAACAATGAATGTTGCCATTTTGCACCCAGCTTCAACCAACAACATGGTGGATAAGTTAAGATATAATGAGAATTCAACAGCTTTATCATACTTTAGTTTGTGCCCCGTTCATAACAATTTGACTATTTCCTGGGAGCAAATGGAGATTTTCTTAAGATTAGCGTCGGATGAAGAGCTAGTGCAATCTTTCTTAAGTTTATTGTGTAATTGTATGTTGGAAATGATTTTCGCCTGTATGTGAAGTCTTTGTGGCGATTCTGCGAGTAGAGTTCCCAATGCTACCAGACCTCTGTAAAAAAAAAGGAAATGCATTACAAACTGTCAGAAATAAGGTCAATAATAAAGAGTAATAATTTTATATTAGTTTGCATAACGAAACGGAATCCTAAAATAATTCAGGCCTCTTCCAATGACGTAATTAATTCCTAATTAGAATTTAATACTGATTTATGAAAAACTGTGTAGCGGTTGTAGTCCAGTTTCCGAACGCTACTCGCTTTTGATTTCACGGGAGGCGAACAAACTCGTGTTCGATCTCTAGTGTAGTCCACAAATGAGTTTATTGATTGCAATTTTAAGGGCTGATTTAAGATTACTACGTGCTCGCCGATGAAGCTAACCAGAAGAAGTAAATAAAAAATATAGACTCAAGAACGTGTATTCGCCAATGCGCAATGGAGTCACGTGGGCCGGTCTATACTTTAAAAACTCCAGCGGTGATTTCTATATATGTAGGATGTTGCTTAAAAAAGAAAAAATATATTACTTTCTTATCAGAATACGAAACGTGATACAAAATTTTATAGCACCGAACAATCTATCTAGTGGCTATAATTGGGGTTTCTTTATATTATATTACATTGAGAGTAACCAACGAGTACACAGTTCAACTGATGGTAAGTGATTCTTGGGGTCCATGACATCTACATTCATCCTTGACAAGGAATCATAATGCAGATGCGCTGTCATCCTTGAGGACTGAGGTGGAATGCCTCGACACCAGTACTAAAAAAGCTCTCCAGATCCCTGCACTCACCAGAGGAAACACAGTGTTATGCTGCTATTTTACGCTGGTATTCTGTGAGGGCGTGGTTCTACCCCGGTCGAGCTGACCCATTCAATTTGCAGCTATAAACTAAATGCAGCGTAGCCCTACCACTGTAAAAGTTTAGACAATAAATACTTATTAGATGCTACATATGCTATCCCTGATGGGATTAAATACGCGAATCCCTAATATATTGCTTCAATATGCGTCTGCACTTAGAAGAAATATTAAGTGCATATCTCTTAAAACATGTTGAGTATTTTATACCTGAAATAAGCCTCATTGTCAGTAATTCGATTCAAGAGATGCACTGTACAATCGGCCAGGTCGACGTTATCAGCTTGTTGTGCGAGTGCTACTGATAAGTTGAGGAGTAAGGAGGCTGCGGCAATCTGTAAAGGGAAATATCTTTAGGAATACATAATAAGTTACTGTTACTGGGTTGGACAGATCGATAAAAGTCGAATCTTCTGGATGTTATGTTGCTGCACAATATCGTACACCATAAATTTAACTGCATAGACCTTACTAGACAAGTACAATTACATGTACCTGCCCGATCATGTAATATTCGAAACACTCGCAAGAATGCTCTGTTTGCACTAAAACGATGTAAGACGCAGGCAGGCGAGCGTGCCGCCTTGTAATGAGGGAGGGTAATGAGGTTGTACAATGATCATTTCACGGATATTGATCTGTTTGCGGCGTCGCCTGCGTCGTTTATCGTATAGGGGAGTGTTGTGTGTGCTATGAAGATGTAAGTTAACTTATCATAATCTTATTAATTTTAAATTTGTATTCATTTATTCTGTCCTAACTAAACAAATTTAATACTTTTATAATATTGTTTTCTTTAGTTTCTTATTACTTTTTACTTAAGTCGTGAATAACGATGTTGGCTACGTAATCACACTGTGTCTGCCTATATTATATTATTGATGTAATATATATTATGTAGCTGTTGGTTATTCCAAATAAAAAAAATATAACCCCAACATATGCTACAGCAGATAAGTATCCATCATATCATCAACTAACATAGATCAGAGCGTCGCTGTAATTTCTTGCGCCACTTCTCCAGCGCCGACGTATTCCCGAAGTGGTGATAAATTTCGTTAATAATAATGATATTTATTAAGTTAATCCGTTAGAATTAATTGATCGAGCCAAGTCAAGGTTTAGCTCTCTCGGGCAGCGTCGATTAGGTTGCTTTCACGCGCATGGTAACGGTCCATGTTGAGGCTCCCTCCCACTCGGGAACCCTTGCGCTGGTTACCCATAAATAAAGGTCTCGCCTGAGTGCCCTAAGCGCTCGGCCAACTTTCCAACTCTGGGCTAACAGCGGCAATCAGCCATAAAAAAAATGTATCTATTAGTGAAAAAAATAGCAATTATGTTACAAGAGGAATGCTCAAGCACAATGAGACTGATGTTATAATGAAATATATATTCGTTTAAATCATCGGCCTGTGAATCGTCGACTGATGGACACCCTACAACTTGAAACGATATGTTATGTATGAAGATCTATAACATCATATTCTCTTATCTCATATTATAACTAATAGGTGAAGAAAGAGGTGATGACAATTTACATCGATTGATTTTGTACACCCCTATTACTGGTGACGAGACATTCCACCTCAGTCCTCAAGGGTGACAACGCATCTGCATTATGATTCCTTTTCAAGGATGAATGTAGATGTAATGGGCCGCGGGAATGACTTGCCATCAGGTGAACTGTGTGCTCGTTTGTTACTCTCAATGTAATAAAGAGAATCAATGTTAGTTGTAAATAAACAATTATTTTGTACTCATTAATTCTCCAATTACTGTTTCGAGACGGGACGACTTGGTAAGGACACCCCCGCACCGAAAACCAGCCTGGAATAGCAGCATAACGCTGTTACATATGGAGAGTATCTGAGGCTCAGTTACTACTGACACATTCCATCTCGGTTCGCTGTTTTTTGTTTTTACTTCATCGAGAGTAACAAACGAGCACACGGTTCATCTGCTGGTATGCAATTCCTGCGGCCCATGACATCACATTCATCCTTGACGAGGAATAATAAAGCAGATGTGTTGTCACCATAGAGGACTGACATGGAATGCCTCATCAGTAATAAAGGTCTTCGGATCCCTGCACTCACCAGACGAAACACAACAGCGTTTTGCTGCAATTTAACGTTGATATTCTGTTAGGGCGTGGTCCTATCCAGGTCGAGCTGGCCCATTAATTCTGCACCTAGAAACAAACTGCAGCGTAGCTCTATCACCGTAACCTGCATATATGCATTTTGACTCTGCTTATGTAGACGTATATAGAACGTTCTAGTCTTGTAGCACTTATCAATATATGTGTTTGTTAGTCACTTAATATATGAAGAAAGTAAAGAACTCACTTGAGCGTTATTGCCGAGTTGGGTCAGGCAGATGATGCAGTGAATAACACTCTCCCTTGCAGCCAGTACCAGCATCTCGCCAGGCAAGTCGCTGAATGCGTTAACTAGCACTCGCATAGCTAACATTTGATTGGCCGGCAGATTATCTGCGAAAAAAAGAAAGTATTTAGAAATTATTCCGAATTTGCACGTTTTTGAATCTTATATCTCTTGTAAATTTTATTTGATTGCTTATTGAAATTTTGTAATAATCTAATATCTCCGTGATACTAAATTGACGACGAGACGACTAAGATTAATCAGTTTGATTGTAAGAAATTTGTATTGTTTAAAAATAATGTTACGATAATTCGGGGCATCGTATCTCGATTTTTAATACCGCAGTCGTGGTATCTAAAACGTGTTACAGAGCATAATGCATGAGAGAAAAAAATTAAAAGTGACAACGGAACGTTTCTCCGCCCACCAGCTTTTGATTTGCCGCTTCAGTGCGGTTTGTTTACCACAGCAAGGCGTCAATAAGACTATGTGATCGACTTAAGGTGCAAACTTTGCTTTTAAATATTAATTATAAAAATGTAATCATATTTAACACCCGAGCAAAGGTAAATCGGCTTATTATATTTTACGGTAAACGAAAAACAAACCTGGATTAAGTAGAGAAAGGAGATATTTAACAAAGTTTGGTCCGTAAGCAGTGTCAAATATTTGACCATTGATTTCTTTTCTTCTTATTGCCAATCTAGTAACATCCAGCACGGGGAAGAGTATTTCTGGAAGGGGAAAGTAATATTTGGAACTTTTGTTAATGGCCGGAAAAAAAAATCATCATTATGGTGATAAATAATTAGATAAATATGTTTTCCTTACCTTTGGGCCAATTCAACATGTTCTTCAATAAGCTAATTGTCTCAGGATTGAATGAGCTATTCTAAAACAAACAATAATATTTAATATAAAATGGCGTTAGATGAGAAAAAAACCCCTTTACACACAACACCATGTTTGGCAACTAAGGAAACCGTTAAATATGAAATTGCTTCATCATCATCTCAGCCATCATGTAGGGCTGGGTGTATAACAAACTACCTAATGCTTATCATTATGTTGTACATTTATATAATAAATTGCTTAACGGTAATCATTATGATGTACAGTTATATAATAAACTGCTTAACGCTAATCATTATGATGTACAGTTATATAGCAAACTGCTTAAGGCTAATCATTATGTTGTACATTTATATAATAAACTGCCTAACGCTAATCATTATGTTGTACAGTTATATAACAAGCTGCCTAATGCTAATCATTATGTTGTACTTTTACACACACCCGGCAATGAAGCACTGTTGTTAGGTTATGTTCGATATATTAAAGAAGAAAATATGTGCCAAGAACTTCTTTTTGGTACATACCATAGGAGAATCGATGTTTAAAGCAGTGTAACGTTCACGGAAGAACATTGTTTCTGTTGGTGGCATGGTGCACCATCTGTGGTCAGTCGTCATCGTGGTTTTATAGCTCACTAAAAGCGACAACTGCCTGAGGTACTGATTCACAAACAATCATAAAAAAACGGAGTACTAGATTGCATCAGTCTTTACAATATGTTTTAAATGCTGTCAACAAGATTCGAAGCCATTCTTTGAACTCTCGGTTATTACTCAGCTATGTGAGAAAATCGACGAAGTCTTTGCTCGGTTACTTCTGCACTCTGAAGCTGGCTATCAAGAGGCTCTTGCTTATAAAGATTTTAAGCTATTTTTGAATCTGTATTTGAGTTTTTACAAGAAAAAGATCCGAATTTGAAAGAAAAACTTAATAATTGTAAAACAGATAGTTATTACTTGACTGATATCTTTGGTCAGTTGAACAATGTTAATTTGCAGCTGCATGGTGACGATCGCAATTATAAAAAAATAAAAAATATTGGCCTTTGTGGATAAACACGTCCTTTATAAAATTTAAGCAGAAAACGCATTTGTCAAAGTTACCAGAAATTCATGCGACGCATTACACAAGGATTTTACTAAGAGGTTTGAGGATCTCTTAAATTTACAAATTCCTCAATGGATAATAAATCCGTACAAAATCACAGCCATGGAAGAAGCCGACGTGATAATGCAAGAAGAGTTGATTACCATCAGCGCAGAACAGAAGCTTAAGCAAAAGTTCAATCAAGGCTATCAGAAGTTCAGGTTGCAACGCAACATTCATACACAGTATCCTGCATTGTGGAACATTGCTGGAAAAAACCTTATCGCTCTTCCATCATCATACCTAGTCGAATAAGGCTTCAGTGTGATTACAAATTTGACAAAACAAAGATAGCGTTTGAAAATCAATGAAAGCAAAGATTGGCTCAACAATACTGTTTTTATTACTTATATTTAAATATTTATATATATAACAATATTTATTATAATTTTCCGGATTTGGCTAGATAGTTACCAGGTTCATTCATCACACTGAATTATATTTTTGTATCTTTACTCTGCGAATTCAATGAGTTTTACAAAAAATAATTACCTACTTAAATATTTTTACGTAAATTGTATTAATAATTATTAATTACACTTGATATTTACTGAATTATATGTCTATTTATTTTGTTAGATTTCGGTGAGAAAATGATGTCAAGTTTACTTGCATAAACAACCGCAAAGTTTTTTAAATTGGTTAGTATTTTGTATCAATAGGATTCCTTGATTTAGATTACTTTGAATCTTTTTTTAAGTATGGATGTAGGGCCCAGTTATCGCTTTCCATTAGCCTAACTGTGTGTTCAATTGTTATCCATAATTTAAAAAAAAACTGTGTTTAGTGGGGTAGGCAGGTTTTTATTTATAACATTGAGAGTAACAAACCAGCACACAGTTCGCCTGATGGCAAGTGATTCCTGCGGCCCATGACATCTACATTTATCCTTGACAAGGAATCATAATGCAGATGCGTTGTCACCCTTGAGGACTGAGGTGGAATGTCTCGTCATCAGGAATAAAGGTCTCCGGATCCCTGCACTCACCAGACGAAATACAGCAGCGTTATGCTGCTATTTTACGCTGGTATTCTGTGGGGGCGTGGTCCTACCCCGGTCGAGCTGACCCCTTCATTGTGCAGCGAGAAACAAACTGCAGTGTAGCAGACCTACCACTGCAGTTCGTTTCTAGCAATTGTGCAGTGCACTGGTTTCAAATTTTAAGAATATCTGTAGTCTATACATAAATAATTTCTCTAAATAGAAAACCTACCTGTCGGGTATATAAAATAGACTATTAATTTACTTTTACATCTACATATGATATCTTTGCCGGATATTTTTTTTTTACACGAGACAATGCTAAAATTATAATTAAATATTTATGTTCAATTCACGTTCAGCAATTTCTGGTTTGCAAATGTTTAAATTCAGATTTACAATTCTATCTTTACTACGATATGAAAATGGATATTTTGAGGGATTTGGTTTACTCACCATTTCTCCCAACTTAACGACATTTTCCAATTGCTCATCCGAAAACGAACTAGCACCATCGCCAGTTTTGCTATTGAATTCTTTAAGTTTATCATATATTGCTTTTAAGTTTGCTTGGTCGAATCTGTAAATATAATTATAAAATTTAAAATATCTTAAATTATTTTTAGATAGTTACAACTAGTGTTTCAGCAGCCGTGTGCAGATATCGTAGATCTAATCACTGATAAAAATATTATCCATCTGACTCAAGATTCAGAACTGACCATCATCTGTATTTGCCAATATTTCTTTTATAATTAATACTAAGGGTGGCAAATTATGGACGGTGATGGAAAGTGGTGACTTCAGTCTGTTCGATGATCACATGTTACCACTGAGAACTAGGATATAATGGCATTATCTATAATTTATTTGGCAAATTGCATCTAGTAAAAACTATCGATTAGTAATCGACTAAAAGGAAATGAATAAAAAGCTTTGTTAAAGACTGAAATATATACATGCTTACTATCTCAAATAAATATACAATATCTGTATACTTCTGCATTTATATTCCTTTAAGGAATGAATATAGGCTGAATTTGATATTCTCTTATACTCTTCTCGCCTTAGAAGGTCAAAAGTTATACTTTATTGTTCTGTAACAGGCCAGAAACTCTTAGCATATTCATTTCTCTTATTTATTTAAATAATATTGTATTCGAATAGTATCTCCTTTTTATCGCCCAATAAGGACGGTGGTAGAGCTACACTGCAGCTTGTTTCTAGCTGCAGATTGAATAGGTCAGCTCGACTGGGGTAGGACCACGCCCTCACAGAATACCAGCGTAAAATAGCAGCTTAACGCTGCTGTGTTTCGTCTGGTGAGTGCAGGGATCCGGAGACCTTTATTACTGGAGACGAGGCATTCCATCTCAGTCCTCAAGGGTGACAACGCATCTGCATTATGATTTCTTGTCAAGTATGAATGTAGATGTCATGGGCCGCAGGAATCACTTACCATCAGGTGAACTGTGTGCTCGTTTGTTACTCTTAATGCTATAAAAAAAAAAGGGCAGAATTACATGCTCTATCAACCTTTTCGCTTTTAATTCATGAACTCGATCGTCATACAGCGGGAACATATCATCTAAAATATTCCTTTTAATTACCTAATATAAGCATCATGAGGTATAAAATGTTTTTCGCTAGATGCGGCAATCGAACTGGCTGACACTGCGGAGGTGGTGTAAGCTCCTGATCCGGTGAAGGGATCAATGGCGTTGACACTTTGTGCTGTTGGTCCGGAGCCTGGCACGTAGCGAGACTCTCCCGTGAACGGGTCCTCGAATCTGATATATGATTGGAATGGAATATTTATTAATTTCAAGCTCGAGTGGAACCATGCTGGGTGGCTCTATTTGGGAAAGGCAGACAACGTCGCGAATTAACAGTAAGATATAAATCTAGGTCCGAATTTTGAAAGTCCAGCCTGATTTTTGGAACAGCGATTGCTAAACATTGAATTCAAACACAATGAAAGAATTATAAAAAAAAAACGGAAAGCACATACTAAAATATAAGCGGCTAAGGTCGATTTTCGCTAAACAAACGTCATGCAGTCTCAAGTCTTACAATGTCAGCTAAGATACAACTATTACCATATACAAATATAATTATACTAGGATTTGTCGTTAAAATGATATGGATCCTATGTTAAGATATTTATCTTTTACATTTAGTTGATAACCTTATCTTAATCATCTTATGACAGAATTCTTTTATGATTAATGGTATGAAATTTAAAATTTAAATTAATTTAATGGATTGAATTTGTAATACACATTCTGTTTACAACTTGAATACCTGAAACAAATATGTTAAAATATTCTAGCATAAGAAATATATAGTTTGTAAGAACAAGCTAATATTAGTTCTTTACCTATGAATTTGCCGTTCTTCAGTAACTGGCCAATTCAAACCAAAAAAAAGTTTTGGCTGTGAATTTTAAATTCAAATTAATTTTGTTTTAAAAACATGACATTCTTTTTACTTTTTTTGTTTATTGATTAGCTTTGTATTTTCATTACGTTTGAATATTTTTCGTCATAATGGATACTTTAAAAATTTGTGTAATTATAGAATTTGAGTTCCGTCGTGGCATCAACACGGCTCAAACGGCACGTAACATAAACAACGTGTACGGAGAGAACTTTACAAACGAACGCACAACCCGTTATTGGTTTGCCCGTTTTCGTCTTGGAAATTTTGATTGAAAAATGAACCTCGTGGTCGTCCGGACACTTTGGTCAACAATGATGAATTAAAGGCGATTGTGGAAGCTGATGATATTCAATCTACAGTCGAGCTAGCAACAGCTTTTGATGTTAACATTAAAACAATATAGATCCATTTGCGACAAATTGGCAAGGTAAAAAAAGCTGCTCAACAGGCACAGAAATGAAAGAATTTTGAACCAAATTGTTACGTGCGACGAAAAGTGGATTCTGTTCGACAATCGAAAGCGTTCAGCAAGAGGTTCAGCACCAAAGCAATGCCCTAAACGAAAAATGACCTCTAGAAAGTTGATGGTCACTGTTTGGTGCTCTAGTGCCGGTGTGATTCATCACAATTTTTTACCAAACGGCATGAGCATTACTGGAGATGTGTACTGTGAAGAACTGAAGACAATGATGGAGAAGCTCGCACATCTGCAATCAGCTTTGGTCAATCAGTCGTCTCCGCTGCTCCAACACGACAACGCGCGACCCCATATTGCACAACAGACAGTCTCCAAGCTGCTAGAGTTGGGGTTGAAAGTTCTCCCTCATCCACGATACTCACCAGAACTTTCACACACCGACTATTACTTATTCCAAAATTTGGACAACTTTTTAGTGGGAAAAAAATTCAATTCCCGAGAGGCAGTACAAAACGCCTTAGAAGAGTTTGTTGCCTCCCGTCCAGCTGATTTTTACAAGAAGGGCACCAATAAACCACCACTGCTTTGGCGAAGATGCATCGATTACATGGGTGATTAGACAAAACGGTAATTTCATAGGTAAATACCTATTATTAACTGTTGAAAAGTAAAAAAAAAAAACAAAAATTTAATAGTGACAGGACAGGAAATTTAAAATTAACCTACTTATTATTGTATGGATTTCTGATCAAAAAAACAGCGAACAGTAGTTTTCATAGTCCTCAATCTGAGGGTGCAAGGTCAGTGCTATATGGTGATAGCATTACCACTTCCCAATCAAGCTTTCTGAATATTTGCTGAGGGCCTAAACATGTTTGTGGAGTGGCGTTATCGTGATGAAAAACCACACCCTTTCTATTAAACAATTTCGGTTGCTTTTTTTTTCGCTTTAGCTTGAGTCTCATCAGCTGTTGGCAGGGGAGATCCGAACCGATGGTTTAGATCATAATGAACGGATGCCCTTCCAATCCGGGCATACTTTCAAAAACCGGTTCGGTTTCATTACGTTTCAATTGAGATTGATCCAAATGAGTACACAATTCGTTAGGTTACTTTCAGTGAGCTCGTGCGCCACAATCAAAGAGATTTTACTGCAACTTTTTACTTATAAAATACCAAGAAATTCTTTCCCCGACCGATTATTTTCCGTCGTTATATTTTTCCTTTCCAATATTATAAAAATAAACATAAGATCCATTAAAGCTAATAAAACAAACACAAATCCATATATACAAGCATTGTTAAGATGTCCATATATCTATACGAAAAATAATGTTTAAGGTGGTTCACCCTTCTCTAGATTCTCTAGATTGCTCTACCTAATCCGATCATTACTAATAACTATTAAAAACTATAAATATCTAAAATTTTAACTTACTCACCCATTACTTGGCATAGGTTGTGTATCCAGTTTGGCGTTGGTTATGATAAAATTAGCTACTTGCTCCAAGTAAACTTGAGGTAAATCGTGTCTGAAAAAATATATAGT
The DNA here is from genome assembly GCA_029286865.1 of Teinopalpus imperialis. NCBI lineage: Eukaryota > Metazoa > Arthropoda > Insecta > Lepidoptera > Papilionidae > Teinopalpus > Teinopalpus imperialis. The sequence continues at coordinate 10,703,787 of JAGSMU010000026.1, forward strand.
TATAATAATCCTACTAATTTATTTATTTATTTTATTAACCAAACATAGAAAAGAAAAATATAATAGTTTTTATTTATTATTATTATTATTATATATAATAATAATAATAATCAAAATATAGATACGCGAAAGCTCAGTGTACAGCTAATTTCATAGTAAGGTAAATGTGACTTAACGGTGGTTTCAGCACCAATAAAATTAATAACAACAATTGGAAGTGTGGTTCATACAGGGAATTGTATGCTCATTTGCTGCTCCTATTTAATATATATATATATATATATATACTTGTGTATAAAAGCTTGAGCAGCAACCCATGGATCTTCAGTCTTGTTAAACGGCAGTTTAATCGGCGGGGCGCCATCTTTGATGTCCACGCTGAACACGAAGTCATATTCCTGCAAACAAATTTATTTTGTTCATTTATTACTAAAATCATCTGTTTATGGCTGATTATGACCAAGATAAATTTAAGGTAAATCTACTGGTGTGTTTAATGTTCTATACATATTATTATAATTTTAGCATTAAACACACTAATTGAGATCATAGGTATTTTCACATTTAAAGCTCGGTTCTGGGTTGTGACGGATAGAAAATAAATTATTATGAAACTTTTCAAAAATAATTTATTTGGTCTATTTAAATTTCATTTAAAATATGTCAACTATCTATAATCAGTCGGGACATAATAGTAAATTATTCAAATAAAAAAAACAATATACACCTTAACTTTATTAGCATGTAATTCAAATTTATTCATGTTGTTTCAAAATAATATGAAAATAGAAAAAAACAAAAAAATAATTATTTTTCCATTGGCTACTGTGTTATCCCAAAATGCGTTAGTGGCTAAAGACAGCTCATTCAATCTCATACCATACACATGATGTAAATCGTGTCTGAAAAATATATAGTTATAATAATCCTACTAATTTATTTATTTATTTTATTAACCAAACATAGAAAAGAAAAATATAATAGTTCTTTATTATTATTATTAATATTATTATTATTATATATAATAATAATAATAATCAAAATATAGATACGCGAAAGCTCAGTGTACAGCTAATTTCATAGTAAGGTAAATGTGACTTAACGGTGGTTTCAGCACCAATAAAATTAATAACAACAATTGGAAGTGTGTTTCATACAGGGAATTGTATGCTCATTTGCTGCTCCTATTTAATATATATATATATATATACTTGTGTATAAAAGCTTGAGCAGCAACCCATGGATCTTCAGTCTTGTTAAACGGCAGTTTAATCGGCGGGGCGCCATCTTTGATGTCCACGCTGAACACGAAGTCATATTCCTGCAAACAAATTTATTTTGTTCATTTATTACTAAAATCATCTGTTTATGGCTGATTATGACCAAGATAAATTTAAGGTAAATCTACTGGTGTATTTAAAGTTCTATACATATTATTATAATTTAAGCATTAAACACACTAATTGAGATCATAGGTATTTTCACATTTAAAGCTCGGTTCTGGGTTGTGACGGATAGAAAATAAATTATTATGAAACTTTTCAAAAATAATTTATTTGGTCTATTTAAATTTCATTTAAAATATGTCAACTATCTATAATCAGTCGGGACATAATAGTAAATTATTCAAATAAAAAAAACAGTATACACCTTAACTTTATTAGCATGTAATTCAAATTTATTCATGTTGTTTCAAAATAATATGAAAATAGAAAAAAACAAATAAATAATTATTTTTCCATTGGCTACTGTGTTATCCCAAAATGCGTTAGTGGCTAAAAGACAGCTCATTCAATCTCATACCATACACATGATGTAGAATTTTCCAAAATTTTTCCTCACATATGTGAAATCACTATGACTCTTAAACTGCATAGAATCAATTTAATAATGTATTGCAACAAATATTTTAAATTGAAACCCGTATATATAATATGCCCTGCTTGCATATAGTAATTTCAAATAATATATTTGAAGTTCATTCATTGTATATATCTCAATATTAGTTACGTTATAGTCTAATGATTCAATTCTTAGGTTTTAATGAAAATAACTACAGACATGCTGAATAAATCCATAAACCATCTTAGTTTTAGTGTCATCTAAATAATAAAGAAAATTTAATTGTCAGTTTTATAATAACATAGATTGGATCTTTTCTTACCTTTCCCTGATACATAGTTTTGCCTTCAGAGGGTGGGTTGGCACCCATGACGTCACCGATTTCATTCCAAGTGCACGTAGCTGCACTCCATGAGTAACACTTAACGTTTGTACCATGCCGGACCAATTTTGTTTGTCCATCTGTTTTGCCCGCTTCCAATAACACTTCCGGTCCGGGCAATCTGGAAAAGTACAAAGTTAATCATCATGAATCCAAAGCAGTCCACTGGTTGCTAGCTTCTTTGGTGATTTACCACAATCAAACATTTATGAATATAGGACGCTAAACACCTTAGGTATTTTAGGAATGGTTTTTCGCTATCGAAATGAATCAATAGAATAATGTACATACAACCTGATCCTAATTTTTCTAGGTTCCTTTAAGTTGTTCTATTCATTTTGCTTGAGTCTAATTATTGTTTAATTAAGGTAATTAAGTAATTACGAATGTTGTACCTTTAATACTAAGTTTCTAAAGGGCACTTACTCAGAAAGTTTAAAGCCACCTATTTCTTGTTTTGAAGCCAGTTGCATCTTTTCAACTTCATCTGCAAAAATTTTCAATGTAGCCTGATCGGCGTACCTCGCCGGATCTTTAGTAAACACTCTAACAATGCCATCGCTTGAACCTGAATACAAAAATAAATTTTAAAAATATAAATTTATTAACAGCATGTTAGGATAAGTTCTCACAGAAAGTATACAAGCATATGTGATTCTTCTTTATGGGTTGACATACATGGGCTATGGACTGCAGCTTGCCATCACTTACCATCAGGTGTGCTCCTTTGTCAGTCACATTTTTTTATTTATTTTGCTATAATGCTATGACTCCTTTTTATCACAACTGACTATTGCTTGAATACCACGTCACATGATGTTAGTAGTGATATAGTTCTAGATTGTAAATATCGAATTTATATAACATTCCTGGTTTCACAAGATAAAAAAGTAAGTTACCTGTAACAATATCACCATTGTCCAAACATGTGATACTCCAAACAGATTGTACAGGCAAGTGTATCTCTGTAACACAATCACCACTTGACCACAGTTTCACCGACCCATCTTCTCCACAAGTTGTGAAGCTATTAGCCATTCCCGGGTTTATACTGATACTGTACAAAATAGTAAATAATTGAAAAAAAAAACAATTAAAACATATTAATATTTATTGTTAAGTTTCCTTAGAGTATTAATATTTTCTAAGTTAAAAGATAATGATGGATAGCCTCTGCATTTTTCATGAACAGCTGGGTTGTATATACGAGGGCACATTGAAAAGTTTTGAGCCCGACCTTAAAAAAAACGTTTATTTTCTAAATGATCATTTTATTAGTCTCCAGAATCTATACACTTTTGCCATCTTGTCTCTAGCTTTAGTATTCCTTCTAAAAAAAGAATCTTAAATTTCATCAAAATATTCAGTCACAGCTTCTTGTACCTCTCGATATTCGTCGAAAATTTTCGTCCTACCATGTGTTTTTTAGATAAAGGAAGAGATGGTAATCAGACGGGGCCAGGTCCGACGAATAGGGTGGATGCAGCAACAATTCAAAGCTACAATTGTGCGATTGATTTCGCCGCAGTATAGACTGGAGAGTTATCTTGGTATAACAAGTTTCTTAGACAACATACCAGGCCTTTTTATTTTTATTTCTTCACCCAAACATTGTAAGAGTGTGCAATAATAATCTGCATTTATGGTTTTACCTTTTTCAAGGTAGTCAACCATAATGACCCCTCTACAGCCCCAAAAAACTGAAGTCATTACCTTCTTGGTTGACAAAACTGCCCAAGCTTTTTTAGGGGGCGGTGACCCTGCTCTTTTCCATTGCTTGGATTGTTCTTTGGACTCTGGTGTATTGTGGTGAACCCAAGTTTCGTCCATAGTTACGAAACGGCTAAGAAAATCTTAAGGATCACATGGAACAGATCCAAACAATCCTGTGATACTGTTTAGCAGGTGCGTTTGTTTTCGGCTGAAAGCAGTCTAGTTACCCATCTGGCAGAGACCTTAGAAAATCCAAGATTGTTGGAAATTATATTCTGTGCTCGTTCATAGGAAATGCCTATTGCTTCTGCTATCTCTGCAATCATCAATCTCCTGTCATTCAAAATCAGATCCAATATTTTATTGGTATTTTCGTCTGTGGTAGCCGTCGGCGGCCTACCACTCCTAGGTTCATCTTGCGCTGCTTTTCTGCCACGTTTGAAATCCGCTACCCATCTTTTGACAGATGACATGATGGAGCAGATTCCCCCAAAGTCTCGTACTTATCTTCATAAATTTGTTTTGGCGTTAATCCTTTTTTTAAGTAAATATTTTATGACGGAATGGTGCTAAATTTTATCCATTTCTACGGAAATTGCAACTTCGTTTGTTAAATCGGTCACAGATTTTGCAATCTTGACAGAAGAAAGACAAAAGACAGCAGATTATAATTAAAAAAGAAATGGCTATTACATGCCAGTATTATTTTTTCTTTTGAATTTAAATGTCAACCTTAGGCTCAAAACTTTTCAATGTGCCCTCGTATCAAGCTAGAAAGTGTGCAACAAACATTGAATATGTTATGTGGTTGATGTCAAATCTATACTTTGCATGGTCACCAAAAGGAATGGGGCAGTTCAATTGATATAAAATTTTTAGAAAACACAAATATAACAAAGATTATTTGACTGTTTTAAATAAATAAAAATTAAATTGAATACAGTTCATGTTGTATAATAAAATAATATATAAATATAAACATTAAAAAATACCTATAAATATAATTTGAATGTCCATAGTAAGTATTAAGGCATTCTCCTTTATTATTCCACAATCTCACAGAAGCATCATTGGAACAACTTAAAAATGACTCAGGATTTGCAACGGCCAGTCCTCTCACACAATCTGTATGTCCTGTAAATGGATAACATTAGATCAATTTATCATTTATTTTTTTATTACCGATCACCTCTTTAGGGCATGGGTATTTTTATAACTCCCTTGATAACAAAGATTCAATGTCATATTGACAGAAATTAGGATTTAGATCGTATAACTCACCATAGAAGCACTGCAGTATTGTTATTTTATGCTATTCTATTGGAGACTTTTTTTATTTAATTTTTGGTTGTAGTGCCCTCATCTTCAGCCTCTTTTAGTATATACACAAGTGCAATAACCTGCCAGCAAAAACTGGCACATTTTGAAAGATTTTCCCTTATGTGGCACCAACCCCTTATGAGGGGGACAGGGACCATCCCAATAACTTTGTTCTACTAGTGATATCGCTAAAATATGGGTTAGTATACTTGATTTTCTGATCAGTTGATGGTCAAAGCCCTATTATTAGGTGATCAGATTAAATTATATTTACACAGATGTTATTCATATATAACATTCACAACCTATTTAATATACTGTTCAAAAATTTTAAAAATATATTTAAGCCCAATAATTACTTAATTACCACATACCAGTTAAAGTAGAGATAACTTCACCATTCTTTTTCCACAGCTTAATTGTTTTATCAGCTGAAGCTGTAGCATAAGTACCATTGTTAAGTTCAACAATTGCCCAGACAGCAGCTTGATGACCTTTGAGGGTTAGCGGCTCTGAGTGAATACTATTGATATTCCATATCTTTGCTGTGCTGTCCCAACTTGAACTAAAATATATTAACATATTAATTCATATGATTTACATATTTCAGTTATTTTTATAAGTGTTCCTTTGATTTATTATAATGATCAATTTCTCTGCTGTTATTTACTGTTAGTCTTCACATAAACGAAAGCCACTCACTCATGTGTCCTTTCCTAGTACAATATTTACATGTGCAATAAGATTGGAGGAACATTTGCATGCAGATTTCAATGTAATCATAGTTTTTTCAACCTGGTAGATTTCAACCATTGTGCTATCATCTGGTTATTACTAAATGACATAAGTGTGGATGATATTATAGTGCTTAAGATATTCCTACTACATAATTCCACAGAGGAACTCATTCCCTTCCCTTCTCCAATGTAATGCGTGTTCATGCATTACATTTTAATATTGTTTTTATTGCATTAGTAAGTTGATATGTTATTTCAAGGAAATAAGGCAGACCCAGATCTGCCTTATTTAATATGTATATGTATCCCATATAAGGATTCATATGGATGATAGTTGACCATTAATAACAACCTTGTGTATTCTTTTATAAAGGTTGGGGGGAAACCAACTTTAACCCCATAGAATCTAAGTTTTTCTAAAAAGGCATCTTGCTTAACATATTCATTAATTTAATTGAAAAAAAAATTCTTAAAAAATTATATTATCAAAAGTAAAAATAAGTACCTTAGAAGTACTCCAGAGTCACGGCTAGATGAAACACTACACACAGCATTCTCATGGCCTTTTAGTGTTATCAGAATTGTACCATCTTGTAAATTGTAGCCAATAATAGTGTTGTCATTGCTGCCTGTCATGACAAGACCGTCAGGGAAAGCTACACATGGTGAAAACCAGCAAACACATGATACAAAATTATCGTGGCCTTTGTATGTGACAACGTTAACAAAATCTTTCGCTCTGTAAAAATTCCCTTGTATTATTTTAATTCTCTTAATGTTTAGGTAAGTAACGTATAATGTAATTTACGACAAAAATGAGCATAATAACTCGTACATAAAATGTGTTCCTACAATTTATTGCCACCAGTTTCCTTTTTTATCCTCTATTAATGTTTATATCAACTAAAATAAGAAAAAAATGAAACTAACCCTTCCGGATGCCATAACTTTGCGGTTCTATCTCGAGAACTAGATAAAATACAATATTCTTTGGTTGTTGCTACACATCGTACATCGAGTGAATGCCCACACAAAACAGCACTAAGCTTATAATCAGGTATAGCCATCGGAAATCAATTACTTGAAGTAAATAGGCAATAAAGACGAAATGAATATCACAGTAATCAAGCCTCAACGCATGAACAAGTTGTCATGTCATATTGACAAATTAATTACACAAATTGTCATTGTCATTGTCCATACCAGTACGTTCTACATAAGGTTAAAAAAAGAACTTACTTTTTTATAAAAACAAAGTTTTCGGTTTGTTTTTATTATTTTAGTAACAAAAATACGAAATATTTTTGCACTATAAATTGTATTTATAATAATTTTCATATCAAAAAAATTTGCTATTATTATACATTATTTAACAAGATATACAGGATTAATAACAAAAAAGAATATTTATTAATACCTTACACTGATGTGTTATTTTGCATTAAAATTGAATGCTACCTTACTCTTGTATATATGCCTAGTACCAACACAACAAATTTAAATGTAAACGCGCGAAATTAAAATAAATGTTTTATAAATGTGATTAAATTATTATGTAGTATAGAAAATGAACTTATTTATGTAAATTATACGTACTAAAATATTATTATTATATATTATGGTAATGTTTTTAGCTTACAGGTGACCTATGTACATAACAGGTAGTCCGAGTGAGTTTTAAATAACTATATAATACGGGTATTCTATATATATAAATAAATATTATTTAAAAAACTACACTTTATCTCGTTTTGCTTCATAGTTTTAGGAATTTCGTTTCATGGCGCCAGTGAGGCCAGTAATCACTGAATGTATAGTTATGTAAAGACGTAGCAGTCATTGGTCTTTGGGCGGGTGTACACAAGTAGTGTAAAGATGGCGTCGACGGTGTGTGTTTCTAGGTGCCGACTTTTAGCGAAATTAGAAATAAATCGCGGTTTGTGTTTATCACCGATATTTAGGGATTTGTCAAATAACAGGGTAAGTATTTCTCCGTTTCAGTGTAATAATGTGTTTATATCGTCCTATTTCATAGAAGACTGTTATTTCGGAAGAATTTTCATAGGCACGTGTATAAGTATAGGTATTTATTTTTATAAAGCAGCTGTCAAACGTCACCCAATTTTTTGTTTTTCCTTAATTGACCATGTTCAAAGTTACTTACTAGGTGAAGTTAATTTCATTAAAATGTAATTTCAAATTCGTTAGCGAATGAACGCCTAAAATACTGATTTAATATCACAAAGAAGACTAAAAGTTAATAAATATCAAAACTTCTATCTAGGGTTATCGATGTTGTCATTATTTACATACTGTAATATTATCGCATTTTATAGTTTGGTTAATGCACCATATAGTGGAATTATATAGCTTAGTATTAATACTAGTATAGTATATATATAAATATATATATATATATATATATATATATATATATATATATATATATATATATATATATATATATATATATGTTATTTTATATTTTTAAATAATAAAACTCCTTACAATATGGTTTCGCAATAATAGTTCATTATAGATATTATTTAAGTGACATTTAATACATATAGATAAAATGTATAACTATTAATAAATAACAATAAATATCTTCTGTAATCATAAATTCATCAGTATTTTATTGTATAATTTTTTTTGAATTGTATTATTTATACTTATATTTAAAAGAATATACATATATACACTTTTAGTGGTTTAATGATGAAACATAAATACTTCAATTTATATAATTTATCATTAGCTTGTATGGCACATTATTAAATATTTGAGTAATTGCTTTTTATTTTTTCCCGGTATCAGGTAATATTTTATAATGTTTCTAAGCTAAATGTTTATTAAAATATTATTAAAGTAATTGTTAAATTAAGTGGATTCTGTGGTCTTTTGTCAGTGGTCTTTGTAATGGATATTAATGTATCAAAAATAGATTTTTCTATTGCATATAAGATTTTTTTGAAAAAACAGAGCAGTGTAAGAATCTGTCTCCCCATTGTCATGAGTTGTGTGGTGCATGATATTTATGATAATAGATATATAATGAAATACAAATGTATAATGAATAATAATTAATTTGTTCATTTTTTTATACTTCTAATTAGTTTATGTTTATAATCCACAACTCCTTTATTGAATAGTTGTAGATGTCATCGAGAACCATGCTCATTTGTCATTACTTACATTATAAAAATAAATAAGTGAAGAAATTTTACCCAATTGTGCATTGCAGCACACATTCCATTAATGTGGTATTCAGTTTCACTCACAACAATATAAACCAACAGATGTGTATTAAGAATTTTCAATATGTATATAATAACAAACACTATTATTTAGGTATTCAAATCACATTTTTACTTTTAATTTTAGAGGACATTGGCATTTAATGTTCTGAATATTATTACATAGTACAAGTTCAGTAACAAATAATAATATAATGACCAGGCCACACTTTTATGAAGACAACATTAAAGTGTACATTCTACCTAGAACATATTTTCTTGTCAAGTTGGGACTTCCGTTTGTATTTTGTATGATGTCTTTCGTGAATCATATGTCACGTGAGCATTTTCCGTCTAATGAGCCATTCATTTATCTGGGTGTGTATATAGAAATTGTGGTAAGTCAAGATCAGTTGAAGCAAGTGCTAAGGAATGTAGTATGTATGTTATAATTTTGCATGGCGTAGCAGAGAAAGTCACATATCTACATCGCTTTTGTGTATGTATTAAATTATAACGACACACGACCCGTGCGCGCGTCTAATATTAGTTGGGAGCGTGGTCAGACGACCGAATTTGATCAGACTACGAGACTCATTCACCTAAGCTAATGAACACGGTTTTTATCGTATATATGTATCACAGTGAATCCCTAGACACGTTACGTTCTTAATTATTGCTTATCAGAAGCTGGCAATCTGGTATATTCTAGATGATGATTAACTGAACAGACTGTTTCAATAGCCTATTACAATCGTGAACAAGATGGCCGTACGACAACAAACTTAACCACGTGTCAATTATTCTTTCATTTGTCGCAATTTATGTATTCCTTCATCGTTATACATAAATTGCATTAAATATATGGCCAGATTCAAATGAGATTTCTTGATAACTACACAATTTGAGGCATACACAATTAAATATAAACGGCTTTACCAGTACGTTTTTATGTTATTTTGGAATATCCATAGTGTGCCTAATAACGCATTAACGTCATTGTCTATTCAATATTATTCCTTTGTCATTATTCCGCCTTATTGGTAAGTTTATTAAAATACAAAACAATAACACCCTATAAAATTTTGCCGCGACATTCCGTCGTAGTGTGGCTTGAGCTTTATATTTACAACTTGAAAAGCATTCGTAACACGTTTTAGATTGTGATAGTAGGCACGTAGTGTTTATCGTATCTCCATTATGATTGTTATATAACGCTATCGATAAATTCTACTATAATTGGTTTTAGATAAAATCACACTTCATTGACTAATTTTCATTCATAAGTATTAAGATGGTTAAATTGTTCTCTATTTCTTTCTGATTTCCGAATGGGATGCAAAACTACCTATATCTTTACAATGTTTTTACTTTTAATTATTTACTGGTTTTATGTTATTTCTGGTTTTAGGCGTTGAGTGAAATCTCATCATTAAGTCACTTTAATTGCGGACTATACACTTTTAATGTCATATAGAGATAATCATTGTACGTGGTTTATAAAGATACAGTTAGATTAGACACGAAAACTGGTAACAGTTAAAGATACTAGTAATAGTTATTGATAAAATGGCAATTGAGCATTCCATATTATTCCCCAGAGCACGTACTCTTATCACATCATCCTTATTAAGGTTAGATGCATGTAGAGTTTAACTAGTTAACTTAGATTTCTTATAATCAGGTACACTCTGCCCACTGTCCACAGTATATTTTTACCAATAATAAATGGGTAATGGCCAAATGGAGTTTGAACTATCTATTTTTAACATTATCACAAAGAGTAAATATAATTCCTTCATTATTTTGTGTTTATATCGTGGATGTTTAAATAAAATTGTTGATGTAAAACAGTTAAAGATTTTATACGTCGATTTATCATTTTGTTATTTTTCATATTGAACAGGTACATAAAGGTCATTGCCCCAAAGTTATTCTTGTACTTTTTTTACTCGGTGCAATGCCTCACTGAACGGGTTAGGTCGGACTCGCGTCGTCTATGACACGACAATACGCCACCTTGATCACATAACATTAGGTCCAGGGAACACTCACGCGTATTTCGGCGGAGAGTTCATCTCTGAAAAACACGTTGTCCATGAAAATGAAGGCGTCTCGGAATGCGAGCTGAGCCTCTTCATATACAATGCGTAGTAACCGTGGAACCTCTTGTGTTTTCACCACGCAGAGAAAATAGGAGTTTAAAAAAGCGAATTCTTGAAGGCACGAGCCTTCTGGTCTATGGCTCGCAATTTCCTCTTGCTTCACTGTGGGTGACTAAGCTTAAACTGGATTCTAAGCGCCCCCGTAGTGATAAGGTGAAAATCCGTTCGGGGCATATCTTACCGTTCGGGGAAAATCTTTCATACTTGCGATTACTCTCGCAACTGATGCCATCAGCTAGCGATTACGGAGTCTATGGATATATCTGATATGTGCAACCAAAGCTTACATATTCAGTGATATAATTCATCAATACATTGAATATTTAACAAAATAGAAACATTTTAAAAATAAAAATTACTATGTGCGTTTTTGTGCTTGCTCACGTGGCTATAAGCCTAGGTAACTTAAACGGCAATTAAGATCAGATCAATCTAGGCAGGCAATACCAAGTAAATGAAATTTAATATGTTAGTTTATTAAAGAAGGGTAATGACCACAAATACATGTGTGATGTAAAAATATTGTTAGATTATCTGATCTTACCCGTTATAGTGTAAGTGTAAGTTAAATAGTATTCAGTATAACCATTCCTAGCTTTTGGAAATTCTGTATTTGAATACTTACCTTCGTGTAGTTCTTAAAAAAATATAAAAATACGTACAACCAGATTATTAAAAAAACAAAAAACCCATGTGCAAAAATACATATAATGTGATTTGAAAATATTAGGTAAAACTTTGTTAGATTATCTGATCTTACCCGTTATAGTGTAAGTGTAAGTTAAATAGTATTCAAAGATATAACCATTCCTAGCTTTTGGAAATTCTGTATTTGAATACTTACCTTCGTGTAGTTCTTAAAAAAATATAAAAATACGTACAACCAGATTATTAAAAAAACTAAAAACCCCTGCGCAAAAATACGCAAAAAAAGTAAAAATGAAAACCGACTGCTTAAAACATACTGAACTACAGAAGAGAAATACAATCTATAGAATTTGTTTGAGCAATGGAGAATGCACCTTGAATTGTTTTTTTACTTATTATTAATATACTTTAATATAATTTAACTTGCATACTTTAAGCTATCGTAAGTGGGAACAAATCAATAACCAAAATAATTTTAATAACAAACATGTTTTGTAATTTTTTTTTGGTCCAGCCTATGGATACGACCTATATACCTTATAACGGATATGTGTTAAATGTAGGTTAATAAGAAAGGCATTTTAGAAAGTAAGGACTGATGACAACGGTTGATTATAATAAGATACTATTTTGGGAAAGTTAAGTTGCATCAATAAATCGAAGATTTTTTTAGAACCAATTCAACAGATTTTTGGAATCTACAGCGGACCGATCAAATGCCTTGCTTTGTATTGGCTTGAAAACTACATTCTTATTGTCTTTTTAAAGATTGTTTTTGAATAAAAGTTATCAAATTTTAATCCATAATGTATTCTCCCTTGTTGTTTACATCTTTGTTCCACCATTCAATAAGATTTTTGATGCTTCCTTGTTAGAAATCACCCGGTTTGGAATCGATAAATTCATTCAACCAAAATCTCATTTCTGGATCAGTATTAAACGAAACTCCGAGCATAGCATTTGCAAGATTTTGACAGACCAACAAAAAACAAGATTGCGGTAGAACAAAATATCCCGTTTCATAAATCTTAAGAATTATGCCAAAAATATTTAACAATATTCGGAATACAAAATAAAAAAAACCAGAAAGGACTTCCTGGAAGAAAGAATAACCTAATAAATTGTTGACGGTTACAGCCCATCAAAGAATTAATGTATTGAACTTACACTAACTGTATTATTTTGAAATTTATGTCAAAATAGTAGCATAAAAATGTTATAACATACATATATTTGGAATATTCTATTTACTAGCTTTTATTTGAAATCCATGAAATAATTTTTGTTTTTATCCCCTCTTTTTCTTCTTTGTTCTTCACATTATACCTAATGTCTCTTTCCCACAATTAACGAATCTAATGAGATCTAATATGTTAAAATCAATAAAGCCGTTTAGTTTACAGAACGTGCGAAAGAAAACTATTAATGTACTTTTCTCCTTTCTCCTTGGAATTAGGGCAAAAAGATTTTTAATGTGTGTATGCTAAATAATATTTGTATGTATTTCCTTTAGGAGTCGTGGTGTCGGCGTTGGCGACCTACACGTCGTTCAATCTTCACAAGCGCATGTGCTCACGGATCAAAGAATGCACCTGCAAAAGTGGACCCAGAAAAATCTGACGGTAAGGTTACTATGTTGAGGCAGTAAAATAACAGTATAAATGTCACTATTCGTTTATTACAAATACTAAAGAGACCATCACCAAAACTACAACACGTTACAAGACGTTGTTCGAGAAAGTTAATAACTAATATACTATTTGGTATTCTTAAAATTAGAAACATGATTAAGCTAAATATTTATATGATTATTTAATTCATAAGCAATAATTTAATAGCGTTCTTTGATTACAGATCACAATTACTTTTAGCAAAAGCTTAAAATAAAAACAAATATTATTTTAATGACTTATTGCTATTTAAACTGTCATAGCATGACTCTAAAACTTCAAATTCTTCGAACACCATCTCTCCAAATTTTCCTGTAGTAACATGGCTTTGGTCTAAATTTTCGTTAACGTAGTAGAACTTTTTTTCAAAAGTGTGTGGGTCGTTGCCTTGTTTTTCAGATTGCGGCAGATTTTTACCGTTTTCTGCCGACTCTTGTTCTTTCTCAATTTCCAAATTTTCATTTTCTATAATAGGGAGCGCTACGTTTTCTTGTGTAGCAATGTTATTATCCCTTATTTTTCCATCACTTCCTTTGTTTCGTTCTACTCTAATTTTTAGGTTCGTTTTCTTCTCTTCGTTGTTTTTATTTTCAAATGGTGTTTTCACAATACCTTTATTATAACTTTCTAAACGACAAATTTTGTTTTTTACAGAATTTTCGTCGTCGTGAACTAATGGAGGATCATCTGTAGATTTTTGCTTTCTGAACTTAAGTCTGGGATTTTTGCTTTCATCTGTTCCTGTTAATTCTAATCTACTACTGCAGCTATTAGATTTAACAAGTTTAAACTTAAAACTCGGAAATCCATCAGAACGTTTGATTTTTTCTTGATTTTGACTTGATATTTCTTCTGTTATATTTGAGTTTTGTTTATCGGTAAGCATTTGTGTATGTTTATTAGCTACAAGACATGAACATTTGTCTCCTTTGCATTTAGTTTGACAAGAGTAACAGTCTCTGCTGCAGTTTTTTTGTAAACTCTTTATTTCATCCATTATGGCTTTGGTCATAGGACTTACAGATGAACCTGTTTTAGAATTTAAGACTTTTCCTCCGTAATATGTAATAGATGTTCCACAGTCCCTTATTTTCTTCAGAATATCAGGGCTGACATATTGGCTTTCACAACAAAAATCTTGACTTAATGATTCGCAAAGATATTCATCACTAGAACTATACACATTATCTTTCAAGTTCTTGTTAGAGTACGGACTGTGTCCATCAGTTTCATATTCATTATTAGAACTTAAATCACCACTGGAAACTCCACTAGAGAGACTTGCGTTATCCCACTTTTTGTTTCCAAAGTTTGTTTCTATAGTTAATGGCCGTATAACCTTTTTTCTACCCCCAATTTTACTACTTTTACTGTCTTCACTTAAATTTCTGTAAGAGGTTGCTCGTCTTGATAATCTTATGGTTTCTTCAAGTAATGGTGGATCTTGATTCATTGGCGTTTTCATTTTTAAAGTATCCTCAAATAAATTTCGTACTTTCTTTACTGTATCTGGATTAGGGAGTTCTTCTTCTATTATTTCTTTGTTTACTCTAATCGGATGATAAAAGAAATGGCGCTTAACTGCGTTTTTAGATTTATCCACATTCCCTGAACTGTTTTCACTTTTTTTCAAAAGCGAGGGAGGAATTTTACACGGATCAGGATTAGTGTTTTTTCTTGGTATTGGTTCAACTTTTGTTCTGACCGGTTCTATAATAACAATGTTGTTATTAACTAGTAGTTCCTGGAAGCTGTAATCTTGCAAATATTGTAGTAATCCGTCAAATTGTGCTTCTTTTCTGTAATTAGCAATCATACTGTTCTTAAATAGAGCAGATTTCATTACTTTATATCGAACGTGATCAAATTCATTACATCCCTTTTCATAACCCTTCGCTTTTATTATTGTTGCTTGCGTTTTTTGATTTTGATCGTCTTCATTGCTTAATTCTACTATTTCTATTTCTGGAGTAGCTCTAAGGAGATCTTGCTCTCCTTTTTTTGTAATTTTAATAGGTTTAGGTCTATCATAAATTGTTCCTTCGCTATCTTTTACAATTTTTTGTACAGTTGTTTCCTCGATTTCGGAATCACTTTTTACTTTCTCTGTTTCGTCTTTCCACAAATGTAATTTAGCTTTATTTATTTTTCTGATACTATCTACAATCTTGACGCTTTCTAAAGATTTGATAATACTTCCTACAGAAATCTCTGGTACAATTTTTGTGTCTTTTTTTTCTAGTTCTTGAATTTCTGTTTTAGTTATAATGTTGTTTTCTGTTAAGCTTTGTTCATCTTCTGTAATTTCTTTTTTGTGAGAATCTGGAGAATTTTCTATTAACTTTGACCAATACGTTTTCACGGAGTTTATTTTTTCTTGGTATTCGATGTCTGTTTTTATTGCATTGTTTAATTTTTCTTTTACAGTACACTCATTTTTAAAATCTGAAACTTCGGTGTTTCGTTCTTGTTTTCCAGTGAGAGTAGTTTTATTGATGGTATTATTAACCATTACAGAATTTTTATTTTCTGTAGAATTGTTTGACAATACTTTATTTTTTGAATCAACGACTTGCAAAACCTGAGGTCTAGTCATTTTAGTAGCTATTTTAGAATGTGTTGGTAATACACTAATATTATTTTTGTCCTTAATTATCAATTTAGATGGAGGTTTATCAAGTTGTTCGAAAACAGCTTTGTTTGATGTTTGTTTTGTTAACTGTGGTATAGTCTTTTTGACAATCTTGTTTAGTTTTATAGTTATAAATGGATCTTTAGGAGTGAACAAACTAGAAGTTTCAACTGAGCTTAGAGAATTATTTTTCAAATCTTTCGGCTTTTCTTTGTTCAGTAGTTGTGGTTTTACTATTGATTCAAATTTCGGTATTGGTGCTTGTAAATTTAGCGCAGGCAAATGTGTTTCTGTTTGAGTGCTATCTAAAATTGTACATTCAAGAAAATTTTCTGTAATAGGGGGATCTATGACTATTGTTTGATGACCACTAAGGGGTAGTATAGTTATGTTAGATTCCGCAGATGTCTTAAAAGATTGTACACGTGATAAAAGAGAATTTGCTCTAAATTCTTCAAAAAGTGTAGGTTTTAATTTTTCGGGTTCAATACTTATTTTATTTAGCGTTTTCTCTACAGTGTCTGGACTTGGAATTCTAAAATTAGCATCATTAGTAGGATCTCGTTGTCGTAGTGAATAATGTTTTCTTATTGTACTATTGTGCTTTTTTTCTAATACCGTTTTGTTAATGTTATCATTTGACAACGACTTTGTTATTTTTATATCTGGCCTTAAAGTTGAGCTTGACAGCTTTAAGCTTTCCGCTTTAGTTATTATTTTGTTATTCCGTATCGTTCCTTCTATTTCATTGATTTCCCTCTCGTTTTGGTGATGGGCATCAGAGTGATTGAAATTCTCGTCCTGATCGTCGACGTTAGAGCTCTCTATTGTTATAATAGATTTCAAATCGTCATCTAATTTTGAGAAACTATGTATAATTTGTGGCTCTGTATATTCGGGAACATAGTCTCCTGCGTTTTCAATTTGAAGATAGTTATCGTTAGGTTTATTTAGTTGGCCATAATGTTCACAACTTTTTGCAGATAAAATTTCCCTAAAGTTGTTTTGGGCAATTTCGTAAGTAGTTTCACACGGTATGTCATCTATGTCTTCTTCTCTTAATTGTGCATCAATACGTTCGGATTTTCTTAAACACTTACTTATATTAATGTCAGGCAATGAGTAGTACTGATTTTCTATAAGTGTAGTTACAAAGGGTTCAGTTGTTATATTCTTTGAAGACGTACAATGATTTTTCTTCCTATAATCTCCGTCTTCTATGTACGTGTTGGTAATATATGTCTCGTTATTTAGACTTCTATCTTGTTTCTGTTTAAGTGAATCTTTTTTTATATCAGCAAATGTTTTCGTTTGTATTTGTGTATAAACTGAATCGATATCTGGATTTGACTGATTGTCTATGTTACTTTTATTTGATGATAATGAATTGGTTTTATTGAAATGGGAGTCACAATATTCATCAATTTTTTCAGCTAAAGAATTAGCTAGATGTTCTAGTTTGTGGGATTTATCTGTAGAAGATGCTATGGATATCGATATATAAGAAGTTATACTATCGGGAGGGCTAGAGATAGTTCCGTCGTTCTCTGATATAACAGATTGCGTGTCAACTTGCTCGTTATGCGACGCGCTTTTATCTATCTCTATTTCATTATTTTCATGTATCCCACTATTCTTACTTTTTATTGAAATAACGTCGTATGAATCAATGTAGTCTTCGTGGACTGCTTGGTTCAAATCTACATTGCCATTGTCACTCTGCGTTATAGGAAAGTTTTCATTGGTGTATGATGGAGAGTTATTCTTTGATCTCGTTTTATTGTCTTCGTTTTCACTATCGTGATCGTCAGTAGCAATGTACAGTTCTTTGCTAATATTTGCTGAAGCAACGGAATGCTCAGTGTCCGAATTATCTTTGTAATTTTTCAGATGCGCTTCGAAGTTATAATGTTTTCTTACGTAGTTTGAGTCTAAGCTATCTATCTCACTCGGATTACGTGAATGGCTAATGCTATCTTCGGAAAGATTTATTTGTTTTGATTCCTCGTTTAAATTGGGCCAGCTTCCGCCAATAGACTGGGATTGTCTACTCTCGTTTTGTGATACCACGTCTTCTTTTTCTAATCCATTTTCGACTGTGTTGTCTTGAATGTCATCCGCTTTGGATCTGTTTATGTCTCCAAAACAAGAAGCAGTGCTGTCTATGTATATACCTTCTAATACTTCTTCCTTTGATTGATATTTCGCACGACCGGGTAACCTGAAAATTACAAAGAAATTTTAAGTAAAGACAAATTCTTGTAACTGTACTTTTGTATAAGTTTTTGAAAGATCCATTAATTCATCCGCCCTTTTAACAATGTAAAAATCACCCATAAAATTTGTTTTTAGCAATTTGAAGTGCTGTTTTACCATATTCTCGTCGGTGAAACTGATGATGAAACTTACGGTCTAGAATGTTAATGGAAAACAATATTTCGAGGACATGTGAAGTCCGTCTACAGACTTGTATCGTGTATACAAGCTTTACGAAGCAGAATAGTAAAATAAGTGTTTTATGATCATTAGAGTATATATAAGCTTTGTTTATTTAATTAAATTAATATTCGATACACAGTGTATAATAACATTAATAAAAATAATAAAGTTTTTTACCTGTCTTTAAAGCAAGGTTTATCAAACAAGCGAGCGCGAGGAATTAACTGTGACCTTTTGTTTTTAGCGTGATTTTGTATTTGAAGATCTGTAAAAGTCTCCTCTCTTATTACTGCCAAGCTTCGACTTCGTCTAAGATTAGAGCCTTCAATTTCCTTGTGCTTGCATAATCTGCCGTAGCTTCCGCTGAATTCTGTATCAGAATTAGAGAATCGCTTTTGAAGGAGTTCCTCTGCTGCTCTTGACCTTGTTAAATGTTGATAAAACTCGTCTTGAGGCAATTGAACTGGGAGTTTATAGTATTCCGCTAATTTGCTCTGATACTTTTCGTGTTTTTTGTTTTTATTATCGCAAAAGTCTTTATTCTTTTCTTTGTTCTTTGTAAGCTTTCTTTTCTTGGGACGTTCCTCTTGGCTCTTCCTTGAGTCTAGCGAGTTCCTTGGGTTGTCGAACTCTAACGTTTCTGTAGGGTTCTCAAAGTATTGTATGTCGGCGACGGTGTTTGCCGCGGGCTTGTGCTCTTCTGAACTCGATTTCCTTTCGACAAGTTCTCTGAGGCGGCTTCTTGTAGAGCTTGTATTGGAAGTGACACTTTCAGGTCGCTTGATTGGAAAGTCCGAATTGGACGACGAACGCCGGAACAAACTAGTCTTAATCGACCCAAAGTCTGCGTCGTCTTGACAAGAAGCCGCTGAGAAATTCTGAGTCCTTATACGGTCTACGTGATTCTGGCTAGAATACGACGCGACCGAGTCCACCGAGTGTCTAGAATATAAAAAACATAACAGATTAGATTACAGGTTCAGTGGGCTCGTACTAGACATGAGATAACAATGTTTGCATGAGATATGTCTTTTGATAGGAATGCCTTAGCCATGGCTGTTTTAAAGACATAAACAACAGAATATTCGTTTAGGGCGCGTAAACTTGTGTGGTATATACCGTAACAAGTGTCAGCGACGTTGATATTAACCCAGATTCCATTACCATCGTCAATTCAATGTTAACAGACGTAACCACCGCGACGGTACTGGCAAGTCGCCAGAGTCATATTAGCGACCTCTTCAACAACAAGAATGAAGATGATTTTTTTTTACGAATACAATGTTTGATTGCACGCAACTAGTAACAAATTAAAGGCAAACTAGAGAGCTACTGTAGTTATAGATTGCCATTTTTTGAATATTCTGCTATACAATCCATTAGAAAATAAATTACCACATGAACTTTTTTTGACAAATGGTCTCGCCATTTACTGTAAGAGACGTTTGTTGTAAGATCTAATGTTATTTATAAAAAAATTTAGAGAAATCTTTTTATTGTATATAGTGATTTTACTGATATTTACAATGACTTTTCCGTCAAATTATTTAGTATGATGTTTAAAAAATATTTATCATTATTATGAATTTTTATATAACTCTAAACGTTTAGCAGGGTTAAAAGGGTAGAGCTAAAAAATATTACTATTCACCGCAATCCATCTTCTTTCTTCTTCTTCCTATTTCTGCTTGAATAACTTGAGTAGTCATTTAAGCAGAAATAGGAAGAAGATGAACGATCAGTACTTACAAGATAGTATCTCAGTGTATTGATCTTATTTTGGTGCAGGAATTATAATAAATTCTGTTGGTAAAATTACTGCAGGATTATACGAAATGATCTGTTGTAGTTTATTTTCATGTCAGAGGTATTAAAAATATTTTTTTCCTACATAGGTAAAATTCCCGTTATATGTCTGAAATTCTTTAACGAGTTAAATCCGCAGACATCTGCAGGGATCGTTTGAAATGTTGCCAAAATTAAACAGTCGCCGAGTTAAAAGTTAAAATGGCGGCCTATTATATATCGGCACAAAAATACATGTCAAATGAGTGGAACGAAATATGAACTACACATGGTTCGATTGATTATTCGAATCTATTATAACCAAACAAACAAAGTAGCCTAAATAAAGTAAGCAACATAGAATATAAAAAAAGGCTAGTCGATAGGAATCGAATCTCGTAATAGGTTTATACAAAAATAAATATTTTTCGTTTGTATTTATAGAACTGAAACACCAAGCTATGCAGACCCAAAGTTTTCATAAAGTACTCCTTATTCAGTATACAAACGGTTAGTAGTTAGTACCCCATCGTAGAATAATAATAATGTACTATACTATACTATAAATCATCCTCATAGTAATTAGTTTACTCAAAAAACTTGAGTCTTTTCGGATAAGAATGAATTTGCCGTAATCGATACTGCTGTTTTCGACATTATTTACCTCTTCCACTATCTGCCGGAGACACTATTTGCCTATGTACTAACGTAAACAGTTGACACATAAAACACACAGGAACATGGTGATGGAATCATGCGCTTACGCAAATGTCACAAGGTATCGACTTATGACGCATATAGATGTTTCATGTTTGATATATCATATATATCCTACATCTACGTTATCGATTTTATGTAATAAGTTATATACAAAAGTATTACCGAAGTACAGTAAAGCTTTTGTGCGAAGAAATGATCGAAAACTAGGAATTCCGACTGGACTACCTAACTGGAAGGAGTTCCTTCAGAGAGGAAAACTGACAAAGTATTCTTGGCAAGTATTCATGAAATGAACCCTTATTATTAACGGGTATATTGTTAACGGTGATGTGTTTCGTCTGGTGTGTGAGGAAAAGCGTAGCCAATAGTGGTGACGATACTCTGTCCTAACTTAATGAATGAGTAGAAGAAAAGAAGTGATAAAATTTTCTCCTCCATGAGTTACGTTATTCAAAGGGTAGTTTCACGACGTGAGCGGTATTGTAAGGTCGTTTATAAATATTTATGGTTCCCGACTCGGCTGCCAACTACCGACCCTTTTTCTAGAAACCTGTGCTGATAGGTAGAAACCCCTAATTTTGCAAAGAGAAAGGGCAATAACAACCGTTAGGTTTGACAATATGCAAACTATTAAATAAAATGAAACTCAGAATGTTAGCTATATATTATTTAATTTAATAGTGTCTAAATGCAAAATGGTCGGGCGTGTAAAAAAGTCTATACATAGTTCGTGTAAAATCCACACAAACTACATAATATGTGTGGACTTTACACTTAACAGTGTTCATATATAGACGGTACTTTACATCCAGATTCATAAATTAACGATTAGTATTGTACAAATATACTTCGGGCTGGGGATCCCCTGTCCTTTGACTGTGACCCAGTACGTATTTTGAGAATGTCATCAGGATGTCATTCGGTCGAAATTAATTAAAAAAATATTTTTACAATAAACAATCGAAATTTACTGACATTATAGAAAGTTCTATTAAGTAAATACTAGAGTTGTCGTCAAGGCTACTACTGCGATCTTTAAACCGTCAGTGAAGCGTGGATTGCCTGCGTGTTGGAGATATGGCAGTCGTCCCTATTAGGAGAGACATATATATGTTACACACGGATAATATAGGTGATTAGAATGTACTTAGATGAATACACCGGGATTGATGACTGAACATTGATAATATGGTTTAAAGTTGTTTTGTAAACGAAATCAAAAATCGAAAAATATATTTTAGTTCGAATTACCAAAAAAATTCTCTATCTTTGTGGACGCTTTTGAGTCGCTGAATGTGTACAGTGGAATTTTGAATATCAATGGTGCTTTAATAAGTTTAATATTTTCTTTGTTCTAAGAAAGAGTATTCGCTTGCAAAATTTCAGACCGTACTAAATTTAACGATTTGTAAAGCACTGGAGCTGCTACATTGTGCTTTGCCTTTCATTTTACCTGTTACTCTGTGAGTAAATGGTGAATATTTTTCGGTTTTATTTTACTTTATCTTTTATAATAATTATTACGACGGTCATTCATGATATACTCCAGTCCAATAGCGCGCATTTTGTTAGTTGGCTGTAAAATTTTGTTGTTGTTCATGTTTTTGTTTCCTGCTGAAATATGTAGCTGTGTAAATGTTTAATATAAAAAGGGAACATCCGTACGATTCGGTTTCTTGTCGAAGTTTTTCGTATATACTGGCAGGCAGGAAACCCATCGTAATTGGTTTTTTTGGTGTTATTTTGTCTTTCCTATCTCTAACGCTACATATAACATATAAAAGTGCTTCATGTATTTTTGCAAACAGACACATAGACAGATTTGACATCGATTTCAATAATCCGATACATATACAATTAGGTCGGTAGAATTCGCATTCCTATTTATATATTTCTATATTCCCACTCGTATTTTGCTGGGAATCAAATCGAGGATCTTTTTTGTAGCCATGTAATTAGTCCACTGAAGTGAACAAACTTATCGTCATATTAAATTGTCAATTTATATTTTCAATGGTTTCGACGCAAAAAAAACCTTACATATTTTTACGACACCACAGGACAAGATGGTGTGATTAATCTTATACCCTCCCATCTAACAGCATATTATATCTTATTTATGATCCGATCAGCCCATAGATTATGTTTATGAAATCACGTTTTTGGTGAGCTTTAACTTAATTGATAAATAAAAAAAGTGATAACTGTAGCCCATAACATCTACATCCATATTCAACAACATATCAGTTTCACATACATTTTCTCCCCTGGTGATTGAGATGAAATGACTCGTAACATGTTATTCAAGTCCGATGGATCTCTTCACACACCATACGAAACAACAGCGTTTAGCTGCTATCTCACGCTGTTATTCTGTTATGCCTGAAGTCCAAATGATGTGTCGTAAAATAACTTAAATAATTAAATGTGGTGGCCCACACGTTTCCGAGGTAGTCAAACTAAATGTAAACTAGTACCTAAATTAATCTCAGCCTTAACTTAAAATTGTGAAACCGAGGACAAGATTTTCTTTAATTTAAAAGCCTTTGCCCTTTGTGTCCGCTCAAATGTCGCTTTACCGGTGTACCTTTGAAAGGTACTTTTTGAAATAACTTTTTAAAGTACAAATTATTTAAACTACCATTATATATATTTATTTATTTATTATTTTTGTTTGAGGCGTCAGTTGAAATATCGCTGTCTTATACCATTAGATTTAATGCAGCAGAAATTATTTTTAATTTATATTTATAAAATTTCTGGCTTTCACCATATTATCTCCAAGTAAATCTAGACTTGTAATATCTAAAAAATTGGCTATGTGATAAATTACCTAAACTAGCATTTTTTTTATTTAGTTTGTTCAAAATAATCTTAAAGTAAAGTAAAGTATAAAAACATCTTACAAGAGGTAATCAGTATAAATTCAGAGAATTCAAAAGCGTGATAAGTGGTACGGCCCTCTGAAAACATTAATTAGATTTCGAATTAAAATTTGCCGCTGTGCGATGCTTGTGACCCATCTTGAAGCACAAAAAGCCGAGTCTCGAAACGAGGGGATATTACGAATGCATAATTTACAGTCTGTTTTTTATTAAAAAAACATAGTGTCTTTGAACTATATGTTCAATTTGAAATTGCATCATGTTCATCTCAGCCCTCTTTCATCACAGCACATTGATCACAGCACATTGATCACACAAGTCCATTCGTGCACAGATCGTCACCTCATCTAGCCGTCTTACGCTGCGTTTTCCAGTGTGTGGTTACTATTGAAGATATTGTCTTCCCTTTTGGTTATCAGTTCATGTAGCTATATATTCGTAGTTTTATAGAATTACTATTACTCTTAGAATCGTATAAATATTATTATCGATGTTATTCGCCCAGTCAACTTCGACTACAACATCTTACGGTTTATAAAATGTATTTCAAACGCAAGATACAATGATATACTACTATAATTTCTGTACAAAATGAGGTGGTGGATCTCTTTTGTAAGTTTCGATGATACAAAGATAGCACGATCCACACGAGAGAGAGTCTCTTTGAAATATGCATCAATTTACAGCTTGTATGAGGAGATTAATAAAAAGTTACCCCAAAATGAGACGTTATTTCTGTAACAAGGAGTTTGTACTGGTGCTGATTGCACTCTCGGTAGACTTATCTACCTTAGCGTGTAGAGATATATTATTATAAAAACGCTCAATAGACTTTATTTGAGCCATAATCGGCAAATAGATCTAATTTAATAGTCATGGAAATTACATATTGCAATCTTTCGTGGCAATATATTACATATATTTTCCATATTTGTCATAAGAATTATCATGTCATTTGTTAGGTAACCGAGTAGTTAAGCGTACCTTATTTATTAGCAAATTTGTTTCTGAAGGCCACAATTTCAATATGATAAACTGGTATTTGTTTTGTATTTCAATGGGTTGTTAAAGTTTGATGTATTGCTTGTATAAGTTACCGCTAAAGACAGTTATGCGGATAAATTATTGATTTCTGGGATGCGATTACATCAAATATTATTCCTGGTTTTATTATCCGATATAAATTTCCTCTATTTAAAGATTTGAAGCGTCAATAGCATAATGGTTTAGGGTGCGGTCTGCGAAACTTAAGGTCATAGGTTCCAATCAGGCATTCGACTATTGTCGTGCACCATCTACCAGCACCAGCATTTTTAGCTCAGTTGAAGCCGTTAACTGGAATATTAGTAGTGATAATAGAATTGTTAATAATCTTTAAAAAAAAAATCTATAGATCACATTACGCGGGTAATTTTTAATAATTGCTAAAAACAAGCTGTTGGATGGATATATCTACGAATTAGTTTTTACTATACCTATTGAAGTATATAATTTAAGTTCTCACGTATGCTATACCTGAATCTTGATTCGTTTGCGTATATAATTTCTTTAATCTTCTATTTCATGAGATATCATATCGACGATGGATTGATATGCACTAACGTTTTTGTACATCAGAGAACTAGTAATTAACTAGGTGCAAGTTTTCCTTACTTTCATAAAACGAATTTTTTTATTACATTTAGAGTAACAAAGGACAGTTCACCTGATGGCAAGTGATTCCTACGTCCCACTACATTAATCCTTGACGAGGGATGATAATTCAGATGCGTTATCACCGTTGAGGACTGAGATGGAGTCTCGACGCCAATAGAAAAGTTCACTCACCAGACGAAACACAGCAGCATGCTGCTATTTTACGCTGGTATTCTTTGAAGGCGTGATTCTACACCGGTCGAGTTGACCCAATCATTCTGCAGCTAGAAACAAACTGCAGTGTAGTTACCACTGTTAAAAATACTGTTACTAATATAATCCATTGTAGCTCTGTGTCTAAGCACTCGCTTTTAATTCACGGTAGTCCACCAAATCGAGTTCGATCCCAGGTGCCGGCACGGATGAAATTGTTAAAGTGCAATTGAAAATAAATTACAATTCATCCACAAAGTGTGTACATTATTTGTTATTAACGACGACGTAATTTCATACAACGTAAATATAATATCTTGCTTATATACCTTAGGAAACTTTCAAGTAAGTCTATTTTTATATGATACTTTTGTCTGGAGATCCTTTTCAGCCTAGCTCTTAACAAGAACTGTTATTAATTGTATCTCCATCTACGTAACATCCATTTCGTTCGCTTTTATTAGATGTATCATTTTCTCTATGTAACAAGTGGTGCTTTATACATTATTGTTGTGTGGGAGGTATACTCATAACGTGTAGGGAGGCAATAACTGTAATTGTTCCACGTGTAAGGTATTCCAGGTGAACACTAGGTATTTTGTTGAGAAGTACCTAACATTTTGTATTAATTGTGAATTCTGGAAAAATATTAAGAGTTGTTTGTTACTAGAGTGCATGTGTTAAATTTCACGTACCGTTTTTTTTCGGACTATAAGACGTACCTTTATACATAGAAAATGGACACAAATTTTATGTGTAACATTTAAATATTTATAAAAATATAAATAGAATATGGACTCTCAAGGACATGGGCCATTTTCGGCCCAGCTACTCGTTCTCTCAAGGACATTAATGAAATATCTATAGAAAAAAACATTTCATTTTTACACACATATTATAAAATTTAATTTTATTTACGAATTAGGTCGGTGTCATAGAGTATAGTAATATAAATAATATTTAAGCTGATGATGATGTTAAAGTGCCAGTGTATTGACAGCAAAATCATATTATATAAAATTTTTATCTTATTTTTTAAATATCTCTGTATCCCCATGAACAATATTGATTTTAATTTATTTATAATAAAAGGATATATAGTCTGTTATTTAAACTTAATTTCATTACTGTCTTTATACTTCGTTTAGTGGGCCGTGCAATGTATGGAGAGTGGCCCATGTCCTTTGGGGACGTCTTATAGTCCGAAAAATTTGGCACGAAGCTGAACGGTAGGTGTGACGCGATTTATCTCAAGACGAGCCGGGGAATCACTGATTTATCTACACTCATGTCTATGATCGTCGATAGCTAGTATTATAATGGATAAGACAGGAATGACATTAGGCATAAAAAAGATATGGGCAAAACGTCCAGGTGCATTGTTTAAAAAGCCTGCGCTGTTAATCTCAATTCAGAGCGAATACAACAGAATCAGCCAAGATGCTTGAATTCAGAAACTAGTGGTATGCTTTGACAAAAGCTGAATGCATCCAAAGGTAACATTAAAATTAAGGGGTCACAAGTCATGTGTATTTTGGATTTTTATTGTGGATGGATGTAGATGCCATGGACCCCTGTCATCATTTACCATCAAGGAACTATGTGATCGTTTATTATTCATAACATTATAAAAAAATACGATCCCTCCTAAGGATAGAAATGATGTGTCAAAGACGTGAGAAGACATCTTGAACATCTTGTTCGATAATCAACAATTAATATGTTACAGTCTAAATTGCTTTGTAAGCAAAACTTATTGGTCTAACACATTAAGTTTTGCTGGAAAGAACCATAATGTAGTATGGTCCTAAATGCTATACAATCATTGGAAGTATTTTGACTTTCAATTTCACATGACCCATATAACAATTTTTTTATACATTTGTTATATCGCATACAGTAATAAAAGTATTATACTCAGCTTATATATATATATATATATATATATATATATATATATATATATATATATATATATATTTATTTATATATATATATATATATTTATATATATATATACATCTTTCTAATCTAGAAAATAAGGAAGTGCAGAATTTTGGAACGTTTAACTGTGGGCTTCAAGCGCACTTCAGAGATATATTTTTAAATATTTTGACTTTTGAGCTTTTCTACCCCTTTGGCGTACACTGATTTTTTATATTAATTTGTTTGCAATTATAGCAAAATTAACTACACATAGTCGTTTGTCAGTACAGTGCTAATGCGTATAACTGTGGGGTTCCTCTCCCAAGATTTGAACAATTCAGTGTAGGATATACGTCTTTCTTAGAAATTATAATTTTGATCTATCTTTATGAATGTTTATCAGGCTCACATCAGCGCAGTGCTCGTCCTCCTGCTTCAATGAAACGAGTCTTTGAACAAAAATCTTACTAAATGGAGTGATTTTTATTCAAAATTAAAACACATTTAATGCCATTAAAAAAATCAGCAGTCATTTAGTAGTTTCCGGGACTTCATTTGTTTTGCATGAATTTTACTCGTTTACATAACAAAACCATTCAAAGGAATCACATATAAGGTACTATTAATATAAATTTAATATTTTACGTTTTTCGCCAAATTGTTAGTTTTTGGAATAGAAGTATAAAAACTGCATTTATGTTTATTTAGAATTTTAAACAAATCCAAAACGAGTTGTATCAAATTTTATCACCCTTCTGCATCCATATATTTCTATACATTCAAACTACTACATATAATATATACTATGTAAGTGTCATAAATTGATTTACCTTTTCAACAAAATTTTGTTGTGACCCAATTGGGTATAACTCCAGTAGGTGTACTATAATTACGTAGATTCACAGTTATTTTTAAATACATCGTATACAATTTTTTTTATAATATTCAATTGTGAAGTTTTCATGGCTTCGCTTTTGACACCCCATTTATTATAGGCGAGTTAATGGTTTGATGTCGTCGTTAGGGCGACGCTAATTATTATCATATGTATAACTATGATTGTTTGTTTTTTTACTAATTTTTAAAAAAATATCGCATTCATTTTGATTCACATTGTCGAATTAAACGACTAAAATTGTGAGAAAAAGTGTAGATAAAATATTTTTTAAGATAGAACTAAATTTTAGTTAGAGCTTTTTTGCTTTTAAGATATACGAACATGAGTAGTAATATATATCTACTAAACTCAATACACATATTGATAATCTGTTTATTGATTGATAGGTTACAAAAAGAATGGGTTAAAATGTTGAGTAGGTTTTGTAACGTTTGTCGATTATAATTGAGTTTCTTTTTTTGATATTTTTAACTGCGATATTACTTGACTTGGCGTAGTGATCGGAGTACTTGCTTAGTCGCATGTCCTGGAACAATATTCACACCCTTGGAACAATATTTATATATCCGGAGACTCTTATTACTGGTGACGAGGCATTCCATCTCAGTCCCCAAAGGGTGACAACGCATATGCATTATGATTCCTTGTCAAGGATGAATTCAGACGTCATAGCGCTGCAGGAATCACTTGCCATCAGGTGTTACTCTAAATGTAATAATATAAAAATGGGTGAGTTGTATGTACATATGTCCCGTGTTATTGTATCGTGCTGTAGTCGTATTGTATCTGTATACGTAACCTTCCTCCGATATTTTTGCTGTTGCAATACATCCGCAGTTGGTGTAATTTGTTAATAACAAGAAGATATCGCTGTTCTCGAACTCGATTAGGAGCACATAAATATTTATCAATGTACAAAATGTTGAGGTATAGTATCGCTGCCAAAATCTAATTTATGAATAGCACACGTTATAAAGAGATTAATGTAGTCTTGTCTAACAATTATTATATCTCGCTACAAATTATTGGCTCTAATTCGTATTCGGATCAGATGGCACTAGCCAAAATATTATTATTATTTGCTACTGCCGATGAAATGGGCAATTTAGAGCAGAAGATTTATTGCTATCCATTCTGTGGACTCTTATCGGCTACGTAGTCAAGTCATTTTTTGTGCTGTAGCGGATGCTAATCATACCCCACTACAAAAACTGCGTCAAGTGTATCTTGACCTCTTTTTTTCAATAGTGAATGTGAGAATCTCGGTAAAAGATCACGGGAAAACTGGAGGAAAGAAAATGTGCGGGGAAATTTCTATTACGGAACTTGTTTACTTAAGGTTGCCAAAAATAGCAAAATGACGAATTGCCAAATTAACATGTATTACACACTGGTACAAGGTGTGGACTTTCTTATCGCTCTAAGATAAGTCTCGTAGCCAGCCGAGGTGCCTTTTACACACCACAGACTCTTCTGTTTGAAAACGATAATGTACTCGAAAATGTACCAGACGAAATACACCAGCATGATGCTGCTATTTTACACTGGTATTCTGTGAGGGCGTCGTCCTATTCCGGTCGAGATGACCCATTCATTCTGCAGCTACAAACAAACTACATTGTAGCTCTACCACTGTTAGACTTTACCGCTGTCAACATAGTTTTTTAACTGGTAGTTTCGAACAATTTGTAAATAATTGTCGTAAATTTTATAGATATGTAAATAGGAATTAGCTAAGATTTCAGATGTTTTTAATTCCAATTGTAATAGACAGATATAACGTAATATGACGTTGTGTACATGTCATCTGATTATTAAGTTTCAAGACGATTACCTATAGCGGTACACCGGGTAGGATTAATGTAATGCCAATGATCGTTTATACTTAAGTATGTAGAAAATAGAAACTCACATTAAGCCAGGATTTTTAAAGATATGATTGAAAATTTCTAGCAGGTGAAGGTTTCGATCTTTAGATCTTCTGTGTAAAAGTAATTAATATGTCCAATTTTAACTCATAAATCGTTATTATAAATCAAAAACCAAAAAAAACCTTGTTTACATACTAGTTTAAAGGCACTGGTTTGTGCGTATGTGGGAGTCAATTCCAATGTCAAGGAGAATCGCTATTATTAATGTTATGACGCGTGTTTAAGATCATCTTCGTACTGGCATAGGAAGTGTAGTCCGACTCCATACTAGATGGAGCGATGATCATGGAAATTTGCGGAAAGTATGGATGCTGGTGGCCAAGGATCGTGGTTGAAAGTAGTTTGTTGAGTAAGCGTAATGATTATATCGCCCCAGTCGATTTCGACCACGACGATTTCATCTGATTTATATATATATATGAATATTAACGCCGTGCGTAATACATATTCAATCAATTGGGTGGCACATGATATAGTGCGATTAGTATTCGCGCAAAAATAAAGGCAAACTTGTCGTCACTTTTCCTAATTCATTGCCTGTTTACGGTCCGGAAGGTTCAGGAGCAATGTCGAGATAAACACACCCAGTATCGAAAACCAATAATTTGTAATGCAAAAATATTGTTACTCGTTTGAGAATCTAACCTAGAGTTTTCGACGTAGCAAACAGGTGCTCTGATCTGTACGCCACGCGGTTTATATTCCACAGTGGAATAATAGGCGAATGATGGAGTTGAAGATGATGCATTTATATTTGATTTTACTAGTCAACTAATAAAATATAAATTAATATAACTAATATAATAGATTAATTAAAATTATATTATATGTATACAGACAATATAATTTTAATTAATCTATATATATTTTTGTCGGGCTTGTTTCTAAGAAAAAAGACCGTTCACCAATCTACTTTTAAAAGCGTTCGTTTTTAAAAAGCAAACCTCACCTTTTGGCACTTCTTTCGTGATCAGATGTTAGTGTAGTTTTAAAGATAGAACAAACAGTGTTACAACATATGATGTTATTTTGGGCCATGAAATATAGACCTGGGCTTTGTAAACAGTGTTAGTAATTAACGTCGTATATATAAAATTAATGGTAGCTTGGTTCTGTCCGCTCTTAGTTTTTGGAAGATATTTATTTTTTTAGGAAAATCCTTTTGATCGTGAACTAATATTTTCAAATTATCGAGTTAATACGAAACATTCATGTTTTATAATTTAAATAAACCGATGAAATAAGCTTTTTTTGGTAATTTTTTTTTTATTTTTAATGTATAACGTATACAAAACTGATTTGTAAGGCAAGTGTATTGAGAATTTCTATTGTTTTTGCAACAATTTTATAAGTTTTATTATTTTTATTCATAGCCATAGTTACCTCAGCCGCCCGCATTTGCTTTTAATTTCAGGGTACGTAATAATTGCGACATTGTTAAATGCAATTTTAAGTGCCGATTTATCATGGGCTCGTCAGAGTACGAATACGCCGTAAGGGAAACCAGCATGTCTAAATAAATGAAACTAAATATTTCGAAGACAATCCACTATTATAGGGGACTCCCTAATATAGTGGGGTCGAGTCGCGGACGAGGAGACCCACCTATGGGGTCGACATTATAGTTTATTTATCAAAAAAAATATCATAAATTAAAATATCATATTATCATAAATAATACATTATGTACACATCCATGGGAAAGAATAAATGTTGAAAAATATCTCACTGAAAAGTTAGGTATTGGTCAATTGCAATGAGAAGATATGAAGTTCAAAATTTTCTCTTTTTAAAAGTTTTAGAAGTACTTTCTAAAAAGTGTTTATTTTTAAAAGTTACTAAGCTCGAATCCCTAATCCCCTCATATTGTCCTCTCCACCACCGCATGCGACTCTCGCAACTCGGACGCTCTAACGGTACGTAGTATATTGATGTAGTATTATGTCCATAATTTAGTGCAGGACTTCTGGAAACTTTAATTACTTTTTCATTATTAATAATACATATATTACCTATTTTATTAATTATAAAGTAGTAATGTATACTAAGATTGATTCTTTAATTCTTTATATCATTTTAGTTTTATATTCGTAGGCATTTCTTACTACTATTAATGAGATGATATCACAATCGTTAAATCCAAGTCTCAAGTTACGAAGTAGCTGTAGCATGATAACGTCGTGTTGGCTGGGTAGGAATCACTAGAACACTAGCGAACATAGTTGATTACTGATGTTGTGTTTTGGCTGATAATGAACATTATCAACTTGTGACGTGACAAATCTTTTCATCTTTGCTCTTCATGTTAAAATCGAAAAGTAATGTTCCACTCGAAATCATAGTAACATTTTTATTCTAATATACTAAGAGACCATGGCTAAAATAAAACTACAACAGAATTTAATTTTCCTTACGGCATTATGTTTACATTGGAGTCAGGAGGAGAAAATGGAGCATTGAAAATAATTGAGTTTCTCCACTCTTTATTTATTAAATGAATTTTGAATTATTGTTTCATTATAACCGTACGATTGGAAATAGTGAAAATTTCTGCTAACAGAAGTATTAAATTTGTCTGCTAAAATTATGTTAAGTTTTATTATACGAGTATTATAGTATTTATTATATTATGTTCATTGAAAATCGTGAGGGTTTGAATCTACCTCTAATACCCTAGGTACCTATTAAATGTCCTAAGTGTTTCGATAGATTGGCTAAGGTTGGCCCATAACTTGTGAAAATTCGAAAAGCGATTAAATGTGTATTTATGTATGTATTCTATGGCAAAAGTATGTAGAGGTATATGTAATTTTATGGGTACTTGTGTTTTGTTGACAAGGCGTCAGATGATATTATCGTTTTATTTAAAGTTGCTCGATACTTAACCAAAGTTTACTTCAATATTCGATTTGATTAGTAAATAAAAATGATATGACGTATATACCGTTACGGGGTTAAACACACTGTCTAATTTAAAGAAATATTATAATACCCAATTCAATATATTATAACGCATTAATAACAATGTATGATAAACAATTGATTCAAATCTGACGGTGAAATAAAAGATGCAAACAATAAGAATCAATTGTATCAATTGTCATGTAAAGAAATAAAGTATTTAAACTAAGAATATTTAAAATTCAATTTCGCCTGTCGGCTGTGTATCGTGCGTGCGTGTACATAAAGCGTGTGGGAAGTGATTATTCTTTCATGTCTACATCCGCGGTGACCGCTTTCTTCCGGCCTTGACACCCCACTTACGATCTCGGCATGTTATTGAATTATACATGTCATACATTAATGCCTGGCTTCTGGCTATGATTTGCAAGTGCTTAGTCAAAGCGTTTGTGCTATACAATTTGCCGTTTGCGCCTTCAAAGTTAGCATGTCTATGTAGGTATATAAAATATACATACATATATGTTTTTATGAACACATATATATTTGACCCCCTTTATAAAACAGTTATTATTTCAATCATATAGTTATTTAGTTTCAGAACTCGTTTGAAATAAATAGATAATGAATACATTTTTTGTAAAGCATTATTTACTTAGAGGAAAAATTTATACTATATATTAAAAAAACATTATTTATGATGGTACTAAAGTTGACGTTTAGGTAATTTTTTTAAAAAAATTACTAAATCCATATCGCTTCGGGCTTATGTTGATTTGTGTGGTTGATTATGATATAGGATATATAATTATATTAAATAATTAATATATATAATATTAATATATAATATAGTTGCATACATACATATTAATACATCACGTCACAAAAGTTACACACTCACACTTTTTCTCTCTCTGTTGCATAAACACGCACACAACACATAAACACAAATAGCGCTATTGATTTGCCCTTTCTACGTACCAGTTTCAATGTACCTTTTTTTTCTATATACCCAATTCCAATAGTTATACACTATACTTCACTAGATTTTCTTTGCTACATATTTTTTGGAATAATATTTTGGCCTAAGTTTATTTTGTTCACACATTTACAAGAAATATTTCAAGATATGGTGGAGCAGGTATACTTAAAAGGATATACTTACTTAAAAGGATATCCCAGTATATGTTAATATATATTTTTTCTAATATATTAATAAAAAATAAGAAGTAGCTATGGCGCAACTGCTAAGATATAATGATTTTAACAAATTATATATTGGTCCTTTGCTTCAATATCGATCTATCTATAATAAAAGTATCATCAACACGACATCGTTTATCCACGTCGTTATCGGGTTTCAAAACAACGTGCAAGTGCCAAGAAACTAGCCGAGAAATTCATTTGTCGTTTCAAAACGTCAAGTCTTTCAACTCTGCAGAATATAGTCGTGTATCCAAAGTTATACCGAAGTTCCTGAAAACCGCATCGAGTTGTGGCATGATTAGTTTGCTCAAGCTAGTCATGACTTTTCAATGAAAGATAAACTGCCCTATAAGAAGGATCGTCCTCTTCTTTGCAGGTGGTACATATAGCTAATAATAATAGCGACATTAATTTAGATTATCCAGAAGTAACTGACCGAGCCGAGGTTCGGCCCTCTCGGGTACCCTCCAGTCCGACGCTCTCGTGAAACAGGGTAACGGTCCAAGCCGAGGCTCGCTACGGGAGTCCTCGTGCTAGTTATCCATAAATAGAGATCTCGACTGAGCGCCATAAGCGCTCGGGTCGCCATTCAACCCGGTGAAGCTGTATAAGCCCTCGGGACAACAGCGGCCATCAGCCCGAAAAAAAAAAAGAAATCTTCTTTCTAGACATTTTCTTATTTTCTTGGGGTCGGGCCTTCGGGTTTCGTGCTGTCACTGCCGAGGTGAGCTTCTTAGAGCTCTTTTTCGACCGTCGTACACATAGAGTGTGGCCTTGAGAGTGTACGTTTCACTATATGATCTTTCGGGCGCCTTTGGACGTGGCCGTTCCACTAAATCGTTTATTTTTGACCTCCTTGTATTATAAATAGGACGGTTACGATAAATAAAAATAATTTATTATACTTTGTGCTAAACGAATTAATATAAAAAAATATCTTCAGTGTTTAATGCACCTTTAATTCACTTTATAATTTCGTAAATTTCTATCCAAGATCGTCCTTACAAAGTTTTGTAGCAACTCCTGGGTTGTCGTGCGAGGAAAACTACTTCTATAGTTGAGTTCCTAGCTGTATTTATAGTCTTTGGATCGCAAAACAAAAGTTTGTATTATTGTAAAGTTAAATTATATTACATTAATGTTAAAAAAAATTGTGCAGCTCGTTTTTAAATTTTATTAATTTCCTATTTTATATTTGTTGGTTTTGAAAGTTCGTTTTTAAATAAACGTGTGCTAATAGCTAGTACTGGCACATTGAATACTATTCTGGTTCTAGAATTTGGCTACAGCAAAAATGGTAGGTTATACCAGGAAAGCATTATCTAGATATTATTTAGATAGATCTCTCATACTACCAGCCTAAAATAATAGTCTCTCCGTATTTCATGTGTTTAACGATGAGGACTGGAAATTTAATCACACTATCACGGTAATTAGAAGCGATCAATGCCTACATATTGTAGTGCGAATGTCCGGTGAGCATTGTGATCCCTCACGAGACGAGATGCGTGCTTTTAAACATGTTTTTGTATAATAACCGTTATATATGTATATATTTTTTAAGTACCTAGCCAAAATTTTACAAAATAAAATCACTTAAATCACTTCAGATATGAAATAAAATATATAATTTTCTATATATTTTAATGAATAAGCAAGCGCATAAATTGCTTCCTCCATCGGAACGACCTGAGTGTCCTAAGCCAAAGTGGTCTTTTATATTAAAGTGGGTAAATTAGAAATAATTAACGTCGCTACCGATGGCATAACTGTACTGTAATGATATAATTACATAGAGCTATCAACTTTCGACATCGGAACGAGATCGTGTTTTACGCAATACGTTATACGATCGTAATACGTATAAATTACGAAATAAATATGTACACGTACGTACTAAAGAAAAATCATTCAGAATTAGTTGCATTGAAACTTGGTTATATGACAACATAAAACACACCTGATTAAAGCTTAATAGATTAAAACGTGTTCTCAATAACTTATGTTTTATATTAACACCAATTCTCATTAAAGTAATTGCGTGAACATTTTCTAAAGAGATTGTTATGATTTGATTGTTAAATGATTTATGACTGATAATAAAAGTTTAGAAATTGTTTCGCTCTCATCATAAACTATTGTTAATTCAGCTTAGAACTTGAGTACAGGTGATCTCATGACATAATTATTTTATATTCATAATAATAATTAGTAAAATATAAAAAAATAATAATTAAGCTTTTGTTTCTTCATTACTATCGGCCTGTTTATTCATTCAATGGGTTTTTTGTAATCTCTTCGCCTGGCTTAAATGGATATTGGCAATAGGAGAAGAATGAGCCGATGCCTTTACCAATCTATATATGAGGTATATTCAAGGTTGGTTAGTGTTGGCTATGAGTCCAAACTAGATTTTGTAGGTAATTCCTTAGTTACTAGGACTTATCTTCTACCATAAGTCACATTATGTTCTTTAGGTAAATTTATATGGGGCAGAACAGGAAACAGATCGCAGATAGATCTCATACAAATTATGCGAAGAAATCTATGTGGTTCAAACCGTGGTGTAATTTCAGCGGTAGTCAATTGAGAGCTAGAGATAAAATATCGAAAGATCGTCTAATATTAGTAACATTTATGAAAACAAATTTCACGAAATTGCCATTAGATTGACAATTATAATATATATAATTATAATAAATTGTGGTAGAGCCACACTGCAGCTTGGTTTTAGCTGCACCACGAAGACCTGATAACGAACTCTACCTCAGAGAATACCAGTGAGTGCCTCATAATGTTTTTGTGTATTTTTTAGCGATGCGACCAAGTTACTATTAGTGTGGAATCTATTTAAGTTCTCTCAATATAGATGATTATGGGCTGTCATCCATAACTCATAATGAAGTGACTTCTTTATTCGTTTATTACCCTTAGATACACAAGTAAAATACATTTTTTTTTTAAATATACATATATATTAGGAATGCTATTAAGATTACTAATATTCCGGTTAATCAATCAAACTAAGCTTCAAATTGGAACCTACGACCTTAAGTTTTTCAAACTGTACCTTAACCTTTAGGCTATTAACGCTTTAGAACTACATTTTAAGGTAATATTATATAGACTGTATAGTAGAATCATTTCTAATAGTTTGTAGCTTTGTTAGTGTTTTGTTCATTTCTGTAGAGTAATTGGTCGTACTTACACATCACAAACATCCAAACGATTTATTCAAGTAAGCGTGACTTTCTTTATTTAAACGTAATCGCTGTCTGGCGCAAAATCAATCGTTGTTTCAAACGAATACCAGTCGGTATTAATTAACTATAACAAACAGTGATTAAATATCAGATTTACTTTTCATAATGCGTAATTGATTTTTAATTACGTTGTATAAACGAGAAATTGATGTGGTGTTGTTATTCGCAAGTAGCGTGAAAGTTTTCGACCCCGTTATATGGTTTGGTGAAATTTATTCGACTTTTTACTTACTGTGATAATGCGGGTAGACATGAGATTATAGACCGACATTAAAAAAATTTGCTAATTTCGGTCGATTTCGTGATTTGTTTTGCTTTTGAAATGTTATAAAATATGTTTCTTTAACCCTCTATAAAATTTTGATGTTTACGTTATTGCAGTTGGTAACTATTGTAGCATTAAATAACCATATATGACGGGTTTTTTAATGAATATGTCTCGCTCAATGTAATAACTTTTTTTTTCATAAATTTTAGGTTTAAATAATAGTAAAATGTAAAACGAACAGTGGTAGAGCTACACTGCAGAATGAATGGGTCAGCTCGACCGGAGTAGGACCATGCCCCCACAGAATACCAACGTAAAATAGCAGAATAATACTGGTGTTTCGTCTGGTGAGTGTAGGGATCCGGAGACCATTGTTACTGGTGCCCTTATGTAGGGCAACAATCTGCATTATGATTTCTTGTTAAGGATGAATGTAGTGTATAGTAATGTCATGGGGCGCAGAAATCACTTGCCATCAGGTGAACTGTGTGCCCGTTTGTTACTCTCAATATAATAAAGAAGACGAAGTATATAGCTTCCACTGCTGGGCAAAGGGATTCTCTCTAGAGGATATTGGATATGGAAGCTACCACGTCTCTAATGTTATTGAAACTTAAATGGAATCAAATATTTATTACAACTTTTGTATATCTTTATCATTGTTCTTGTAGTGACATGTCACTACATATATATATATATATACATATATATATATATATATATATATATATATATATATATATATATATATATATATACATATATATATATACATACAAACAAATACATAATATATATTAACTACTGTCACAGGTCTCCATTATATTAAAATTTAATGAAGATAAAGGCAACAACATTCATTTTTAGTTGACTCAATAATCATGAGCTTTACCCAAAATAAAGTACAAAAAAAAGAATGTATTCTTTGATACGCCCCTTTGTTGTAATTATTTTCTGTAATCCTGCTTAGGCAAATTAGACTAATGTCCAGTTTGGATACGGTGGGGAACACTTTATTGCAATGGGTCGTCTTAAACTGTGTTTATCTCGTCATATAGCCCATATGACAAGATAAATTACTACACTTAAAACTTTTATTCGTAAGTTGAATTTATACTGGTATTGCAAAATGAACTGTTATGATAGGCATGTCTAGAAAAAAGACGGTGAATTGCTTATGTACCGTTAAATTTTAATTGCCCGCATCGACGAGTTTATTTATTGAATTTCGATTGTCGCATAGGTTCACAGCGGTGTGAAGGCCGAGCTTAAGTGGTTTTACGCAAGGTTTTTATTTCGGCTTTATGTTACGGTAAAGTATTAAACAGTAATTGTTTATAGAGGTATGGGCATGGTTGACACTTGTTTAACTTCTGGCAGGTATTGAATGAAAAAAAAAATACAAAAATCGGTCAAGGAAAATTACAATACAGCAGATATTGAACACAAATATGAAAAAAAAACATAAAACGTTCAAACAAAAGACATACATAAACGATTTTTATTTTGGCCGTTATCTCTATAATTGTAAGCCTTTTGATATGCACTCTCTTAAATTGTTTCTACACTATCGAGTATATTTCAAGTTTTTATAAAATGTCTCCGTTTTCTAAAACAAAATCTTGCCTTGCGAATATGCTAATATTATCAATTTAGTAACCAAAGCACTGAAAATAATATGTATTTGTAAATTTGTTCATCACTTAGCGAGAGCGTGATTCGAACAAGGTTACTGATATAAGTTAAAGGTATCAACGGTCACGATTTTGTGTTAACAATAGTTTTAAAACTCCAGTGCAAATAATTAAAAAAAAATGATACCTTGCCAAACATAAATGGGTAATAAAAAGGATGTTTTTCTAATCATGTCTAAAACAGGACTAAGTGCTCCAAATTAGATATTTTAAACAGATTTTTCGAGCAAGGCATATATTTTCGTGGTGCGTCAATTGTAATTTAAATTGCAATTATTTACTTAGCTAGATGCAAATTCCTTTTGTTACTAAAATTATAATTGTGTGCGTTTGGTACATCTTTATGGTATTGTGACCTTGTGGTTAAGAATTAAGTTACGAGTCATGGAAATAAAATCGATTCTACGAGTTCTTCATTCTGAAATTCACCATTTACAATGTTATTATACTGAAATACGTTGTCGATTTTACGACGTTAATGAAAATTTTCTTTTATCTTTACGAGTTACTTTCAAAGAAACGGTATGTTGTACTTCAGTACATAATTCGTGTGTTCGCTACCTACTTTCACTCGATAAATAAAGGCAACAAACTTAAGGCTTACCGACTTGGTGGAAATATAGTGTAAGACTTAACGTGCACGTGCCTGTATTTTAAAGTGTACAGATATTTTTTATGCCGAATGTTTTTTTAGTTTAATAAATTTTTTTTTTGACATAGTTAAATATCGAAAAACTGTTAATAAATCATATTTTATGTTAAAAATTACAGTCTTAAAATTTGATTTTATTATTACATTGAAAGTAACAAAGGACACCAGATGAACACAGTTCACTTCATGGTAAGTGATTCCTGCGGCTCATGACATCTACATTCATCCACACAGACAAGGAATCATAATGTATATGCGTTGTCACCCTTGTGGACTGAGATGTGTGCCTCGTCACCAGTAATAAAAGTCGCCGGATCACTACACTCACCAGACGAACCACAGCAGCATTATGCTGCTATTTCACGCTGGTATTATGTGTGGGCGTGGTCCTACCCGTGGTCGAGCTAACCCTGAATGGGTTAGCTTCTGCAGGTACAAACTTCAGCCTAGCTCTACCACTATAATATATCCCGAATTGTAGTTTTACAAACGATTGTTTTTTTAATCTTCAACTATTTTCTTTCCTAAATCAAATCCTCTTATATACAAATATATATAAAAAAACAATTAGAAAACGAACGATATTATTTATCCATATTAAGAATCATTATAAAAAAACCACCCATGGAACAATTATTTAATTCAAAGTCCGTGCATCAGTTTCTTAGATAGTACAACAATTTTCTATAATGTACAAGCAAGGTGTCGACATTCCTGCTTTAAAGACGAATATTTATTTCCAATTACCTTAATTTCTTAGATGGTTTAAATGAAGTGATACCAATATTGTATTTCGTGCCTTTTTCAAATGTACTTATATTTCTTAAATAAAAATACTTCATGTTTATTATTGAATAATAAAATTTATAAAGAATTCTTAAACAATTGAATAGATAATCATTGAGCTGGAAGTGTCCATTCGGTCGCCGACCGTTTTTCATTGGATGACATTGAGAAATCACTGAGTTGTAAAATGCTTTTTAACACTTCTAGCATTATAACTAATTATATCATGGTACAAATTACATTTCCTTATGTAGAATAGTTTTTACGATGATGCTCTAAATTAACTATCACTCTACTAAAAAAAAGATATTTTATTACATTTTGTGCATAAATTTCTTCTCCTTCGTTTTAATTTTTGACTACAGGCTGAATTGTTTTATATCGGGGACATCGAACCTTGTTAATTAACCATTAAACCTTGTTAAAGTTCTATCCCACCATAATGGCTAATTATCATCCATCATGCTAAAAGCATCTAAAACTTCTGCTGGATGCTCCGAGACTTCATTATCGTTACTAAGAAAGTGCCAAGTTCTCGAAGAGAAGTTACAGTGCAAGTTTTTAAAAATGATTAGTAAAGATGGTTTCATTACAGTAAAAATAATTATATCATTATATAGTTATTTTTACTGTCCTAACAATTTCAATTTAACTATATATACCCCTGGAAAGTTGTATCACACACCAGTAAATGCATGTTTAGTTAATTATAACTACAATTTTTAAGACCGTCAAGGGTTTTTATGAAAAGTTACAATATTATGCGTAACTTTGCCCGTCGGAGGCATTACACATTTTAAAATACAAAGTCAGTACTCCTGAGTACGTTAATAATTTTAAGTAGCTTTTTTAACATCATAATATTAGTTTATTTAAAATGAAATAAAAAGCAACCGCTATAAGTATCTACTTTTAATCTAAATATTTTCCCTCAATCTGAGAAGTAAAATCTTTCAAATTAAAAATGAAAATAAAACAGGAAAATACCGTAGTGATGGAATCTGAATGAAGAAACAGTAGAACAAAGTTTACAGATAAATCTCGTATGATCAGTAAATGTTAAGTGGATGGTTAGGTCGTTTAGCTAAATATAGCAAACCAATGAAATTCTCGAGTGCCAACCTCGTATTGATGAACAGTATTATGTCGTAGAGTAAATAAGCTATTTACCAATACGAGAGTAAATGGAGTTACGATCTATTTAAGTTTAAAAGAGGCCGATGGCTATGCTTGTTTTTTTATTACATTGAGAACAATGACAAGTGATTCCTGAGGCCTGTGACATCTACATTCATGCTTGACATGGAATCATAATGCAGATGTGTTGTTACCCTCGAGGACTGAGATGGGATACCTCGTCACCAGTAATAAAGGTCGCCGGATCCCTTCCCTTAATTACAGGAAACATGCCAGCGTTATGCTGTTATTTTACGCTGGTATTCTATGAGGGCGTGGTCCTACCCAGGTCGAGTTGACCCACTCGTTCTGCAGCTAGAAACGAACGCAGTGTAGCTCTACAAGTCGAGATCTTGATTATAATAAGTAATAATGAGAGATAGATATTAGTTTGAATGTAGGAATTTTTATGATGAGCAAATTAAAATATTTTCATGAGAGCTAATTATGTTGCAAAAGTTGCAATTACTGGAAATCGTGACACTGTATGTTACATAAAAATGTATTATCATAGACACATTAGGTCTGGGTCACGAAAGAATATTACAATACATTACATTTATTGGTACTTAAAATGAACCATTTTTATTAAATAATAAATATTAATGATAAAAATATCAAATTGTAGTTTAAATAGAATTGCATGAAGTGTAATTAAATATAATCCTGAAAATTTCATATGATTATACAAGTTTAATAATAAGACAACTTTTTGAAAATTATGTGATATCACATTAATAACTTAAATAATAAATATTTTAGCACAACAAACATTAAAATGAAAGCAGTGCAAATGTCGAAATTAAAAAAAAACAATAACGATTAACATGTCCTAATTTGCGTATCTGAAAAAATCTTGCAAACAGATAATCAATAATACAGTAATCATTTTGAGTTTTTTTTGTGTTTTGGCAATTTGTTAAATATTTTTAGTGCCATAAAATACGCATTCTTTTTAAATATATTTTACTACATTCAGGTATATGAAGTTAAGGTAGTCGAATCGATATATTAATAACATGTTTATTAGATTCGTATTACCACGGATATTTAAAATGGAAACCTTTTTTATTTACATAGATGGAAGAGACAAAATTCTTAAGGAATATGTCTAAGGAATATGAAATATGTGTTATATATATGAAACGTTTTCAGGTGGAACATCCTAAGTGTCAAAATCGAAAACTTTCATTAAATATTTATATGAATTGATGTTAGTTAATCATACATTAGTCACAATAGCAAACTGAATGGTTACTTCGACAAAAAGTACTTCTACAGAAAGTATCGTACAAAACAAAACTCGTTATACTTTTCAGGTGGAACATTGTAAGTGTCAAAATCGAAAACTTTCATTAAATATTTATATGAATTGTTGTTAGTTAATCATACATTAGTCACAATAGCAAACTGAATGGTAACTTCGGCAAAAAGTGCTTCTACAG
Organism: Teinopalpus imperialis; assembly: GCA_029286865.1. Classification (NCBI taxonomy): domain Eukaryota; kingdom Metazoa; phylum Arthropoda; class Insecta; order Lepidoptera; family Papilionidae; genus Teinopalpus; species Teinopalpus imperialis. The sequence goes on from JAGSMU010000026.1 coordinate 10,747,955, forward strand.
AAAGTACCGTACAAAACAAAACTCGTTATACTTTTAAAAATAAATTTAAACTTATAACGAAAATGTAATTGTGCTATTTTGGCTCTTACTATATTATGTTTATAATTCGAGAGTTCTTTCTTTATCCTAAATTCCAATTAAATTGAGTAACACGAATGTACTATGATGTTGGTATCATTAAAATTATCAATTGCAATTTCAAGTGCTTATTGATTTCTAAATTGATGTCGTGACAATGGTCCTATGTCAACAAAATAATATTTTTAGTATCTAATAATATTTCTGCTCCAGACTGTGCCGCGACGTAGCCGTATATTAACTTTTCCTATTCCGTTTATAATTTTAAATTTCACTAGCGAATGTCGCAGCAGACGCTGATGCCGAAAACTTTCAGGTCTGATTTATTGATTAATAAAAAAAATAGTTTAATAACTAAAATAACAATAAAAACTCGAGGTAAGCAAAGACAAAAGGACGTTTACGCAGTAATAAAAAAATATTTCATAAAAATATGACGCACCTGATCAATACGGAGACATAATCTCAAATGGCAGCGCTATGGATATTTTATGACAATGGATGAAATTGAATTTTCTTGCTTAGAAATAGTAAAGTATTATTAGAATCGTACTTCTTGTCATTGGAAACTCCATATAAATCCAGTATGTATGTGGTATTTCGTTTATTTTGTTAATTTATACGAAGATTATGAAGACCACGTGATGTATTGATACCAGATATACCGGAGTCCTGGGTTTGATTCGCAGCCTAGTAATAAAATTTATGGTGTGAGATATGTATATCTCGTGTCCATAACACTGCATGTGACAGAAGATCTGTCGATGTTATTGCACGTGCTGTACATCGGACTAGGGAAGCGGATGGCGAGCGAGTGAATAATAAACGTGGGTGGCAGATATCGGTAACTATTAGGTTGAATGTGTGCTTATTTGTCGATCTTTCATGAAAAAAATACTGCAAGAGCGGTCATCAACTATATAGGTGCATAATTTTTCTCCTTTAACAATACTTCACAAAACTGAATTTGAAAATAATAATGTACCGGTGACACAAATATTGGCTTTGACATGAATTTAAGCCTTTAAGTGTGCAACTGCCAAAACACTTAACGACTGAGTGGTCAAACCCACTGCGGAATATTGCGTAAAAATATTTATTTAATATTTCTTTATGTTGGTCTATATTTGTGCTAGAAAATAATATGAATTGGGTCAGTAGTTCATACACCATGCGGAGACTATTAACTTTATACCATTTTCAGTCTGTTTGATTGTTTGTGAAGACGTCTAGGAATCGAATCAGCAATATCCTTTGGCTTTTACAATTCACTGCCACGATAAGAGATGTACAGTGAACATAACATTAAAGATAACGAGGCGTTATGCTGTTCGTTCATATACAGACTATATTTGTCTAGCTAACACCGTTATATTTGCATATTCTTCTCTTTTAGGTGCAAATTATGGTACGTACACATATGTATAAAAACGGCCTTACATAGACACCTTTTATAGAAGTCACAAGTGAAAATCGTAAAATTAGTACATTAAATGTCCTTGCGGATTGTAAATATACGCTCAAACCGATTTATAACATATAATATAGTTTGATAGGACAGTGCACACTTTGTAGGTTGTATCTTTTAATCGAACTAACTATCAACTATTCCAAACACTCTTAACCTCTGAGCTACGTGGTCAAATGAATGTGAGATATGTTCGACAATTTTCGCTTTCGTTTCTGAATTCTCTTTATCATAGATAAGAAAAAACCCAGGAGAATATTTCTCTCACGAAAATATTTGTGTATAAACGAAAAGGAAAGCACGTTTTCGTCACTTATCGATCTGCCGTATCTCGAAAACATCTGATAGCTGATTGACGTACAGCAAGCTAGATCTAGAACTAGATAAACCTGCACCTATATCAACGCCATTTTGAGCATTAAACCCGTAATTCGACACGTTTGCCTGGCAAAAGGTTACAGATAAAGTGTTCCGATCCCTTGATCATTCTCTAATATATTGAAGTTATTAATCTGAGAGGCTATATTTTGCGACATATGTAAGTGACAAGTTGAAAGATAAAATAGATATATTGGAATATGTTTTTAATTATTAATTTAATTTAATAGGTTAAAATTGTAGGACATGTTTTGGGTTTTACTCGGCAATTTTGTCTGCTTTTATTGTATTTTATGCACGTTTTTTTTTATTAAATTGAGCCTTTGGCCCATGACATCTACATTCATCCTTTACCATACTAACGAGAAATAGCATTATGCTGCTATTTCACGCTGTTATTTTGTGTGGGCGTGGTCCTATCCAGGTCGAACTGATCCATTCATTCTGTAGCTAGAAACAAACTGCAGTGTACCTCTACTACTGTTTCAACATATTCACTCTATAGTTATTTAGGTTCCATAAATTTTGTTTGATGTTTTATTTGAAGATGTTTTTATAATATTTAGAGTTGAAATGATCACACAGTTAATTTCATAGTAAGTCATGAGTGGGCTCCGTGACTAACTATTCTTTCAATTCTGCGATCAAAGATTCAAGATGTTTTGGTGTTATCGCCTCTTTAGACTCAGATGGAATACCACCTTACCTGTACTAGGTTTCCTGGATCCTTACCTTATCATAGTAAACACAGTAGCGTTGTGTTGCTATTTCACACCGTTACTCTAGACGTAGAAGTAGTTCTTTATGCAAAATTTCTTGCCACGCACAACAATTACGATACGACTTAGGGATCTTCATGAAAAGAGCCTACACTTTTCTTAAAGTATTTCATGGATATATCATGAACAATGCATTTACATCTGATTAAGATGTAAATGCCTCGTTCATGAATATACTTTAATAAAAAAGTGTTTAAAGTTTTATAACGATAATTCAGTCGATGTTTCAGTACATATTTTTGTTAAAAAATTAAAGCGAAATAATAAAAATGTGAGCGAATAATAAAAAAAACACGGTTGTTATTAGTAAAGATAGGCATGTGATAATTACAACTTTTCCTTTTTTTTTAATTAGTGACAATTTATATAAAGATGAAGAAGATATTCGATCGATAGTAAACGAAAGAATAAATTTGATTTATACGCGAAGTAAGTAAGACTCGGTCGTGATGAACTCCGGTACAGAATGAATGGACTGGAGTCAGATTTAAAAATGAAAGGCATTTCGACGCCAGCAAAAAATAGGAACGACATTATATTCTATTTTTATCTTATTTCAGATTGCTTTTTGCTTAAATAAAGTCTTGTGGATTTAATGGGGTCGGAGGCTTTGTTCTGATGTGGGTCGCGAAACGCGGATAGCATAGACAAAAGTTTTTAATTATTCCTCTTAAATAAAGTCCTATTTGAATGATTTATTGTTGTGAAAATCTAGTTTCTCTATTTCTTACTTATAATGTTTTGTAATTCTTATCTCGAGCAAGACAATCCAAGCGTCGTTCTTAGCTAGGTAATGGTGCGTTAATAATTGGGACCGGCCGACTCTACAAAACACTGTTCGATCTATTTATTCATTCACTGTTACATTCATATGTTGTTTCAATCTATCACATATGAGATAAAATTTTATAAAAAAACTATTATTCTACGTGGTCGTACGAACGACTATTATTTCAATCACAAATCTCTCAATATACATATAAACTCCTTTAATACATTCTGAAAGAAACTAATGATGTTAAATAATTTTCAATGACCATATGTTATTAATATTTTGGAGTATTTAGGGTCCTACCACGGTCGAGTAGTGGGAGTGAGAGGTTGAGTAGTGGTAGGAACGCGGTGGCTGCAATGCTAGCGTAAATTAGTTATTTAGTGCTACCGTCTGGTATGGTGAAAGAATGAAACCGGAAAACGCCTCGTCACCAGTAATAAAGGTCTCCGGATCCCTACACTCACCAGACGAAACACAGCGGTATTGCTACTATTTTACGCTGGTATTTTGTGAGAGGGTGGTACCTACCCCGATCAAGCTGACCCATTTATTCTGCAGCTAGGAACAAACTGCAGTGTAGCGCTATGCCATCGGTATTATGATTCCGCATCGGCGATGATTGATGCTGATTTTTTTAATGACACTAATGCACTACTGATAAATAAGTGGAATGCACAACAACACGGTTAACTCAATCTAATTTTATTTAAAAAACTACAAATCGATCCCTTCTCATTGTTTCTTGCGATTAAAGTAGCGAAAGGGTACAGGAACATTAGATACGAATATATATTTTTTAATTTGTTAATGTGATACTAATATCCTTTTGAAGCTACCTACTATACGAAGCTATTAGACTATTTGTTGTCTGATGTATGAATTGAACTGAATTGTATGTAACTAAAAACTAACGGGTCTTAATTGCCAGTATGATATGTGAATGTGTTACAATGTCCCCTTTAAACCACGATATATTGAATAGATGCGTAACTCTATTTGTTTTCAATGTGTTCAGCCACGCTAAAGCTTGTTTCTAGCTTAACTTGTTGGGGGTGCGGGTGCTCAGCTACACCCATACGGAATACCAGCCTGAAATAGAATCATAACGCATGTGTGTTTCGTATGATGAGTGTAGGGAATTTTCTAACAGCGTAGCGTATTCATTCTTTAGATTTGACAACGCATCTCAATATCATCATATTATGATTATGTATTGAGAATGAAGTGGGTTTTGGACTTCAGTCATCACTTACCATCAGGTGAACTGTGTGCTCGTTCGTCACCTAAGTTCAATTGAAAAGATATATAAATATCTTTTGTATAAAATGAACCAAAACATTTAAAGTAATTATTATGCGTTAAATATTTAAAAAATTCTCCGTCCCCTTTTCACATTTAAATTACCTTAGTAGTGATAATGGGAAAAATAATCATGCTGTAGAGAAATTACGAATCAGGAAAATTACGATATTAGCGAAAACAAACTCTATTTTTATTTTAATAAGAGCTAAATTTAAAGTTAAGAATAAGGTATAATCTGAGCTTTGACCGTAGTTCCTGCCGCTTTGTTTTCCGACTGAACCCATTGTATCCGATTTTGTTTTTGATAACGGCCGTGTGTAGTCTGTTGTCAAATTTACGTCCACTAGTTTTGCATATAGACATTTGTCAATGCAGTATTTTGAGGTATGGGACTAATATATATATCTAGTAATTGGTCCAGTGTTTTCATGAATCGATTGCAAAAGTAGATAATCTAGTTTTGTAGCATGTCGGACGTTAAAATTTCTATATTTATATATACAATTGAAAGTTTTTTTAACACTTCAAGTTGTGTGTCGGTCAGTTACTGCGAGTAAGTCGTATTTATGTACAATTATAAATAAAAATTAACTTGAATACGTTATATGTTAATTAAATACGCTGTTGATGGCCACGTGGTTCGAGTGGCTGGCTGATCTTGGCTTTTCCGTCCCGGGTCCTGAGTTCTATTCCCAGGCGAGGAATAATATTTGTATCACAATATGCAAGTTTTAAGAGTCTGGGTATGTGTATTGTGTATGTTCTATTGTGTATCTTTGATACTAAATTAAATTTCCTTCGTTCTTATATTATATACATTACACCTGACCTACAGCACAATACAATATCTCCTGCTTAGTTGATGTTATCTGGTTATAACCAATCGCTATAGCCGGCATATGTCGGGTTTTACGAATGATGTGAAGTACTTACATAAATATTTTTTTTCGGTAATAATTTGCGGAAGTCACGTTCGTGTGTAGGAAATTTAATAACACTAGATAAAACGTTGCCTAAACTAACCTTGGGGCAGCTGTTCTTGATCTATGACATCACAAGTTGGCTAGATTATGAAAATGTGTACACGATGCAGCTGATTACACGTTACTTAAATAAATTACGTACTTTGTAGTGATTTCATCAAGGCAATACATTGCCCATCGAAACTAAATTATCTATAACATATTGCCCAAATGAAAGTATAATTTAAATAATTATCTTTATTAAATATAAGCGAAACGCGTATAAATAGAGAAAGTATCAAAAAATCCCACGAACGAGTACATGAGAACCTTAATCATTACGATTACTAATTAACAAATTAAGCACGAAATCAATTAGATTGTAAATTTAGGTCAATAAAACTTTCCCTGTCGTTTGTATTCGGTTCGAGCGAAGGTGCGTAATACGGCGGCAGTGAAGGAAAAAGGGCTTTTATAAATAAGACCGTTACATATATAATGTTGGTATTACATTACCATCTATCTTCATACCGATCACGTTTCACGTTTACATGGTATGTAATAAAGTTGCGAACTCTGCGATAGCGAAAGTGAAATATTCTTAAAATAATCCTCGTTTGTGTCACGCGAACTTTGGGCTGAGTTTATGAACAGCTCTTCGGTAATAAATACGTTAGTGGCATCGTGATAACTTTGCGGAATAATTATCACGAGCCGAGTTTGCCTTATGCGAATTACTGAAGCAATTATCTCGTATGGTATACGATATATATGACCTGTTTAAAGTTTGATTATGGGTATACCGAAGTTATTAAAACTTAATTTAATTTCGAAACGCTTAATTTCGTTCTTATGTATATTACCAAAAAGTTAATGTGTAACGCCCTTGACACAATCCATTTAAAGAAGACGTCTTTGAGAAGTTTCTTAGTGAATATTTTTTTTTATTATTTTAAATATAAATCTTTTTTATATAAATCTCTCTCTCTCTATTTAAATTCTTTTTTTGATAATATAGAAATTCATTATCACATCTACGGACGTGTTATGAAGTAAAATAATATAAAATCGTTACAGTTTTTGGATGGTTATTTATGAAGTAAATATTATAATATATTAGGATATATGTATATACAGTGGTAGAGCTACACTACAGTTTCTAGCGGAAGAATGAATGGGTTAGCTCACCGGGGTAAGACCACGCCCTTACAGAATACCAGAGTAAAATAGCAACATAAAGGTTTCGTCTCGTGAGTGCAGGCATCCGCAGACCTTTATTTACAAGTAACGAGGCATTCCATCTCAGTCCTCAAGGGCGACAACGCATCTGCATCATTATGATTCCTTGTCAAGGATGAATGTAGATGTAATGGGCCGCAGGAATAACTTACCATCAGGTGAACTGTGTGCTCGTTTGTTACTTTCAATGTAATAATAAAATGGTAAGCGACCCATGACATGCACCTCCGTCCACATCAGTGATTCAAGATGCACACACGTCACCTTTTGAGGACTGAGATAGGATGCCTCGTTACCTCTTGTAATTGGGTCCCCGCATCCGTGCTCTCACCGTATGAAAATAGGTAGCGTTATGCTGCTATTTTACGTTGGTATTCTCTGGGAATAGCTGCAAAGTAGCTTAACGAAGCTTCAACAATAATAACTAATAATTATAAAAAAAATAACCGTTTAAACAACTGGGAACTGTAAATAAGTAAAAACAAAATATGCAAGAAGTTGAAATGATCAATATTTATAAAGTTCTATGGAAAAAGCTTTATCCATCATGATGGGCTGAAATAATGATCACGTGAATGAAACAATTAATTAATAAATGTTACTCATGAAATAGCAAACATGTTTCTGTATGAAAATATACCCAAGTTTCCAAGCTTTCAAATCAATTTATTTCCGAATGACTTTACTCGGGTCAAATTTACTGAACTGACAAGGCCGCGGTCGATACAAATAGGAAAATGCCAGTTGTTTATATTAATCTCGTGATTGCAACGATGATTGAGTTTTTTTACACACCATTTAGAGGTCGCGAACAAAACATTAACAAAAAAAAACCGCTACATCATTATTGCGTGAGAGTAAATTTGTGCTGAAATGAAAGTTCGACCTGTTAGTTGGAAGTATCACAAGCGTGATAGTCTCAGACTATTTATCAGATAAGATAAATTGTTTCTTAAAAGTACGCTTATGTATAAAGTCTGTCATAGCCCGCATGAGAATATCTCAATATTTTTTGAGTGATAAAATATAAAGTATTAAGATAAATTATGACTTTATGAGGTTTTTCGGAAAGATTGTTTTAGCATTAATATGAGTAACATCTATTTTATTTGTATAAGTTACACTTGACCGGTTCATTGAGAAAAGTGAATAACATTTTTTTAAGAAAATTTTTGTGTTTGTAGTAAATGAAGGAAATCAAAGCTGTATTAATTTGACCAGAATTATAATAGTACTTAATGACTTCAAAAAAATAGTTTAAAACATTTTATTCTAATAGAATCTAGAAAAAATATTAAAATAATTTAAATCGATATCCAATGCGGATAGATCCCATATCATTTAAAACAATATCGTAACTGGAAATATTAATTTGAAGTTTAAATTTACTGTTGCAATATATTATGTTTTATCAAAAAAAGGTACAGTCTGTTAAGAATTAAGAAGACAAAAAAAGTATAAATCAAAAAGCCAAAGCCATCACAGAGCTTCATTCAATTTAATTTTCTTTAACAATATTTCCTTTTCTTGTTATTAGTTTTTTTTATTAATATACGAAGAATACATAATTCTTTCAAACGGAAAAATTATATATATCCAAACAATTTTCTCATAAAAAATATACAAACAATGCAAAATTGTTGCCATTTCATAACCAAGTGTGTGTAAAATAAATTACCTTCAGAGACATGTTGCCTGGAAATCCTAACGATACTTTGTCTATACACTCAGTTCCACTTAAAAAATAAAAACAAAACTTCACTTTGTCACACGCGTTACGTACGATTGTAGCGATGGTCATGAACGTTTATGCGCGGGAGGCTGTCGCGCAGCGGCGACGCGTCTATGTTGCGCGGGCGCATACATCACGTGCAACGCCAGTGGCGCTGGTGTGCCGGTCCTCAGCGGTCGATAACGTAACTAACAGGCCATTTATATGCTTCAACCATTATCTACCGAGATTAATGATTTGAAATTGACGTATAACGGTGTTATAACGTAACGTTTTCTAACTTAATAAAGCAATTGTATGTGTTCTTAATCGAGTATTGTCAATTCTTTTATTGGAAACGTAATCGCGGCCACTATGTGGTTCATGCTAATTCGGATAGGATATGATAAATACGTTATAGGGTTTTATTTTAGCAGAGCATAACAAATTCACAACTTATCAGTACAACTCAATAAAATTATTCTCTTGGCGCAGTGGATTTTGTCGCGACGAGCCTGTTTATAGCCTTAATGCGTATGTATTTAAAGAAATAAATAAATAGCCCCTATCTTAACTTCGAATCGTGTATAAAATTAAATCTTTTAAATCTTTATACTACATGAGCTTTCCTAGATATCTTATATATTGTCATAAAAATACAATAATCGATTGTATTTTTTATGACATTAGGGGTCACACATGCGTGCATTCATGATTGCGACGTTGATGATTCATGCGATTTACCAAACCTGCATTCATCCACGATAAGGAATCAGGTCTCACCTCATAGATGAGAACGAATGCAGACGCATTGTTATCCCTTAGGGCTAAGATAAACTGCCTCGTCACCAGTAAGGTTGTTGTTTGTTAATTTTACTATACGAATTTCAATGAATGAAAAAGGTGTCTTATCCCGATCAGGGTGATTTATCCCTGTGGCGAGACTCTGCCACGTATAAAAAGTTTTCAAAAGTAATTTAATACTAATGTTAAAGAGAGCGCTGAACATATATACAAAATTATAATTTTATACTGAAGTCGGCTCTTCGTGTAATCAATCTTATAGAAAGGTATTATAATGGATACATTTTAGCTTACTCTTCTTACTCATAGTGGATCAAGATTGCTGTATTTGATCTCATGATCTTTTATTGTTTTAGGGAAGTATTCAACAGCCAATGCGCAGAGTTCATCTAATGGTATGTTTATGAACCTCTGCAGGTTAAAGATACTTCCAGATTGTAACAGAGATGTATGTACGTTGTAATTTTTGAGGACCAAGATGGAATAGTTCTCAAGGTGACATCAATCATCGTAAAAAGTACATAAGTTTTAACATTTATGTATTATGCTAGCGTTTTACACAGGTCATTCGGAGAGCGTGGTGTACTCAGCTAGTCAGATTTATTTATATATTCATGTGATAATCAGTGAAGTAATACAATTTTATAAATGATGTCCTGCTGGTCGATTACAACAACAGCATGTATAACGTTGTTGAGCATTATTTGCAGATGGATTATTTAAATAGTGCGTATTATAAGTTCTTAGTAAACACAAACCTAGGCACTCCCTTGTCCTATGTTACGCATGTGCAATGGGATCATGTGTACATAGTTTAAAAGTGGTAGAGACACACTTCAGCTAGTTTCTAGCTTCAATATGAATAGGTTGGCTCGACCTGGAAAGGTACACGCCAGCACAGACAATCAGCGTGATCCGTGGACTTTACCTCGTACCTCGTTATCTAAGAGGCGTTCCATCTCAGTTCTCAGGGGTGACAAAGCTTGTGCTTCCTGATACTTTGTTGAGGATGAATGTAGATGTCATGGGCCGCAGTGAATCACTTATTATCGGGCGACCTTGTACTCAACACACACCAACCCTAATATTAGGTCCTTTAATATAAATTATGCGTATTATATGGAAAAAGTTAAAAACAATTTTTATGAAATTATATATTTAAACAATCGAAGTGTATATATAAGAATGATACATATTCTTATATATGCACTTTCGCCATTTTATAGGTAATTCATTGATTCCATTGCTGAAAACAAATTGGGAGCGAGAATCAATAGGATCCTTGAAAGCGGTTTGGACTGCCTCATCGGAATTGAGTATTTTTTCCTTGCAAGAAATCTGTTGGGTCCGGGTGTTATGGTGGGTGTCGGAGACATTCCAATCGCAGCTCTTCTAATTTAGCAAACGTCCGTTGTAGTATGAGGTCTAGCGTTACCATGAAGTAGCAAAGCATGAGCTAGAGTAATTGACCAGTCTCGATTGTTGAGTAATGTAACGCAGCACTTAATTCAGGCGGTGCATATTTCTCGAGTTTTTTCAAATTGTTTCAAGTTAATTGTTTTGTAGCTCACACCGAAGCCTGCCGCTAACTCTGACGTGGTTTACGATGGATTCGCTTCTACGATCCCCATAATTCTTCAGTCAACTTGGGTCTCCGGCCACCCGCGGGGTTTGTTTTGGAGGTCAACATCTCCAGAAAGAAAATGTTGGAATCAAAATCGTACTTTCTTTTGCAATAGCTCCCCATACACATCATTCATCATCCTTCGAGCTGTTTTGCAGCGCTCGTGTCACAGTGGAACTCATTTACGCAAATGATATCAAAGAAAAAACAAATTTTGTCGTGGTAGAGCTACACTGCAGTTTGTTTCTAGCTGCAGAATGAATGGGTCAGCTCGACCGGGGTAGGACCACGCCCTCACAGAATACCAGCGTAAAATAGCAGCTTAACGCTGCTGTGTTTCGTCTGGTGAGTGCAGGGATCCGGAGACCTTTATTACTGGAGATGAGGCATTCCATCTCAGTCCTCAAGGGTGACAATGCATCTGCATTATGATTTCTTGTCAAGTATTAATGTAGATGTCATGGGCCGCAGAAATCACTTACCATCAGGTGAACTGTGTGCTCGTTTGTTACTCTTAATGCTATAAAAAAAAAATGGCGCGAAAACAAATGAATCACTAAATTCGAAACACAAGCTTAAATTTGAAATACATTTGAATTTGGAATTCCTATCCAAACGCCAGACTATTTGAGATCAAAGTGGCCAGTTCCGACACATTATATTATAAAAGAAACATAAAAAACACCTAATGTTTATTTTAAAATAAATAAGTGATTTAAAATTTTGAAAAAAAAACATTAAGCAATTTGTGCCTACTTACATACAAGTAAATAATATAATATTATTTCAAGATAAGTAGATCGTTATATTGAGAGATGTCACGTTCCCCATTCAACCTGCGTCACGCCTCGCACGCTCGACAGTTATATTCCGTAAATAAACTTATTTTTATTATCCGCAACTCTGTTATGATAATATTTAGACAATAGATGGTACAGGGAAATAATCCTGGTCTTGTCAGTTCTCTATTCAATATTGCTGAGATATGGACGGTAACACAATTAGCTGTAGCTGTCCATAATTTCAATGTATGACGTGAAGGAAGGCCTTTGAAATATATGTTATGAATTATTTTAGTTTGTTCCATAATGTATAAATACATACGAGTGACGTATTCTCTGCCATTCAGTAGTATTTCCTCTTTTTAGGCTTAGCTTTAATTTTTAATCGTTTGCGAAAAAATATTCTCTTCTATAAAAGTCTTGTTTTTTATATTTCAAAGACATCTTTTAACGTTGGGTATAAAGAAAAAATAACAAAAAAAACCTGGTGCCTTTCCTCTCAATTATGATCTAAAAGCACAAGCTACGAGTTTTATATGCCATAGGCTTTGTTATCACATAACATTAGCATTACATCGTCATAATCGAGCTGTTAATTCAAAATGGTCATCTTTCCACTTAGAGATTATTTTCCAAATTTGCGTCAAAGTTCTGCTATATAGGTATAGCCTCGATCCTTTACCAACCCCGAACCGTTAATACGCGTGAGTGAGGTTTTTAATGTTATATTTTTACGTCGATAAATATTTGCAAAACATGACCGTCTGGTCCATTCATTACGATTAACTCGCATGTCAACAAGCTTGGCGATTCGACACACTTACATAAAAGGCGAGGTCATCTGTCTGTGTTTGATGTGTAAACTAGCTTTTATCCTTATTTCTATAGTAACTGGTTTTTATCCAGGCCTCAGATCTTTATAACTTATAATTGAGAGCATATGATGATAATTTATCCAATAAAACAACGTTGTATCACGTAACCATATGTATGAAATGAGTTTTCCTTTTGTGCTGGAAAATGAGTATAGTGTGTCGAGGTTATGAGGAAATAAAGTAATGTACGTATACTAAACGTTATGTCGAAACATAATGAACTTAATAATATATAGCTTACTTTGTAACTCAAATATAACTTTGGTAAAATAAGTTTAAGATTATTCGTACCTAAAAAAAATAATTTTAATAACTTAAATGAGTTTTTCTTTTAAAACATAATCCGATTAAATACAATATTATTATTTAAATACTTTATTTTATAAATACAAGATTATATTACAATTACGTGTAGTTTAAATATCTCTTTTAACTTATGAGTTATAAAATAGATTTTATAACATTATAACTCTATTACAAACGTGACATTCCATCTTATTCCGCAAGGGTAACCATACATGTATATCTTTGAATCTTTTTTGAAAATTAATAGAGATGTTAATAACCCGCAGTCACTTAAAATCAGTGAATTATGTACTCGTGTGTCACTCCTAATATAAAAAAAATGAAACTGAAATGAAACGAACGATTTTCTTTTGCTGTATAAAATTTTTAATTTTATCTCTTTGAAAGGAGTTGATTGATTAAGTATTGTTATACAATAATTTGCGAGTCAAGGTCCTATTGATGCGAGAAATAAGCTATTAATTCTTTTCTACGCTGAGGTCGTGGAATAAATTTATTCCAAAACATTTCAAAAAATAAAGCCAAAATAGTTGTTTTGGCTTTATTTTTCCTATATTTAATCGTTAGTAGAATTAACGTTATAAATTGTAGAAAATTTAAGAGTTTTACTTTAGTCCACTCACTTGATCTTATATAGGGGACATTATGGACTTCACTATAAGCAAGAAATCGGCGTTTTGCCCGATTTTTAAATCAATTTTTAATTACTGTTAAAAAAGTTACATTTGTTAAGATTTTATGTTATAAATTACTGCAATTGTTTTATTAACAAACCAAACCAAATTAACAAATTTGCTATGCATATATCGCCTACGATAATCTAGCCGAGTGCCTTTTCTCAGACAGTAAGGGCGACGAGCTTAAAAGTAACTTGACTCCTTCTGCCTATGACGTCCACTTCCATTATTGCTAAGAAATAATGGTATGTAAGCCTTTATCTTATCTTATTTTATCGCTGGTGATAATAAATGAAATTCATTTTTATGATAATAGATATATAATATAAAACATAATAAAAGATTCACCTGTTTTGGTTACTTCTCGAACAGAACACAGCAGCTTTAAGTATCTGTTTTTCGATTGTATTCTGTGAAAGCGTTGTCATTCCCTATTTGTGCCAACCCATTCATTCATTATTATATATAATATTCTTCATATATTCTATTATATATTCTTCAGCTTCTTTTTGGTTGCAGCATAACTCCTCCTGTGTTGTTGAACTCTGAGTTATGGACTAAGGTTAATACGATGAAGATGACTATAGTCGACGCATTATGAACAGAGGCTTCGGGTCATAAATCATATTTATCTGTCTGTCTCGCTCGCACTTACAGTTCTTATGGAGAGGTGTAGTGATGTGCGTAAGAATTGTAGAGGTGCATGTCGATAACGGGATAGGTACGATGGATATGCTAAATTATGTTAAGTATTAATAGGAATAATTTTTCGCTATCTGAAAATAAAAGTTTTTAATTTGTAAAATAAAATGGTTGTTTCGACGTAATCATAGAGAAACTGTATGGATGATAAATAGGCCCTGAAAACGGCTGTTTTTATCTTTCCTAGGGATATTTCTTAGTTCTTCAAAAATCCTTATTATATTCACCACGTTAGAAAATAAATTCGAAAATAAATTGAAATGCGTAACACGTAAACAACGTAAATAATGTAATTAGTGTCATGACAAAAAATCTTATATTTATAGAAAAACAACAACCCTTACTCGTAACGACCAATCAGGAGTCCGAGTGATAATGAAGGTCACGATGACGCGTCGACCCCGCGTGCGCAGGTAGCGGGTTGCATTGCGTGCACATACCGACAGTAGGATGTCGGTGACATTTATTGCCCGACGACTCAGTTTAAAATGCGTCGACCATAACTGTTGATAAGATGAGTAATGTTTTGGCAGAATTACTTTTATTTCAAATAATAACACCAAATTTCAGCTAATTTTGGCTGTACCTTGGAAACTAATTTGTAATAAAATAGATTTGCAAGTTATATTTTGTACATGGTTTTTACTGTAAATGGAATTGCTCCAATCTATCTTATACCTTGCAGTACAGTGATGCTTTATTTGCATTATAATTCCTTGTCAAGGATGAATGTGAAGTCATGGGGCGCAGGAATCACTTACCATCAGGTGAACTGTGTGCTCGTTTGTTACTCTCAATGTACAAAAAAAAAAGCATTTATATTTGGTGAGATTTCATATCATAATCGGAAATTTAAGACCTAATGTTGAATTTGAATTGATGTAATATTGGTAGAGAAAATGTCCGTGTGATCGCGTAGTGGAGCGTATCACAAAATTTGTTTATCACAAATTGGTGGTTATTGGTTCTGGGTGTGTAAGTATACTATATAATGTATAAGTATATTCGAGTCCTATTGCACATGGATGACGAGAGTGTAGGTTTATGTTTGCACTAATGCTTAATAAATTATAATATATCCTGCCTAGTTGATATTATCTAGCAGAGACCAGAACGATGTCATTGTAGTTTAAATCGGCTAGGAGGACAAATAACTGTTATGAAGTACCGACTAGTTAATATATTTAAATCTGTGGAGGACTTCCTCCTCTAGAGGAGGAAAATGTTCAACGATGAATTTGGTCCGTTGGCTTCGTACATAGCTTCAAAATCTTACATAGTTAATAAGGCCACTATTCTATATACAGTGTATTGTATAATATACATAGATAATATATATAGATAGTATAAATATATTTAGATTATATTTGAGAGAAGACATTAAATAAATTTATTCTCGACTTTAAGTTATTCTTCGACGTCGTCTAATAGGCGACGTGCGAGTCGAATCGGATAAGTGAATGGGATGAACGATTCTTAAGACGCATAGAAGGCAGACATACTATGTACAAACATTATTTTTCATATAATAAGATTAAATTAATTGTATTGATTGCTTTCGCTTATCGGAAAAATATTAAACTAGTTTGTAGTTTAGCTTCTTTTGGTAATTAAGATGGGAGATCGCCTTTTATCCTTAACAAGTGGATAACATAGAGTAAATTATTACTAAGTCTTTTTAAAAGCTTTGGTCTCAGTCAGTAAAAATAGGTTTTAAAGAAGTAATGAAAAGCAAACTCTTAGCATTTATAAGTAGTTTTCTATGATAACTTCTGAGCAATATTAAAACGAATTACTAAGTAATGAAACTTCGTATCGCCCGTAAACCTGAGTCCAATGCAACTTAAAATATGATCTGTTATTATTATTACTTTGAGAGTAACAAACCAGCATACAGGTCAACTGTCGGCAAGTGATTCCTGCGGCCCATGACATCTACATTCCTCCTTGACAAGGAATAATCATGCAAATGCGTTGTCACCCTTGAGGACTGAGATAGAACGCCTCGTCACCTTTATTGCTAGGTCTCCGGATCCCTACACTCACCAGACGAAACAAAGCAGCATTATGTTGCTTTTTTACGCTGGTATTCTGTGAAGGCGTGGTCCTTCCCCGGTCGAGATGACTCATTCATTCTGCAGCTAAAAACAAACTTCAGTGTAGCTCTACCACTGTTAAAATAACATGAATAATCACGTTATTAACATGTAGAAATATACTAATTACACTACGTGACCATTTCGCGTTTTTCGTTAACGTTACAACAGCGTGAATAAACTAAGTTATTAGTTACCCCATGTCAATCCGATAAGTATACCATACAGGTATATAATCTTTAATTAAAAAATAAAATAATATAAATTTAAATAATATACAATATTAAATTGAAATAATTTAAAATAATAGCTTATCACTTTAATATAACGACTATCGCGTTAAATAATACACATATAACTTACTTTTATTAAGGTCGTTAGCAAAGTACCATTAAAATGCTGACCAAAAATAAAAACTTTATAAGGATTTTATTTATTAACTGGCTTGGACTTACGATCTGGTGATAGTTGGCTCGAATTGTGGTTGGCTTATACAACCATGAGTTACCGTTTTCCGGAATGGACATTACCAGCGTTGTGTGAATTGCTATTTTACGTTTGGCCTGTAGAATTCATTTGTGATTTGTTAAAACAAGTAGTTGTATAGTTTTTTTACTTACTCTTCTATCTTTAGTCATCATTCACGATTGTGTAACTTATACTTTGCTTCGTTAAATATCTGCCTAGTTATCTCTGTAACTTGTCTTGGAAATAAATAAATACAACTAAGAAGGAACTTCCTGTGCGTTTAATTTCGGACTTTCGTTTTCATCTATTGAGTTACGGTGAGTAACTTTCTGTATTTCTGTCTGATTCAGTTACTTTTCTAAGAAGAAGATTTGTTTCATTCGAAGTTATTGTTCAGGATAACTGAACATGTCTAATTTCGTCTCTGTTTTCTAGGTATTTTAACTTTGTGATTCGCCGACAAATGTCACTTAGGGTAGATTGTCTATTTTTGAAGTTCGTTTCATCTTTTTTGATTTCTTTTTTAGCACTTTGATTATTTTTTTTTCTATTAAAAATTCGTTTACATTTGTAAAGCTGGGGAAGTTACGGTTTTTGTCCAGTTTTGTATATATTAATATTGAGAGATTTATAAATTTGCTTTAATACGAACAGTCGTTTTATAAATACTACTTTAAAAGTAAACAACAATTTTTATTTTAGTAGGTATCAATGATTTGTTTTTTATTAAACTGAGAGTAACAAACGAACACACATTTCATCTGACAGCAAGTAATCCATGCGGCCCATGACATCTATATTCATCCTTGACAAGTGGTCCAATTCAATCCCACGAAGACACACGTTTGTGCGTTTACCGCTAAAAAGAATCCCTTTGTCGCATCTCCCAATTTTGAAAACACTCCCCTTGCTACTTCTGCTAGTATCGGAATCTTTGACGTTGACATATCGAGCGACGTTCGAATCGTTAATGATCAGGTACTTTCCGATCGGCTTCATTCACCGGCATTGCGAACATATATTGCATCTCTATGCATTTTTTACCGAGTTTACCATGGTGAGTGTTACCCCTCAGCGGGGTTGTTCGGAATAATTTCAGCCGCTGAGGTTAAACATCGCAAATCACGATCGAATTCAAAATTTCATCCTCATCATCTCGATGGTTGGCAATCCACCACTGTGCGCTTTACGCGAAATTTTCTGCCACGCACAGCTGGTCTGTGGAGTGAGAGCTTGAAGAAAAGAGCCTAAATCTTTCTTAAAGGCCGGCAGCGCATCTTCGACTCCTATGGTATTGCGGATGTCTATGGGTAGCGGTAATCATTTACCATCAGGTGGGCTGCTTTCTCGTTTGCCACCTACGCTATAATAAAAAAAAAATGACCATGGTTGTTTTGTATCGACTTAATGCATACTTAACGTTTACATTAGGCCGACGTTTGAAGGTGAATCGCACTTCATGGTGAACGTGCTTTTATAAACATCTTTGCCTATAACGTCCACTTCTGGACATAAGGCTCCCTCACACACTTATAACAAGGATTATCCTCAGCTTCATGCATCCATCGACTTCTCACATATTTGCATAAGTCCACAGGTCACAGTCCAGTGGTGACCGTCCTACACTTTTGAGATTGCCAATACGAGATTGTCACATGAGAGTACTCCTAATAAATCGTGGCTGACGCATTGCCCATGCACTTTACTAATCCATTGAGTTGTGTCCGGTCATTTTGTTCTACTGATATACATACATATCTTGTATTTAGTTGTGAACACATGATTGACTGAGATGAGATTGAAATTTATGAGGTTAACAGAACGTGTTTACAATACCACATAAATAAATATTATTACTTTGTAAAATTTTCATTTAATTTATGTAAAATATTTAAGACAATTTACTCAATATTATAACTGAGCAACCGATAATTTGAAAGCTAAGTCAATAAGCTTAGTCTGAATTTAATAACGCCTCTCTCTAAATAGGGAGGGTATTTATCAGGGATTAACATCATCGGTCATTCATTACACGTCCTTCTATAATTGCGTTATCTCACTCTGCCTCGTAATTTATTAACCTGATCATCGCTAACTTACAATTTGATGCAAAGTTATATTTACATGTGTAAATTTAGATTAGACTCATAGGTTTTTATTGAAAGTACCTATAACTATCAAAATATTTTTTGTAGTAATGTGTGTTATTTCATTCTTAAATGTCAATAACACACAATACATCTGATATTAAATAGTTCATGCGGACCATGATAGAAATTGTTTATCAATCTAATTATAATCAAACTTTTCTCTAGGATTATTTCATTGATTCTCGCGTAGGGTGACTATATTTACGGCTATATAAAGGATATATAAAACAATCATTGAAAAGAGCAACTAGTAAGTTTCTTGGCCGCTCTTCTGTTTCATTCCAAGCTAGGTGGTAGATTTATTTATTTGAATATTTATTTTATAATATTATGGCTGACAAACGGTCTAATGCTAAAAGCAGCTCATGACATCTGTATATATTTTCAACAAAGATTCAAGATGCACATGCGTTGCGGTCTGATATAGATTGCCTCGTTACCCGTAATTGGGTCCACGGCCTTTGACATTTTTTAAATTATTATAAAACTTCCACAGACCTCAAGGGTGACGACAACGCATCTGCATTATGATTCCTTCTCAAAGATTAATGTAGATGTCATGGGCGGCAGGAATCACTTTAACATAACTTTATTATCGTCATCATCGTCTCAACCGATTATTGGTCCATTGCAGTACGTTTGCGTATGGTCATATCAAATTTTATTTATTACCGTATGACCCATATGTTTAAAAAATGTATGCGTTATCTATATTACTTAAATATTTTTCAAATCTGCAAATAAATTTTATTTACTCATCACAATAAACTTAGCTTAGTAATCGGCATAATCATCTCAGCCTATCAATAAGTATACTGCTAAACTTAGGCCTCCTCCACCGACTGTCGTGAAGCATCCTGAACCATCCCCAACTGTTTTCTTAACTATAAGGCTTCCTGCAGAAGTGCATAGTTAATTATTCCATGTGAATAAAGGTATCCTAGACAGAGAGAGAATATTATGTTATTTTTTATTTAACAGACCTATCTGGAGCTGTACAAGTAGTTCATTTACATAACATATTTAGAACATTTTAAAGCTTAGGTTAGAGCAACAGGCTTTATTACGGAGAGATTTACTCTTTCTAAATGGAGATTATCGGTGATTAACGAGACAAAGGGAAAGCTAAAGGGTTTTCAAAGCTATTAAATTATACGTGACATGTACTCATTAACGGATAATCGTATTGTATTCGTATACTATATAACAAGATTTTTCGTATTGTTTGTAGTATTTTCTTAAAGATTTACCACATTATCGATAGGTAAAAAGATATCTACTATTATATTATTTCCTCTCTTATGTGACATCTAGTTCTATTACCTGCCTCAAATTTTCGCTGTCTAATGAATTGGCTGGTAGAAAATCAGCATAGAGTCCGTCCATTATGCCTTAATGCTCTTATAATACATAATTTAATAATTGTCTTTCTACTTTTGTTCTAGTCTTTTCTAATCCATTACTTATTTACTTATTAATATAGCACTTTAATTAAATTTGTGAGAAAACTTTAATTTGTGACAAAACTAACTCGAGCTAACTAAGGGTATTAAAGTTTTACGAAGCACTTTCCTTACGCGGGCTTAAGAAGTTTTTAATTGTTGGTGGCTTTAAGTGATGGAGTTTTTTTAATGACTTTTTGTAGTCTCTTTTTATAGCGCATTGGATCAATAATGCAGGAGTGAACGTGGACACGTATGTTTAGTGATTAGTGCGGCACATTGATATTTTTATAAAAATGCAGTGGTATTACTAACATTCCATTCAACAACTCCAACTAGCTGAAAATTCTTGTGCTAGTAGTTCACGACATTAGTCGAATGACGGAACCGAATCTGCGACCTTAAGTTAAGACCCTAGTTAGTAGTAGCCAGAGCATAGCCAAAAACATTGGGCTATTGTTGCTTCTAGTTTGACTATGAGAGTGAATAATGTCTCAATATAAGGGACTATGAATGCATGCTTATAATTAATTCCCTCGTAATTATTTCCAAATCTCTCAAGTCTAATTATTTTATGTTTATATAAAATCTTAACAATTGCAAAAAAAAAATAAAAGAGAAAAAGCAATGTGTGCTTGTTTGTTATTATCAATGAATTAAAAAAAAAATAACTCAGTGTCTAAACGCTCTCTTTTAATTCACGGTACGCGAGCAATCAATGTTCGGTCCCCGGTGCCGGCACCAATCATATTGTTAATCTCAAATTTATTTTTTTATTACTGCTCATTTGGCATGTGCTCCGCGGGAAAACATCTGATGTGAGGACATGTGATGTTTAAGAAGTAATAAAAAAAAATCAATTACGTCAATCCGTAGTGGAGTAGCGTGGTGACGAATTATCCCTTCCCTCCAAAACAGCCTCTCTAGAGAGGAGGCCTATGCCCAGCAGTGGGAGTTATATATATATATATATATATATATATATAGGTTGTGTGACTTTATCGTTCCATATAATTATATTAATTTATGAATTTTATACTAAATTTATTTTTGAATCCGTAAATCTAATCAATCTATGTCATTGTAAACTTTATTTATAATTAACAACGTGTAATAAATAATCATGGTTATGATTATGCAAAAATAAAAATTGTTATAAAAGCCTTGTGTAATAATTAAGCGATAGTCGTTTATAAGCAAGTAGTGTTTCGGAAGAAATTGCCCAAGTCATTACGAGGTTTTCAAGTGAACGTCGTATGCCGAAATTTGTCACGGCTTGCTTAATCCGTACCTATGTCACTGCACTCGACGTTTTGACATTTTTTTTTTAATTTCATAACACGTTTAATCTACACAACGTACGTACGACACCTATTAAAATTAGTGGCACTATTGGTATTAGAAGTTGATACATTAAGGGTCACAAAGTTACATACATTCCTTCTTGGTAAATATGTATTTATTGTAGCACAGATATCTATTTTCTACAATTCGATATGTTAATACTCTAACGTTGTCACCGCAAAGATTAAGATGAATGAACGAAGGCATTAATTGCTATGTAATAATTTTAAAAGAAATGTAGGTTATTATATAGGTATGTATTATGTGTATTGTGTATATATGTCTATATATTTGACTGACCAATGTGTAATACAGAACACAGCGTGTAATAACGGCTGTTTTTTGTTTTTTGAGTACATGGCCTCTGTTAGACTGAGGGCTTTTAAGTTTCACCGGCTTGAAAGGTGACCGCGCGTTTATGTTGCTCACCCTTTGTGTTGTCCTTTATTAGTGGGTAACTAGCACAAGGGCTCCGAAGAGGGAGCCTCGGCTTGAACCGTCGTTACCCTGTTGTGCGAGAGCGACAGTCTCGAGGGTGCCCGAGAGGGCCGAACCTCGGCTCGAATATAAGTTGATCACTTCAGTTTTTGTGTGATAATTTAGACAATATGTCTACAGAAATTAATATATAATAGACTATATATTGATTCAAGGTGTCAATGGCTTGTTAAATTTGCAGTGTTATTGATAAAAAATATTTTATTTTGTTTTTTTTTTAGTATTGTTATATTGTAGGCTTAAAAATCAATGTAAATGTACGTTTCAAATATAATGGTCAACATTGATACGAAAATGTTGTTGGAATAGCTTGAAATTACATTAAGTGTAACAAGGTTAAATAAGTTGTAAACCCATGTTTAAAACTTATTAAAGTTCAATAAATTTGATCATATAGCTTAACCAATAGGCACACTACATTTATTTATAAAGTAAAGGACACATGTAGGAATGATACCAATTTCCTATCTCGTATAATGCCAAAGGCAAAAGTAAAACTAATCAGAGAGATAGGCGTTCAATTTCGTTTGATGTTTTTACTGGCTGCTTTCAGGTAAATGTCGAGGATTTCATTACTTTTGTGAAATTGAACAGCTGTCTGTAACCCTGATGTGAAATCTCAATTTTTTCTTACATATATTTTATTAGTATTTTCATAAAGACATTCAATCTCGTTTAACGTTCTTGCTAGGGATTTTAAGTGATTATCGTGAATTATATTGCTTTTCTGAGATGGAACAATAAAAGGAAAATATAAAATTAAAATGATAAAATAAAATATTTGGAAAGATGGCCACCAGTGGTAGAGCTACTCTGCAATTTGTTTCTAGCTGCAGAATGAATGGACCAGTTCGATCGAGGTAGGATCACGCCCTTACGGAATACCAACGTGAATTGACAGCGTAGTGTTGCTATGTTTCGTCTGGTGAGTGCGGAGAACTTTATTACTGGTGACGAGGAATTCCATCTCAGTCCTCAGCGGTGGCAACGCATCTGCATTATAATTCCTTGATAAATTTAGATGTCATGGGCGGCAGGAGCCACATACCATCAGGTGAACTATGTGCTCGTTTGTTACTCTAAATGTAATAAAGTGACATTTGCAACTCAGCATAGTCGTGCTCCGTGGTGCACTTTGAGACGTTGGTCCCAGGTGTGGTCCTAGCATAGCATCCACTCTCCACCTTGAATGCGTTTAGGTTGTCCAAAAATTTCTACATCAAGGCTGGGGTTTTTTGGCACTGAGTGAAAGCACTTAGAATTTGGCCCATTCATGTAATTAGAGGCGGAATCGTCGTAATATCGAATTTGAGTGGCATGAATGCTTTGAAATTGACAAGGAGGCCCTTTGTATTATATATTTATAACGATTTCGTATACATAACACAAACTTACACAACTACACTACACCTTAAATAAAAAGAGTCCCAAAAATCCCAAATAAATATCTCTTTTGAGTCTTGAGAGGTCATTATCAGTCATACGGTATGCGCGGCACTTCATCGCTTCACGCCAGTATAAGGCTTTAGTGGGCTATCAAAGAGCTCTCTCTTTAATTAAATTCGAGTCGTCTAAGCGTCAATCCTGCTTAAGAGTTGTGTGCGGTAGGTGGCTACTTTTCAAATTGTATTTATTACGGTCCTGTATAGCTTTAGTCGAATGAAGGTGGCATGTATGAAATTAAAAAATGCGATGTACACCCACACACCTTTAAACACTACGAATTTATGCTTCGTAATTTAGTTTGGTCTGCTAATCTAGACTTTTATAACCATATCCTAAGGTCATAATCTAGTCTGGAAACTTTACGTATATATCTAAGTTATTTTAAGTCAAGTCTTCAACAGGCCGACGCAAAAAATTACCCACATTTCAGTTTCCAATCTCTCAAACTTAATATAATTGTATTCTTTAAGTAACATTAAAATAAAAGTATTTTATTTCAGTTTTAGTGATGGGAATATAAAGCCAGTATGTGTCATGATAACGATTTGATTTGTAATCAAAGAAAAATTTGGACAGTATACATTATGTTTTATCGGATTTCTGTCACTATTTTATGTCACAAAGTGTGACCAACGATTAAATGGTTTATTTGATGGTGAGTGATCCAAGATGTACGTGAATAGTCATCCTTGAGAACTGACAGTTCCATCTCAGTTCTAACCAAACGAAACAGCAGCGTTATGCCGTTATTGATGCTGGTGTATCTGTGGGGCTTTGGAGTTCCTTAAGCTGACCTGTTCAAGCGACAGTAAAAAGTTGGTGCGTGGCTCTATCGTTGAAGATCATTGGCTATATCAGATCAGGATAATCTTTTAAAACAAATCTTTTATTAATATGCTTTGATGATAAGGTTAAAACAAGACACAAATAACGGTGTCTTCATAATCAAGTTTCCATCGAAACAGCAGGAAGTTTCGTGATCTGTTGGTTACTTTTAAAACTGGAAAGTTATGATATAAGCAATATTATTGGCATTAAACGTCTTACTACATCCTATAGACTAGTGGATTACATTATACGATAGCTTTGTAGCAAAAGTATTACAACTATTTGTACAAATTAGTACAGTTATAAGTACTTATTTAAATGTAGTAACATTTAATATAATCAGATAGTGTTGGGGCGTGAGTATAATGAGTGAACTTATAACACTGAACTTTAATAAATTTATATGGAAGAAAAATAAAAATAAACAAAAAATAAACAAAGTATCCAATTAACGCGTTAGTTATAAGGCAACGAGCTTTGGTAACTTTTATGGTAGCGTGGAGTACTGCAATTAGTTCGTGCTGCAAACGTCAGAAGTGTGTGGAATCTGCTATAATTATATGAAACCCAGTTAGCCTTTGTTAAAGTCCATAAAAGAAAAATGCTTTCAGATTTTTTTGTCCCACTCGCGGTGGACAAATATAGCATAGTGCTATCTCTGTCTCAATTCACCTTTATCAAAAATTATATTCAAAATGTAATTCATTTTTAGTATTGATTAGATTATTGTCTTTAAGTTTATAAGCTTTTAAATATATAATTAAATAGTTTAATTTTATATGCATATTTTGTAGTTGTAATTGAAAACGGAGATGAAGTAACTGTACAACAGTAACAGTATCTTTATTATCATCATATAATCCTAACACACCAATATTATTTGCTATCCGTAATGGCTGATCTGGCACGAATCATTCGTGTAATTTCAAAACTTGCATATATTTTCAAAATGATGGGACAACACTGATCTCAGAGTATTGATTTTCGCTTTTAAATATATAATTAAATAGTTTAATTTTATATGCATATTTTGTAGTTGTAATTGAAAACGAAGATGAAGTAATTGTACAACAGTAACAGTATCTTTATTATCATCATATAATCTAACACCAATATTATTTGCTATCCGTAATGGCTGATCTGGCACGAATCATTCGTGTAATTTCAAAACTTGCATATATTTTCAAAATGATGTGACAACACTGATCTCAGAGTATTTATTTTCGCTTTTAAATATATAATTAAATGGTTTAATTTTATATGCATATTTTGTAGTTGTAATTGAAAACGGAGATGGAAGTAACTGTACAACAGTAACAGCATCTTTATTATCATCATATAATCTAACACCAATATTATTTGCTATCCGTAATGGCTGATCTGGCACGAATCATTCGTGTAATTTCAAAACTTGCATATATTTTCAAAATGATGGGTCAACACTGATCTCAGAGAATTGATTTTCGCTTTTAAATATATAATTAAATAGTTTAATTTTATATGCATATTTTGTAGTTGTAATTGAAAACGGAGATGAAGTAACTGTACAACAGTAACAGTATCTTTGTTATCATCATATAATCTAACACACCAATATTATTTGCTATCCGTAATGGCTGGATCTGGCACGAATCATTCGGGTGTAATTTCAAAACTTGCATATATTTTCAAAATGATGGGACAACACTGATCTCAGAGTATTTATTTTCGCTTTTAAATATATAATTAAATAGTTTAATTTTATATGCAGTTAGTTTTTGTAGTTGTAATTGAAAACGGAGATGAAGTAACTGTACAACAGTAACAGTATCTTTATTATCATCACAAAATCTAACACACCAATATTATTTGCTATCCGTAATGGCTGGATCTGGCACGAATCATTCGGGTGTAATTTCAAAACTTGCATATATTTTCAAAATGATGGGTCAACACTGATCTCAGAGTATTGATTTTCGCTTTTAAATATATAATTAAATAGTTTAATTTTACATGCATATTTTGTAGTTGTAATTGAAAACGGAGATGAAGTAACTGTACAACAGTAACAGTATCTTTATTATCATCATATAATCTAACACACCAATATTATTTGCTATCCGTAATGGCTGGATCTGGCACGAATCATTCGTGTGTAATTTCAAAACTTGCATATATTTTCAAAATGATGTGACAACACTGATCTCAGAGTATTGATTTTCCTTTTAAATATATATAATTAAATAGTTTAATTTTATATGCATATTTTGTAGTTGTAATTGAAAACGGAGATGAAGTAACTGTACAACAGTAACAGTATCTTTGTTATCATCATATAATCTAACACACCAATATTATTTGCTATCCGTAATGGCTGGATCTGGCACGAATCATTCGTGTGTAATTTCAAAACTTGCATATATTTTCAAAATGATGGGACAACACTGATCTCAGAGAATTGATTTTCGCTTTTAAATATATAATTAAATAGTTTAATTTTATATGCATATTTTGTAGTTGTAATTGAAAACGGAGATGAAGTAACTGTACAACAGTAACAGTATCTTTATTATCATCATATAATCTAACACACCAATATTATTTGATATCCGTAATGGCTGATCTGGCACGAATCATTCGGGTGTAATTTCAAAACTTGCATATATTTTCAAAATGATGGGTCAACACTGATCTCAGAGTATTGATTTTCGCTTTTAAATATATAATTAAATAGTTTAATTTTACATGCATATTTTGTAGTTGTAATTGAAAACGAAGATGAAGTAATTGTACAACAGTAACAGTATCTTTATTATCATCATATAATCTAACACACCAATATTATTTGCTATCCGTAATGGCTGGATCCGGCACGAATCATTCGTGTGTAATTTCAAAACTTGCATATATTTTCAAAATGATGGGACAACACTGATCTCAGAGTATTGATTTTCGCTTTTAAATATATAATTAAATAGTTTAATTTTATATGCATATTTTGTAGTTGTAATTGAAAACGGAGATGAAGTAACTGTACAACAGTAACAGTATCTTTATTATCATCATATAATCTAACACACCAATATTATTTGCTATCCGTAATGGCTGGATCTGGCACGAATCATTCGGGTGTAATTTCAAAACTTGCATAAATTTTCAAAATTATGGGACAATACTGATCTCAGAGTATTGATTTTCGCTTTTAAATAAAAATTGGTATGCATAAATAAAATAACTAAGACAAAAACTAAGTCCACTATTCAGTTGTGTTAATTTTGAGATTTATTTTAATTAATTTTAAAATTATTTAAGATTTTACACAGTTTATTTTAATAACATGTTGATACTGAGCTAGTAGTCCGCGTTTGTTTGCGTGGTATAATTACATCGGGAGACGGTGGCTCAAGTAGATATTGTGATTACTAATTTTAATTGCGAGCTTAGCTGAAATTGCATCTACTACCTATATCAATGCGATGTCTATATTATGTAATAGATACTAATTCGGCCGGACTTATCTCGGAGATTTTGATACACATAATATATATTAAATTTACAAATTATATACACTTCAATAGCCTAATGGCCTAGGGTACGGTCGGTATACTTAAAGTCGTAGGTTCGAATCCGTCATTCGCCTATTGTTGTTAACTATCTCCTAGCACGAGCATTTTAAGCTTAGTTGGAGTTTTTAACTGGTATTAGTATTATTAAAAGCAACGCTAGTATTATTTTCAAAGAAATATAAAAAAATATTAGTCATTATTAGGCCATTCGTTAGTAAAATTCTGAAAGAAATCTTTTTCGGTAGTTCGTAGCCCGTCATGTCGGCCATTCTATGCAGTGTTCTTTGTATTACGGCGGCACGGAGAGCACGCCACGTTGGCATTATTTCTTTTAGTTTAATAGTTTTGTTTATGTAAGTTGATTATAACATTGTCATAATTGTAACAAAAATTCGTTTTCGGATATGACAGAATATTGAATTGTACTGTATAATTATATAATTGTAATTGTACCTGACTCTTCGTTTTTCGTCCCTTTTATAATAAAAGAAATATATTTAGCTGTTCTTTTTTACATGATATATAATAAGGTAGCCCCTTTGCACTATAATTGATTTTTATAATCTAACACACCAATATTATTTGCTATCCGTAATGGCTGGATCTGGCACGAATCATTCGGGTGTAATTTCAAAACTTGCATAAATTTTCAAAATTATGGGACAATACTGATCTCAGAGTATTGATTTTCGCTTTTAAATATATAATTAAATAGTTTAATTTTATATGCATATTTTGTAGTTGTAATTGAAAACGGAGATGAAGTAACTGTACAACAGTAACAGTATCTTTATTATCATCATATAATCTAACACACCAATATTATTTGATATCCGTAATGGCTGGATCTGGCACGAATCATTCGTGTGTAATTTCAAAACTTGCATATATTTTCAAAATGATGGGACAACACTGATCTCAGAGTATTGATTTTCGCTTTTAAATATATAATTAAATAGTTTAATTTTATATGCATATTTTGTAGTTGTAATTGAAAACGGAGATGAAGTAACTGTACAACAGTAACAGTATCTTTATTATCATCATATAATCTAACACACCAATATTATTTGCTATCCGTAATGGCTGGATCTGGCACGAATCATTCCGGTGTAATTTCTAAACTTGCATATATTTTCAAAATGATGAGACAATATCAGTATTGTCTCCTCATTCTGATCTCAGAGTATTGATTTTCGCTTTTAAATAAAAATTGGTATGCATAAATAAAATAACTAAGACAAAAACTAAGTCCACTATTCAGTAGTGTTAATTTTGAGATGATTTTACACAGTTTATTTTAATAACATGTTGATACTGAGCTAGTAGTCCGCGTTTGTTTGCGTGGTATAATTACATCGGGAGACGGTGGCTCAAGTAGATATTGTGATTACTAATTTTAATTGCGAGCTTAGCTGAAATTGCATCTACTACCTATATCAATGCGATGTCTATATTATGTAATAGATACTAATTCGGCCGGACTTATCCCGGAGATTTTGATACACATAATATATATTAAATTTACAAATTTTATACACTTCAATGGCCTAATGGCCTAGGGTACGGTCGGTATACTTAAAGTCGTAGGTTCGAATCCGTCATTCGCCTATTGTTGTTAACTATCTCCTAGCACGAGCATTTTAAGCTTAGTTGGACTTTTTAACTGGTATTAGTATTATTAAAAGCAATGCTAGTATTATTTTCAAAGAAATATAAAAAGATATTAGTCATTATTAGGCCATTCATTAGTAAAATTCTGAACGAAATTTTTTTCGGTAGTTCGTAGCCCGTCATATCGGCCATTCTATGCAGTGTTCTTTGTATTACAGCGGCAAGGAGAGCACGTGACTTTGGCATTATTTCTTTTAGTTTAATAGTTTTGTTTATGTAAGTTGATTATAACATTGTCATAATTGTAAAAAAAATTCGTTTTCGGATATGACAGAATATTGAATTGTACTGTATAATTATATAATTGTAATTGTACCTGACTCTTCGTTTTTCGTCCCTTTTATAATAAAAGAAATATATTTAGCTGTTCTCTTTTACATGATATATAATAAGGTAGCCCCTTTACACTATAATTGATTTTTTATAATCTAACAAAAGTCTATCTTACGTGACATGTCAACGTTAGTCCGAAGGTCAATGCTCGGATGTCTGTAATTGATGGGTAATTACTAGCTTGCAATGGCCTGTTACGGTTTGATTTATGCTTATCATGATCACATGTAGTGAGTGGATGTTGCTAAGCATCAATAATTATTGTCTGTAATAACACACGGTCATATATGCATCCATCCATTCGCGTGCATGTGACCGTGTTTCAACCTCATGGCCTATTTTGGTAAACATATAGTAATATAAATTTTATATAGTGGCTTATCGCTGGTCTTGTATGGTCTAAGAGACCGAAGACCTTACTGGTGCCCAACCATTCGTTCTAGTCCTTGGGATGAAGACGTATTTAAGCATTATAATTTCTTTTCTAGGTGTACTTTACACGTTCTCGTGTGAAGGAGTCATTAATCAGTAAGACTTGTTAGTTATTTAGTCACGCCTTATAAAAAAATTAAAGGGCTACCTGTACACTATTTAGATTTTAAGTACCAAACATGTCAGAGAATGGTGATGGCGTGCACCACACATAAATGTTAGCAAGTGATTGTTTCGTATAAAAATGTTCTTAAGTATGTAAAGAAAATGTGTCATTTGGGTTTTTTATTATTACAAACGAGCACTCAGTTCACCTGATGGTAAGTGATTTTTTCGGCCCATGACATCTACATTCATCCTTCACAAGGAATCGTAATGCGTTGCGTTGTAACCATTGAGGATTGAGATGAAGTGCCTCGTCAGCAGTAATAAAGGTCTCCGGATCGCTGCATTCATAAAACGAAACACAGTAACATTGTGGTGCAAGTTACCGCTGGTATTTTATTACATTGAGAGTTACAAACGAGCACACAGTTCACCTGATGTTCAGTGATTCCTGCGGCCCAAGACATCTACATTCATCCTTGACAAGGTATCATAATGCAGATGCGTTGTCACCCTTTAGGACTAGATCGAATGCCTCGTCACCAGTAATAAAGGTAATTCTGTGAGGGTGTGGTCCTACCCCGTTGTCGAGCTGACTCATTAATTCTGCAACTAAAAACAAGCTGCAGTGTAGCTCTACCACAGTCAGCTATTAACAAACTGCAGTGCGCCTCTTTATCCATTAATATCCCTAGCCTTGCTTAGGTCCCCGCTTACTCGTCTAGCCTTAACTCGGTGGTTTTAATATTTAACTTTCTTTCTTTTCTTCTAAAAAGATGGAAATATAGAATATTGGTATAATGAGTTCTCTAAAAATTTCGAGTCGTTATGAGCTATTTTATCAAGAAAAGAAAATCGTTAGTAAGTTCGTTAGTAGTCGTAACTTATTAATTATTAATATTTGCCGTCCTACAATAGATATTGCTACAAAAAACTGTAAGTAAAATAAAAAATCGATCTCATTTAATTCGTGGCATAAAGATGAAGATATTCAAAACTTCAGTCTATTTGATAATGTTTTTGCATCTACTTACGTGATCTTGCTTGGAAGTCGCGGGATTGATCACACAAATAAGTTTTAACTAATTTAAGTACCTTAAAAAGCGTTCCAGTTATGCAGTGAATCGCTTAGCGTCGGTCGACTATGGAGGGTAGACTAAAGTTCGTATCTCTTAACTCAATTCCGAATTAAAATATGGATTTATTACTTCGAAATGGCTGGGCTGCTTTACGTTAGTTGAGTTTTCCTACGGCGCAGCGGTATTTATTGCGAGATGTTAGTTTTGTGTGCGGAGTACATTTTTCATAACATTCGGTGTGAAAAATTCACCAATTGATAAGTGATTCCTATGTTCCCTTCATTTTTTTTAAGGAATTGTAGTGCAAAATGCTACGTCACCAGTATCCGATTTTTCTCTTGTGCCAGACTAAACACAGTAACGTTAACTTGCTATTTCACACCGGTTCTACTCCGAAAACCATGCAAATTACCGAATCTGAACTTTAACAAATGTTAAATATTTAAAAAAATGTTTCCTACTAAAATTAAGAAAGTAAATGTTTTTTTTATTTATAGTTTAGGGGGCATACTAGCAAGCAGCTGATAGTAAATGATTACCGCCGCCTGTCGTCATATACTATGTTGAAGCTCAGCAGCTGGAGTTAATCCCAACCTGAGGCAACTATCCCCATGGTAATTTCGATAAAGAGTAAACGAATGATTCTTATATTTACGTGAATATAAGAAATAATGAATCAAACGTTTATTAAAATTACAAGTAATTTTATCACGTTTAATTTGAATTTTTAAAATACCCCAGTCGTCCCGTGACGTGAAGCACTCGAAACGACAGGAATTAAAAATTTAAAATGAAACGCTATAAAATTCGTATATTGGTTTTATTCAAAAACAAATTAAATTTAAAATTGAAGTTTAATATAGGCTTTGTTCGCTAAAGGCTCTCGTATAAATAACATCATAACAAATTATATTATTTATACCAAAGCCAAATTATCTTAATCTTGGGCTCTGTATAATTTTATACAATCAACGGCCATATACCATAAGATAAACATCTTCAGGTTTCATATTAGCAGTGGTAGAACTGCAGCAGTGGTAGAGCTACACTGCAATTTGTTTCTAGCTGCAGAATGAATGTAGTGTAGATTGCACTACTCTCACCCATCGAGTTTTTTAAGTAAATTTTCGTGATTGATCTGTTAAAATATTTTTAAAGAGTGGAAAATACTATGCTTT
The DNA here is from genome assembly GCA_029286865.1 of Teinopalpus imperialis. Classification (NCBI taxonomy): domain Eukaryota; kingdom Metazoa; phylum Arthropoda; class Insecta; order Lepidoptera; family Papilionidae; genus Teinopalpus; species Teinopalpus imperialis. The sequence continues at coordinate 10,781,035 of JAGSMU010000026.1, forward strand.
TAACGTTAACGTTACTTTAACGTCCACTAAGTTAACTTTATTTAAGGTTAACTTTAACGTTAACTAAGTTTCGATTTACGTTGGAATAAGTCAGCTCAAAGAAAAAGTCACACTCGCTACCTAAACTCAAGCCGACGTTTTGTCGGGATCGGATTGAAACTGTTCTGCCGCACGTTACCGTCCTTATATATTTCTTACTTTTTGTTCTTAGAAACTCAGTTTCACGGACGTGTTTCACGCGGAGAGTTTTCATTTCAAATAGCACGGTATTTCTTTTTAAATAACTCCAATATGCTTATTGATAATAACTAGAATGAAACATAATTATGACATTTGGAAAACTATAATACATTAATTTTCATAGTTAGTAAAATAATTGTTTCAAAATAATTTCAATTATTATAAAGTTGCATGTTTACTTTGTTTACTATATTTAGAGTCACCAACTCAATAATTCCTTCCGTATTTTTTTAAATATTAAATTAATATGCGGCTTAGTTAAAAAGCTTTTTATGTTTGTCATGCACCCCTACATACGCAGTGGAACACGCAATCACGCACACACGCAAACGGCTAATCATTAGCGTACTTATTTTTTATGTTATACTTATGTAAGGTAGGCCTTTAACCGCTACGATGGTAATGGCCATTTCGCTCCACAAATTCACAATGGCGGTGCGATTTTGTAAGGTTTGCGTTAATGTGTTAAAATTAATGTTGTTTCACGAATAACTTGTGCTTTAGTAAAAGATTATATATTATAGACAATTTTGTTTATTTGATTAAATTTTTTATTATTATTTTATTATTTATTATTTTATTATATTATATTATTTATTATTTTATTAAGGCAGAAGTATTTTCAATATTATATTCTCCATATTTCCTTCGCCCCAGTAGAAGACAAAGCTTGGACCGTTCTTAAACGAAGTGGTCGTTCTTTTAAGTTGAAATTAAGGTGTATCTATTTCTTTATGAATATAAGGTGTGATTAATGAGGACGCAAATCGCGCAAGGAATAAATTATAAAGTCAAATTACTATCAAACAACAATAATAATTAAAATCAAATATAAATATATAAATAATATTAATATATGCAAAACATTTTGTTCGCCTTTAGGGGGCTCTACGTCACCGGACCTAGCACCACATCCCTTATGTCGGCTGAATGTCTATGACCCAAGAACAGGCTTCATATATTCCGAACCGGATGCTAACGTTGTTCGAGAAATATTGAATTTAAAGTAAGACGAGGCTGAGAAAACCAAAACCTACTGCTCGTCCAGTTTTTTAAGGAGTAAATTTTCTTTTTTGAGAAACCATTCAAGCAATGTAGAAATCGTTACTTTTTAATGAAACTTAACAAACTTCGAACAGGAAGATTTTAATGAAGCTTGCATAATTCAAGGTCCCTTCATGTTTCCCTTTGCGTGTTTAACGTTGTGAATCAAGGCTTATAATCTCACTTTTAATAAAAGAAAGTTTGGTTATCTCGTGCTTAGTTAGTTATTCTATTACAATTTTCGATGGTTAATATTAACGATACTTTTGAAATATATAATTTTTATTATGTTGCCGCTGTTAACTAGCTGTAAGATAAACAGGTTAACTCGACCATGTAGGGACCACGCTTTCACAGAATAATCGCGAAAAATCTTTGTAACAGGGATCACTTACTGTGTTTTCCATTCTTTAATTAAATAAAAAAGTAATATTTTACTGTACATATTTTTTTATATTAAAAATATCATGTCTTTTTGTTTCAGGTAATTAGATCATCTTTTCAAAACGAAGTTGTGTAAGATTTATTTCATAATACCGACACAATTACTTAATACATGTATTACATACATATCTTGACAGGTAGGTGTGTACTCTTCGATGGCCTTTTCAAATGCCATGTGTGGCAATAACACCAAATCCCCGAATGGAAAAACATTTCGTAAACAGTTGACTTTATGACCCAATATTCATCAACCTATTATAGCCGTATTATTAAAGATAGAACGATTTATCAATACTTTATCTAGATGGTAACCTGTGTGCTATCCATCCTGCTAACTAACGAGGATCCGGCGATTGACTGATGATTAAAAAAAAACTCATTAATCGCCAAATCTAGGCTAGTGATGGACTACGGCATCGTTAGTGCAAGGGTACAGATACCAATCTACGACCAAATGTAGCCAACCTACGTACCTAGGCGAAATATTGAGCATATCAAAATCATCATATATGCAAGAATTGCCACTTCAACAACTTTCTGTAGTTTGTGTCTGTGAATTTTAAAAAAAGTATATAAAGGGTAGACCAATTACACCATTTCTAACAACGTCAAGTTAAGTATATGTATGAAATAAGGAAGCAAACTATTCATTTTTTCCCGCGCCTTTTGACTTTTACACATTAAAACATACAATTACTGTAACTACCGGGTATACTCGTATTGTGCATGAGTTCATTTTATTTATATGCATGCACGGATTAATCAACAGAGAGGGAAATGACATTGGCTTGAAATAGAATCCAAATTAAAATAGTTTTATTATTTTTTTATTTATTACATGGAGAGTAACAAACGAGCACACAGTTCACCAGATGGTAAGTGATTCCTGCGGCCCATGACATCTACATTCATCCTTGACAAGGAATCATAATGCAGATGCGTTGTCACCCTTGAGGACTGAGATGGAATGCCTCGTCACCAGTTATAAAGGTCTCGGGATCCCACACTCACCGGACGTCACAGTGGCGGTATGCCTCTATTTCATGTTGGTATTTTGTGAGTGCGTGGCCCTACCCCAGTCGAGCCGACCCATCAATGCTGCAGCAAGAAAACGGAATCAACGCAACCTGACCGTTGTTATGCCTTGGATAGTTTTGCTATATTATCTATGCATTTTTCCAAACAGATCAATCGTGACTAAAAAAAGTTTTAGTGAAGGCGCTGGTGGTCGAATTTACTTCTATTTCTTAAGATTCACATTGCGTTGTATGTCTGTATACATTTAAATTGATGGAATATTTATTATCTTTCTTTCTTCATACCAACATAACACGAATCGATCAGTCGTATTAATATATTGCAAATATTTAGACAACAATATTGCTTCAATCTAGCTTGATATCTGCCATAAAAATTATCGATAAAACGTGTTCGATAAGATTCCAATGTAAGAAAGATGTATCAATATCACATGGAGTATTAACTTTTTTGTATGAACCATAATTTGGAATTGGAACGAAATATAAAATTTGGTTCGACTTGTGTATTATATAAAATGCCGGCTGCCGCGTCGCGGGTCTTGGGTTCGAGTCCCAGTACCGGAACAATGTTTGTGCTGTGCTAATTGTCAGTTAGGGTGTGTTGTATGTGTGTGTCCCGCATCACTGACACTGAATTTGACCTTCCTCTGATCATATTGCACATGTATTACATCGGAATAGAGAAGAGGACAACGAGTGAGTGCCTCATTGTTTGCCCAAATGCTTACTGCACTATAAAAATAATATGCGTAGTTGATGACGTCTGGTAATAACCAGAAGTTATTGCCGTGATCGAAATAGACCAGGAGTGCACCATCATAATTTCTTTGAGCCGCAATTCAGTGACGATCTTAGGATATATTTTCAATAAAATATTGATAAAATAGCAAATTAAAATTTATCCGAATAGATATGGAAGGTGTAAAATGTATCGTGAGTGGGGGCATCGGAATAGGCATTCTTAGATTCGCATTTAAATCGTACATACTAACATTTACCTCGTACAGCTGGCTGGGTATGGCGTAAGATTTACTCCATATACGTTTAGACCTAAATAATTAAATAACTACATTCGGTTGTGTTAAAGTTATTAGTCTTTACATTTTTATATCGGAATAGTATTACAAGGTCATTGAACAGACCTCAGAAGAGAATCTCTTAAAAATTGTTGCTGATTTCTATTTTAGGGTTAATTATTATGGCGTCGTTACAAATCAAAATGCGGCAATATAAAATATTAAAAGGCAAATAATATATTTCCTTACGAGTACGAGCAAGTTTCTCTTACGGATGTGCAGAAAGATTCACGATCCAAGTTTTGCTGATATGTCGCTTTATAGCAGCAGTGATCTTTTTCGGTTGGCGCAAAAGTATGTATTTTAACTAAAATATTTTATAAATAGCGGGTATAGTAACGGATGTCGTAATCCACAGTCCTGGTAATTTTGTGATAGCATAGGTTTATTATATTCAAAGTCATGATTATACTGTCTGTCTAAACTTTATTTAATTTATATATATATATATATATATATATATATATATATATATAAATACACATGAATACATACACACATATACTATATACATGCCTGATTGTGAATTTGCACTACATGTGAACTTCCCTTGCTCTTATCGCTGGCCAGTACGCAATAGATATGTTCTTTTCTGTATTTCCTTATCAAACATGATGTTTGTTAAGCTAAAATAGTTTTACAATTATATAGATCTATAATTGTGATGAACACGTAATGTTTCATTTTAATTTCAATTTCATAACGTTAAGCATACGGCGTGTAATTTGCTTGGACAGTTTGTCAACGATAGCGCGGCAACGGCGTGCCTCAGATAAGTTGAGTACGTTTATATTCATACAAAGTGTATGATGCTCGACCCTGATTCAAACAAACTTGGGCATAGGGTCAAGGGACAAGGAAGCCATGACACGAAACTCGGTTTACCTGCAACAAAAATAAGATCTAATTAAATATTATTACGTACTTCTACCGAATATAAGTTGGGTGTTGTTCTGTTTAATGTAAAGTAACATATAAGTCAACTGTTTATCTCTTTTCTTTACACTAAGAAGACATTATGTTGAAACAACATTATGAACCTACTTTAAGGAAGAAAGGCGATGCATCCTTATACTAACGATTTACTTTTACGTTTATTGTTTCTGTTTGTTTGTAATTTATTATTCTCTGGTACCTTTCAAATAGGTATATGAATTGTCATTATTATTGTGGTATGGTTTGATTCTTCATAGATAGTCTAGATGTTATAGGATAGATAGGTGATATAAGACGCTATTTTATATAGTGAAAATATTTTTTACTTCGTGCTTCAATATGGCTATCATTAAAGCTCATTCATAATATCATTAAGGCTCAGCATTTATATATTATTATTATAAAAATATTAATTTTAAACGATACAAGTGAGACCGAAAGTGATCATTAGCTGCACTTACCGTGCATGAATCTCCAGAATACGGGCGTATTTTTTTTTAGAACAGCGTGAGTCTACTGTGTTTCGTCTGGTGAGTGCAAGGATCTGGAGATCCTAATGACTGGAGACGAGGTATTTCATCTTAGTTCTTACGGGATGACGCATCTGCATTAATAAAATATATTTTTCTGTCGTGTCAAAAATACGTTTTTTTTGATGAGGCTTGCTGCGTGTACTTTGAAATTTAATAGGAGTGTTTGACCAAGTGGACAAGTGTCCAGCTCATATCATTGGCCGTTAACATAAATATCTTTAAAATTTATCTTTATTATAACTAGATCTATTAAAATTAATGATTTTGCCCAAAAGACAACAATTCCAATTCCGAAGTGATTGTAGTTGTGTCTTGTTAATTTTATGGTGTGTGTAATTTTTCTTATGTTTTTAATAGTCATAAATAATACATTTAAAAAATGTACATATAAAACAACAAAATCAATAGCAAATAACGCTTGAAATAGAAATTCGCAATTGAACAGAGTGTTTTGTTGACAGAATAAATTTCCTCTCTTGTCGTAAAAATCGGCTCAAGAAATTTAGAGACGTAAAGCCATCCTAGAGTAAAAAAGACTTTTAAATATTTTTATGATCACTAGAACAGTTTTTTACGAACTGGACATATATTTTTTAGTCAAATATCAGGATCGTTAATCTTTAGTTATGATGGCATTTATATATTTATTATATAAAAAAAATCCTAAATGTCCGCCTCGTTTACACTGAATTTCGGGCGAAAGAAAATTAACATATTGTCAGGTACATATTTCAATTACACAACTGATAATATACAGAAAAATATTTCGATATATTCATTAACTACAAAATCTGATCTAGCTTGGAACGTGATGACAATTTTTGTTAAGGGTGAAATCATAGGCCGCGATAATCACTTATCATCGGGTGATAGTTTGTTAATATATTACCTTACCTTATGTTATAGAAAAAAATACCTCTGTTATTTTTTAACAAAAAAGTAAACCTCATTTACATACATTGATGCAAGAGGCAAAATATTTCGGTGTTTTTACGGAGTGAGCATTAAAAAGCCGCCACCCTGCAATTGGCACGTCCATTTATATAAATAAAGTTACGTTCATTAATAAAAACAACTACGCAAAGAGAATTTCTTTTGAAAGCGTTCTATAATATTGCATATGGTCATAAGTATTATGCTATTTCTCTGGTATGCAAAAATCATTACACATTCATCACATTTGTGTGGACACGTGAACCTGTAGAAACTAGTCGTATTACAGAATATTGAGTTTGCTTTCATTTAACTAGGGTTTTCAAATCTATCACGATAGATTTAATTCAGAGATATAAGTTTAGCTTTTTTGCATATTTAATTAAGAATAATTACAGAATATTAATTATTGAAAAAGTGTGTAAAATTAGTAAGCATGGGTTTTGATGAAATTAAGGCTGAAGGTAGGTAAGTGATGTCTATGACTACAGTCCATAAACATCTAGCTCAACAAAGGAAAAGATCTTACAAGAATGCTTCCTCTGGTTGAATATATATTTCATGCTCAATTCTCTACAAAATATTGTGGTTAATGCCTTTCAAATAAGATTAGAACAAAGGTTTGTTTGATTTAAATTAAAAGATAATTTAATTTCAGTGACAAGAATGATTATAAATTAAATATATTTTTACTTCTTTTTTACTTATTTATATTTCTTTTACATATATCATATTTTATGAGTTTTCTGAAGGTGTACTTTACTAAGAAAGCATCACAAACCAATCACTTCTCTGAGCTCGCTCCTTCTACTATGACACTGGGCTAGCAGGGGTGAGTGAGAGGCAGAGGGAAGCGATGAACATCCCTGCGCTGGTGATGCAATCAACTCTGCCTGATTTAGATTTGGCATATTTTAAATTTATCACTTCAGTCTGTCGTCGAAGCTTCGTTGGTTAAAACGCAACAGATATACTTGGATATATATTATAGATATATAAATATATATTAGGCCTATGTCCAGCAATGGCCTATGGACAGACTGCGGTGATGATGTTTATGATATATGGACTACTTTGATTGTCTACAGTTAAATATATAACACTGCACCAAATATCAATATTTGGTCTACTATGTATGTATATTATTTGATATACGGTAGGGTAGTATTACCATTGGAACTATTGTCAATCGAATCAAGAATTCTTATCGACTTTTGATTCATGCTTTTGTACAATGTAAATGCCTGGAAAACTGCCAACCCTATTTCTTGCCTGTACGTCTGTTATTAGTTATTACTTACTGGACGTGTTCACTGCTGCGTTGCCGTTGGCAATAATTCATTAGCTGTCGACGCGAAAACACCTGCCTTAAGTTGGTTGCACGAAAATGTAACACGCTAATGTTAGATTCATTGAAGATTTGTCTTCATCTTTTTGCAAGTAGAGGCAAAAGACGAGTTTACTTGGTTGATGAAGGTCATGTTATATTACGATTTTTTTCGAAGAAGAAACGTTAAACGTGTCTACAGACGTCAACACTGTAAGGTCACCTTCAGTCTGTAGACAATTATAATGAAACCAACATGAAACGTTTAAATGTATCCTTTACGACTAAAGTAGAATACCTCGTTATCTGTAATTAAACTACTTATCGGCATTAACTTTACGAAATACAACAATAACTACAACTTAACATTGCTCTTTTACTTCATTTTTCATCTCAGATGTTAAACTACATATCCTCCTCGGATTGAACATTATACGTATAAAGTATATCCAAGACTTTCCTCTTTATAATTCTCCTCACGAAATGAATAAATTGACATAGCACAAATATACATGTAAATTGTTTCAGTTATTCCAAAAGGTACCTGTGAATTATAATCTACCAAAGCGAAATTCACTTGATTGCCCTCCTTACAAACTGAGCCTTGAGCACAAGCATCGCTTAGGGGAAATTGATTTGGAGTTCCTCTTACGAAATGAGTATAATTTCACTGTACGATAGCATCACATTTCTAATTTCCTCTGGTATTGTAACAATTTTCGTTAAAACGGTACGAATCATTTCTAGTTATAACTTTTATAGTTGTAATAATATTTGAAATGCACTTAAGTGCCCGACTGGTGTGTTATATCTCAATGTGTTGTAAAAAACGGTAAAAAATATTATCACAATATTTATTATTTATATATATAATATATATTAATATAAGGTTATGTATGTATCACAATAATATGCAATTTAGCCTCTTGTCCATCTAGTTTATTACTAGTGGCAATGCAGTGATGTAATATCTATGTTTAACTTTTTTAAAAAGAGGTCGGGCTTTATATAAATAAGAAAGGGATATAATACTACAGTGTATAAAGGTTTTATCTTTAAATTTATCTATTGTACTTTATACTCACGTCGGCGCCTGCGTCGTGATGGTTTGATGTTGCTTTGTTGTTGCATTAAGAAAACAAAAGGCGCTTGTCATATCATACATGCACATAATTACTTTTATATTGATATATCTTCTATATTTATTTAAAATGTTATGTTGCACATACAGCTTTATTGGAAAGTAAAAGATTGATTGTCGTCCTTCCAATGCGTAATAAATCACTATGGGGCTGTTTGAGCATGTTTAAAGTAAATGTTATCTCAAAGTTTAATTCCATGCCGCCTTCATCTCACTATTAAAAAATATATACAATTATATCTTTCAAATATTGTTATTTAATGGTTGTAAAACAAGAGTAACTAATCCCTGTGATGAATATATCATAATGATGACATATATCATAAGGTATATAAAAATGATTATGTCATACACCTTATGTTTCATTCGTACGTTTTTCTTGTTTTAGGGGGTCGCAAGCATGCAACTCTAGTTTCCATCTCTATTCTAGAGAAGAAATGAAAAAGATAGAAAAGAAAAACATAAAGGTTAGGTTTTTCTTTTCTGCTCTAGATTCTAGACTAATAGAGCCTCCGGTCGCCTTATTCTCTGTTGTCTAGCACAGCACAGAAACTTCAGTTTCAATTTTACGCCGGTTTCTGCGAAACCATGAATTTACGCTGGTAGAATTGACATATTTGTAATAGAATATTGTATTGCTACGGTGTTGTTGTTGTTTACCTCAAAAAAATGGCATAGAATCAAGATACAGATGCAGTTCTAACTCCTGTGAACTGAGATTTAGATATTGCATTACTAAGTAACCTAGTACCTTTAAATTAAAAACTTTATTTTTTTAAAACTTGTTCTGAATGCAACATTGAATAACGATATTTAACTAATCAGAGAAAATATTTCTGAGATTCATTTATATAAAAACAGTCTAGGGCTTGTAATAAACATAATACGATTGTTCAAAGATATACTCTATATGCAGATGTATCGGTAACGTAATAATTAGATTAATGGAGGGCCAAATATAATTAATATTCAGTGTCACGATAGTGTAAGCTTATTTACTTTGGGCTATTTATCTCATGTCATTCCACCATGATGCTGAAACTCTGTTGCGTGCTAAAAGTAATAGGCGCCTTTAATAAATAGACTTTGATTAATGAAATGAACAAGGCGTATGCTTTAATTTGATTATGTCTAAAAGAAGGTTTCGAAATTGACGGATATTGTATGCATGTTAGAAGTGCGTGCTAATATTCATGTATGTATTAGATTATTAAAAATGTTTAAAATTTCGTGTTCGTATGTTTGGAAATATGTATATTACATACATTTTTGTTTGTTTACGTATTGGTCAGAAAATACAAAAGTAATTGGGATGATTCATTCTATAGCGTATTGAGCATCTTTTAACTTACGGGTAGTTCAATCGTTTGTCGGCCCATTATTCCAATGACTGACCATTGACGGACCATTAATTGTTCCCAGTAAACTTATATTTCGCGTTCTTAGAATCGTCTAGACATTTCTTTCAATAATGTATTACGATATTAGTCATTGATTAGCAATAATGTTTCTATAGATAAAACGGAAGTTATTGAAGACGGCCCAGGATTATTAATCGTGTATAAAATTTTAAACAATTTTTGAGTACTTCAAAGAAGCCTGTTATTATATTAAGTTCTAAATTTTTATTTAAGTTACGTTACGTTTTTTAGTGGACTTTGAATTAACGACCGACCGCGTGACGTGGTGTACAAATTACCTGCGTCACGGGTCCTGATTTCGATTCCCGGTTAGGGGACATTTCTGTATGACGAATAGATTTTCGAGTCTAAGTGTGTCATAGTGAGACGCTGAACTGCTAAGTTCTAGAACTACTGAAGTGCTTGTGATATGAGCTTATCGTAATATTTCCAGTCCATACATAAGACAATCAACCAATAAATCAAGTTTTGGTCGCTTTGGCCATAAGCGTCTGCGTTGCCGGTAAGAGCTCTGCTGGTGTGTTCTCAGATGGCTTGTTGGTCTTCTTGGTAGATAATATGCGATCACATCCAATACCCGTATTCCCCTCTCACCCAACATAGACCTCTGTTAGGGCGGTTTGTCTTATCACAATGCTTCCTTCTGGCGGTGACAATACCTCATTCAATAGTTTTAACAAGTGTCAAGTTTTATATTTTTCCTCTCTAATTTTACAAATAAAATTAGATTCAGTCAAATTTGGTGTTTAGAATTCTCTAAGATCTTTATGTTGTCAAGACATAATAATAACTTACGTTACTAAAAAAAGACGGAAAAAATAACGATGAATTCGTGACGTGTCACAGTACGGAGCGTGCTACGAGTTTGTAATAGAATCTACGAGAATCGTAGCACTAGTTCTTATAAAGTTTATTTTCAGTTGGTTATGTTTTATTTATATATGTAGAATAGGTGGCAAGTATCAATTTTTATTATATTAGGTGGTAGGTATCAATATTTATTTTTCAATTACCTTTTTTTAGTTTTATATTAACAGTACCAATGTCAATAAAAACTAAATTTCTCCCCTATTTGTTATATAAAATACCAAAACACCTTTAACGACCACGAGCACGAAACTGATTAGCAAATAACACAGCATTGCGTGACTCATATGTTAATTAAAATGTAATTGGCTGTTAATTCATGTTAGTAATAAAAGTAATTTATAATAGTTTGGATAGTGTAAGAGCTACGCTGCAATTCATTTCTAGCTACGACGTGAATGGGCTGGCTCAAACGGAGTTTCCACGCATCCACAGAATACTATAGTCGACACATTTTAAACTGAGTCGTCGTGCAATAAATGTCACTGACAGTAGGAATGTGTATGCAATGCAACCCGTTATCGATACTTAGCTACCTGCGCACGCGGGGTCGATGCGTCGTCGTGAACTTCATTAGCACTCTGACTCCTGATTGGTCGTTACGTGTAAGGGTTGTTGTTTTTCTATTAATATAAGATTTTTTATGATACTCACTACATTACTTGCGCTTCGTTACGCAATACGTACAATGGAGAATTTATTTTCTAACGTGGTTTTGAAGAAATTAAATGGGTACATCAACGCACAAGCTCAAGGGCTGTAATTCACAACGAGTTCCTGTTTTTAAAAGAATTGAAAAATGACCTGAGAAAAAAGCTTGCCTCAATTTCAATAATCCACTAGAGCTCCCAGCACTGATTTGTGGAGTTAGTATAGCGACCGTGGATCGAATAAAAACCGAAGTATCACAGGCGGGCAGCATATCGATCGTACTTATCCGGTTATCGACATGCACCTCTACAATTCTTACGCACATCACTACACCTCCATAAGATATGTAAGTGCGAGCGAGACAGAAAGATAAATATGATTTATGACCCGAAGCCACAGTTCATAATGCGTCGACTATAGCATAAAATAACAGCTTAGCTCTGCTTTGTTTTATCGGGTAAACAATTGAATCTAGAGGAGGTATAACTGGATATAATTACATTTTCGTACTAACGGGTAATTAAACATTTGCATTATAATTCCCTATAATATATAATAAATGTGGGTTAGGTGCGTCAATATAATTAATTTCGTAACTATAATTCACAGAATTTAATAAAATATTTTATCATTTTCAATTTGTTACACTTTGTTTGCTACACTTGTTTTTCCTCATTAAACGTTATATTTGATTCTCATCACACAACATCAAAGTCAAACGCTATATTGTTACACGATATTTAACAAATTTGTTCAGTGCGTGAGCATATATTACAAAATTCTGCCGCGTAACGGAAGTTTATATTACGTGGTTTTAAAAAAAAACATAAAACAATGCACCTGCGGGGAACATCAAGTTGTTATATGAAATCGTTGAAATTTCTGTACCACAGCTGGGAATTACGAGCGGCCCAACATTGTGTGTGTTTTGCAAATAGGGGAATGATGACAAATATGTGTGTGCGAAACTCTGGCATGTCTCGGGCAAATATAACTGTGGTCTGTATTTTCATTAGATTTGTCAAAATCTACGAGTAATGTGTTTGTTTAGGCGCTACATGCTCATATTGTTTACGAAATGTTTGCCCATGGAAAACTGGCTCATCTAATTACTAATATTAAATTGCAATTGTATTATATTAATATGTCGACGATATTTATTAAAAACTAACTAGGAAAGACTTATTAAGTATTGCCTGAAACCAAATAAGTAAAGTAGATGAACTTTATAAAAATATATAAGTTAATAAATTTCGGTCTAACATTTCAACTTAAAACTCAGATATGTTCTAGCAGTGTGACAAAGTAAAATTAAGAGGAAAATATTATATATGGTGTAAAAGTATTATAAATATTTATTAGAGAATTATCAAGAAATGGGAGTACTGTTCACTTGATGGTAAGTGATGACGGCTGCGGCCCATGATATCTACTTTTTCAACCCTGAGGCCTGAGATAGAATACCTCGTTACCAGTAAGTGGCTCCTCAGATATCATACCGAACCGAGCGCTGTTAAAAATAGACTAGGAAACTTTACAAACTGTACAACGAAAGTTTGAATTATGAAGTCAAAATGTTTACAAAGTTATAACCATTCAACATTGTTACATATAAAAATTATGTTAATCAATTATGTATGTACCATGAAACAACATGAGACACAAATTTAGACTTAACAAAAGCAATATGTATTATAAGATGCAGAATGTAATATAAGATATATATATATAGAATATAAGTTATTGAAGCATAAACTCGACTAATCAATAAATCCAAAAATAAATACTCATTGTATTCTTGACAATTGGTAGAGTCACGCAGCAGCTTATTTCTTGCAGCAGTATGCAGGGATCGACTCGACAGGATGGACTGGATCTTGACACTTCATAACTGGTGACGAAGCATTCCATCTTAGTCTCTTCGGGTGAAAATGTATTTGACTAATGAGGCTGAATGTGGGAGTCATGGGTTGCATAGAAGACTTTATTCGTGAAAAATATAATAATAAATGTTGCAATATTTTACGATTAAAATTTTAACAAACGCAAACCTTTACGTTGACGTTCTTTACAATTAGAGTATTTAATAAACACTTAAAGATTCTTATTCTTCATTAATTGGCTTTAAGCACTTCACTTTTTATTTAAAAATGTTACTTCACCAGTTTAATTGGTCAATTATCTTTATGGCTCTGTGATTAATTACTAAAAATAATATAATAACTTTAAAATTTTATAAAAACTTAAAAATAATAAAAATCCGTCACAGAGTATGGCTATACTACGGTTTAAATAATCCCACATATTTTTGAACGGAAGAACATAACCTTTCTTGGTAGGTATAAAACAAAACGAATTACTTAACTTTTTTAATTACTTAAGTTTTACACCGTAGTAATAAAAGTAATTTATCAAGAAAAATTCGTTCTCAGAAATGTATAGCACCCTACAGGCAATCCGAGACAGACGACAAATCTACTTCGGTTTAATTTCCTCCCACAACTAATGTACTTCGGTTAGGATATTAACGGATTGTGGATTTCCATTTAATATTAGTGGCGTGTTAATGAGATTGCATGAAGTAAAGCCACGTCGGACCTAAATTTTGGTGGGTAACATTTATACGACCCGTATTGTTCGGAAGCTACTCACTCACATTATAGTAACCAAATATTTTTGTCTATTTAGTATGTACATATACATTTTTAATTAAGTCAGTCAATGTTCTATCGCGATTTCGTGTGATTTTAAGTGGCGATGTAGCCTTAGTAGGTAGTAGGTAAAGCGCATTGCCACATATAAGTACAAGCAAATGTCTGTTCTGTCGTGCCTTGAAGTGATGAAAATTCCCACCCAGTTGTAGACAAATTGTCGGGATTGAAAAAACAATTCTTTGTTTGACAATGATAGTTGTTATGTTTATGGACAGGTGCTTGCATATATATAGAATAAACCGTGATTAGTTTTATTTTTACGTTATAAAACGCCCAAATCCAAATAACTTTTTTATTAAACACAATCTCCACTTTTTTTAAAATACCCCATTTTATTAAGACACATTCGAATAGTCAACAGAATCTATTGTCTATTTCAAATGTGTACGCTCTTAGGCGAAGAACCGGGCATGTAGCATTCTTTTTAATGTTACCTATATTTTTTGATTTATTCTTCTTTGTCCTCCTACACCTTTTCCTATTTATTTGAGGTCAGCATTCCTTGTTCGCTTTCTCCATGTAGCACAGTTTTGTGTTATGGCATTAATGAGGTGAGATTCTTTGAGGTCTTTCTCGACCATTATCAGCCAGGTGGCGGGTGGTCCTCCACTTGTACGTCACTGCCATGTCTAGGCCAAGGTTCACCATACGGTCGCACGGGTGTCTTGGAAGTGGCTTAAAATACATAATTTAAGTGAGTTATAATATCTATTTATTTGTATGGATTTTTGACCTTGATATAATCATTAACCGAATAATATTTTTTACTTAACAGAACACTTCTGATTTACGAGTAAAAATAATTACACAATCTCAAAATCTATAAATTTTTCCCTTGAAATTTTCGAACAAAGACCGTATATAAACAAAATTATAAATGAATTTGGTTTGGATGTCTCTATGGAAAAGATATGTTACTGTCCTTTTTTTTAATGGTTTCTCAACGCGTATACGATCCATAAAGCGATTGCTCGCCTGGGATTTTGAGTGCAGAGAGTATTTGTATTCTTCTCGTTATGCTACATAATATTCAGGATACCGACGACGATATACATATGATTTAAATTCCGCCCTGTTCCCTCACTTAATAACAACAGAATAAACCGCCATGCACGTTTGGAATGTCAAACATATATTATATGCTTTGTAAGGGTGAGTACATGAATGATTGCTATTGATGCAACTGCCCAAATTTGATACATGATGGTATATTTATGTATTGTTTCACCCCCGTTTTTAGTTGTGCTTGCAGAAGCAGACTTGACTTCTTGAAATTATGTCACAAGAAATATTTTTTTAGATTTTTATTAGTCATGCAAGTTTTTCACGAAGTTTACTTAACCCTTGTTCGCGTGGCCTGGCTTGCCAATAAGCGAACTATTTGCCAAAGTTGCAAATGACAATTTAATTTGTGCCAGTAACGCGGGTCGGAATTTGGTTTGTTGTGCACTTAGAAATTAAAATTAGGCGTCTTGGGCACCTGATTTAATTTATTTATCTGTACCAAAATAATAAACGATATCTTCATTAACTTTGATTAACTTGCCTCGCGTTCAAGTTTTAATAAATAAATAAAAGCATGAAATTATAATAACAGGAAGACAAGTTGTATAGGCGAGAGTTTTCATGAAACTCAAATTGATTCTCTGACGCACCAAGTTATAAAGATACTTTATAACTTAGCGCAATGCGGAAACCATGTTTCTTTATCATATTTTTTTTCTGGAACAACTTCACCATGCTGTTGCCACAATCAGTTAATAGGTCAGCAGAAAACGGAACAGACGATAACTTTGTTTTACGCGAGTTAAAATGCCATTTAAACAATACAAATCGTCTGTTTTATTTAACAATTTTGGCCGAAGTTAAGAATATTAAAATAATACTATATAGCATGGGAGTAAAGTAATTGTTCCTAAAATCTATAGTAGTTTTTTAAACTTAAGAGATTTTAATTGTACGAAACTTGCTGTCTAGCTTTTTAAGTCTTTTTTCTTGGTAAAGTGCTGTAATTAATTTTGTATGTCATATGTATTGTCTGTGTCATTTGATATATTTAGTTCAGATATATTTGAATCTCAGTTCTTTTTTCCTATATAACAAGTAAGAAGTCCAGTAACTTTTATATTTCAAATTAATATTTTAACAAAAGTTTATGAATATTTTTTAATGAAATTGAATATTTTAAAATGAACACTTGTGTATTGTTTACAAAAGGAATATGATTTTTTAATTCAATTGCTACATCACGTAATTTGTGCAACTTCCTAACTAACGATGACAGTTATTTCGATAGACTATAGAAAAAATCCAATAAAAATTCCTAAACCCGACTCTCACTGGCTATTAATATATAATAATTCAAGTTATTGCGTTTAGTGTGAAGGTTATGTCACAGTGCTAATAAAACATCCACTTAGCTAGATAGGTAATGATATCTTAACCACCCGTCTCCCTGGGACTATCTAAGAAAGCTAATATGCTTCGGACATATGAATGAAATAAAATTGAAAATTGTACATAACTTAGTGATCTATATTTTTATCAGTCTACACCGAGGATAGTGTCGCTTATATTGTGAAAAATTTATTATCACTTTACACTATTGATACGTGTTTATCATACTTCTCGTACCTTTAATAACTTTATTTATTATTATCGTTAAGAACGTACTTTACCAGCTTATTGTTATTATTTGTATTAAGAAGATATGTCCATTTCTGAATTATCATATATCTCATCCTTACCTTTATATGTATACTCCGCTGCTGTTCCAACTGCAGCACGAATAGGTCATTTTGAACTATTCGTGATAGTACCGCTAAAATAGTATCTTAGTGCACAAGTGTTTCGTCAGGTGAAAGAAAGACTTGGAAGACCTTATTACTGGTTATGAGGCATTCCGTAATCAGGGATAATATCTACGGAGATACTTTATGATTCCTTATCGAAGACTAATATCTAATATGTGCGACTAATACCATTTACCATCTGGAGAATTTGAAAGCTTGCTTTGAATGTGTGTACAAAGTTGCACTGAACGATTGACGACCATCTTGTATAAAACCGTATTATATTTTACTGGCGGCACTGTACGAGGTTGCTGCATGAAAATTTTTCTTATTTTTTATTACAATGTATAAATAGTCACAATAACTCTTGTAGTTGGCATTTTTCTAGCTAGTTCCGGGGACGAACGATAACACCTTATTTCGTTCGTCATTGTCGTCTGGTTAATGTTATTTAAGTTAAGTAGGCGTTGTATTTAATAATGTTTAAATAATTGCTAATAATTTACTATAATTTTCTATAATTTTCATCTTTATGTTGCGAACAACTGCGTGTTTTTAATCTGGAAAGAAACCTCCTATTTTCAAGTGAGAGTTTGTCGGTGATCACATATTCGGTTGTTTGCTAACCAGTCTCTGCGGGACGTCCAAGTTAACTAAATTTTAGCCTTTTACCAATATATACAACTGTGATGCGAGGGTTCAATGTTCTTCCTATTGAACATGACATAATTGATAAGTAACCAAATTTTACCACTCTCTGTAACCAAATTTTAATTCAATGAAAATTTTAAATAGCCTCGTTTTAAAAGTAAGCAAGAATGTTTTAATCATTATTTTAGTCATCTAACTTATCCCTTAATTTTTTGTTCTTATTTGCAAAAATACCGAGTTGAAATAATCAAGTTTATCATGTAATTTTTAATGTTTTACTCTATCTACAGGTACGTTAACTATTATATTATAATTTAAATATTGTTTAAATTTCATTTTTATAACGCTACTATTCCTATTCATTGTGCATAATTTAAAAACATTTTCCCTCAAAGGTTCCAAACAATTGAACTATTGGCTAAACACAAAGCTAGGTTTACGCTTCATAATTCCTTCATACGGGCATCTTTTAAAGAAAATTGTTAGCTTATTTTGGATTTTCAATAAATATTATTGATCCATTGTGTGTGTGCGTCTCGTGTTGGACCTATAACCATCTTTTTGTCATTTTTTAAAGATGGATTTGAAGTAAGATGCAAACTTTTTAATTTTTTTTTAGGGCTAATGATCACTGTTTTATTATTTCGAGGGCTATTACAGCTTCACCAGGTTGAAAGGTGGCCGAGCGTTTAGGGCACTCAGCCTTTATTAAATTACAATGAACATCTCTTTTTGTATGACGGTTTCGATGGTTTTTCGATTAATTTTATTATCTCGATTACTTATATAGCTTGCGTTGTTGTTATATACCTACGTTGCGTATTATTTTAAAGAAATTATATTTTTGGAGATATGTATCCTATTTTTGTAACCTTTAAGATTCAAATAAAATTGTTGTATTTTGAAATACCTTATGACCTTGTAAATCATCATTCGTATCGAGTTGCATTTAACTCTCTTTACATCCGTATACATTACGGCGTAGTTCGTAAATTCTATTATCGTGATATCACTACTTCATTAAAAATTTGAAGCATAATGAAATTTCAATTTATTCACCCGGGAGTTGCTTGTTTTGTGCACATTATTTTCTAAAATTTCTAAAAAAATAAAAACATTAACTTTCCCTTCACTTCCATATCGATTTGCAATTATTATATAGTATACTTTCTTCGCTTTTTATTACTATAAAGTGGACTTAACAGACTAAACTACACTGATTGATTGTCAGAGCATTCTCTGACAATCAGACCTAGGTGAGTGAGTGAAAAAAAAATGAACTTTATGCCCAAATTCTTGCTGCGGTGGATTTGTGCTGACCGTCTGTTGAAAGCATTGATACGATTTCCGACTACTCGCAGTTTGTTATCTGTCACCAGGAGCCTGTGAAAGCAACATGTATGGATTTCAAATATAGATTCGTGTTTCAAATAAATAGCTTTATTGTTCTTGTTGTTGAGAGTTGAAGTAGATTGTCGTTGAAAATTGTTGAAAAGCCGTCAATAACTGATATATTTTTAACAATTATTTTATATTCTACTGTAATTCTTTATTTTATATTTTATTTTCAAATCTGAATATGTATGTACATGTTATTATAAAAACAAAAACAAAAAGTAGACATAAACAGTATATAGCTCAGCACTCGATTTTAATTTACGGTACACCAGCAAACCGAGATTGATCCCCGATGGCGGCTCGAACGAAATTATTAATTCCAATTTAAAGAGCTGACGTATGTTATTACTAATACGGTGAAGGAAAACATGTTTAGGAAATAAATAATAAAAATATTTCGAAGACATGCCAATTCCGCCAATCTACAGTATATGCCTTGCCTTATTAATAAACAAATATTAAAGAAAAAAAAATCTACAATAACGTTTCAGAACGTTTCAGAATAACGTACCAGAAACATCAAAATTTATTTTGAATTATTAATTAAAAGATACGTGCAGCTCCTTGCTGGGGAAATATGAAAAAAAAAGAAAACAAGAAGTAGGTTTGTTACGGAAACGCAATGCGGGCTTTACAACGATTGCTCGTTCTGTGTTTTTGCGTAAAAGTTAGGGTTGACGGATTTATTTAAATTGTGAGCGAAGCAAATTCTTTTTGGAATCTTTGGTTAAATAAAATTATTTATATTTAATGCATAGAGTTTACTTTATTGAAAATATAAATTTGAAATAAACAATCGAAATTTTATTTACTGCACGAAAATACAAGAATAAAATATCTACGGTTGCTACAATAGTTTCCTACGTTCCTTCGTTTTATTAGTTGCAGATATGTATAAAGGTTAACTTTAGTGATTTTTGTACCATGTAATTCAAAATTTAAATAGCCTACATGTTTTAAATATAGTTTCGAGAAGACAGAAGGACAACGTTCTTTTCCAAAATCTATTTCTTAAAATCTTTCTGGTAGGTCAGCCTATACTGCAACTGCCAACCCGAGTCTGCCACCCAAGAACCTTTTTTTCGATGGGTTATCGGTTCCAGGAGCTATATTGCCAGCCCATTGTAACTTGATATTTTAAGCTATGTTGGTCACCTTCGTTCTGCTGCCTTCTGTACAGCAGTCTCGAGCTTTCTCATACGGCTAACAGTGAAGGGCAGGGCTCTGCAAGTGCCATCACTAGTAACTGGTTGAAGACTTTAGTTTTTAAACATTGAAGGATGTTGAACGAGAAGATGTGTCTCAGTTTCGCTGCCCATCCGAAGTGGATCCACCGATTGACCTCTGCATCGAAGTCTAGAAGTAAATATACTCGACAACAACTACGAGCACGGTGCTCCTAAGAACAACTGGTACAGGTGTGACATGGATATGAGACATACGAGTAGTCTTCGTTTTGTCCATGTTCATTTTAAGATCTACCCTTTGGATGTCCTTGTGTCGCTGATGAGTTCATTGAGGTCGCAACGCTCAGGTCACTCAGTGATTCTGCCGTGATGACTATGTCGTCGACAAATCAAAGGTTGATGTATTCGTGATTGATTTCACTACCGTATCCCTTCTAATCCAACAGGTCGAAAGAATCATGACAAAAGAAATAATTCATGTATTTGATACTGGCAAGTAATACACCAACGCAAAGGCTGGTTATCTATACATAGATATTATAGACTTGACGTGGTTTTCACGTTTTGATTTATTATGACTATATATAAAAAGGTTTAATGCCGCAACAATGTTTATAACTTTTATCCGCAGCTTTGAGTCTATTTGTTAACGAGAAACAGTTTTTAATTGGTCTGCTGAATTTAAAAGAGGACTAGACTTTGTAGATAATGGAGAGACGTGTAGCCCACCAACTGCGGTTACTCGGCGGAAAATGTTTTAAAATTGATGACCATCTAGTTTGATTTTCATGACCCTATCAAAATTAAAAAAAAATATTAAGATCCCACACAAGTACTGAATGCATCATGAAGTTATGTATAAAATATAAGTAACGCGTAGTGCTTCAATCCGGTGAAACTGTAAAAGCCCTGGGGCTAACAGCGGCCATCAGCCCGAAAAAAAAAAAAAGCGTAGTGTTTTTTTAATTTAGTTATATGTATAATGTACACCATTACTGATGAACTGTGACCCATCGCTGTAAACGGTGTCCCCCTTGAAGTTGTTTCCGAATATTTATGCCTAGGGCAGATGCTCCAACTAGGTAAAACAACTTAGTGCAGGAAGTTAGGAGACGGATACAGTTGGGCTGCTGGGTAGCATTTGGAAAACTGCGTCAATTCTTTTCTTCGCCCATACCTCATAGCCTAATAACGAAGGTTTTCAATCATCAATGCGTCCTACCTGTAATGACATACAGTGCTGAGAGGTGGCTACTAAGATTCCGATTTGTCCACCAGCTCAAGATCGCTTGGCGAGCTATGGAAATAACTATGATCGAAGTGTCTCTTAGGGATCGAAACCGGAACGAAGTTCTCCGGCAGAAAACCGAAGTAACCGACATAGCTCAACCAATTAGAATTAAAAACTTGCTGGTCAAATATGTCGCAGAACCGATGGCCACCGGGCAGAAAAGTTCTTGAGTGGATACCAAGAATCGGCAAACGTAGTGTAGGATGGCCTGTAACTAGATGGGGCGATGATATTCCTAGTGTAGCGGGCAGAGACTGAAGAAGAAGAGCTGAAGACCGAGCTCAGTGGCGTGCCACGGTAAAGGCCTATATCCAGTATATCCAGTAGTGAACTGATACAGGCTGATGATGTGTGTGTGATTTGACCCTAAAACTGTTTTACCTCACTGTACTTTGAAATATAAGTTTGTCATGATTTTGTAATATAATCGTTATCAATCATAAGATAATTAAGATTGAATATTTAGTTCGTACTCAGTATTTGTTCTTATTACATTAACCACAGGAAATACAGTGGCATTGTTATTATAGCGTAATAGTTCTTCTTTTAATTTAGAGATTATTACTCTATATTTTTCCGCCTATGTCTTTGTCTTTGTCTCCCTTTATTGGAGGGGTCACGAACCATCAATTGCAGGTGACAAATCACTTATCACGTCAGACGCCGCCCGCTTGTCACGTGTTAGACTCACGACTGCGTAGCGATAGATGCCTAATAGTATACTGTGACGGGTATCACCTTCGAGTTATATTATTCATAAATTTAGTAAAAATAGAAAGGTAACTATTTATATCTTGGATGTTTAAAGCAAAAGTTACAGATTAACTTTATTTTGCATATATTTTTATTTACGGTTATACTTTCGCACGTTTTTGTTGTTTATCTATCGGACAAAAATGTCGGGGAAAATATAATATTTCGACCTTGTTATGACAATTATTTCAGTCGTTTTTGAATTCCTAGTTTTTTATTAGTATTATATTATCAGATAATTAGTATTAATCAAATTGTTTCTAGATTGAATTCCAAGTTCGTTTACTATTTTAATTCTCTAACTATTTTAATTTTGTGTAATATGTTTTGAATGCCTGCCGCATGCAGAACTGACAAGAAATACCCTGAATTCTGAAGATTAATTCTATGACGACCTAGGGCTGTATGGTCTGGCGAAAATGAATTGAAAGAGAAAGATATAATAAGAGAAAGAGACATAATGAATGCTTTAATATTAATCCTACATTCCGCAGAATCCGTTTATTATTGACGCACAAACTATTTGTGTAATTAACGAGCGTTTCTTAAGTCTGCATCAGATTATAATCTAATCAGCGATAATTTAAATAATCAAGTGTTGCGTCGTCTGAGACGCGCTAGCGTGAAGCGATTCAACGCTTACATCTGTGTCGTCGAGAAAAATGTGGCGTGGAGAAACGCGAGAGAGGCGCGCACGCTCTGCTGAGCGCTTTTTGCTACTTGGGGTGGGGGCGCAGTACGAACGGGACTGTATTGTTTATTGGTTATATAACTTTTGCAATGGTCTTGTACGCATTTTAATATTTATTGTTCACATAAATAAATCACAATACATACATTTAATTTCCTGAAACATCAGACAAGCTACACTGCCGATTAATCATTTTTTTTTAAATATTTTATTAATTATTTTATTAAAGCTTTGCTATATGTCATAATTTGGAATGAACGAGCAGAAATATAGTCGTGGTCTTCGTTTTTTATTTTGATTACACTGAGAGTAACAGACAAGCACACAGTTCACCTGATGGTATGTGACTGCGGCCCATGACAGCTACATTCATCCTTGACTAGGAAACATAATGCTGATACATTGTCACCCTTGAGGACAGAGATGGAATGCCTCGTTACCAGTATATAGGTCTCCGGATCCTTGCTCTCACTGCAGTTGTGTTTCGTATGGTCGTAGCATTTTACGCTGGTATTCTGACCCATTCACTCTGCAGCTAGAAACTGCAGTGTAGCTCCACCACTGTCAACACTATCGTGACACTGTTACATCCTAATTTTAATTAATCCTATGTTTATTTAAAAATAGGTCTTTAATGTAAGCACCAAATTTTTATTACACATTCAAATCGGCAGCAAAAATCAGTTTTGTGACTTACCATGACTCCATTTGTGCATATGTCTTAAATTATCAATCTTGTAACCTTAAAATACCGACGTCATACATTGACGAAATTGTGTTAAATGACAATACAATATTTCATGGATAATTTCAAACATTTTTTTATTTAAACATTATGATTCCTTGTCAAGGATGAATGTAGATGTCATGGGCCGCAGGAATCACTTAACATCAGGGAACTGTGTGCTCGTTTGTTACTCTCAATGTAATAAAAAAATATCGTAAATATCTGGGACAACGCGGCTGCTGCTACATGGAATCTTATAGATAATAATAATAGGTGTTTATGGAGCCGTCATACCTTATTATCATACCTTACCATCAATAGAACTATGTTCTCGTTTTATAGAAAAAATATTTCAAGACTGTTCTCATCTCTGGGTTGGGGCATCCCAGTACCAGTTTCTTCAATTTGATCGCATTCAATGGAGAACGGCTTGAAACGTTGGTGATCGGGTACTTCCCGATCGGCTTGATTCACTGGCGTTGCGAAGAGATGTTGCTCTTGCATCTCTGCATTTTTTACCACATTTACCAATGAGAATTAGGCAATGTTCTCAGGAGTTGTTCGGATTAGTTCAAGCCTTTAAACATCGTACATCACTACAGAATTCAAAATTTCATCCTCAACATGATAACATCGTCGATGGTTGGCCGCACCACTGCGTTTTCCGCCAAATTTCTTGCCGCGCACTATTACTCTGTGGAATCAGCTGTCGCCAGCGGTGTTTCCGAACCGATACGACTTAGGGACCTTCAATAGAAATACGACTGCATATACGACTGCTCTGGTGTTGTGGATGTTCATGGGTGGTGGTAATAACTTACCATCAGGTGAGCTGCTTGCTCGTTTGCCACCTGTTATATATATAAAAAAAGTAAGCTGGCCAATTATAAAAAAAATCATAAAACATAATGCCGCTCTCCCAATATTTTGCAAAAAGAAGTCTTGATTGACAATTCGAAATTTACGAATCCTTTTAAAAAAAAATTGTGTAAT
Source organism: Teinopalpus imperialis (assembly GCA_029286865.1). NCBI lineage: Eukaryota > Metazoa > Arthropoda > Insecta > Lepidoptera > Papilionidae > Teinopalpus > Teinopalpus imperialis. The sequence goes on from JAGSMU010000026.1 coordinate 10,805,885, forward strand.
TATATAAAGTTGATTAGTTATATTTCATTTATTGATTCATTTTTATGCTAAAGTTTTGTAGGTAAAAGTTATTTATTAAACACATCGACATTAGTAGACAAAGAATTTGCTCCGTTTATTCCTGGTTTCACATCGTTATTCACTCATGTCGCATAATTCATTGATGGATGAAACGTGACGATGGACTTGCCTCTTACATTACTTTGTTCATACTTACATATTTCCGTATGACTTATTCTGAACATACCATAAATCTATATCTATAAGATGAAAAGTTCCTTACTTTCTATGGTTATTTATGGAAAGCGGGCGTGTGAGAACTAGTAGTAAGTTATAGTTTAGCGTGTATCTTAGAAGTAAACATTATATAACGTAAATATATGATACAGGATGTAGGAGTCTGCGGCGCGCAGATCGGGCTAATTAGACCGTGCTACGCTGGTACTTCTAACATTCACTAGCGCGGATTTTGCTATTCCATTTTGAATATGGTGATACCTATTGATTGTTATTTAAATTAATAAAGCAACTTTTTATATAAATACAATTTGGACAAATATATTTTAACATTTAAAGCGCAACCGTTTTCACCAGTTGTTACCAGATCACATTAATTGGACAGGATATATTACAGTCGTTACCATTACCACTAATGGTCATGTTCGCTAGTCTGATACAGGTCATTGCGTCATATGAGCCTTGTATATTTTATAACACAATAATTGCATAGAAACCATACAGTTTGTATTGAATGGATATTGTTCCTTCCCCACGATCTAAGACGTGAGGCTTGCAGCCAGGTATTCTGCGCACCACGCTACGCCTTATACTAACATGCAAACACATTTTGGCCTAATTTATGACCGTACCGCCAAAAACTAATCCAAGTAAACAGTTCGCTGATTTATAACTAACAAAAGAACACGTAAATATGCACAATTTGCGTGAAAGTTGTTTTATTACGCGTGAAGAGAAAATTAATGCGGTGTACGTGTGTGATGTTTGTATGATGCAAATATTTTATTGAACATTTACTATGAAAGTGTCTGTAGCCATGCAATATTAGCGAGGGTGGCTGGCCTTTGGATGTAGATAGCGTCCGGTTGCGCGGAATGGGGCGGGGGGAAGGATTTTTAAAAGTTGCTTCGTGGGGTGGGATAAGGTGAGACAGAGTTATGTGGGATTTAATCCCACTAAACTATCCTGGCCACCTTTATTCGTTACGGATTGTACCGGTGCACTCAAAAGCCCGAGAAGTTGTGGCGTTACAATCATTTTGCGATCAGCTGATATTAGGCCAATAGACAATAGGGACCACTGTCATCCGAAAAAGAAACGATTTGTGATATATGTATATTGTTCTTTAACTGGGAATCGAATCTAGCACAAGCGATGCAGTAACCTAGGTACTTTAAACCTCTCATCTAACTACTGTTACCGGATTTTTAGACTCTATAATTTTTTTTGTATTTACTGTATATGCCCTTTCCACTTCAACGATCGGTGGCTTTCGAAGGGTTACGAAGGCACTTACAAGTTTCGCAGTAAAAGTCATAGAATTTATCGTTTAATGACTAAATCTTTCCTCTTATTAACTTAAAATCTTTATTTTAACTTCAGCAACTGATTCCTTTGTCATTTTAAACATTTTAGTAGCCTATACTTCTTCATACGAGTGGTTATTATTGATATCAGCTACAAAAACTGATAACGGCTCTTTCCGTCCGAAGCATTCAGTTAGGTTATGCTCCAATTCCCAGTTTACCGATCGCACCGTCTGTATAAATCCGCGATGGACGTCGTCGAGACTACCGGAAAAAATGTTGTAATAAAAAATAAACATATGAGACCGTTTGTGAAACTAAATAAAATTTTAATTTATTTTTAACTAACTATTATATATTGGGGAACTGACCTATGAATGTAATTCTGTCTACACGAGCGACGATAGCTATGTAGCTAATTTCATGTATGTACGTATGTTTGTATGTAAAGTATAGCTTTTAATTAAGAGAATCCTTTAATTCATCAAAATCGATACTATGATGAAAGATATCAATGTTCAGCATGCAGTAGATTGTTAATCCTATCTAATCGTAACTGAGAACTCACAAGTGTCTGAGATTAAAAATTACAATTTTCAACAATAAAAATACAACTTATAAACTTACAATTCAAAAATACTCATAACAAGGGCATTACATTTAGAAAGGAGACGAATATTCTCAAGAATTTCCTAAGTAAAAAAAGGTCAAAACAATGACGTTAACGACTAACGAGACTTGGTCTCAAGGTAAAGGTGCTTGTTAAGCTGGCGGTAAACACATAACTATCAAACAATTCATCTTACTTTTTTTTAAAAAAAACGAAAAGAAACGAAATATAAAAAATTATGATCAAAAGATATATTTTGAGCTATCCATTTTTAAAGGCGACTAGTGGTTCGTAACTAGTTGTGGGTTGGGTGGTTCTTCCGAGGAAGTATAGTGTAATAGAAAAGCCAGCGTGAAATAGCAACCGTAGCAGTGTTTCGTATGGTGAGAGTAGGGAACCGGAGTGCCAGTTACTGGCGGAGAACTCCATCATAGTTCTCTGGGGTTGCGCTTGTGCTAATTGAGTCTTTGTTGAAGATATATATAGATGCTTATGGCCGTAATCTTTACTTACCATTATATGACCTGTGAGCTCGTTTGTCACTTGCAGTATCATAAAACCCTTTGTTTTGGAATCGAGTAGGAATCTTCAAAAGATACCTCTTGGGGAAAAGAAAAGGGACAGGGGAAAGACAAGAAACAGGGGTAGACAAGGGAAGATCGAAGATTATTACCACTAAACCCCTTCGATGGTCACCCTCAGTACATTGAACTCCGGTGTTTCCAACGGAACGCATCGGCGGTGCAGTATCATAAAACTCTAATCGAGTTATAACGAACCTTTCGCCGTAACCATCGCAAAAAAAGTGTAATGAATAAAATAACTAAAGACTTATTTTATTTATTACACTTTTTATAACAAATAAGCTAATTACGAATTTTCCCCATTGAAAAGCACCAATTCGAAAATTTTAGTAACATAACAATTTTCAAAAGAGCGGCATTAAAACTTTTACTTTTACTATTTACGATTAATATTCATGGAACGCTACACGGTTAAATAATTTGTTGATATTGTTGAAATTCTCTAAAACTTATGTGGACAACTTGGTAACGTCAACGTAAGAATGTTTAACTCACAAACAGCAATAAATAATACACCAACCGCAATAATAATCGTATCGGTATTGCACTTCTCATTACAGAAGGTGCACGTGTTCGATCCATCCGGACTACAAAGAATACACAACAACTAAATATCTCAAAATCCTCCCTGCATCGGTTGGTGTATGAGCTGCACCTCTATCCGTACAACTGTCAGCTGACCAAGCCATCCCGGCGAAAGTTGTATTCAAGCCGACGGATCATTATGATCGGCAAACACATCACTTGGTCAATTGGTTTTGCAGAAGCGATAACGATAACTTTGTGATTTAAATTATCTATATTGATAGGCGGTTGCATTACGAGTCGGGTGGTACCGTAAATATATAAAATTTTCAGATCAGGTGATCCTAAAGTGATCAAAAGAAAATAGCATCCTCCAAACCTATGCATACTTAACGGGCTACTGTTTACTTTAGCATTTGGGCCATTTTTATTATTATTATTTAAAATTTTAAGGAAATGCAGTAACCGTGAATGTCCTTTATAACCGCATTATGATTTTTGGATTACTGTGCCTTCGAATATCCACTTCATGATGCTTTGGCAGTCGTGGTTTTGTGGTCTTTTTTATAGTCACATGTCTATTCCAGCATGTCTGAGTCAGCAAGGTGAGGTTGATCGCATAGGTGCAAAAGTGCAAAAAATTTGTTAATAAAACACAGGTGTGCTAAGACAACTGAGAATGATATTTGCTGATATATTATTTAATATATAATCACATAATTTAGCACTGCAATAATAATACTACTGCTTGCTCAAAATGAAAAACTATTCTTGAAATTTATTTTGTGCGGTCTCGATGGGACTCATTGTTAGGGTAACGTAGTATAAACGGGATTTCTCGATAAATTTTACGTTAGTCAAATGATTATATTTTCCTTAATTTAATATCTTTTGATCAGTAATAACTTGTACCTTAGTTTCCTAATGGTTGTTATTTCGATTTATGTCTTTTTGAATTTGTCAAAATAAATTTGTCTTTGCTTTCTATATTATAACAAAAGGTCTTGACAAAGACACATTTCTTTTGTGTTTATAATAAGCTAACAAATCTTTTGTTTGAGCCATGTATTGTTTGTTGATGTTTGCAATTGTTCGAATAGCGAACTATATCAACAGAAAAATGTTTATATAACCGCCGATTTCGCTATACGAACTCATCTTGTTTAGCTTTGTCTAAAATATTAGAATAACCAATTTTACAGCTTATTATAAATTATAAGATATAAAATAAATCAATATCAAAAAAGAGCAATAATTTGAAATTACTAAGCGACACCTTTTCAATACGAACTGGGGAATGAATTGGACAAAATTTTAAATGGTTGGGTCCATTTTTAAACTTTTCTACTGGGAATTAAGAGGTTTTTTTATTTAAATTTAGCATTAAAATTACAGACCAATTAATGTAAAGATTAAGGGTGGATTAAGAAATTAAAGCTTTAAAAACCTTGCCTGTTTGTATATAATATACGAAAATACACATTTAAATCCTCCCTGGTTCGTACTCAGTGTGAAGCAATGATTATCCTTTAGACCAAGTGGCTTTCTATTAAATAGAAATGTACCCACGCTCTTCAAATATTTCGTACCCGCAGGACTAACTCAAATAGTTGAGTCGACGATGAAGTTTAATTTAGTTGTTAATTAGTTGCCTGGGACATTTGTCTATGTCAGCAAGGGTAATGTTTTGGGGTAGGAAGTAACAAAAAAATAAGTTAGAGTTAGTTTTTGTCAAAACAGTACACATGAGAATTACATATAAGGGGTTATAATACATATACGAATGGTATCTGTTTATTTCTCTTTCTTTATTTAATTCCTGTTGTGGTGTGGAGGGGTGTTTAAATTTTATAGTACGCGACTTATATTAATCTGATAAAGAATGCAATTATTCAATTTTGAAATGCAAATTCATCTTGCTTTGTACAATGAACTAAAACTTTTAATGAGATCTGTATTTCTGAAACCAAATAATATTTCGTTAACATGAAATAACTGTAAAGACTGGGGCGGACTACGCTGCAAGATCATCTCTAGAGAAAAGTCTTGTGTCCAACTGTGGGAGGTATAAAGGCTTATTACATGTTGAACTACTTTACTAAGAATGCCAAGTCAAGTCATACACACACATATCTGATTAATTACTGAGTGAAATATATTTAAAGGTAAAATCTACTGGTTAAAACGTTAAATTTAACGGGTGTGCTCTTTTAAGGTGCACATATTTCTCAACTTTAATATTGCGTGTAAGAATCCCTTATCGCGATGAAATATGAAATATTATAATTGAAGCTTCGCCACCTTCTGTTACACTTGTGAAACTCGACAATTCTCGTAAAATGAAGACATTATTTCGAAAAACATGTTACGTAGAAAATAACTTTCAAGTGATTTTACCTTTTGTGAAAGGAAATAAATAATTGGCCTAAGAAACATTTATTTATTAAATCGTTAGTTAAGTGATGGACGATGATATGAATGATAAATACAATAAATCTGGATGTAAATGTATTTTCTAGTACCAACAAAGTACTACTAATTTGGATTGAAGCCAACTTTTTGCTGACAGAAGCTTAGAGGCTACAAATATGATGTACATAATTTAAGTTTGGAACATTTTCAGGTAACATCTCATTGCGTTTACTCACAGTTTGTTAGCTCTGTCGTGTTAATATTTTATTTACCGCAGTGTAAGTGTAACATTGATTAATAATTGTGTAGATACTCGTAGTAAGTACATATTTTAAATTTCAAACTATAAATATTTATGATACTATAAAAAAAATTCTTTAATAGTATTAAGGGTGATAAATCAGCACACAGTTCACCTTATGGTAATTGATGTCTGTGGATCACAACATCTACATCCATCTTCTAATAAATATAAGAACATGTGCGTTGTCTCTTGACTGAGACTGTCATTGTGGACTGAGATTTTTTTTTTGTAGATTAGGTGGCGGGTTCCAGATGGAATGCCTACATGTAATTGGATACCTGGATCCTCATACACTCAACAAAAATATATTATATAATTATAACTTTGATATTCTGTAAGGGCATGGTTTTACCACGTTGAACTGACTTTATTTTGCAGCGATAAATTAGTTATACGTGTGGCTCTATCTCTCTTAAAAGTTTAACTATATTAAGTGAATATTCCACACACTTGGTAATAACTACGTTAAAACTTGCACGAATTTTCCTAAAAGTAATTGGTGCTGCGAATTTTCAATCGTTTGGCAAAATGAAGATTAACTAATATTTGAAAAATATTATAATATACCCTTTGATGTTGTGTCTAATGTAAACTGTTAGGATTACGTAGAATATATAATTCTCTTTGATTGTAATACAATTTTTCGAAAACGCCCATATTTTTTTTTACATTTATATTTTAAAGAACTACATAAGTGTTTACTTTATTACATAAGTTAGTTTTCAAATTTAAAAAGAGTTTCCTTCTGCAGGCATTTGTTTTTAATACTTAAATATAAACGTAATTCTTAGTTTTTTGGGTCAGTTGACAAGTGGTACAAATTTGGAATATTTGATTTAACTTTCCATTACTTTCGACATTTCTAATTTTAAAACAAATTATTTTCAAAATATTTGTAAATAAGGTGGTACCGTAATAAAATGTAGCACTTCATCTAGAGCTAAAATAATGGAGTTTCTCGTGGCGGAATAATGGATACCAAGGCCGCAAAAGCCAAAAACGAAGGAATGTAATCTGTGTTGAGCTTAAGGCTGCTTTAATAGCAGCTATGTGCCAGGATGCGTAGTGTTGATACCCGCAAATCTGATAGTTATTCATATAGACAATAAGTCATATGCTTATCTCAAGTTAGCTCTGGTGGAAAAGGGTTAAATGAAACATTTTTTTTATATATTCGCTGAAGTGAGGGATGATAATAGAGTTATGCAAAGTGGAGCAAAGCTAGATAGAAACTTTGCGTAAAGCACGTCTTCTTCACGCATCTCCCAGCTTCCTCACACAACCCTCGCGGAAAGGCCTTAGAATACTTATCCTTACTGACAAGTGCGGTGATGGAGGTTAACCTTAACAACTTGATTATTCACAGACAGATAATTTTGACATTTTTTTTACAATTATTATTGGTGTACGAACAGTTTAGCTGGTGTATATATATCCATTCTTCAACAGTCAAGATGAAGGTCCGTTATCATTTCTGACGATTAGATAGAACATCTATTTACCAGTTATTTAGTTAGTTTTATTTTTAGCTTCTCTTACAATCTTTTCGTCGACTGAGCCATTCGTGCTACGTGCTATGTTTCTCTCTGCATCACTGTACCATATAGAGATTAAAGACATCTAGCATTTTTCTTCATAAAGAACATCAACGTGTAACTGTAGCGTACATCATATTTTATTTATATGAATATGATTAGATATCAAATGAAAGCTTGTGTTTGATCGATAGTGCTGTCTAGTCGTGTCGTGTCGAGACAGTCACGAACTCTCAGTAAGCACATGAGACGTTATAATGACAATCTTCATAGAAAACCACTACTTTTATATTACTTGTAATGGCTTGCTCGAATAATGTAAGATAGATCTATCGATCATTGGAATATTATTATATATATATATATATATATTATTTAATTTAAATAAGGTGCGCATGAAATCGTTGCCCCGTTGATTTGCATTAGATGATATCTATTAGTTGTTACCAGGTGAGGTCAAATGCAGAGGATAGATGATATGGTACAGTACGAAGATTCGTAAATACATATACCCTTAACCATCTCCCTTTCTCGTCCAATGTAATGCACTATGCATTATATTGGACTAGAAAAGGATTCGATTAAGTGCAAGATCTCATGCAGATCTTATTTCTTCGATCATCATCGATGCATATGATCGAAGGTTGAGAAATCGTAAACTAAATAAGGGCTTAAAGAAAAGTCCGCCTCTCCTGAAGATGTTATGTAAAAAAATAACTTGTAAATGTACTTTATAAGGTATGAGTACGATATTTTCTATATTGAAATCTTGTAACAATTTTGAAAAATTTTAGCATTTTATTCTCTAGACTTTGAAGCGATAACATGTTGTGATATTGTCAATACCTTTCCTAAAGAATTTTTTTGCCATGAGAAATTTATTATTATTCAATAAATAAATACATTATTCAGGACGTTTAGATATGCTTTTTTGATGTACTTAATAAAGCTATTTTTAAATGAGAGGTGTAGGGTGAAATAATGTAGGTGTTGTGCAGCAGTTTTTCTACATAAGTTTCATGATTCCTACTTGAGTAATTCGTTTTTTAAATAATTATATCAGAAATTAATAGTAAATCTTTTCTCATTAGACGACTACTTTACGTTGTATGATATCTAAATATTATCAATAGTTGATATAAATTGTAGGTTTTACCATTTAAAACAAGTACCTGTTTAATTTGTTTAAATAACCTTTACGTAACACACTGCTGCTCAATTCCTTTTCGCTCCTTTCCGCTATTCGAAGCATTGAAAAGTTCTTTAGTAGTATTTTAAAAGGAGGCCTGCGTCATTTTTAATACACATTTTAAGGATCAACTATTTGTATTATTTATTCAAACGATATAAAAATTAAAAGCCAACCTTCGCCTCCTATTGTTCGCCTTACGCCGATCGTGCGTAGGCGGGTCGCTTGCGTAGGCGCCGCAGTCGCCCTCTGCGCTGTGCCCCGCCCCCATTTCTGTCCCATGCCACACACACCGTCACTGACACTTCGCCTCTGACACCCCTGACAATCACACAAGGCTGAACACCATTTCACCAATTAATTTTTTTTTCAGGGGTGTCAAATGGTTGGCTTGCACGCCGCGTATCTCCCGGACGGCTCGCGACTCTAATGTGAAGCGTAGCGTCGCATGCGCATATCGCATGCCTTCTTACTCCGCTGTTAATTGTTGAGTGGCGAGCGGTGACAGCTTTGGCTCGGGTGTATTTAATTATCTCTATTAGGGACAAGTGTCTATGACCTGGAGTCATGTTCCTTAAATAACATCGTTGAATATTCAATTTGAGGAGGAGGGAAGTCATATTTATGCTGATTGCTTCGCCTTAAGTTTTGGAATAAAACTTTACCTACTGAAGATAACTTGTATATCTACACCGTAAGTAACAAAATTGTTTAAATGGTTATAATTGCTTTCTATAATATGAAGTTCGCGTATTTAGCGTATTTACAAAATTAAATTTATTGTGTAACATAAATAAGTAACCAAACTGTCTTACATACATATATTTAATGGTTACTAACTAATCCATTGAATTTTAGTCTTAAAAGATCAAAAGGCTTATAAAGATCAGTAGTTTAATTTCTATATTTATCTATATAACATTTTAAAATGTAGATGTATTAAATGCAAATGCTCTATAGCTGTTAAAAACCGCCTCATTTAAAAACGCTCACCTCTTAACACTTATACTTGCATTGTCCACGGGCTAATTGTTTCGCGGTCCGTCTCAGAAATCGCTTCGCTCTCGTTTCTACTAATTACACAAGCCGCTGCTTTCCCGCTGGAAAATGTCGACGGAAGGAACATCTGTCCATCGGGTGTTGTAACTAAAAAAAAAAATTTTACAAGTTTCTGGTAGACTGAATAATATAATTAAAATAGAAACGATTGCATTGGTATACAAAAACCGAAGATACATTCAGCGACTCAGAAAGGTCCGTAAAAAAGAGCGCACAAAACGAATGTTCACTTTTTCACATAACTTTTCTTTTTACACGTTAATAATAAAAACTAGAATATGTGATCATAATTTTTAAAGAATTAAAGGGTGTACATATATAATGGTAAGTTATGACTGCCTATAAACAAATACATCCATTCTCAATAAAGATTCAAGATGCATATGCGTTGTCACTCGTGAGTACAGTAATGGAATGCCTCGCTACCAATAACTTGGTTTCCGAACGAAACTCTGCAGAAATAGGCTGCCGTTTGACGGTCGTATGATGTGAGGGAGTACTTCTTCCTTGTTTGAGCCGATCCATTCATGCTGTAGCTAGAAAGTGTGGCTATAAAAATTTATTGTTATTTCTAGGATATGACAACTAATCTAGTGCTTTAAGTGCAGATAAAATTTCTCGCAGTAGGTCACCGGCTTTCTAGCAATTTAACAAAGCAGAGAAGCAAGCCCAAACAGAAAAAGTTTTTCCTTTGTTATTGAATTTAATTTCTAAACGTATTACGTTAATCTGAATTTATGGCATCATGGTGAGAGGGGAGGGAGGCGAGAGGCGTAGCAAAATGAGCCTCGATATTCCTTTGTTTCATTTTACCGAAGATTTTATTGCTTCTATTGTTAAAGCCTCAGAAATGAGAACATTATGTATTTATATAATTTCAATATGTGTTCAATATACCATGTGGCGTGGTAGTTAAGGTTTCCAGGTGAGGAACAATATTTGTGCATTGCTAATTTTGGCTTTAGCTTAAGTTAGCTTTTGGGTCTGTATGAACACATTCATATGTGTATATGTGTGTCCCGCGTGATTAATGATTTCATGTGCCGCGGGAATCACTTGCCATCAGGTGAACTGTGTACTCGTTTGCTACTCTCAATTGTATAATGTAATTATAAAAAATATTTTGGCAACTGCTCTACATCGGATTTGGGGAAGGGAACGACGTGTGAGTGTTTATGTAAATGCTTACGGCATTATAATATATATATCATACGCAGTTGATGTCATCTAGTTGTAGCCAATAGATACCGCCGTGATCGGAATTAACCAGGACGTCGTTATCATACATATATCATGCGCAGTTGACGTCATCTAATAGTAACCAATAGATACCGCCGTGATCGGAATTAACCAGGTCGTCGTTATAATGCATATATCATGCGCAGTTGACGTCATCTAATAGTAACCAATTGATACCGCCGTGATTCGGAATTAACCAGGTCGTCGTTATAATACATATATCATGTGCGGTTGACGTCATCTAGTAGTAACCGATAGATACCGCCGTGATCGGAATTAACCAGGTCGTCGTTATAATGCATATATCATGCGGTTGACGTCATCTAATAGTAACCAATTGATACCGCCGTGATTCGGAATTAACCAGGACGTCGTTATAATGCATATATCATGCGCAGTTGATGTCATCTATTTGTAACCAATAGATACCGCCGTGATCGGAATTAACCAGCTTGTCGTTATAATACATATATCATGCGGTTGACGTCATCTAGTAGTAACCGATAGATACCGCCGTGATTCGGAATTAACCAGCTTGTCGTTATAATACATATATCATGCGCAGTTGACGTCATCTAATAGTAACCAATTGATACCGCCGTGATCGGAATTAACCAGGACGTCGTTATAATACATATATCATGTGCGGTTGACGTCATCTTATAGTAACCGATAGATACCGCCGTGATCGGAATTAACCAGCTTGTCGTTATAATACATATACCATGCGCAGTTGACGTCATCTAGTAGTAACCAATAGATACCGCCGTGATCGGAATTAACCAGGTCGTCGTTATAATATATATATCATACGCAGTTGATGTCATCTAGTTGTAGCCAATAGATACCGCCGTGATCGGAATTAACCAGGACGTCGTTATCATACATATATCATGCGCAGTTGACGTCATCTAATAGTAACCAATAGATACCGCCGTGATCGGAATTAACCAGCTTGTCGTTATAATACATATATCATGCGCAGTTGATGTCATCTAGTTGTAGCCAATAGATACCGCCGTGATCGGAATTAACCAGCTTGTCGTTATAATACATATATCATGCGCAGTTGATGTCATCTATTTGTAACCAATAGATACCGTCGTGATCCGAATTAACTAGGACGTCGTTATAATACATATATCATGCGCAGTTGACGTCATCTAATAGTAACCAATTGATACCGCCGTGATCGGAATTAACCAGTTCGTCGTTATAATACATATATCATGCGCAGTTGACGTCATCTAATAGTAACCAATAGATACCGCCGTGATCGGAATTAACCAGGTCGTCGTTATAATACATATATCATGCGCAGTTGATGTCATCTAGTTGTAGCCAATAGATACCGCCGTGATCGGAATTAACCAGGACGTCGTTATAATACATATATCATGTGCGGTTGACGTCATCTAGTAGTAACCAATTGATACCGCCGTGATTCGGAATTAACCAGGACGTCGTTATCATACATATATCATGCGCAGTTGACGTCATCTAGTAGTAACCGATAGATACCGCCGTGATTCCGAATTAACCAGTTCGTCGTTATAATACATATATCATGCGCAGTTGACGTCATCTAATAGTAACCAATAGATACCGCCGTGATCGGAATTAACCAGGTCGTCGTTATAATACATATATCATGCGCAGTTGATGTCATCTAGTTGTAGCCAATAGATACCGCCGTGATCGGAATTAACCAGGACGTCGTTATAATACATATATCATGTGCGGTTGACGTCATCTAGTAGTAACCGATAGATACCGCCGTGATTCGGAATTAACCAGGACGTCGTTATAATACATATATCATGCGGTTGACGTCATCTAGTAGTAACCGATAGATACCGCCGTGATCGGAATTAACCAGGACGTCGTTATAATACATATATCATGTGCGGTTGACGTCATCTAGTAGTAACCGATAGATACCGCCGTGATCGGAATTAACCAGGACGTCGTTATAATACATATATCATGTGCGGTTGACGTCATCTTATAGTAACCGATAGATACCGCCGTGATCGGAATTAACCAGGACGTCGTTATAATACATATATCATGCCCAGTTGACGTCATCTAGTAGTAACCAATAGATACCGCCGTGATCGGAATTAACCAGGACGTCGTTATAATCTTACGACCTATCCCGACCGGAATATACAAATAGTAAGTACACTTTACTTTGCATATGACGTTTGTTAGCCTATCGCATAAATGATTGAAAGTGTTTTTTTATTAATTAATTAATAAAAAAACACTTTCATTAATAACGTCTGAATTCCAAATAAGGAAATATATTGATATAAAAAGCATTCGAATGTACAACGATCGGTTCGTGAGTCAAAAGTAGTCGATAGCTAGCTTTTTACTGGTTTAATTATTGTTTTACAGGATGTTTCACATTCGCGAATTGATCTAATGCGTTAGTTAAGTACTCTTAAAAGGCTATTATTATAATATTGAATTCAATAAACTAATTTGAATAAAAATGTAAAACCGTAACTTATTTTTAAATTGTTTTAATAATAATAATAATAATTTATTTATTAAAAGTAACATAGACTCATTTGTTAGTAACATTTTTTGTTTAAAACTATTGTTAGTAAAAAGTACATATAAATTTATACTAACTTATTTATATATTCTATTTGAAGACGTACATAAGTATTAAATTACGTTATGTATAAAAAACATTGCGTTATGTACAAGTTGGCCTAGTACTTTTCTTCGTTTATTGTACAATAACGAAATACTTCACTACAGATATGACTATTCCTATATCCTAAAAATATTTTTTTAATTTTATGTGGATGTTGAATGAATGATTATACGAGAAAAAAAAGTATAATATAAACTAGATAAAACACGTTAAATATAAAAAAAATAAAATGGCTGTTAATGAGCCCTTTGATAGCGGAGTCTTTTCAGTAGTATTACTATATTCTTATTATTGACTACAACTATGGTAACGAGTGTATTATTTCCTTTCTTTCGATCTTTCTAACGTCTTAGCCACGTGGTGGTCTAACAATTTAAATATATACCTTGATGCTCCACAATATCGCTCACAGCATCTCAGAAAGCCAAATAGCGAGAATGTTTTGCGGAAGATAATATTGCAGTCGTGTTCCGCTCTAAAGACCGAGCTTAGCACGAGTTATGTTAATTAAGCTTTTTTTGTACACCGTGCACCGTGCTTTAAAAATAAGTATTACTTTGCACAATTATGTTACAGATATGGGTGCATATACACATCGTATCATCTTAAAATAACTGTATATTCTTTTAACATTTTAACTAGCTTTGAATTTAGAGTGAAAAGGGAATTGAATTAGCTTTGACAAAGACGAAAGATTTACAGTTATTGCCAATAAAAAGTGCTTGGACTTATGGACGGCTCGGTGGGCACGGGTGGTAATTTTTTGATGGTCGAAAAGAGTATTGGAATTGAGACCCAGACGGATTACGAGGAGTGACTGACGTATAAACGATGGTCGACGACTTCTTATGACACCGAGGTTATGTTAGGCTGGATAGAGCGGGCACAAGATTATTAGTTGGAGTACTCTTTCAACCAAGACTGGATATGGATTCGGATTTATCATAGTTTTTGTGTTTGCTTATTACGCTCTATTTTGACTATTTATTAGAATCGGAACTACTTTGTGGATGTTAAAACAACTTTCGGGGTACAATACGGCAAAGTATTTAGTTTTTTTTATAGAATTACTGGCAAACGAGCAAGCAGCTCACCTTCTGGTAAGTGATTATCGCCGTCAATGAACATCCGCATATATATATATATATATATCTTATATATAATTGGCTCGTGACGAACATACTGTAGCGTTAAATAGCAGCTTAACGCTGTTGTATTTATTTATAGTTGTGTGGCGAGAGTTGCGATCCGGGATCAATTATTGGTCTTCAGTTATCAGGGGGAAAACTAAATTCCATCCTAAATCTTTGTTTATAGATGCAGTCATCACTTAGATAACTTATCACTGCGCTTGCGCTTATTAAAAAAAGATTAAAAATAAAATAAAAATTAAAAAATTACAGCAGCAACGTGGCGGCTTTACTACGTTGTTTCTTTTCTTCAATGTTATTCATTAAATTTGATATTCGTCAAGTCATGCTTGTATGTACAGTTTAATAATTTCTTCGTGAGTGTTGCCACGTTTCACTGCACATTATGATTTCGTGCGTTTCCAAGTATGTTGCACTCGATCGTTTAGATCATCTGAAAATTGTTATACAGTTTGAAATTGTTTTTCTTTGTATTATCGCATGCCTCAATGTCACGGGAGCGTCCGAATGGGACGATATAACGGTAAAATAATAAAAACATTATCGAGGAGTACTTGTTTTTTTTTTATAAAAAAATACTTTAGAGCCAACATACATGCAGATGATGTTTTTTTTTTTTATAAAGTTAGGGTAGTAAGCAAGCATCCATGTCACCTAACGACAATCTCCTAGAAAACGCATTAAGGTGCAGTTGTGTTGTCATTCAGATAAGTGCCTCTTTACTCATTCGGTCACCGGTTAACTTTACTCAGTAAATGACACACAGTAGCGTAAGGCCTTCTTTAGTGTTGGTAATTACGACAATTGTGTATTACTCCCATCGAGTTGACTTGTTCGTACATCCCCTATATTTTAACCCATTGCACTCGGAGTAATTTTTAATATGGCCTACCAAAAGCTCTCGACTAATTTTTACAAAATAACTTTTTGAGTTTCAACATGTCGCCTTAACGGCGACAACAGAGCGACTTGCTCGTCTTATTATGTCGCCGCTCAGGCGAATTCAGAGTAGAAAGGGTTATTACCAGTGTGACTGGTACGCATTAAAAGTGTGGCCATAAAAGTTTATTATTGCAAAGTTTATTGCTATGATAAATACATCTCAAGTTGGAAGAAGTTCCTTTAACCGCCAAGCTAGGCAGGAACCGCAGGTCCAGATGTTGGTAATAGTTTTCCCTGTATATTTAAATTTAATAGGAAATGTTCAAGATATTTATTGCTTTGTGTGTTAGAAGCTAGAGTATTTTATATAGGCACTATGATAGAAAACTAAATACTATACCATGAATACAATTCACGTGTTGGAGTCACGTCGCGGCACTAAACTAGCTGTATTATGACTAGGTTGATATGACTGGCATAGGACCAGGCTTTCGGGAGTGTCAGAAGTGTAAACTGGTATTTACCATTTTGTCTCGTGAAAGAAAGAAGCTGGAGATTTTTTTGATTTTTTTGATTTGAGAGAAATTGCAGCTAAATGCTGATGTGCTCTCGTCCTTCGTCGGAGACGTTAATTACTGGTGACGAGGTATTCCATCTCAGTGCTCAAGGGGGCAACACATCTGCATTATGACTCCTTGTCAATGATGAATGTAGATGTCAAGGGCCGCATGAACTACTTTTTTTTTACATTGGGAAATGCCTACGCATACCCACCCCTGCGGGGGCAAGGATGGGTTATGTCGGACTCGCACCGACTAAAACCCCATGGTGTTCCTCCATCATCGCGTATAGCGGGGTCACGGGAACGCTTTTGCACACATCCGCGACCCCGACACCCGACCAGGCGGCCTCTTCTCCGGGGGAGGACATCTCCCTCTCCACTCCTCCAGTGAAGGCGCGCCGGGACACGGACGCGCCTTCCGACTCGGCCTCCTCTGCAGGTGGGAAGCGGACTCCCCGAGTTCGCCCCCCAGAGGCCATGGGGGCCAGGAAAGCACTAAGCAATCCCAGCCCCCTGCGGCGGATGACGCAACACCGACACTCCTCTCCCTCCGCGAATCCGCCTCGGCTACTGAGGGCGGGGAAGACGGCCTCGCTTCGCCACTTCCGCCCCCAGCAGTCCACCGACACGCTTCCGAGGCGAGCCCTTAACGAGCCCACCCGGAGCGGCCTTAGAGCGCCTTAGGCCGGCCATTTGGGTTCCTCTTCGCTTCACCAGGGGTGACCAGCCACGGTTACTAAGCCCCCCGCCACGACAAGTCGAGAACCCTTCGGGGCATGAATCACTTACCATTAGGTGAACTGTGTGTTCGTTTGTTACTCTGAATGTAATAAAAGAAAATAACATCTAGATAAATTGATAGCACTTGATACCTCCGTCTTATCGAAAGATTTGTGAGGTTGATGAGTATATACATTTATTATTTTCCTAGACGCGCAACCATCTCGTATTTTAGTGATTTATAGCTGGGCCTTTTACAGGCGGTAAGATGAATTCCGTCATTTATCGGACACCTCGAGATTAGTTTTTCATATCTGAGCGACGACATTGCGTCGCTTAAGGGACGAGCTGGGTTAATGGATTTTTGCACTCTTATTATATTATATTATACGGGTATCAAGTAATACGTATAAAAACACTTTTATTGGTGTAATTAGGATATTTACAAGGATTTCCACTATCGGACATACATTGGCTAACTTTTGGTACAAACCAAGCTTTAATGAAATCTTCTTACGGTGCCTCGTCAATGCTGAAAGTTGGCCGCCAACTTTGTAAATTTGTCCCGGCCCAGAGCGAGACGAAACAAATACCAGCTTCATTTATTTAATACACATGATAGGCATTCTATTTTACTACTTAGGATTAATAACAGATATCTTAATCATTGTTTAAGTATGAACGTAGATGTCATGGGCGGACGTACTAACTTAAAGGTACATTAAAGAAGTGAATATAGATAAAAACCAGCTAGATTATATAACTAATTTGAGGAGTGGTCCAAGTGCGAAAATTTTAACGACTATCGTTAGTAATATTCGTAGGAGGTCCAACAATGTATGTTTGTGCCAAATATCACGATTTGTGTACGCACTTTGGCATTCATCCAGACAGTTAAGTCAGCAGATTACAATGCTTGTCGTATATGTGGTGTCCTTTTATTGAGCACCTCTTCCAATACAATTTGTACGCCCGTTAGCAGCTCGTAACATTCTGTTGTTTTCGGTAACAGCTTTACCAAAGATAATGATGTCCAAGAATTTTCTGTTATTGGGCATTGCAATCGAAGTTTATGGCTAACACTTCAAGATGTATAAGATAAAAATATTTTTTCTTAATTAAGTATTTTTTTACGGTTTTCCACTAATATATAGGGCATATTCCGTTCATTATATTTCAATGCTTCTGTTCTGACCAATATAGTTAATTTTCAACCATGACTGTTATATAATGTCTTGATGTGGGTCAGGGACATTCACGTAAATGTCCAGAGGCATGTTGCTTCATTAGTATATCCACGTCTTTACTACGAGAGAAAGTTAGTGGTATGTTATATTGCATTTCGTTCCATAAACGATATGATATGAATTCAGTTATCATTATTTACAACCCGCAGTAGGTGTATTGTAAGACATAGGTTGAAACTAAACGGTCAAACTTATTTCAATTGCCTCGGTATCAAGACGTGTAAAATATTTTAATGTAAAAACAATAAGAAATTGTTGTCTACAAATATATAACTCTTTAATATAAAAATAAAGAACAGATGTAAGAAGAAAGTGTGGCAAATTAGTGCTACATCTATAGATGTATACATCTAAAATCGCATCGACTTTGCAGGTCAGCAATTGAACGGCAAGATGTTACCGGTGTGATTGTATTCAAGCGAATCATTCGTGTTTATGTAATTACAATTAAATGTATGTAAAATAGATGTCATTGGACGAAGTAAGAGTTATGTATACACACGATATGTTTTTTTTATTCTCTACTTAGTGTGTGTCAAGTTTCGTTTATATTTTCAAATTAATCGGCAGTTTTTACACGTGAGTAATCTATTTAATATGGTAATAAAACGAAATCGCACGTAATATTCGCTGACTAGAATGTTTTCTGATGATTATGACTGATCGACACGTAAACGTTTCAATAAGTCAGGATGATTAAAAACGAGCAAACTGTTCGCCGGTTTATAAGTGATGGCTGCGGTCCATACGAGCGTGAAATAGCGGCATAATACTGCTGTGTTTCGTATGGCGAGTGTAGGGATCCGGAGAATTTTATTACTGGTATGTGGAATTCCAACTCAGCCTACAAGGGTGACAACGCATCTGCATTATGATTCCTTGTAAAGGATGAATGTAGATGTCATGGGCCGCAAGATTCACTTAACATCAGGTGAACTGTGTGCTCGTTTGTAACTCTGAATTTTATGAAAACACTTTAATCATTAAATTTAAAGATTTAATAAAGTATTTAGTAATGCTACTAACATTACTACTAATATGCCGTTTAACCACTTCAACTAAGCTGAAAATGTTTGTTCTAGGAGATGGTTCACGCCAATATATTGTATTGTGCTTAGTGACGTGCAATCGGAAAGTCCAGCAGTGGACTTATATAAGGTGATGATAATGATGAAATAACAATTATATATAATAGTATTATACAATAAACGTTTTATATCAAGCCAGAATCGTAAAACCTAAGTAGACGCAGCTGTTTTCTTTCGCAGTACATAAAATGCAAATACTGCACCACACATTACAGTTGGCCGTTGCATTATGAGTGGCTCTATAGAAACCCATTCGTGTTTGTAAAAGGATATAAATAAGAGTACACTAGCTTTTACCTCTGGCCGCCGCAATTAAAGCTAATGCGTTCACAAATTTTGGTCATGCTGCATTTTACTTTGTTTTTTACTAATTTTTTTTTGCGGACGGGGACGGTAGTTATGGAACTGGTGTTTAATTTAAGCTGTGGTTCCACGGTATATACACACATACGATACAAACACAGATAGGGCTAATTAAACAATCTGTATTTGCTCGAGGCTCTAATAATTTTTACAGTGGTAGAGCTAAACTGCAGCTTGTTTCTAAATGCAGAATGAATAGGTCAGCTCGACTGACGTAGGGCCACGACCACACAGAATAACGGCGTGAAATAGCAGCATAACGCTGCTGTGTTTCGTCTCGTGAGTGAAGGGATCCGGTGACCTTTATTACTGGTGAGGAGGCATTCCATCTCAGTCCTCAAGGGTGACAACGCATTTGCATTATGATTCCTTGTCAAGGATGAATGTAGATGCCATGGGCTGCAGGAATTGCTTAACATCAGGTGAACTGTGTGCTCTTTTGCAACTAAAACTCAATGTAATAAAAAAAAAACTTCGACGAAATTAATTCGCAATCAGAAGCTGCTTAAATACAAGGATATGGAAACAAATAACGAATATATTCTAGTGTGTTCCGCATACAGCAAACGTTAGTTATATTAATATGTTGAATTAAAAAGTATTCGTCATCCTTATTTCATAGTAGTGTGGTGTGGTTTTGTGCATGTGGCTTGGTGAAATACTCAGAATTAGAAAGCGCCAAACAACCGGAGGCCTGATGAGCTTTCTGGCGTCAACATAGCTGGATGTATCTCCAATAGTTGTTGGTCTTAATAACCTGATCCTATTTCCCGCAGACAATAATCCTCGTTTTTCCTGGAAATTTCATTCAAAATGTTTCCCACAAAAAGCTTGCGAAGAATCTAGTAGTACCTCCCATCGAGTTCCTTTTTTCCTAGCCGAGGCTTAGCCGAAGTTCTGCCCTCTCGGCCACCCTCAAGTCATTTGCTTTAGCGCCCAGGGTAACGGTGCAAGCCGAGACTCGCTCTCGGGAACCCTTGTGCTGTTGACCCATTAATAAAGGTCTCGGCTGAGTGCCCTAAGCTCTCGGTCACTTTTCAACCCGGTCAAGCTGTAAAAGTTCTCGGGATAACAATGGCCATAAAGAAAACTACCATGTTAATACCAGTGCGCGTTAGCTAAGTCAAAAAGACTTGATGGGAAGTCTAAGGTACGTGGAGTCTAGTATTGCAACCTGATATCCGGGTTACCGTCTTTTTTACGTTAAATACTTCTTGTAAATAATTGTAAGTAATAGACATCCGGGAACATTTATAATTGGACCATACCTTATATTGATGCACTTATAATGCACTTCCGTTCTATTTATATACTAAGGTTTAACTGATTGTCAACCTATTATTATATTAGTTGTTCTAGTAATCGATTCAAGTATTGATGCAAATAAATATTTTTGTTTTTTTTTTTCATAATTTCCAGTGTTTCCAGTGGTTAATTAATCTCTTTAGCGCCTAAGTTGAGTAAAGCTTCTTACTGGTCGAACGTTATTAAAAAGCGAAAAGAAATACACCTGTTTCTTTAACCTGGATTCATTTTTATTCTGTAATGTATTACGAAAATAATAAGTGCGCTTTTAAAAGCTTCCTCATCTCATCTGCTGTCTTCATTTAAATAACAAACGACACCCCAGCGGTCGACCCTCGGGTGTGTTATATAAAATATGCTTGAGTTATTTTATCGATACACGTCGGTGTCGAATTTCACCTCGAATTTGTTACGTTTAAATAAAATGGAGTAAATCGACTTGAAGCTTATATTTCCTCATCATCACATATCCTATCAATAGTTTTCTACTGTTGTGTAGGCTCTCCTATAGATTGCCACAAAGCGCCATCCTGGGTAACCCGTTTAGTACAGCTTAAGTTGAGCTATCTAGTTGAGCTTTTCCGTCTAGGTCGGCGCTACATCTAATGAGGGGTCCATACATTGCGATTGCTATCCCGTTGTAACAATCACTGATTCTTTGAAATTTAAAATATTATGCGAAATTTGTTTAGTACAATCATTTAAACTTATGACAATAAAAACAGCATGCTAATGCATTGTATACAATAAATTGTTATAGAATTATGGCGCAATTACATTAGGTCGCTAGGATTCGGGTGACAGAGCGAATTCACTCGATTCTGGCATCATTCGATTATTTGGGGTACTAGAATGAAGCCAAAGAGTGGCGTACTCGATTTAATCGTCGTTAACCCGAATTCCACAACATTTGAATTTGGGTTATCGACTAACTGTAATGGAAGTTAAATATATAAGTATATATATATAGCACAATTCTCACGCCGATTTTATATAACTAGCTTTAGGTCCAGTAGTTGCGACTGACCGAGGTAGGATAACGTTCTTCAGATTACCAACGTAATATACCGTGCTGCTGCATCTTGTGAAAGAAACAAACTGGAGTCCTTATTGCCAGGCATTATTATATCTTAATCTTCAAGGATCAAAGCATCTGAATTAAGATATCCTAACCCTAAAACTGCACGAGGGTGTCATGAGCTCCAGGGAACTGTATGCTCGTTTTTCACACCTAATATCAAAAATGGAAAATCTGAACTTGCCAATGGACCACGCAGTTTGATAAAGAGAATATACAGCTCGATACATTACTTAACAAGATACAGTGTTGATCTTCACCCTTTAAGATTAAGATACATCATTATCGGCGACCGCGTATTTGTGCTTCGGAAATTTATATATATATCGGATAAATATATATATATATATATATATATATATATATATATATATATATATATATATATATATATATATATATATATATATGCCTGCACGTAGCAGCGATTCTGCTGGGACATCTGCCGCTTGCGAGTTGTTTATGCAGTTTTCGTAAAATGTTTATTTGACTTAACTAATTGCTAATTAATCAATTTTGAAAAATTTACCTTGTAAATTCAGAAACTCTATATTTGTGAAATAATTTGGCACAAGTTACTTTATATAAATTAATTTTATATTTATATTTATTAATTAATAAAATTAAATATATAAATTCTATGTTATCCAAAATATGTAATCTCATAAACAAAAAAGGCCACTTGAATTGGAGTCCATAATTATATTAACGAACATTATAAAAAAAATATTAAATATGGAAATGATTATACATATCTTTTTTACCAATGATGTCTAAGCTACGAATAAACTTGTATAATTGAAAAATTATTCTGTATCTGTTATCTGAAAATAACTATATTTTGTATTTCTCCATAACATACAGAAATTTTCCATTCATGGAAATTTATTAAATCCATAAGCGGCAGATACTACCAAAATATAAAATCCCGTATATGTATGTACAATTTAAACGAACAAATGTCCGTAAACCTAGTCTATGAACACACAGTTTTGTCTAATGGCAAGTGAACTTACGGTATACGGATATACCGGGTCTCTGAAATTGCATGTGAACCTTCCACCGACTTTATTATACATTTACTTCGGACTAGGGAACGGAAAAAAAAAACAAGTAGCTTTGTTTTTTTCATTTTTTTTATATATATAGAATAGGTGGCAAACTCATCCGATTGTAAGTGAACACCGCCGCCCATGGACATCTGCAACAACACCATGTTTTAGTAAATGCCTTACGACCCTTAAATATATCCTGCACAGTTTGCCAAATAATATACAGGAAGATAACGCCGTGGTCAAAATCGACGTGGACGTCATTGTTTAACGACGAAATTGGATAACAGGTTTCCTTCAATCACGATGCGAAACACATTTGTATAATAAAAAAATATGATTCCAGTCCATTCCAGCTTCTTATATACAATGGGTTGGCTGAAGCTGAAGGTAGTACTTAATGACTATTCATACTAAAAACTGTACAAAAAATAGTAATTACTGCTTAAAATGACTAAGTAGGTATTCACAATTATTAAAACAGAATAATGTCATGAATAAATTAAAAAGTAAATAGAACGGAAAAACGGTACTTTTTGCGTTTTCAACTTTCTAGTAATGACTATATTGTTGTTTGCACTATAAGAAGTTGAAATTATATGCAAATGATTTTGATGGATCCGATAGTGTACAGAGCGTCTGTACGTGTGACAATTATTTAGAAATTGTTAAAGTGCTAAATAATGTAAATAAAACGTTTCTTTGTATATTGTACTAGCTGTTGCCCTTAGAGAGGAGTTCTATGCCCAGCAATGGGATTGATATAACACACACTCTCATATATATATATATATATATATATATAGACATATAGGCACACCCGATATATACGGTAAGGAAAAGCATTGACTAAATATAATAATGTTCAATTTATCTTTTTGTCAACTGTTTTATTCCAAAACATCATTTTACAACTACATTTTTACTTACAACTTACTTATTTTTAAAGCATTTGAAACTATTGTAAATGCTCTGATGCAACATAAAATGTATTCACTAAATCCGCTTAATCCGCGAATCCGTGCTAGGGTCGGGATTTCCGTGAATAAGTGATTCAACACTAAGTACTAAGTTGTTGAGCTATCGGGTTGCTCGAAAGTCTTAACAGAGCAATTTTGTACTGTCGAGTACAAAATGAACATACGGATCGAAGTTATACGCATAGAAATACATTTCAGATGTTGACAATAGGCTCTGTCTGAGTGTGGTTTTATATTAGGGAACCCATCATCTTTGTGAATGGGTGTTTGCCAAAAAATATATGGTACTGTCACAACGTCGTGGCGCCCACCAGATGGTGTCATATATTTTATTTTATTTTATTGGTCTACAAACGATTGTCTATTTTTAAAGTATGCCTTGACAATATATTATTTTTATATTTCTCCAACTAAATGCCCAATATATAAAAGAGTGGTTTCTTTTTGATTGATTGTGCATGCGTGTATATATATATATATATAGCAATGTAGTGAACATTTCTTGTGTAGTACTTTAACACCAAAGCTTTATATTTCTATTTTAATCCGAATCTTATTTATTGTTAAAATAGCCAACAAAAAGATGTACTGCGTCGCTATTAATCCAATGTTTTCGTGAAAACTCTGTGTAGACGATTTTTTCCAAGCACTTTAAATATACCGCACTGAAAAACCATAAACAGGGGACAAGCAGTAGAATTAAAGTTATGCTGTTGCCGTATCCAATTTATAGTCTTTTGAGATCATATCATGCGGTCCGTTGGTGTCCACAGATCATATAAATCATTCACCGTCAGGTTGTTCTCGTTTGTCACATTGATTCCCTTAAATATTAAAGTTATCATATGCGTGGATTGGACATTGGAAACGTGGGAACAAATAATTTATATTTATTATTATTAATCAGTGAAGAATATTTGAATTTCAACTATTTAAAATATTCGTCGTATTATTAAAACGGGGTTATACGATATTAAACGGATGAGAAGCGAACACGTAATGGGTGGTAAGTGAATTTGCGTCTCATTACGAGTACAACCCCGATAAGGTAATTCATTGTTTCATTTACAAATAATCAAAAATGGCATACATAAAAAAGAAAATAGTGCGTAGATTCGGCCTGTTGCTACGAAAATCTCCGATAAATTGATTAAATTATTTTTCGGTTGTGCCAACTTATTAATGCTACAGGAAGCTTATAGTTTCAGCGTGCACCTTTCATCTGTGAAATTGAGAAACAGAAAATATAATTTAACAAATGAATTACGGTAATCAGCTTATCAAAAACGATGTTTTTGCCTTTCTTAAAAGACATTCTGGCTGCTAGTAATTTAAAAAAAAAAACAACAACTAAATGAATTTATTGTTGGAATCGTAAAATCCAGTTGTGTTGAATTGTACATTGGTTACGAGCAGTTAAGTGGAGCGCATCGACAATCAAGCTGAGTCCGATGTCTGTGCAAGGTGTAATGGAACAATTTCCTTCTAATTGTTCGCTCGCCCCATTTTACGTCGTCGCCGCGTGATGTCTGGTCTAATGATTTGATGGAAGAGGTTTGCTTTTTGATTGCCCGTATTTAATGCAAACGTTAGCAATGTTGTTCACTAACAGTGATAGAGCAACGCTGCTGTTTGTGTTTCTCACTGCAGAATGAATGAGTTATCTTCGGAATAGGACCACGCCCTCACAGAATACTAGTGTGAAATAGCATAATAGTGCTGGTCAATGTAGGGATTCGGAGACCTTTATTGCTGGTGACGAGGCATTCCATCTCAGACCTCAAGGGTGACGATGCATCTGCATCATGATTCCTCGTCAATGATGAATGTAGATGACACGGGCTGAAGGAATCACTTACTATCAGTTAATCTGTGTGTTTATTTCTTTATATCGTTTACTGTATAATAATCAGGGTGACTTAGAATAAAGAAATAAGGACACAGTTCACATGATGGCAAGTGATTCTTGCGGCTCATGACATCTACGCTCATCCTTGACAAGATATCATAATTGTCACAAAAATCATGCGTTGTTATCCTTGAGGATAGAGAATCCTCGTTATGGTCAATGACATCAACTGCATAGTATATATTATAGTGCCTTAAGCAATACAAACACAGGCACTCACCCGTCGTCCCCATCAGTAATTCGATGTAATGCATGTGCAATAAAATCTTAAGAAATTGCAGATGCAGTACACGAGGCATACATACAATATACCCAAACTCCTAACCCAATAATGTGTGATGCATAAATATTGTTCCTTGGGTGGGAATCGTATCCAGGACACGCGACGAAACGTGTTACTTTATTTATTCATTACTGTAACCACTACACCATGCACCGTTATATTACTGTACTGTTATAAGGTGTTCTTTGAGGGTCTTAAGTTTTATATTTTGTTAAATCAATATTAATTGTAATTAAGTCTGTTGTTTGAACAATATTTTTCATAAGTCTATGCTTAAGTGAAATGATTTTTCTCGTTTCATGTTTTCGTAGACAGTGCAGTAGTAAAAGAAAAACATTATTTTTTCTTGGGGATATTAAGTTCTGCTTTTCCGAATGGTTATTTTAACAACAACAATAAACAAATGCATGAATGATTCAACATTCAACATCATCGTCATTATCACAGCCTATCTATAGTCGACTCCTGAACATAAGCCTAACCCCAACGATATATTATCATTTATTAATATAGAATAGATATAATATAATATAAACTACTTTGAAAAAATAAAAATGATTTCAGCATCAATTTTCTTAACTACATTTATTAGAAGTTTAACAGTCTGAAAATGAGATTCTTGCAAAGATTTCTATCTGAAAATCGTACGAAAGTCAAAGGGAACGTTTAGACTATAACTTGGAAGCTTGCCAAAGCGTTTTTACCAACGTAGCGAGGTGGCATTGAAGACAGTTCGTTCGCCATTCATTTTATTGCAATTTATTTTTATGAACACGTTTTGCTATTTTATATATCATATTTTTTGCACAATATCTATATATAAGTCTTGTGTCACATAACTCTCGTCTCCAAATGCGCAAAATTTATATACTACCATACTATTAGGGGACCGCTTCCGAATACGAGGACAGATGATAGAGTACTAATGACATGACACCTTTGGTGATGGGACGGAAAATTTTAAAACGTTTTATTAGCATTATTTACGCTCTATCATGTTAGTACAGCTAAATGAAACGATAGTTTCATAAAAAATACATTACTTTACCAAAAAAAAAAAACCAGTAATGAAACACAAAATCAAAAACAGCTGATGCTCGGATCAACGAACGCCCGGGCGCGGCGCGATGTTGCGTCATTAGTACTATCGTCTGTCTTCGTTTTCGGACGCGGTCTCCTAATTCACAGTATATTGTGTTGTGAATGCATTTTTCTTTAGATATATAATATATGAAGTTTTTTAACTGTAACTAAAGCTTGCTGCAAGGTCTTTAATAGATGTGATAGTAGACTCCTAATGTTTTTTACTATGACTCGCAAATTGCAATGTCTTAACGCACGAGGTCTTAAGGCAAAGTAGTATTGCCACAATCCTTACCTATAACATGTTAGTACATTACCGATAACCCACTCAAACTAATCTTAAATGTACCAAAGTAATTAAACATACCCTAAACTTATTGATTTAGGGGACAGTCTGCCATTCGACTGTTGTCTTAGTCCATTTACTAGCACAAGCAATTAAGTTGGATAGGTGAAAATGTTGGTAAGGTTAAAAGCATAGCTGGCATGCTTTAATAAAAACACTTAAACCTTAGAGCTTTTTAAAGTTAAACGGAACTAATGAGTGTTATTTGATGTTATTAAGTATACTCGTATATAATGCTATATGTAATTTGAAATTCTCAACTCAAACTCTTTCCCTTCTCCTCTCGTAGATAACTGAAAAAAGTTAAGCTTACTGTTCGATAGGTCATTATTGATTCATCAGTGGTAGAGCCTACAACATCAACCCACGCCTTCATAGAATAACCACCGTAACATAACAACATTATGCCGCTGTACTAGAGTGGTGTCGGTGGGGATACGGAGACCCTCATTAGTAAGGCGTGACAATGTATGTACATACATATATGCATCTTGTAGTATCTTTGTTAATAACGGATGCAGAAGTCGTGCAGTACTATAAATAATGGAACATATTTTTAGGTACTAGGTCTATATGTAGTACTATTTATTACACTTTTTATAAGGTGTGCAGAAAATAAATGAATAAATGATCCCTAATACCTATAGAGCTTAAAGAAATATTTATTAAAAATATGGGACTTTAAGGGATAGTATGTCATATACTAAATTTTATAATAATAGTTACATTTAAAAAAAAAAGCTTATTTTTGTGTTACATTATTGTAAAAGAAAGTAAGAGGCGGTGTGCGTTAGTGCGTTGATACAGATTTTAGATAGTGTTTAATATCTTGTAATTTACATTTGAAACAATACCCCACGTTTTGGATGAGCATAAATAACTTACGTAAAGTACTCATTGAGAGAAAGCCGCAAAGTATGCTTGGTGATTATTTTTTATTTATTTCTTATGTTGTTTACAATATTCAAGTAATAATAATAATTTTCACCCAAAACCAAACCCTAAAACGGTTTATGGACGAAATAAGATCACTCATTGATAAATATGGTACATAAAAGTATATTATTATATAAAAAAATATGATATTCATATTAAACACATATAACAATATATATCATATTTTTTTTATGACAAACGTTTGCATTTTTTAATAAAACTCCTTTGCAGTTCCCAATCGCAATCGTTTTCTGACATAGTAATTTTATTACAAATACGTCGTGGTATAAATTAATTTTAGTTTTTTCTCCATAGACTGTATACTATTCAATTTTATAGATTTCAATTCAGAGCCTTTATATAGTTCAATAGTATTGATTTTTTTTTACTATTTCCTGCACAATGCATTAGAAGAATATTTGTTTTTTGATTTTTACTATTTCCTGCACAATGCATTAGAATAATATTTGTTTTTTGAAAAGATTATTTTTTTCAATCCAGATATACATAGTTATTATATTATGTATTAATTAGTGTATAATATAGATAGTTTGTTATCCAAAAGTCCTAATAATTATCTTATATATTTTGATTTCTGTAAAATTTTGTTTAAATACTTTTTATTATTACATTGAGAGTAATAAACGAGCACATAGTTCACTCGGTGGTAAGTGATTCCTGCGGCACATGAAATCTAAATTCATCCTTCACAAGGAATCATAATGCAGATGCGTTGTCGGTGCGTGGTCCTACCCCGGTTGAGCTGACCCATTCGATTCTGCAGCTAGAAACAAAGGAATGGCAAAAGAACACGTGGTTCACCGATTCTTGCGGCCGATGGCACCAATATTCTATCATCATAATTTAGATGCGTTGTCACCCTTGAAGACTAAGATGATCTGACAGACTAAACATAGTAGCACTAAACCACAGCCGGCACAGCACATTCCGGAAAATGCACCTCTACCCCTGTTGAGTCAACCGATTAAAAACTATTTTGACTTTAACTCTTATGGCGGTAGAACCACGCATTCGGTAGCTAGCTGGAACTGGAATGGGTCGGTTTGATCAAGAAGGACCACACACATCCATACAGAATACCAGCGTGAAATATTAGATAACTCTATTGTGTTTCGACTGGTGGCGGTAAGGATCCGGAGACCCTCATCACTGGCGAAGGGGCTTTCCATCTCAATCTACAGGGTGACGTTAATTGTGTGCTCATTTGTCACCCTCGATACGAATGATTCAGTCGTTATTTTTTTTAATGGGCATGTTTGTCTGCAGAGGTGTCGGTGACGTATCGTCGTGGTTTGCCGGTGATAACGGTGCCACTACCGTCGCGCCGCGATCGATGCCGGTTCACGCTACGTCCGGTCTCGCAGACCGTCGGGGATTTATTGGAACAGGTTAGTATAATAGCAATAAACTCCCCAAGTAGTCACAACAACAATATCTTAATAGGACACTTCGCTTTAAGGCAATAAACAAGATTTAAACACGAAAGGATAGGAATATTATGTCGTAAGATATTGATTGGTATTCACTGCGAACGAAATTAGATTAGGAATGACTTTCCGACAGATTGTGACTTTTGGCTTTCGCAATAAATTGATTCGGTAGGGGGGTGAGCAATACATTTGTAAAAAGTACTAATCGTACGTAATCTTGTTCTAAATCTTTAATTCTGCTCATATCTACATAATTCTTAAAGTAGAGTTCGTCGCCGTCATCATCATCAGCATTATAATCTTCATAATCATCACCATTATAATCATCACCATTATAATCATCATCACCATCACCATTATAATCATCATCATCATCACCGTTATAATCATCATCATCATCACCATTATAATCATCATCACCATCACCATTGTAATCATAATCATAATCACCATTATAATAATCATCATCGTCACCGTTAAAATAATCATCGTCGTCATCACCGTTATAATCATCATCATCATCTTTCTCATTATTGTAAATAAAATTTACACTTCTCTCCATCACCTTCAAACATCTCTTTGGGCCAGTATTCCTTCTCAATTCGTTTGACACACAAAAAAAGTTGAAATTATTTTTGAATCCCTTAAAATTTTCAATAGATTTTGATAATTCTGTAAAAATAATATTGTAAAACATGCAAAAAAAAATTTTCCTTGCGAACCAAACTTTTCAAGTGGCAGTTGACAGGTAAAGGTCATTGACGTTACGAATGAAAAATGTTTTCCCTTCCAGACCGTACTTTTCCGATGACAGTTGTCAGGTTGAGTTCATTGGCGTTTCTATTCTAATCTTGATCGCATTATACTTAGTATTTCGTGTCGGAGATTATATTGCAGCTACGTATATTTATAAGCGATTTAGGCACCTAATAAAATATCGTTCACCTGTTAAAATAAAAACCATTATATATAGTAGATATATTTCTACTTTAGGTTTTTATATTGTTACAATATTTGGTTTGACAAAAGCTTAATAAGCAAATAGCACAATGGCTTACAATAGATAGATTGGTGAAATTATTTTGCGGATATACATTATCAAATTAATATACGGGTCACGAATTACGGAGTTGTATACTCGTTTAATAATACCAAATTTCATAAAAAATAATAATAATATTCAAAATAATAGCACATCTGCTATATTTTGTTCAATGAAGAAAAAGTTGCATTCATTTATGATCCAGTATTCAGGAATGCAACGGACCTTCCTTTCACTGTTTTCGAGGATCTGTGTAAGAAAAGCAGTTGCCACATTCTTTGTTTTGTTATGTACTTTATTTATTACGAAGAAAAACAATTTCCTCTTTTTTAATTTGTAGATCTACTTGACCTCGTTTATTTAAAACTTGATCATTTAAATTAAGTGAAGAAAAAATATAACCGTTTACGTTTTGTTGCTGTTGTTTTTTAGTATTTAGCCTTAGGACTTTTAAAGCCTGTAAATTCAACATGGAACATGTCAATGACTCTTGTTTTTAAGGATAACATATACATAGGTTGCTTCTTCAGTTCTTCCTTTTCTGTCAATCCTCTGCTGAATAGAATGTTCGAGATATACACATATGTTATATATTCTCTGATCATCACAAAAGTAGACAGGTAGAGAATGCCTTTTGCTAAGTCCGCTTATTTATATCAATGTTTGTTTTACTTGTGCAAATAAAGAATAAATGAAAATAAATAAATAAATACAGAGGGATAGAGAAGTTCAAACTTTAAATGTGCTTTTTACTTAAAAGGTGAAGGCTGAAGACCGCGGCGTGGAACGCGCCGTCGCACTAGCTACAGACGAGCGTGTGCGCATTGCGGCCAGCGACACGGTGGAGTCTCTACTGGAAAGTGACTTCAGACTCGTAATAAACGACACAGAGTACTACGTCAAGAGTCCACCTCAGGTAAGCTTTTAGAAGTGCCAACTTAAACCTTAGCAATTATTCGTCATCATTTATTGCCACAATTTTGAACTTTTATTAATGGTGACGAGGCGTTCCATCTCAGTCCTCAAGGGTGACAACGCATCTTCATTATAATCCTTGTCAAGGATGAATGTAGATGTCTCGGGCTGCAGGAATCACCACCAGGTGAACTGTGTGCTCGTTTGTTACTCTCAATGTAATAAAAAATATGCATATACACCTCTGTGCCTCGTAGAGAATTTCTCAATAATACACAACCCGGAGTTCTTGTCCGAGTATGACAGTTGATTACTAACTCAAATAATTTGACATAATTAAGGCAGTGCTCTGTGAAAATGCTCCTGTAAAATAACTTAAGGCTCGTTCATCAACGACAAAAAACTACTTTAAGACCTAATTATCGTTAAATACTTGTTCCACCGTTAAGTGTAAATAAGCATAGCATAGAGTGATAAGAAATATGTAGCTGAATACGTTGATATAGAAATAGAATAATTGGGAACATTTTTTAATGGAAACTTTTACTATGATATAATTCAATTTAATTTTACCGATTTTATTTAGTATAACACATTTATTCGCCTAATATAAAAGACAATTGGAGTAACATAATAATAATTCGTTACATAGATTTTCTTTAGCATTATTTTGTCTACGCAATTTTGACAATTTTATGCGATTTATTTTTTTATATGAGCCCTAATTACGTCTATTTAGACTTGGAATGACTACTGAACGATAAAGGGTTTTAACTAAAAGTTTTTAATGTCTTTATTTTAATACAATTTAGTGTTGAAGTATGTGTATACAAAAATATGTTTGATTTACTTTTTTGCAAACTCTAAACAATACGTTTCCCAAAATGAATTTAATATGGGGGTTTAATATTAAAACTTATCAATCATAATGTAAAAATTAACAACAAAAGTGAGATGGCGGATTCGAACCGGCGACGTTCAATTTCTTAGACCGTATTCTAAGCCATTAGGCTATTTGATATGGTACCTACATATTATCACTTATATATTTGGCGCAGCGTGATATTTCTTGCTTAGTTTCGATTTAAAAGTCCAATTATTTAGTACCATGCTTCAAAATATTTATTTACAAGTTTAAGACCAGTTAACTTTTTTTCTTTAAGCGTTGCATTGTTTCTTGCAACGGTTAAGTTGTTGTTTTTAGTTTACCTTTTTATTGCAAAAAGCAACGTAACGAATCGTACGTTTCGCTTACGAAGGTTCATTAACCCCATAGGCAAACAATGCACCTTCTATTTGTTCGTGTTTACAAACTTAGACGGTATCTTGCTTAGCGTTTATAGCATATGGCTATTAAGTTGGTATCTTTGGGTCGATATTAAATTAATATATAGATTTCTGGTTATTGTATTTAGATTGGTTCTTTAGTCAAAATCATATTTTCGTCTAAAGAACCCATGTTGTTCCATAGAATAATAAGGGTATAATGTTACAAAATATTATTATAAATATGAAACCCGATTTTTAAGATAGATAGATAGTGAATATTAAATTAAACTTAAAAAATTGAAAGAAAATATTAATGTTATACGTTTAGTAAAATAATAAAAACATAGGCGTTATATATAATTGATATGGTAACATTTTTATGTAAGTGTTGCCCCGTTATTAGGTAATATGTAATACTATGAGGTGTGTAACTGCCACAGTTTTATCTATGGGAGGTGAGGTATCTATGAATCAGTTTGTAAACTGTATCCGACAAATGCGTTAATGTTATGTGGTTTTATTTTTTAAATATTTTTTTTTAAAAAAAAATGATGCTTAATTTACTGGTGACAAACGAGCATAAAGCGTACCATTTCATTGTTGACATCTACCCGACGTTGATTCAATAGGATTGCCATCAGTTATTTTTGGTATTTGGCTTTTCGTTATCCGCTATACGTAATGCCATCTTCTACTAGAATACTGTATCGCTATTTTGCCCTCAGCATACTTGCCTTCATATCTGCTGCATCACAGAGTCTTGGTGAAGACCTAGTTTGATTGATGCTAATCTGTTTAGACAGACTGGACTAAGATGAAGAATCTCTTAATAGTACTAGTACTAAACGAAATAACAAAGTTTTATTTTAATTTTTTTATAGAATAGTTGGCCAACGTGCATGCCGGTAGCTATAGATTCCGCTAGTACATAATATATATACAAAATAAGATATTAATTAATATTAATATCCTATCTATTTTATACTAATTATCCGGTGTTATGTTATTATGTAAATGGTGTGAAATAAATTAGATATAGAGAGAAATGTCCGTCTGATTGTTCAATATAATAATTAAATAAAACACTGTAAACATATAATGAAACAAATAAATACAATATCATCAATCCCACACATGCCTCAGATTCTTATCAATATCTTATCTGATTATACTCTGTAACCTGTTCTGGACCTGTACAGATATCTTGCGATAGAAAAATATTTTCGTACAGTCAGTGTGGCAATATTTCTTTTAACTGTAATCAAATGTGTTCAGTGTATTTCTAGATTAACACAGTCCAATTGACATAAATCGCGTGTCAGGGATTTATTTTCATACTATGTATTGATAAAAAGTAGAGACAAGCATATGATTGAACTTAACTAATATAAAAATGGAAAAGGACCACCCGGAAGTAGGAGTACTTAATGGCTTAAGAATCTCCGACATGGTTAAACCCTAGCACAAACTCCTTGTTCCGTGCAGCTATCAAGAAATAAATATAAAAATCAAGATAGCCCTAATGATAGCCGACCTCCTGTAAGAGATGAGCATTTCAAGAAGTATATAAAATATATAATAATATTCCTATAAATATAAATTTAAATTTGTACACAGGAGCGGTTAAGTTCGGAGGAGATCACCCGGTTGAGTGACGTGCGCAACTTAGTGAACCAGTTGTACGAGGCGCTCAACGTACGCGAGCACCAGATACGCAAGGAGAGGGAACTGAGATCGCAGCTGGAGAAGCTGTCCGCGGAATTGCAACCTTTGGAAGAGGTAAAACGTGACTAGCAAGAATTTATACCAAATTATTGGAATAACTTGTCTGCGTCGGTGTTTCCCTTTTATTAATATATATCGAACTACTGCGGTTTATCAATCAAGACTGTATTGTCTATTAAAATCTAGGGGGATTGTTAAACACTTATTTTAATGATTCATTTTATAAAATAGTTTTTTTTTTATAAAGAATATTAACAATGATATAAACATTACTAATATTCCGGTTTATCACTCCAACTAAACTGAAAAATGCTACAAGACGGTTCACTCACAATGGTGGATGCGAACCTACGATCTTAAGTTTCGCAGACCGTAACCTAAACCATTAGGCTTTTGAAAATCTTGTAGAAAATTAATAGATTGCTAGGATGCTAATATCGTATATATTTTTAAAAGACTACCATTCTATTATAATTACTTACTTATTATATATTTTGTATTCATCTTGAATGTTTTTATTTGTCACTAAAGTACGAAAACAAAGAAAGAAACGGTGTATGTAGTTTTTTCTTTATTATTTTTTTGGGCTGATGGCACCTTAGCCCGAAAGCTTTACAGTTTCGCCGGGTTGAGAGGTAACCGAGCGCTTCTGACGCTCAGTCGAGACCTCTATAAATGAAATCGTTGGTGCGAACGAATCTAATGGCACTCTGCCCCTATTTGGCAACTTGCCTTGCCATGCTGCCTTACGGGGAGTTATTTATTAGATTCTGAAATATCTCCTTAGTTTTCGATAGGTATTCGTCGTATCTATGTTCTTGTACGTCTTTATTGAGGTTTAGCTTAAGTTGGGAGATACAATACTAAAAGATCCGATAGGAGTGCCTATCGGATAATTATTGATAACAATAATAATCATCTAAAGCTTACTTTAATGTTACGAATGCAATCATTCCATCCATTAAAAGATGGCTATGAAATAAATAAATCACAAGATAAAGCAATACAATAATATTAATTCTTTCCATATTAATAATCTAACATAAGGACAATTCTTTTATTTAGAGTAAAATTGCGAATATAAAAACGCAACAAAATTTTAACTTTCTTTTATTTCTGAATGTTAATTCAATTTAAATCTTGATTGAAGAGAAGATTCCAGTTTGTTAATGTTAGTTACACTAGCACATAGCGGTTGGTTGGGGAAGAACCACTCGCGCACAGAATATATACAAAAGTGAAAATTAGGAATGTGTTTCGCCAGTATTTGAGATACTGCCACTATTCCTGTCTATTCAATTTCGAATTTCTAATTTGTTTCAAGTGAATTTAAATTGTTTTGTCACTCACACCGATGTCTGCCGCTAACTCTGGTGGTCTAACGTGGTTTGCGATGGTTTGTGATCCGTTTCTTCGATCACCTTTAATTCTTTATTGTCAACTTACTGTCTCCGGCCGTCCGCGGGCTTGGTTTTGGAGGTCAGAATCTCTAGTGCTAAAAACGTTGGAACCAAAAAAGTACCGTGCTTTCTTTTACAGTAGATTCCTTCTCCATACACATCATTAATCCTTTCAGCTGTTTGGAATCCTTTATGCAGCGCTTGTGCCATAAATAACGCGATATTTGAAGTTTCTCATTTTGTTAACAGGAGCATGTCAAAAAAAAACAAATGACGCGAAAATAAAGGCATTAAATTTGAAATACATTTGAATTTGGAATTCCTAACTAAACGCCAGATTATTTGAGATCAAAATTGCCAGTTCGTCAAAACGGCAATTTTATATGTAAGGACCTAATATATAGGCTACTACTTAATTTTGCTTAACTCTTAACTTTTAGTCCCTGGGGGTGATAACTAATTTGAATTATGTTTCCTCATCAGGGATAAATGCGGCTGTCATAGTAATACTCTTTATTCACAAAAAATACTTAATTTATTTTTCCTTACATAGAAACGCATGACATTAGAAGTAGAAACAACACGTCGTACATCGGCTCTCACGTGGGTGGGCTTGGGACTAATGGGTGTGCAATTTGGTGTGCTCGCTCGTCTCACCTGGTGGGAATACTCATGGGACATCATGGAACCCGTCACTTACTTCGTCACATATGGTACCGCCATGGCGGCGTATGCATATTTTGTACTGACGAAACAGGTAAATGGCTAACTGGTAAATTGTTTAGATAAATATTTTAATATACATTGTAGTAGGGTTATTGGTAATAAAAAACTTATTTATTAATAATAAAACAACAATTAATCGGTCCAAATTTAAAAATGCGAGACGAAAAACGATTTTATTTCAATATACATTTTTATTAGATAATATTTTTTGAGGTTTTTTCCACTAAAATGCCTTAAAACAAAAAAAAAACGTTATGAAGCTTAGCTTGCAGATTATTTTAAAAGTATACCCGTTTTCTTAGCTCTCCAACAATGCATAACAACTAGGAACTTATTTCAAAGAAACTGAAAAAAAAATGATGACAAAGGAAGCAGGCGGAAATTCGTATTCGTACTAAACTTAAATCGCTGTTTGAATATCTTGCAAATAGGTTTAATGCTTATCTAAGTCAATGCAGGAAACAAACTGGCAAATTAAGAAAAAAAAAACAAAGTTTTCAAAGAGTTCCTTTTTCAAAAACTTCACGCGTGCTTTGGTTTACAAATTGACGCCGTGTTTTTTGAAGTAAATACGAATGTAAATTAATTTTTAATTTCAATCGAAATATGGATGAGCTTGATCAAAATGAACTGCGTGCCCTAAACCTATCGGCGCTTCAAAAATTTGAAAACAACCTAGAAAATCTTCTCTCCTTCTTCTTATCTTATTTCTTATTAAAACAAATGTTTTACTACTTACCACTTTATTCATTTAATTTGTACATAAAATATGTGCAAGATTTGTTATTTTCGATTAACATTTTTTAAAACACTGCTATTTAATCGTTTCAAATAACTTTGATACTGATCTGATTTTCTTTTTTCTCAGGAGTATGTGTTACCTGACGTAAAAGATAGGCAGCATCTCTTGACGCTTCACAAAAAAGCGAAAAAAGTTGGACTCGACATTAATCACTACAATTATCTGAAGGATGAGGTAAACTTTATATTCTTTGTTTCATTTGTCAAAATAATTTAGCAGAAAAAAAGTGCTAATATAATATTTATAATAAATTGGTAAGATATAAAGTGATAATTATACAACATTTTCTCTTTTGTTCTTCTTTAAATATTGGTGAATGGGTTACTTGTCAGATAAACCTTAAGCTTAGAATTATTAAAATTTTTTTTAGATCGACAATCTTCAGAAAGACCTCGCTCGTCTGCGTGATCCATTGCACATCCACTTACCAGCTTCATACGCGCTCAAAACTGGCGAAGAGAAACGCTCCCCGTTAACAAAGCTAAAGGACATGCTCGACGAAACCACGAAGAAAATGAAAATCACGTAATATCTGTTAAAGACGCGTCGCCGCACCCGATAGACGCGTACGTTCCTAAAACTCGCTTTGTTACCCGTTGTATGACAGTTGACACTTGATTTTTGGATGACATTTTGCTGTAGTTCACAAATATTGTTGTTAGTAAATTTTTGAATTTAATTTTTTAGTTGAAATTTAAAAAAAATATGTTAGGGTTGTTAAGTCAAATAGCATTTGACATAATTGTTGATCATCCGTAACTTTTATTTGTATGCGTGTACATCACTGTTATAATGGAATTTGCAGGTATTGTGTAGTCAATGGATATAGTTAATACTTTACATTTTATTTATATTTTAATTATTTTAATGTATCAAACATAATGATATTAGGAAAATATATTGAACCTAGTAAAATATAATTTAGTGTCCTCAAATTATTGCTCAGAAAATTATGTTTCCTATTTATAGTTTTTAAATTTAAATTATATTATTCTGAGATTTATTTCTACTCTTTCCTATAAAGTGTGTGCCAATATTTTCGGGTTGAAAAATGGATCTTTAGTAGGTTTAAGATGATTTGAATCACTTACCTATACTTAGGTAATCTATATAAATACTATATGTTACAAATGTATCGTGTATATACGTTACTTAACAATTTTTATTATGTACGTTGCGATCACCAAATCTTTTTTAAATATTGTATGGACTGATTTTCTAAGTTATAACATTAATACCAAAAACTGCGTTTTGAAATATTGCGTGAAGAATTATTATTTTTTGCATGGATGTATGAGCCTGCCGATTGTGTCTGATTTCTTTTAGCACTTAGTCTCTTCTAGTCCTTTGCACGATGATTTACTTATTTATTAAGATCAAAAGAAATTATAAGTGTATTTTGACCCAGGCTGTTTCTTGCCCAAATTAGA
This sequence comes from Teinopalpus imperialis, assembly GCA_029286865.1. Taxonomy (NCBI): domain Eukaryota; kingdom Metazoa; phylum Arthropoda; class Insecta; order Lepidoptera; family Papilionidae; genus Teinopalpus; species Teinopalpus imperialis. Next base: position 10,845,302 of record JAGSMU010000026.1, read on the forward strand.
AAAAAATGGTTTCCTAATCAACTTTAGATGAACAGGGTCAAATTAATTATATTTATCATTATCGAATAATATCCTATTTTGTTGATGTCTAGTATTTTTAATTTTTTTTTGTAGCCGAGAATAGTTTCATGTTTGAAATTGTTTGTTTGAAGAAATCTTTTAATTATTATACTTTATCAGCTTGGTTTTTAAGCTTTAGCACAATTTCATATTAGCTATGTAGACAATAAGAACGTTTGCACAAAATAGATTTTAGACGAAATGTTGGTGCTTAAATATTCTCGAAATCGTCGCTTCCAACCTTATATTTATTTTAACAGTTTGTAAAGTGTTTTTTTTTAATATCTTCTTGCTTTGTCGTTTTAATTAAATAGAAGTGAATGCATTTGTTTCTTTTAATCTAACATGTCCGAATGGTACTAATATTATACCTTGATATAAAACAATAAATATGTAATTTACAAGACCATGAACAACTCATTACTTGATATCTAGTAAAATAATCAAATATTATTTGTAATAAGATGATGTTATTGAGATATGATTTCAATGAATATTTATCCTTTGTAATCTTTTTTTTTTGAAGTTAAAGAAAGAATGTATTTTTTGATTGTCAACAGATAATAATGTTTTATGATGAATTAAATAAATCGTTGTGTTTGAATAATTAACGTACAAACTCACGATATAAAAGAGTAAATTAATATTACATGGCGTAGTATAATAAATGGCTGTGAAGTATTTGTATAAACAACAGTCGCGTTTAAAAGTAACCCTCGTTTCACGATTTAATATTAAATAAAAAATATTTTCAAAAAACGTTAATTTTTGAATTACTCGTTTTACAGTATAATAATAAATTTCGAGATCAAATATATTATTATACAATATATGTTTATTTATGGCTGAAATGCTTAAAAATAATAAAATATACTCATGAATATTTGTATTTGAATTCTCTCGGCAAATGTAGACGAAATCACAGAGTATTTTCAAGGTCGTATCTTTTTTTTTTATTGAGAGAAGGTTAATGTTTATCTAAACTAAGGCTTCATTGAAACCGACAATGTGTAGATTTTAAAACTTGCTTGAAGAATAAGTGGCTGAGAAGAAAAACTTGACGTCTTATCGGGAAAGAACAGAACCTTCTTGGATTATTATAGATTTGGACGTTATAAATTTTTTTTTTTTTTTTATAACATATTCATATTTTGACATAATCTTTATTTAAAAAAATCTATTCAATCATATTAATGGGCATTCACAGTCGTAGAGGAGTGAAGCGATTGAATTAGAAGTAAAAAATGACTGTTTATTCTCACGCTAAAAATTATAGATATATCCTTAGATTATTAATATAAGCTCTGTTGTATATACATCTGTTATAAGATATACGCACGCACATTATCTGCTAAATAAGCTTCCTCTTGTGATTTGCTGATTTGCCTTTTAGAGACTTTTTCTATCTCATGTTTTTTCTATATATATAACGTTAGATTTTTATAAATCTAGGTTAAGGTGGAGCAAAGCTTCGGTTGGCGTGTTATTGTTTATTTCTTTTAAAGTAATATATTAATGGTAATATTTACAATTTTTTCATTTTTTATATTTAGTATACTAACAAGTTTACTAACTATAAAAAAATTACTTAACAATAGATATTGGAGTTAAATTTATCTGAAATAATCTGTTGATTTTAGAAACGCCTTGCATCTAGATAGATACCTAGATTATATTGTATCATTGTATTTCTATATAAATATGAATAAATTTTACAAATCGTGTTTATAGAATTATGATATATATTTATTGTGTTGTATTTTTATTGAATATAATATAATTTTAGTAAAATCTTATCTGATCATTAGTAATTAGTATACTTATGAGAGCTTTGAAAGTTTTATTTACACTTCGGACTTATCAAAACGTTCACTTTATTAGACAATCTCGCATGTAGTTAGATACTTAATCGTAAATATCTATTTAGACCTAATTATTTCACCACGTACTATCTTTCCTGTTATTAATTACTATTAAAATTGCCAAATTATCCTTCCAACTACGTATTACATTATATTGTTAACTGTGTTACACCCCTTTTCAATATTATCTAGCATCTAAAATGGCCATACTATTGTCACAGAACAATTTTATTGTTTTTTTTATATATCACAAGAAAAGGGATTATTAGATTACTAGATTATTATTCATACAACCATGTTATGGATTGTACAATACATAAATAAAATTAATATTTTTCAGAATTATCAATGGCCATATTAATTTGCACATCCTATAGATAATGTTATTGGAGTGAGGACGCCGGCTTAAAAAACCTGACTCCTTGTAACGGTTACTATTTTGCATTTTGTTAAATTTACAGTCGTGTTCCAATAAATTTTTCAAAGACACTGTCTCGTTTTATTTCTTGCTTATTCAACACTTACTAAGAATTCTGAATGCCTTGCCTCGTTTATTTTCAACACAATTAATACTACTACGCCCGCTTTAATAGGAGGTAAATATATTGAATAAAGAAAATGATTGTAGTACAAATGGAAGAGTTTGCCTGCACTGCTTACAATGACTGGCGTACAGCTGCTGTGATTCGTAAGTGTGAGTGAGAGGTGTGTGTGAGTGAAAGATCCATAAATATCAAATCACAAGCATCGTCTGGTCTTGTTGGTAATGTAAAAACAGTAAACAACCTATACATTTTAAATTTAGACATACGTTTGACTTCTTAAAGGTGTAAAGTAAAGGATAAAATAATTATTATAAAATAATTCCTAACTATGATATTTTTATAGTTGGTAAAAAATAAAAAGATGTTTTAACGTGATAGAAAAATCAATTTATAAAGGAATAGAAAAGTAAAATATAAAACTCTAATTAAAATATAAAATACTAATTAAACTTACACCATGAAAGTAGGTCTTACTCTCTCGCAGGTTTTGTTTCCATTCCTGATTGTTAGTATAAGACGACTAGGCTTATGGTAGTGACGAAGTGTCTTATATAGTTAGAGAATAATGGAATACATCTTAGACGTATGAACGCAATTACACCACACCACGAGCGTGACATGTTCTTACTCCGTTCTTACTGCGACCTACACGAGGTTCAATCGTAATCAAAGTTGCAGTAAAATCGACCTGCCCTACCCTCTCGATAATAGTCCGAGCCGAGGGTCGAATCTCCTTATGCAGCAGTCCTCGTGCCAGCATCCTCGTTGTCTCCCTACTCAGCAGGCCTTCCGCTCGTGAAAAGCAGCTATAAAGGTTACTAGACCAACAAATAAACACAAAAAAATAAGAGAATAGTGGAACTTGAACCATACCCCTTAAATCATAAAAGCTCTAATAGGTTAACAACTCGACCGTGGTAGGACCACGCCGAGCGTAAAATAGCAGCATAATGCTGCTGTGTTTGCAGAGTCCTCAGGGATGACAACGCTTCGGAATTATGATTCCTTGTCAAGGATGAATATAGATGTCATGGGCCGCAGGAATCACTTACCGTTTTACGTTTGTTACTCTTAAAATTATAAAAAAAAAGGTTAAAACATGCATTATAATAATAATTGGTACATGTAATATCTAATCATGGTCCTGATAATAATTTAAACATAAAACTTTGCATATTTATCACATCACGGTATAACCGTTAAATGGACTAAGATAAATAATTTATTCAATGTATAAATTATGTCATGACTTAACTTAGTTATAGTAAAGTAAGTAACATAGTTATAATTAACTTATATATTAGTGATCGTAATTCAGGGGAATGATAAAAAAATATGGATAACGAATTTGTGGGAACAGAAAGATGGAGCGGGTGCTAGTTATATCAATATTATCATCTTGACATCTTAATTGATCGGTATGAAGGAGGATTGTGGGTCTCCCCGTTTGCTGACTTCTCACAAGTTTACATATAATGTTACGGGTCACGACGGGTCGTCTCACATTGCGTTGTAATTAATTAAAAATAACACGGGTTGTTAATTGAATACTCCAAACCGAAATAGCACTTGAATACAAGTGCTCAAGTGCCATCAATGAAATAGGTGTTTTAGTGGCGAACGTTTTGTCACGGCTTAGCTCGCTGGTTTGGAGAGCGGAGTAGAGAGCTTAAGTGTTCGTGACATTAATGCTCTAAGCTCGTACTACTGAGTATAGCATCCTGCGAAGTTTATAAATAAGCTGAAAATATTAGATACCTAGAAAATGAGATTATTTGATTAAACTCGTTGAGAAAAAATATAATTCCGACGGCACTTGTCTTTCACTTTACGTTTCGTCTATGCTTAGAATCTATTCTCTTTTATTCAAATGTAGATTTTGTAAACCCTTTTATTAGATATAAATATTTTACGTCAATTTTAATTAACGAAAGAGAGAATTGCTCGGTTTAAGAAGCCTCGGGGAGACCATTACCCGACCATTTTGAAAAAGTTCAGCGTTGAAGAATAGAAGACATGGCATATCATAAATCAATATCTTTCCTTTCTTTCTTGTTGTATCTTTATTGACAGAAGTATTTTATAGATTACTTATGGATTATTTTTATGGGTGGCTTTATGCCGCGCTCTCTTTCCTCTTAACATGTTTTTGGGTCAGGGACCTGGGGTACGGGTGTTTCTTTATTTCTTTATTGATAAAAAATCTTAAATTTACAAAAATTTCTTAATTCCAACATCACAGTATATTTATCACTATGTCTACATCTAGTTAAAACCATTTCTATTTGCTACATTAAATTACAATAAGATTTTAATACTAAAAAATTAAAAAAAAATTACATAATTTCTACAGTAATACAAGTTAAAAAAGGTTAAAATAATGTTTAAGTTAAAATGAAGTTAAAATAAATAAATAATAGTACCTACCCTATTCCTATTGATTACTGCGAGACCCGACTCCTTACAAAATTTAAAAAATATATTTCTTGTTTTATTGTTTCTAATTAGATTTTCCAAATTTCCTACGCTAATTCTATTTCTCATTTTTATTTCTACGTTGGCTCTCTGCGCACCAAATACCGGGCACTCTGTGATAATATGCAGCACGGATTCCTGCTCCCCAGGATCACAGACACATGAAGGGCTCTCCTTGCAGCGGAACCTACTCAGGTAAGGGGAGAACCCTCCATGTCCCGTAAAAATCTGTGTTAGGACTGGATCCGTTTCTGTCTTCCGCAATATAGAGTATGCCTTGATGGCGTCCGGGATGAAGACTTTGGTCGTCGAGGCAGTTTCCCCGTCCCTATAGCGCCCGTTCAATACCTCAAGTGACTCCGGATATGTCGCTTGACGTATGAAACGGGACACTTTTCGTAGTTGGATTTGGTCTTCATTCCCATTTCAGCTTATTTTGCTAACTCGTCCGCCCTCTCGTTCCCCTCCATCCCCGCGTGCGCTTCAACCCAGTACAATTTAACCTCTTTCCCTTGTTCCTCACTTCTCTTCAGATTTTCACTTATCCCTACCGCGCGGGGATGGAGGGAATCGCCATTAGCTATTAGGAATCGGAATGAATATCAAACGTTTTTCGAGCACTTTAACAAGGTTGCCTCGTGCAGGGCACAACAACACAACAGTTCCGCCTGGTATACGATGCAGAAGTGCCCCAGCTTTAAGCTCCGACAAGAAATCTCCGTGGCGCCATCTCAAACGGATAACACCGCGGATCATGCCTTCAAATTTGCTGCCTGAATTGCTGATGTAAACATTTACATCGACGGCAGCTCGGCCACTTCGTCACCGTACGCCAGGCAGTCGAACTGCGACCCCTCCAGGTGCACGGGGTGTAGTGTCTGGGCGTACCTGACCGGTCTCTCCAATTCGAGGTCTCTCAGTACTTGCTGGGTGTGACCCTTCTTATCTCATAAAGAAGGGCTGATTTTTGGACCCGAAGGTACAGAGGAAGCAACCTAGCAAGTGCTAGGACAGAGTTCAAAGACACGGTCCTATACGCCCTTACAATTTTCTTCGCAATCCCCGCTGCAACTGGTTCAACAACTTCAAACACCCTTCCTTTTCGCCGCAGGCGCCCATGCGCTGGCCGCATAAAGGATGGTGGGCTCGACCACTTTTGGATTATTAAAAATAATATCCAGTTATTAAAATGAGGTCCATATAGTGCCATTAAAATATTCCTGTAGTGTGCGCAAAGAGCGGAGTAGGCGTCGGATGCAGTGTCGGCGACACATGACATTCATTTACAGCCTGATCTGAAAAACAACAATGGATACACATACAATATTGATACACAGATATTGACCACGGTTAGGAACCAAGATAATTAATTTAATAAAATTAATTAAATAAAAAAATATTAACAGACAATGTATAATATTTCTCTAAATATGTAAGGAACAAATACACATCTTATTTGATATTTTTAGTATATTAATCCCTACTCATCGGGCCTGCTCGCGAGTATTTATATTTATGGAAATTATAATTACGGCCCATGATAACCGCGTCCATTCTTAAGAAAGATTCATGAGTTGTCACCCTTGCCATACCTAGGGTGACAACGTACGAATCTATGATGACTTGATATGAAATATCTTCTTACCCGTAATGGGGTCCCTGAATCCCTTCGCTTATCATACGTACGACTGCATGCTGTTTTACGCTCGTGTCGTGATCGTGTGAGTGAGGGCGTAGTTCTGCCACGGTTTAACTGATCCATTTGTATTGCAGATACAAACTAACTACCGCGTTTATTTAGGGTGAGATATTAAGCAGAACATGCCCCTATTTACTATTCTCTGCTGTTATTTCAAGAGTCGGACACGACATAAATGCTTTCTTTTTCTATCTGAAATAGAACTTCTTTTTTCTCTGTCTGAAATGCGATTTATCCCTTTATGAAGTTTTGTGAAAAAGTACATTTTATTTGAAATATATTTTCTTGATAGCCTAAATAATAACGCAACCCACCTACCGAATATATAAAGTCATTCTAAATCCATTACTCCAAACACATTTAGATAATATCTGCTCCTGCTCATATCGTTCCCAAATGTGTGCTCTTATAATATCAGTGTAAACTTCCTAACCTGATAAGAGCTAGGGGAGTAACAGCACTCACTGCGAACCTTTTATTACTCTTTTCAAAGTTTGTATATTTTTCTGTGCAGAAATACATATATGTATTAGGTATATTTAATACTATACGATTGCATACAAGGAAAAAGTTCATTTAACTTTTTTGTTTTTATACGGTAGAGCATTGCTGAAAGAAAAAAACTAGCGAACTAGGAGGAAAACGACCGGGAAAAGATCAATTTCATAGAATAACTGCATAATAATATAAAACCAGCATAAAATAACTTATCGCAGTGAGGTGAATTAAACAAAACGGGGTCCTTATTACGGATAAGAACGTAGATCTTAAGGGTAATAAATGATATTAATTCATTACGGACAACTTATTCAGTTGAAATCATATCAGTTTAATTTAAATGATTTGTTTAAATATAAATAATTGAAGTGATGTCGGCGAAGATTTGTTAATTTGAGCAAAGCCTGATCGGCTTCTTTATAATATACCTATATAGTTGGTGAGAGTAAAAGGTATAACTTGAAAAAGGAAGAACTTGTTAAGCCTAGTTATCGGTACCGGTAGTTATCATAGGATAGGATCGACCGACGCTTACGTATACTAAGAGACGAGAATTAAGATGATAAAACTTAATTTTTTTTGAAATATGAATTATGGGTTCTTTCATTGAATAACAAAACATTTAAAACGGAGTATTGTAACTGAGAAGTGTTAGTTTTTTTTTTACTAAAATTATGGTAAAGTGTGGTCTTAAATCTGGAGTATGGACCCTTGCAATAGATAGGTAACATTTAAATATAACAGGTAAATCTTTTGTCTAGATTTTAATACCTGTATAGACATCACACAAAAGACGTAGTTATACACTAAACACTGTTAACACTAAACCTAACACGACCGGATATATGACCTTTTTTATATTTTCTAAATACAACATTAAACTTCACTTTTCGTAAAATATACTACATACACATACATTATTAAATAACTATTATCATCGTTCTATAATATTAATACCGGTAATTTGACCGTTCACGGTAGGAATAATTATTTGACCGATTGTGGTATGTTCAATGTCAAATAGATGTTCTAAGCTGTAATTGTGTTAATATTTAGATTCCATTTACCGTTAATTGTGCGAAATAAAATTTTATTTCGGACAAGCGATTTGCCCACACATTTTACCAGCGGTATTCATGAATATTGATCGCTAATTCATGTCATCTATTTACATAATTGTTTCGCCTATAATGTTTTGATTATGGTGTTGCATAAAATTTTCAATTTGAAAACCTTGTGATGAAACTATATACACATTTTGAATTACATTTGTAATAATAGTTTTTTTTTGTTAACATCCCTTTTGCAACTTTGATGTTCTATGTTAGAACTTAAATAAAATTATGCTTTGCTGAATATAACGTAATTTGCATTTATATATTTACACACACGTACTTCGCCCTGAATATAACGATATGCGTTAATGGTATACGTACGTCTCCCATTATACCTATTCCTTAATTCTTTAAGACGTATTACGAAGAGTCTTTAATCAGTGATGAACTACTGATCTGAGACGTAATCCATCACTGCTGGCCATATAAGGATGCCAAACCAAAAGTCCTTAGAAAACCAAGGTCGCTTAGGGGCACAACGCTTACGCTACTTTCGGTGTTTCTCTGCGTGATCGAGTAAAAAATGTGGATATCCACATAGGAACTACGATAACCTAGCTCAAAGTATTAGTTAGTTGGATTGACAGTGGGCCAGACATGTAGCTCGTAATAACCGATGGGTAAGAAACGTTCTGTAATGGCAACCTCGTATTGTCCATTGCAGCGTACGACCACTCCTCACTAGATGGAGTGACGACCAATGTAAGACCTGTCTGCGGGGAAGGTCTGTGTTCAGCAACGGGCTGAATGATGATTAAGGTGCCACTTGTTTAGCAAAGATATTAAGTTGTCCTCGTGTAATTACTTCAAGTCAAATTCAATGATTAAAAACGCAAGTCTACGTTTTTATCAGTGGTAGAGCTACACTGCAGTATGTTTTTAGCTACAGAATGAATGGGTCAGCTCGACCGGGGTAGGGCCACGCCCTCACAGAATACCAGCGTGCAATAGCAGCATATTGTTTCTGTGTTTCGACTGGTGAGTGTAGTGATCCGAAGACCTTTATCACTAGTGACGAGGCATTCCATCTCAGTCCTCAAGGGTCTGCATCATGATTCCTTCGAAAAGCATCTGCATTATGATTCCTTGTCAAGGATGAATGTAGATGTCATTGGCTGCAGGAATCACTTACCATGAGGTGTATTGTGTGCTCAGTGTGTTTGTTACTCTTAATGCTATAAAAAAAACGTCTTACGCTAGTATTCTCAAAATACCTGTTATATATCCAACGCTTGACCGGAATTTAATGGATGGCCATTAGTCATTTAAAGCGTTCACGATAAGCCGTCGTGCTGGTTTATTGTCTTAGGATAATAGGCTTTAGAACATCTCTGCGGACGTTTAATGATCGGAAAATTGCAACACCAGAGGAGGTTGCATGTAGGATATGAAGAAAAAAATACAAAATTGTTTTATATTCGAATCATTTATTTAGAAATATATTAGCGGTTGAAGTAACTTATATAGTAGTAGTTAAATGTTAAGCATTATATTAACTTTCAATACATTTTATTCACTAGTAGTAAGTCTAGATATTTTAGAAAAGTATATGATATGATTGATGCTTTATGCATCTTTTGATGCCTTCTGTGGAGAACATTGCTTAAACTGATATTCTTTGGTCTAATTCTGTTAATAATTGGGCATAATCTGGCGTGAATTAATGCAATTTATTTTGGACGAGGGTATTCCCTACACGCGACGTAGGAACGACGACTCTCGTAAATATTCATCGCTAATTTATGACATCGGCTTTTCATAATTGTTTCACCCATAATTTTTCGTTTAACGGTTAAAATTAATTATGTATATATATACCTATATATTTATGTATATATATATATACATACATATATATATATATAACTCTAATATTTAAGAAAATATAACTGTCTTGGTACTGTATTGAAAGAATTTAACTCCTAACTCTATGTACACCACCTGCATCTTGACTCATCAAGAATGGACGTTATATGTGTCTATCGTATGCAGTTTGTGATCACTTATCATGAAACATACTGTAATCGTTTTTATTCTTACTTCGATAAGCTTTAGAACATAAGATCATTAAAATCGATATAGGAACATTTCCAATAACGCTTTCAGTGTACGACAAATAGCTTCCAAATTTTAATATCCCTCTATTTACGATATTAGTTCAAAAAAGTACTATTCGTTATTTTATATAAATATTTATTTTATTTTATTTATATTACTTTTAGAGTCACAAACGAGCACATAGTTCACCTGATGGCAAGTGACTCCTGCGGCCCATGACATCCACATTCATCCTTGACAATCATATTGCAGATGCGCTGTCACCCTCGAGGACTGAGATGAAATGCCTCGTCACCAGTAAATAAAGGTCTCCGGATCCCTACACTCACTGGACGAAACACAGCAGTATTATACTGGTATTTCACGCTGATATTCTATGAGGGCGTGGTCTTACCCCGGTCGAGCTGTACCATTCATTCTGCAGCAAGAAACAATCTGCCAGCCACTTTAACACCACGCGAAGCTCGTTCTCTGTTTATCTCGTTATCTGTTTGTATATTTTTTCAACTGTCTCTATTGCCCCTTTTATTTTTCATTTAATGTATATATATATGTATATATATATATATATATATATATATATATACCCATCAGAAGCAACTGACCGGGCCGAGGTACGGCCCTCTCGGTCACCCTCGAGTCAGTCACTTTGCGAGCAGGGTGAGTCTAAGCCGACGCTGGTTACCCATTAATCAAGGTCTCGGCCTAGTGCCCTAAGCGCTCGGCCACCTTTCAACCCGGTGAAGCTCTAAAAGCCCTCGGGCTAACAGTGGCCTTCAAAAAATTACACATTCAAGCTACGAAGGTAAAAAAGATAAGCAATCACCAGTTCACCTGATGGTAAGTGATGATTGATGCCCATAAATACATCCGTATAATATTCTCATGTAATTAACTGTAATTATGTTTCCTGTTCCCTGCACGCACTATACGCAAATCAGGAGCGGTATCCTGCAATTACACGCTAGCATTCTGCAAGGACATGGTTCTTCCCCGGTTTAGTTAATCCGTTCATGCTGAAGTTAAAAACAAGTTGCTTGTTTTGCATGGAAGAGAGAATGGTAGGGACCATTGTAAGTAGAGCCTGAGTGGAAACGTTTTCGACATTACAGTGCAAAATAACCATACCTTGTTTTCTTGTCGTTATCATAACGATGTTAATAGATGTTCTCCCGTTCTTCCTCTCTAAATAATAATAACACTGTTAAATATAATACCGTACGTGATAAGATGAGGACATGTTCAATGCAGTGTCAGTAACACGGGACACCAAAAACCAATGATAATAATATTTATTATTAATAAACAATATTTTTGTCGTTATTATAACGATGTTAATAGATGTTCTCCCGTTCTTCCTCTCTAAATAATAATACCACTTATATATATAATACCGTACGTGATAAGATGAGGGAAATGTACAAATGCAGCAACACCGGACCCCAAAAACCAATGATAATAATATTTATTATTAATAAAAAATATTTTTTTATAGTATACGTGGCAAACGAGCAATAAGCTCACCTGATAGTAAGTGATCATCGCCGCCCATGGACATCCGCAATACCGGAGAAGTCGCAGATGCGATGCCAGCCTTTAAGAAAGATGTAGGCTCTTTTCTTGAAGACACCTAAGTCGTATCGGTTCGGAAATGCCGCTGGTGACAGCTGATTCTACAGAGTAGTTGTGCGTGACAGGTAATTTCGCGTAAAGCTCACAGTGGTGGATTGCAAACCATCGAGATAATGAGGATGAAATTTTGAATTCTGTCGTGATGTACGGTGTTTAAATTCAGCGGCTAGAATTAACCCGAACGACTCCTCAGAACACTCCCCATGGTAAATTCGGAAAAAAATTATAGAGTACATCTCTATGCATTTTTCTCTTCGCAATGCCGGTGAATCAAACCGATAGGAAAGTACCTGATCATCAACGACTCGACCCATTCTTCGTTGTACGCGGTTCAATGTAAAGAGCCGGTTCTGGGGTGCCCCGGCCTAAAGAGGAGAACATGGAATACCCGAGTAGAGTGAGTAGAGGCCGAACTTGCGCTTTGTAAAGTTACACATAGTGGGCCGACATGAAATACTGTCTTGCTCTATTTACCACACCCTGTTTTTAGGGGCCTATTTGGCCTTACCCTCCAAGAGTCGCTCGATATGTAACGCCAAGCATTCCTGTACTAGCTGAAAAGTTTATTTTTAGCCGTAAAAGTGCAATCTTTATTTTTTACAAAAATAAAAGTTTTGATTACAAATTAAGGGTTATTCTTTACCCATTTATTATGAGCCAATAGTGCTGGATAAAAATATATACGTTTTGATTTACTGGATAAAACACAATAATATTAAATAAGAACAATTTTTACTAAAAAATAATGTTTTATTTTATACAATAGTTTAAGAGTTAGTCTTTTTTACTTATCTTAGCACCTTGAGTTAAATCTTTTATAGAGTTAAAATTTCACTCCAACATTGTTGAGATAAAAAAAAGCAACGAGAAAAGCTTTCCGTTTCTCAATTATGCGGTATTTGTTTGAAATATAAAGCCTTTGTTAGTCACGTTTACAGAAATTCCGACAACTGACTTTATTAAGATTTAACAACTCACGTTTCTAAAAGATCTATAAAATCTCTTTTTTGGATCAAACTTAAGTATATATATATATATATATATATATATATATAACTATATATATATATATATATATATATATATATATATATATATATATATATATATATATGGCAACTATGTAGGAAACAATACAGACACAATAACAGCAATGGAACACACCGACTTATATAAGTATTTAGGGTATACACAACTCAAAGGGCTTGATCACGTAAAAATAAACAAGAGAAGACTTAATGCACATATGTAGATCTCAACTCTCTAGTAGAACCCTCATTAAAGCCTTAAATACTTACGCCATCCCTATCTTTACCTACTCATTCGGAGTTATAAAATGGACAAAAACATAGAACAATTAGAACGAATGACGCGTACTACACTTACGAAACATAACAATTTACACCCTAAATGTGCAATAGAGAGACTCACTATTAAAAGACAAAGAGGAGGACGAAAGACGGAGGAAGAGGCCTAATAGATTTCCAACATATGACATACACAACATATGACAAAAACAAATAAATTATCTAAAAACCTTCTTTTACACAAAATCCCATACAAGTAACATGCACAAACCTGTAGTTCTAAACGATCTTAACTACACACAACTTAACTTAAATGTGCAAGCAGACACACAACATTTTAACAACGACGAACCGCAAAAACAAAAATTGAAGACTGGAAGAAGAAAGTCCTTCATGGTCGACAACCCCATGATCTGGAACCATCCAATATCAACACTTTAGAGTCTAATAAATGGCTTAAAATAGGTAATTTATTTCCAGAAACTGAGGGATTCATAATTGCGATACAAGACCAGATAATTAACACTAAGAATTACAGAAAATATATAATTAAAGACCCTTCAGACACTAACGATAAATGCCGTACGTGTCACATACAATCAGAAACAATTTAGCACATCACAGGCGCTTGCGCACAACTACACGCCGCAAACTATTCTGGGAAATACAACACATAAACTGTTTTACGACCGCGCTATACTCACCGACAGGACAATTCACTATAACATACCGGATATAACGTTACAAGAGAAAATAAATAAAATTACTTACCTAATTGACATTGCGGTTCCCAACACTCACAACATACAAAAGACAATCACTGAAAAAAATTGCAAATATTTAGAATTAAAAGACGAAATAACTAGAATCTGGGGACAACAACATGTTTACGTAGTCCCTATAGTGCTCTACACAAGAGGTATTATCCCACATCATCTACTCCATAGCCTGAAATTAATAAATTTAAATGAAAGTCTCTACATAACCCTGCAAAAAGCCGTTATTCTGAATAAATGTAGACTTGTTAGAAAGTTCATGCAAATAGAGGATTATCAAATAGGTCTTATTTGATTGTCTTCTATCACAATTAAAACACACATACTACATTTACTTGGGTTCTGACCCGTAAATGTAATAAAAACCAGCGAGAGCTGAGAAAAACAAAGAATTAACGATAATAATAGTAATAATGATAATCATTATTTGTAACATGACATAAGTACAACTGGTGTGATGTGAACGTGTAGTCTTTCCCATCGATAATCCTTTCCGATATGACACCCTCATATTGCAGCTAGTTACAAGTTATTCTAGCACTGATATAAATAGTTTATAGTTATGCTATTTAAAATTTAATGACATGCAGTAAATAAGTACTTGCGATAAGAATCCGCTGTGTTACACCAGTTATATTAATTCCGTATGTTGGGAGGGTGGAAGTATTTCTAATTAAAGCAGTACTATACAGTATATATTTATATCTAACATATATTAACAGGAACGTAACAACGCGTTACGGTAAAAGTGGGTCTTTAAATACATATATATATATGTATTTAAAATCCCACTGTTGAACATGGCTTCCTCTCTAGAGAAGGTATTAGAGATTAGTCTATCACGGATCTCTACTGCGGATTGGCTAACTTAACATACATCAATATTTTTCTTTATCTATTTTTCATGCGGTTTCGTCACTATGTTTTCATCACAGCCGAGCACGTGGTCAAGCAGCACTAAAAATTGCAATTAACAATGTCATCGGTGATGGGTTCGCTCCCAACTTGGTTTGCTCAGTAGCGAGCTCTTTATTCTCATGATAATTACACTTAATGTGAATATCGTAATATAGTTAATTAAATGAGTTTATTTCAGATATATTTAATATAGAATATAAAAAATATATAATTAAGAATAAAAATATATATAAAAAAGAATACGTAAAAAGAAATACTTTTATAATTTTTACAGTCAGAAATTTTATACTCAAAAATATTGAGACTATCTAATTAATGAGCAACCCCACCTAGAATATTAGGATAGGACAGGCAATCTTAATAGCAATTGTTCTAAGGATATTGTTCGAGTTGAACCTAAAGAAAATGCCACTGTTGTATCTAATGGTGAAAGTCATCAGCGGTCCCCACAGCATCCTGAAAGCATTGTTGTATGTGACCCAAAGTACATTATGGTTTTTTTGTATATAACTCAACCACAGTCTGCTTGGACCATTTGGCCAGATGTTTGCTTGTTTCGAGCACCGCACAAATCTGCGAGCATACTGTAGGTCATTAGTAACGATATTATTGACATCGATTACTCAGTTCAGGGCGCAACCTCTGAGTAATACTGGCGGTATGTTACTAGAACACTTATTAGTCGACCCAAAGACCATGAACTCGCTTTTATTATATATCTCCTATTAATGAACATACACACAAACACGTGCGCACGCGCGTATACTCATGCACACAAACACGCAAGCGCATGCATGTGCACACGTATTCGTATACAAAACAAACTCAAGTACTACTTTGCTTAATATATATAAAACTAATAGACGATAATTTATCATAAAATAAACGTGCCGAAGTGTATTTTTCACAGCGTTGTTATACCTAACCTTTGGTCAAAAACACGCGTCCTTTGTCTCCAGCCGCAAAGATGAGTCGTTGCTTTTGTCCTTTAAGAACTATAACAGAGTAGGAGCTCAAGGGCTAACTTCAAATACGACGGGGGATTAAAACGGCCCCCCGTCCCCCAGTACATCAGCTCGCATCCAAGGTCTGCTCCGGTAGCCGAACTGCAGCGACCACCCCTACGCCATAGGCAGGCCGTATGGGATCGTATTAGCTTCACCGTGGGTGACCAAGCCGTGGCTACTAACGATAACGTGTTCGTGTTAAGATTACGATTTCGCAGACTAAATTATCTTGAACGAGTTTTGCTTGAAATTAGTGAGTCCTCTGAGAATCCGCAGATGTCACAGTATTAGAATAGAATAAAACATACTTTACTGACATAAAACACAAATATTTAACAATTTTTTAAATGCATTGCATGTTTTATATATTATATATTATTATTTTTATTAAAAAAATATATTTTTTATTACATTAATTAGTAATGATTAAAGATATCTCTAAATGCATTGCATGTAGTATTGTGACAAGTAAGTCACAATCTTAAAAATTACTTTAAAAACACAAAGTTGTCCAGAAAGACAAAAGACCTATTAATGATAAGAAACGAACATTTTTCATCTTAATTTTGTCCAGCAAAGGAGCTAATTATATTCATTTCCCAACCGGGACAACATTTCATAATTCGAATAATTTACGTAAGTTTAAAACTTTTGGTTAAAATCGTGAACTAAAAAGATTTTGTAACTCGAGTATTCATTAATACTCGTATTAAATTAATAAATTATTAATTAGACGTGATCTAATTATTAATATATAACAAAAAAGGTGACAACAAATTGATGTGAAGACTTACAGACTCTATCAGTTTGTGGATTTTACTTTCTTTGAAGCAACTGGATATAGTTTTCTACTGTAATCACTCATCATGAAGTGAAAGAAAGATATGATGAAATGGAAGAAAAAAGCTGCTGAATTTTTTATTCTAATCAGGGTAGACAGACACAGGATGCTGTCGAATTTGTAGTCTAAATTGTTTATGCCCTAAGCATGACGAACTGTGAGCAAATCGCCATACACCGCGTATTATAGATTTTTCATTTGAACGTGATAAAATTGATTCGTCCTTAAACCTAAAAATCAGTATACTCGAATCCCAACCAATACGCAGGGAGTCCGACGACTTAGCTACGAAACCGTCATTTGAATAATAAACTTGCAGACTGGCCAATTTTCACTTGGTCTTCAGTTTACAAAACTTTTGTATCAAATAAATAGCATCGAGCACTCGACTTCTTTGAACAATTTCGTAATAATAATTGCGTCAATTCCATTAACGGAGGAGTCTTTTGAAAGAGTTTTTTGCAGTCAAAAACTATGTGAAAGAAGTCGAGAAATGTAATAAAAATAATCAAAACGAGAAAACTTGTCGGTTCTCCAATATTCCCGCATGAGCGGGTTTTGCAAGAATTATTTTTAAACCTTACCGACTATTGGACTAAAATTTTGTTTCTGTTTGAACAAAATTTTACCAGTAATATATTTTATGTGACCAAACAAGAAACAAGCAGCTGTAAACATGTGAGAACAGAGACTCAAGCTGGAAACTGAGATGGAAAGCCACGTCACATATGTATGAATACCAGAGTAAATAACAGCATAACACTGCTGTGTTTCGTATGGGTGTAGGGATTCGGAGATCAAATTACATGTAACGTAACAATTTATCAGTTCGCCAAGGTAATGAACTAATGCGCAAGTTGAATTTATTGTTGAAGATGGGTGTGAAAGCTGCAGTAATTATTTTCCGTCATGATCTTCGGATAACATCAAACGATACAGTAGTGTTACGCTGGTAATCTCTAAGGACGTGGTCCTTTCCGTTCGAGTCAACACCGCCGTGTTGAAGGTCCTGCAACGTGTCTCCACAACTGTTAAATCCAGTGATATTTCCAAACTTTCTATTTTACTTCTGGTATGTTGATATTTTATCGTTGTGCTTCTCCGAGATGTTTCGGTGTGCGAAATTTACGGTATATACGGATTTCGTGAATCTTGGCAATAAATCCCGCAAATTAAAAAAAAAAAGAAAAATAAAATTTTTGGTAACATTTAAGTTTCCGACTTTATTTTTGTTATTTGTGATTTACGAGAGCTTTTATTAGAAACATAAAGTTTCATACTGAAGCTTGCACTAACTTTACTGCAGTACTTAGCTCTGTATAGGACGACGATAAACGGGCTTCCCTTTAAAAAGGAATTTGTGAGCAAGCTCACGAATGCAAGCGTCATATTTTCTGGAGCTAGCGCTTTGTAATTCTATAATAGCCTAAGAGTAGTATCATTCATAACGTTTACAAATATCTCTCCTTCATACCTATTTCCATTCATTCATTTTTATTATTAAGCTTACGTAATAGATAACTAGAAAGATTTTTACTGACAAACGTTTCATTAGAAATATTATTTTTTACGTATTAATCAAGATATTTCTGGTAACAATAAGCTCTTGTTTTCAATTTAATGTTCAAGTCATAAAATGTGCATCCACACAAACAAGTAACAGATAGAAAGAAATTATTTCATAATAATCAATTTTACTCTTTCGCGGAGACCGTGTATCAGGGCAGTTACAAATTTGCGAGTTCTCGGCTCGAATCCCCACTGAAGGCGTGCCTTGTATTATATATATATATATGTATATATATATATATATATATATATTTATAAAAGAATGTCCGCCACTTCAACTAAGCTTAAAAGCTTAATATCGTTAACGATAATAATTGTTGCTTTTAAACCTACGACCTTAAGTTTAGCCGACCGTACCCTAACCACCTATCATACAGGTTAATGAGGAATAATTCATTAAATAAATTTATGACTTACCGATATATATATTTATAAAAGAATGTCCGCCACTTCAACTAAGCTTAAAAGCTTAAAATCGTTAACGATAATAATTGTTGCTTTTAAACCTACGACCTTAAGTTTAGCCGACCGTACCCTAACCACCTATCATACAGGTTAATGAGGAATAATTTATTAAATAAATTTATGACTTACCGATATAACATATTTACAGTTTATAAAGTATTCAATATAAAATAGTATTTGGGATAAGGGCCCACTGCGTTTGTTACCCCCTCAGATCATAGATTAACCCCCATTTGCATTAATACTTAGACTGGACTATATTTTCTCGTGGTTCGTGACACTTCCGTTGTAATTAAAGCAGCGCCGTACGGTATATTATATTTCCTTTGTTTTTAATTTCTAGTTTATTTCATACTTATTGCGTTAGAATTTTTATTATAAATAATCTTTTAAATTGAAAAATGTTACTTGCGTATTTATAATCATATAATTCAATTATTGTAGTGTTTGTACGTTTATGAAAATACTTTTATATGTCGTCAAACTATAATACTGTTCCTATTAAGAAACTTATTAAGCTTTCAGAAACACTGATTGAGTCATGCTACGGATAGTTTGTAGGTTCAGTATGATGGCGTGACATCGATCGCCTTTATAGAATACCGATGAATATATAATAATAGCTGGTGTCTGTATATGTGCTGTGTGTCGTATGGTGAGTGTAAATAATTGTAGACCTCGATGTAACGATAACGACTAATTCCATCTCAGCCTTCAAGTGTGACGTCGTATGTGCCTCTTGGATCTATGTACACGATTTATGTGCTGTAGCCATCACTTATATATATATTATATATAAGTGATGGATACATCACATAAACAACAATACTTATATTAGATGAACTGCGCTATTAATTCAACCTTATTTTTTTTTAAAACGCTTTTCATGACATTCATACTTGTTAATACAATGTATCCAAAACGTCGATGCGTAGTGCGAGTGTTAGTTCGGCAAGTAAATTTCTGTGGCTCTCGATTAAAATATTTTTTTTTATTGATAATAGGTAAATGAAATGATATTATCAACAAGCAAGCACTTGAATTATTAACTTGATGGTAAATAATCACTGTGGGATCCGCGTTGTCCTTACGTGGTATAGCTATGCTGCAGTTTCTTTCTATGGTAGCTGCAGAATGAACTCTCAATGTAATAAAAACAAAAACATCCACGTTAAGTCTCAAGGTCTACCGGTAATAAGGTCTTCGGTTTCTTTCTTTCACTTGTTTTGAACACAGTTAAGCGGTGTTGCGCCGCTATTTCAGAAAGCGTAGACGTACCGGGTTGACTTGTTCGTACTACAGCAAGTTTATAATTGCGGCGTAATCTACCACGTGAAAATATCTTCCAAAACTAATTTGTTAAGTATTTTATTGCTTTTAACTTTTTTCAAATTAACTTAGTCACTAAATAATATAGGGGCATCTCGAGGTTTTAATAATATATGGTAATACATGGTTTAAAACATTAAATATAGCATTTAGCTAACATTTTAAGCTGTAAAATTACATTAAGATACTGTATAATATTACTTACAATGCTACATTTTTTTTTTCGGGCTGAAGGTGGCTGTTAGCCCGAGGGCATTTACAGTTTCACCGGGTTAAAAGGTGACCGCGCGCTTATGGCACTCAGTCGAGACCGTTGTGTATGGATAACCAGCACAAGGGCTCCCGAGTGGGAGCCTCGGCTTGGACCGTTACCCTGTTTCGCGAGAGCATCTGACTCGAGGGTGCCCGAGAGGACTGAACCTCGGTCAGTTGCTTCTGGACAATGAATTATCTAAATTAATATCGCTGTTATTATTAGCTATCAGTACCACCACTTTTGAATGCGTGGGCGCTGGAGAAGAAGTGGCGCAAGAAACTCCAGCGACGCTTCTAGCTGTATGTACTGGAGAGTGTTGCGGAATCGCAAATAACCTTGTTTGCGACACCCTCGCCGTGGGCAGGGGCGATATGAGGGTGTAACGTACGTGTGATGTGTTTTATGAAGGGCTTGGACCCTAGTGGTCGCGTCGTCGGGATCGCGTCGGGACGCGGGTGAATCTGTGATGCGCCATGGAATTGTAAGTGGCGGCACTTACAATCAAGGGGTTAGAGTGTGTTACGGCAGAGTCGAAATATAGACGCGAAGCCTGCTTCAGGTACTGAGCTATGGCCGGCAGCTCAAGATCTATGTGTAGATTTTCCTTACGCAAGAACCACGGCGCACCGGTGGCCTTGCGCATGAAATGATTTTGTATTACCTGAAGTCGGTGAATGTGACGCAGGGAGGCATGCGCAAAGACGGGGCTTGCGTATGTCATTATGGGTCGGATGCACGCTTTCTATAATGTAATTTTATTACGCAGGGAATTCTTGCTATTTTTATTGAGTAACGGGTGCAAACGACCTAGGACGTACGCTGCTCGATTCCGTACGCGGTTGATATGCGGAACTAAGGTGAGCCTTTCATCTAATGTGACGCCTAAGTATTTAACTGTCTTTTCCCAGGGGATTGGACGATCAAATAACTCTATAGTTGGGAGATGCGGCGTTTTGTTGCGCCGAGAGAAGTACATGGCTGCACTTTTGGTAGGATCAACCTCGATCCTCCATTTCCGAAACCATTTCCCTAAGGTGTTGGCTGCAGATTGGAGGCGTCTACAAATAGCGTCTGGTTTGAACCAGACATGTAGAGGCCGGTGTCATCGGTAATTCACGCTGAAGGGTACATAGCACTAGCCGGTTGCTATGGGGATATAAGTCGTGGGCACTAGTCACCGCATTCTTGCGCATTCCATCGGTGGTCTTCCACCGAGAGAACCTGCCTCAAGCAATCCTCGATGACTGTCTGGATGTGCCTAGTGAGGGCATGAACTGCGAGGTTCATGTCGTGGACTGAAGATATGTTTCTAGGAATAGCATCTTTGTGCGGTGATGTGGTTTCCCTCAGATTGTCCCTGAGTCGGTGCCAGTCTACTATGGTTTTGGTTTTGGTGGAGGGTGAGGTTGGGGCGGAGGGCCCTAACCGAAGAAGAACGGGGCGATGATCGGAGCGAGCTCGTGGATTAACTCTATCCCTTGGAAGGCGAGGTTGATATTTTTACAGATGGCAATATCCAGCACATCCGGTGCTTTGCCCAATATGTATGGAAAATGGGTAGGCGTAGTAGGTGCTACGACGTCAAAGTCGAGTGCGTCGCTTAGCGAGTCTACAGCCAACCCCCGGGGGTTGATTTTAGCTGCATTCCATCGAGTGTGCTTGCTATTGAATCTCCTGCCAAAATGACTGAGTTTCCAAGGGAAAGGTTCACGCCACGAAGTCGCTTCGTAATACTTGTACGTCACGTCTGCAAGGCAGGTAGACGGACGCGTGGCCGCTCATGGCTAGCTGACGGCCCGAGGCTTCTAGGAAAGTGAGGGTTGGCGTGTCGACGGGCACGCAGTATAAGGACTTTTTGTAGTAGATGGAGTTCCGCCATTAGCGGCAGAAGTTCTATCATTCCTATTGATGTTATAATTCGCAATGTTGGGATTGCGAGTGTACGGTTTGAGTTATAATGCTACAGTAAAGGCCGATGTCTACCACATTTACACATCACAAACTTCTTAAAAATGCTGGCTTGCATAGCGATGTCGTCAGCGTTATCGATTGAAATTAAGGTTTGCATAAGAACCGATTAAGGTCTGTATTGGGACAAGTTAAAAAATATAACTAAATATGTACGATAAAATGTGGAATAAATACTAGAGATAATTATTATATTCCCCAATTTCATACTAAATTTATTTTATGTGGATACATTATACTAATGCTTTACATACAACTCACAGTGTTTTTCATCCTATATGATTTTACATGTTGTGGATACAGAAAACGACAGAAACACTTAAAAATCTATTAATAAAAATCAGAAAACAGCAAAACAAGATAATCGTAGTCCGAAAATAATTTGATGTTAGACATATCGGTGTTCTCACTAAATCGCTTGCTTTTTGAAACTCCTAATATAAAACGTTATATATACTTTATACTTAATCCTATTTACAATATCATTACAAAAAATTTAGGTTAACTTATACTCTTATACGTTTTCAATTTATAGGTATATAGGTATATTAAATACCAAAAAAAAGGTTTATTTTAACTGTTAATTCTAGTCAATTTTACAACTTTGCTAACTTCAACATGACCTTATATACCAGGAGGTGGGGACTAAATAAATTGTCGAATCTGCGTCTATTGTGATTAAGTTTTTCCCCTCGGACACACTACTTCCAATGTTGCATGATATTGTAAGATGAAGATTAATGAATAGTACTTTTAGATCAAGTTTCCGCCATGCTTTTTTTTATTTTAACAGCAAATAATAATATATCTTCATTATATAAAATACTGGAAGGTTTCATTGTTCTCTGTATGTCAATGATACACGGACACAACGTTTACTACAATGTAACAACAATATGTACATATTAAAGAAACACCTTCACTAACAAACTTTACATCATTTCTAAAAATCTAAGTCTAAATCTTAATAAGTTGAAGCGCCTTTTAAATAATTCCTTAAGATTTATTTTTAACTTACGTAAGTATGATCAAATTTTCTTCTATCGTTCATAACTCAAGTGGTTCTCTATTCAACAAAGGCGAAGCTTCGTCTGCTAGTTCTCTTTTATATATTAAATGATTCAAATTATCCATCTTATCTTAAAATGACTTCTACATTCCTCTCTTGACCGTGTACCTCCCTAAATGCAGTGAGAATAAGTGTTCCATACCATACCATTGGGTTATTTCGTTATTCTTTCATAGTACAGTCCATACTCCTTTAGAACACCTTTCCGGATGACGTCAAGAATGCGCCCAGTATAGTTTCTTGTTAATCTCTTCTTCGACAACATTATTTGAAAGCAAATAAAATCTGATATATATTTTCTCTTGGTATTTATGTATATCCCAGGGTTGACTGGTAGAGAATACCACTAGGCATTAAGTCCGCCCTTGTAAACTTGTTATTTAAGGAACATAAGAAAAATAAATAAATAAATTGACAATGAACAATTATATATAAAAACAAACTAGATTTAGAATGTGGTTTATTTTAAGTATTATTTTTACCTTCGCAGTTCACATCTTTTGTTTGTTAACAACGATCCTATTTTAGTCATTTTTATACAAGAAAAACTTGGCCCTCTTTGATTAAAATTTTGCTGCGGTTCCGAAACACTTTAATATTTTATGTAGCTTGCTTTTAAAGTGCTCTACAAATATGAGCTTTCTTATTGACATGTGGTCTAAATAAAATGAATGCCGGAAATGAATTTTGAATTTAATACAGTAAGTACTTTTTCGTTTGCTTTTACTACAGTTATAAAGTACCGTACATATTTGTAATGATTTATTATATTAACGGGAATAATTCACATTGAATAATGGTAAATTTACGGATTTTCTCGCCGGCACGTTTTAACGTCAGATTTTTTATAATATAAAAATTTTAAAAGCTGACCTCAAATCTGGTGAACTACGGCATCTGGACGTTAATTGAGACCTTAACCCTCTCCGTGACCGTGAGTGCTGTAAAGCACGCGAAAGATGACTTGATGCGATTGCTTCGTATCAAGTCATCGTATAAAGCGACCAAATTTAGATGGTCTTTTAGATTAATGTTGTGAAAAGATCTTAGAAACTTTTGACGAGTAATAATCACAATTTTACCGCATAAACGAAATAAACTTGCTGCCAAAACAATTACATGCTATCATGCCAACTATGTCAATCTGTTAGTTAGGAATCCGGACACCTTTATTACAGGCGACGAGGCATTCCATCTCAGTCCTCAAGGGTAACAACGCATCTGCATTATGATTCCTTGTGAGGATGAATGTAGATGATGACATGGGCCGCAGGAATCAGTTGCCATCAGGCGAACTGTGTGCTCGTTTGTTAGACTTTATGAAATAAAAAAAAAAAAACACGTTTATGTACTCTTACAGTAAAAAATATTTTTTCTCAACCTATTATTACTTTTTATATTCTTTGCTCAACCCAAAGGGAGGCTGGTAGAGGATGCCGATTGATATTACGTCCGTTGTTTTGTATAATACAATATTTGTTTTACTTCTGCAAATATATAATAAATAAATAAAATATATATTTCAAATTGTAATTTTAATAATTTTTGGTTTAACTAACGACCTGATATACATATATCTTAGTGCTAAGATATACATTTATAGTCACAATGAGAACAATAAAACACAAATAACTTAACAGGACAACTGGTGACCTAATAGTAATATTAAGCGTAAGTTCTATTTGAAGAGTACACACTTGAAAAAAAAAATGTTTCTCACATCTCTGTTACGTTTCTAATTAGCAACTAATCGTGCAGTTTACTCTAATCCTCTTAAAAAGGCTTGACCTATTTCTTCATCAATATCTTTATGATACATAAAAATTAAATATTTTTATTTATCATTATTAATTTTTGTGCATGTTTATTCCATCGTCATATTCGTAGTAAACATATAATTATTTATCGACAATATATGAAAGAAACAGTAGTGATGACCTTATGACATAATGGTTGGAGTATCAAAATGCCTTCTTTACAAACGTCAAACAGTGTTACAAAACCAGACTGGGTATTCCAACTACAAACAGCGCCAGCTCATCGGACAGAAAGCACGCAAAATTGGCTGTTCGCCCATGGAAAGCTAAACCTCACTTTGACTTGCTGCGATTGACAACTGGCCTGAAGGCCTGGTTGAAGGCCTGTACTAAAAAAAGGGGGCATTTTGAAAAATTATAATAAAATTTAATTAATATTTTACTACATTTGTTTTCATAAATTTATATATCTATAATCTCTGTGTAATCTGTAACCGCATTTATTTATATATTGTGTGCTTCTTTACAATGTAAGCTCCATTACACTAACTTCAGATAATTTTGTCGCTCTTTAGCTTTGAAAACACAAAGCCAATTGTAAAGACAGCTAAAGATTTAAATTCACAGTCAGTGAGACACTTGAAAACTTCTTCACTGTTCCAGTTTTTGTATTTCTCTTCCATTTTGCCGTCAATGGATATTTATAGAAGTACACATATATACACAGTATTACACACATATATAATATAGTATTTGGGTAAGTATTTCCTTATACACATTAATAAAAGTAAGTGATAATTTATACATACACGTTACATATTAAATTACTACTTATTATGTTTTAGAAAGAGACTTTCAGCATGATTTTTACAAATTGGTATTTATTATTTTATTTCTAGAGAGTATTAGGTTTCTCTCTGAATAAATGGTTTTCCCTAAAACTTATCTTAAAGGTCGGCAACGTAGTTGTGACTCCTCTGGTGAAGCTGTTGTTCATGGGCGGCGTACATACCATCGGTTTGCCACCTTATCTAAATAGAAAAAAATGCTGTCTGTTTTTGTAAGATGTGCGTATTTATATATGAGTTTAATTGTGTGCAATATTTATGTATGATTTTAGCAACTACACCTGTCGCTCCTATGACTATTAGAATGACCTTTGTGTGTGTTTTCCATAACCGGGTTATTTCTTTTTGCAAAAGGTTCATTTTTCTATCTCGATAGTCTGAAGGCCCTGTTTTAAATACGTTTTATTTTCTGCTTAATCTATCTATACCATGTCCGTTCTATTGTCTGTGACTCTTATTTTTTATTGTGACTGTTTGAATTGACATCTCTCAGTACAGTACAGTACAGTACTTATTATTATAAATATATTACTTATACATTATAGTATTATAATACCTAGTACATTTAGGATTCCATAAGGATATAATTCCCAGTCGATGAGATGAAGTCAAACTAATGAGATTTTTTAAGTTTTAAAATACATTAACGAAATTGTTGTACTAGTACATATTTATTTATACAGAAAAAGCAAGTATTTTATTCCATAAATAATTATATAAATTATTTATAAGGCTTTGATCAGATCTATTTTCTAACAATTTAATTTTTTCCCTAACAAAAATTTGATAAGAAGAGGTAATAAGAAAGTAGCTACACCAAAGAGCTTCAGTTATTGGGATTCTTATCCCACTACGGTCAGGCGGTTCTCAGGGGCCCAATTATATTAAATGTAGAGCTTTTGTTATATCGGTTAAAGCCATTAAGGTCCCTTGAGAGCTATTTTTCTATAAGTTCATAGAGATATATCAAATATAAATAAGATCTTTATGTGTTGAGCTTTCGGAAATGCTTATCCATGACCGTTGTTTATCCAACAATTAAATAAATAAGTAGTAACAAAAAAGTAACAATAACTCATTATATTAATTTAAGGTGCTAGGCTACGACAATATGTTTTTTTCTATGCTGGAGTGGCAAAACAAAAAGTAAAGCTTTAGCTGCTTGCGCTAGATGCGGCATTGTTGATAATTTCTTATTTACATTGAACTGCAGATTGAAGTGGTTTAAAAGGTCCTTAATTCCATGTCTAAGCTCCAATGGAATAAAGGCATTACAATATGCGTAATGTGTGTGAAGGTTATGTACATTAAAGGGATAATTGTATTTTGAATACGTTTCTATTAACTTTCAAATGAATGATTATTGAAAAAGAGAACTAATTCGAACAGTTATTAAAAATAAAAATGATTCTTCTATTCACAATATATATATATATATATTAACTACACTATTTACTGGTAATATATTATACACGTGTCATTGTTTTATGTAATTATTAAAAGAGAATGAGAAGTCACCTCACAGTTAAAACTAGCTGTTGCAAAAAAAGGTTGGACTGAGTTAATATTGTAACGAGCACAAAATATCATTTTAGTGGTTGTTTTTTTTGTTTGGTAAAATAAAATTAACCGGATAATTTAGTAAAGCGGTATTCTTTCTTAGTTTGCAGGGGTGATAACGCATCTGTATTATGAATTCTTATAGAATACCACTAACATTATACAATATAAAATGTAATCAATTCAAGTTTAGTTTACAAAAAATTCTAAGTATTAAATAAAAAAAATAAAAATCTAATGAAGAGTTAAAGTAACTTTTTGAATGAAACTTTAACCTAATTTAAACATCAAATTCATCTCCATACACATACAACAAACATTAAAAATGCAAATGGGAGTAAGAAATATTAATTCCAAAGTCATAAAAGATTCACGGAACCGACATCTCATTCATACGTTGTGAATTCTCTCCGGCTGCTTGTGGTATTCAAGCGTTTTATAAAACGAAATAGCGATGTGTATTTTTTTAGAATACTATCGAATATTTTGATGATTAATTAACATAACTCTTTTACTCTCCTGCAAGAAATTGCTCGTTGCAAAAAAAGATTCTACAGTCTGAAAAAACGTGGAGCTAAACAAAAGCAAGGAAAGGTAATGTTGAAACATCTCAAATACAAAATAGTAACAGTCCTGAAATCATTGCATTATTCGTAGGGGATTTGCTCTAAAATTATATGGGATTACTCTAGAGATATGATGTGATGTTCACTTGGTTCATTTTAACTATTGCAATATTTTTTGGAGGGGGATACACTTCAAAAGATGGGCAATAGCGTCATGTAGGATTTCTACCCTCTTAAACCTGACCACTATCAATGGGAGGGGTTCGGGGATTCCACGCAAATACTATCCTCGTTGTATTATGGCAACACAAGACTACATCATTCCCCTCATCCCTGAATTTTAATTTAGTAGATCATTAGGAACTCTCTTTCTTTACTATTTTCACCCGCGAACCAGAAGACCCCTTTACCCTGACACAGTGCATGTCCGTGCTCGTGGATCCATGCGGTTTAACATGTGTCATCAATAAAAGAATCCCTTGAGAAGCTTTCATATTAAGATAGACCTAATCTAATACATCAATCCCATAAGGATAAGTTTTCGCATTTACGGGCAAACAGTCCCATAAACTGTAAAACTTTACTATGGAAACACTTCCCTTAATATATCTTCAAACATGTAAACTTAGGTGTCGAGAAATAACATCAGGTTTAGTATTATAGTCATTGAGAGCTAAGCCAAAATGGTTTAATAAATGCAAGAAAAAAAAGAAAAATACCGGTCAGTAATAAAGACAATCGTGATTAAAATACATTGCATTTTTAATCATATGGAAAATAAATAAATTATTTTAAAGATAAATCTTTAACCTTCATGGTAAAATTAAGATTTCGAAGATAAATAAAAAATAGATTTCCAACAAAAAGTTTAAATTCGGTATACATTAATTTCAAAGTTTCTCTTAAGAATCGTTTACAGTTAAGCACTTAATTTTATTACTCTAATCACTTTCCCGCTTGTTCTTTCTCTTTCAATTACAAAAGACAAGCGAGTTCGTACAAATATAAATAAATATTGAGCTTATAATTAAATTATCGATCAAAGAACCACAGTCTGAATTCAGACCTAATATCATATTCGAGAAAGTTTATGAACTTTACATAAACGATACCAATATTAGTTCAGCCGTCTAACATTGCAGAAAAATACAAAGAGATCGTCTCTTTGTATTTTCAGTATTTTTATATTTATATTATTGTTATAATCAGACTGGCGGATTGGCGGACGTCACATATCCTCGATATATTTATTTATATTTTTATTTTTTATTATATTTCTTCGACATGTAGGTTTTCTCCACGACACTTTCCTTTGCGAGAAAACCAAGTTGTATGTTAGCATTTTAATTCTGTTTACCCATTTCATTGGAGGCAGCACCGGAGATCGAACTGTATCATGACTTATATGCAATATTGAGCATTTGTTTTTCTTTTTTTATTACATTAAGAGTAACAAACGAGCACACAGATCACCTGATGGTCCTAATGATTCCTGGCCCATGACATATACATTCACCCAAGAATGATTCAACATGGCAAGGAATCATAATGCAGGTGCATTGTCACCCTTCAATACTGAGATTAAATACGTCGTCACCAAGAATAAAGGCCTCCAGATCTAGACGAAACACAGCAACATTACGTTGGTATTCTGTGAGGTCGTGGTTCTACCCCGGTCAAGCTGACCCATTGAATTTGCAGCTAGAAACAAGCTCTAGTGTAGCTCTCTCTCTACCACTGTCTATCACGACTTTCGGATGTATTAATGTATATATATACCTATATATATTTAATATTTGAGGGCAAGTGATTCTTATAAAACTTATTAAAAATACTTCTTTTTATCACAAACATAGCGGAGCATGTTCTTAATGTACCGGAACCTTACATATTCGGACCTTGCTCATCGTCATCATCACACAACATCATTTCAGCCCTTCACTATGCATTGCTGAACATAGGCGACAGACTGCCACAGAGTTAGACCCTGAGCCACTTTCGTCCAACGACTCCATGGGTGACCAGACTTGCATAGGTTGACACTCGCTGCGATAGCCAATACAAAGTTGCCACACGAGATCTTCCTCTCTATTATATTTTTTAAGATTCATTTAAGTTTTCATTCTTGAAACGTTGATTTGTACTTTATTATTATTGTATATTAATTTACACTTTATTAATCACGTTATGTTCATATGATTCTTCTGTGAAAACTATTCGCATCCGACACGATTTCTTGTTGAATAGTTCAAAGCAAAGGAGCTCTTTATTGGATTTGTATAACAGAGCATTTCTCATTTGCTTGTGTTAGCGGAATCACAATTTTACGTTGAGTAAACCGTACAAATATTCCTTTACTAAAATATTTTATGTTACCTAAATTATTACTGCTGTTGGTTGCTTAAAAATATGTTATACTCCCTTAAATATTTTAAATTATAAGGATAAAAAGGATATCTTTGTATATATATTTAACTTATGCGTACATATAGTATACAGTAGAGAATATAGTACAGTTTTGATATAAATAATATATATTATTAAATCATTATTATCAATATTTATTCATTAATGTAATCAAAAGGGTTTTTTTATTAATATATTCGTGTATAGTATTTTTGGTAACTGAGGCAGTGAAAAGGGTAAAAAGAATGTGGTACTGAAATTGTTTTTAAGTTTAACTAAAACATTTTTGACTGTGTTACGTCTTTTTGATTGATTATGGTACACTTTTGCTGTTTTGTTCCTAACTATTTAGCTAATGAACATATGTTAAAACTCTTTACACTCTGTGACTATTTATAACTGAAATTTAATACTGATATAAAAGCGTTTGCATGAGCATTATACTTTTTACTGCTCTTCCATGTATTGCTGACATAATGAATAAATAAATTAATGAAAATTAATGGAAAATAAGCTCAATTTACTTCCATTTTATATTTTAAACAAATTTTCGAATAAAACATGCGCAACGAGCGTAATATCGTAAACTAGCTTTCAGTTCAGGACGTAACCCAATAAATTTCGTAGTAGTTGGTATCAAGCCAAATTTTTTATAAGTTTAATACTTTTATAAAAAAAAAATTTGATCTTCTACAGTTGAAGCAATTTGAACAAAATGGAAAATATGCGTCTCATTATTTGCCATATACATATATATATATATATATATATATACATATATATATATGTGTATACGTAGAGTCTAGTCAATAAAAAAAAAAAAAAAAAAAAATAGAAAAAGTAGTGTGTATGTATAAATTTAATAATTAATAAAAATTTCTGGCAAATCAATGAAAAAAAAATAATAGCAAATTTAAAATGACATATGGCAGGATACTATTATGGTTTTTCTTTTCAAAGCATTATTTTATTCTTACATACTTTGAAACTCTAAAAAAAAAATTATTATTTACAAGCACCATTTCATGGTTTGATTGTATTTTTGATGTTAAAATACCTTATAATTCCTAACGTGAAAAACAGAAAATCCAAATCTGTGTTTTAAAGGCAGCCGGTTTTATCAGTCTATTTATGCAAAGCTAAGGCAAGTAAAGTAAGCTCCTTTATTAAAATTCATGTTGCTAAATAAAGACCTCGTAAACCACAAAGCAAAAAAAAAGAATACAAAAACAACAGTTATAATCTCTTTCGTAGTAA
Source organism: Teinopalpus imperialis (assembly GCA_029286865.1). Taxonomy (NCBI): domain Eukaryota; kingdom Metazoa; phylum Arthropoda; class Insecta; order Lepidoptera; family Papilionidae; genus Teinopalpus; species Teinopalpus imperialis. The sequence continues at coordinate 10,877,145 of JAGSMU010000026.1, forward strand.
GTAGTTTTCAAGCAGATTATCCATATTAAAATATTAGAAACAATGAGTTAAATAATTAGTATATATGAAAGATTAATAGAAAACGGCAGTAGCACCGGTAGAGCTACACTGCAGTTTGTTTCTAGCTGCAGAATGAATGGGTCTGCTCGACTGGGGTAGGACCACGCCCTCACATAATACCAGCGTAAAATATTTGTAATATATAGCATAATGTAAAAAAAAACATAATGTTGCTGTGTTTCGCCTGGTCAGTGCAGGAGAGCTTTTTTACTGGTGACGCAGCATTTCATCTCGGTCCTTAAGGGTGCAAACTTCTGCATTATGATGTCTTGTTAAGGATAAATGTAGATGTCATGGGCCACAGGGATCACTTACACAGTTACTCAGTTGAACTGTGTGCTCGTTTGTTACTCTCAATATAATAAAAAAATTAACAATTTTATCACTATTTTTGGTATCGGCAGTCTCACAGACATAAGACGATCGCAGCACGTGTCAGTAAATAAATATCACATGCTTTAGTACTATTATTATTATTTAGGCTTTGTATAAGGTCTCATTTTTTTTTAATTTAAGTGTTTGTATTATTGTTGTAATTTTTTTTTGGTGTAATTTACAGATTTTTCTTTTTTTTGTATATTGTTAATATTTTCTCATTAAAAATTGTTAATGTCCATATTTTATACTGTATCTCAAAATTTCTAAATAAGTCTCAGTGTCACAATTTGGTAACTGTTGTACATAATAATTATTGGTGTACTTATTAGTTTTTAATGGTATATTACTTTTTTAACTATTATGAATGTGTGAATATTTACATTGTCGGTGTGTCTACAATAAATTTAAATAAAAAGGACAAAGCAGTCAACTCGTTCCGACACGATGATGGTGAATATGTTGAGGAATTCATCCTCATTTTCATCATATTTTAAGAAAGGAATACTCATAAGAGGGAATATAATAATAATGATATTCATTCAAGTAAGGAAATATCTTTTTAAGATATTGTTTGTGAAATATGAGTCTAAAGTATTCATGCCATGTATAAAGTTTTGCAAGCCACGGGCAAGCTGTCAGCAAGACGTGCACTCTATCCGAGAGCTTCACTCTGAATATGGTAGTAATAAGTATTCATGATCGTTGCCCGTCCAGACTGCTAACGCCTAATGCACTTTTTTATGTTTGTTCTAAAAAAAGTAGTTTTTATGTCGGCTTTTAAAATTATGTCATTGTGTCAGTTGTCATTTACTATGCAATGGATTGCGGCCATGTTTATGAAGTTAAATAACATTCACATTTTTACTTCAGGTATCAAATGCAATTAAAAGTATGACCACGTGTCTACTTATCGTTCTCAATTAAAGTATCTACCCATTCGTCTGCGGCGAAGTCTGCGTTCTCTCACTACCCTTTATTCTATCCCGACATTTCCCACTCCACCTTCCTATCTAGGTTCTTATTTTCAATACCTTGGCTCTAAACACGATAAAAACCTTCGCTCGACCAACAAATCTCTTAACTCCGACTTCATCCACAACTTCTTTTGTTCAATCTGTTCTTCTCTGGAATGCTCTCCCTCCTGAAGTCAGGGCGACTAGTTCGGGAGCTATTTCGCAACAGATTGGCATAATCATCTCAATATTAAATAATTGTGTATTTATATAGTAATATATCATATATATGGATTGTTATACATATATACCCATATGATATGTATTTGTTATATATTCTAGTGATATATGTGTTTTATAATTACGCATATATTGTTTATTTATATAATATAACTAATATAAGTATTTTACGACAAGAATTTTAAGCATACACCTACCTCATTTCATTTCTGCATTACCCTAAGATTGACTGGTAGAGAATGCCTAAGACATTAAGTCCGCCTTTATACATACAGTATATGAAGCTTAAATAAATAAAAGATGCCGATATATTCTCATTTAGGTATACGCCGCGTGCAGCCCAACTGCGGTTATAAACGTGATGAAATATATAAAATTTGATTTAATTATATAATTTTAAATGTATTAACTATATGCAAATGTTATAATCAAACCGAAATAAACAAAATTATAAACAATTACTCCGCGAATTAACTATAGAAATAAAACAATTTTGTTTGTAGGTGTTCAAATGTTCAACACACTGCCGGACGAGATCAAGAATTGTATTAGTATGAATATTTTATATTATAATAACCGCTTCTCAATTATATTAGCTTCAATTATATTTAATTTAATTCCTGTCAATTTAGATTCTTATAGTTATGCTAGGATTTGTTTATATCTATATTAATAATGTATTTTGTGTACCTATATTACGTACTTACTCGCAAGCCCATATATTGTTTTTACATTATACTCATTGTAAGCGAAATTTGTACTTTTTATGAGAAATAAAGATCTTTAATCTCATGCATACTATTACTTTTTGATGATATAAGAAAATTGAATTTCATTAATTAAAAACAATTGACTGTAATGTGTAAAACCTCCTCGGAGGTTCCTTGAGAGTTTTGTTAATGCTATTTACTGAAAAAGACATACAGTAAATTTAGTCAGAAGTTGTTTATTTGTATAACGTACTGGTGACATGGATGGTAAATTGAAAATGCTGTAAATAATGTCAGACATGATGGATTACCGCTATTAACGAAGCACTTTATCAACTTGTTTTTGTTTCTCATAATATTCATAACGGAAATTCATCTGCTAATGGTGTGCCATAATACTTGATGGAACAAGTCGAAGATAAATTAAAAGCTGTTCAAGTGGATTCGCTATTTTCTTTAATATCCTTTTTCTTTTATTAAAAGCAAAGCAAAGCAAGATGTTGATGCCGATTGTATGATATATATAATGCAATCGGAAATTTTCAAAAACTGCTCCATTTACGTATTCATCTATTCCAGAAAAATGTTAATGTATCACTGCAAAATTATTGTGCATTTTGTCATAATTGAGTTACTTTTTAATAAGACACATAAGTCTGGTAAAATTTTAGGAACATGAATATCGCAATTTATTTAATCGTAGTCCTTTATTTCAATAAATTCACATAGTTTTTATATATTATTTGAGGAAAATCATTTTATATTTATTTTTATTTTTATTACTCTAATAATAATAATAAAAATTCAGTTTATAATTAGAAGACCGCTACACCACTTACGCATTAGACCACGCACTACACCATAGATGCTGAATGTTGCATCATGGATCCTCTGCGTTCGATTCCCAGTCGAGGAAATAAATTTGTGTCACAAATTGTTGATTTTACGAGTTTAGGTGTGTTGTATAATGTATGTAGTGTGCTCTGAGTGATGCTTATGATACTATAATTGTACTACGTAGTTCATGTCATCTAAAAATAAATAATATTGCTACGGTCGAAATGTCCAGGAGAATATTATTTTATAAGAATTAATCTTGAATGTTGCTACCTGATCTTTAGTTGATGCCGTAAACATAAAAACACCCAAACATCTAATTAAATACAATTTGTGAATTTGAGCTAATTTGGGAAGACAGAAAAATAAACATTCCCTAAATGGGTATCGTTTTATCTAAATTGCTTCCACCATTTCCTTTAGTGCCTCTAGAAAAACAGAGGTTGAGTGGATTTATTTCCTTTCTTTTTATACCGTTCTTTGCTTTATGTCTATTTATGTATTTGCTTTAACGATTTAGTCAAATAAATTTAGTGTGAATCCATACTAAGATCAATCCATTGGGGAATTTTTAAAAAAGATCAATAAATTGCTACAATTGCTCACAACTTATTTAAAGAAAAACCTAGGGATGTATATTCCTTACTTTTTCCATTACGGTATTGTATTCTTAGCAAACGGAATTTAAAATAATCGCAATGTTTCTCACCCTTACCTCACGTAAAATAATAAATGTATTTTTTTATATTTGTAAATTACAGATTTTTGTATTAATGAACATGTAGTGTGTTTTTTGTTTATCATTGGAGAACGGTACTGTGTTCTTCTTTAATTCTCTGTTTTAATAACACATATATACAAATACATTATTCAGTATTCCATAATTTCTGTTTAAGGCGTCTTTTGATGAATCGAAGTTAAGTAATTCTATACTTTACAATTAATTTACTTATTAACCACTTGTTACACTTAATGTTGAAAATAATCTTCAAGTACAAAATAACCATTATTTTTTATTAACTATCGATGAAACAAACTTGTGTCAAATATTGTATCAATTTTAATTATAAATTGAATAATAAATATTACCAATAAATTCCAAGAAACGAAACTATGAATCAATCTATTTTTTTTATGGCGAGGTGAGCTTTTTAATCTTCGAAAGTGGAAACTATTTCACAGTTAAAACGTTCAACGTTCTGAATACTGGCAGATCATTAAAATGTGCAAAAGTGTGACTGAGCAGTATTAATGCAAATCGTCACAAAAGTTGCACGGAACCTTCCGTCCGTCATCCGTTTTCAATCCCCTCCAGATTTCTGAATGTTATTCAAGCGTTTTAAAAGTTTAAATAGTGATGTGCATTTTTATTAAACATACCTTATATTTTGACAATACAATACATAACTTTTTGATTCCTCCTTTATGTTATTGTAAGAAATGGGTTGGGCAACAAGAATTATGGTTTTTCTTCATTGTCAGATTATTATTTACAACAAAATTATATGATATAGTATGGTTAAAGGTTTTATGTAATTTTTGTCATGACTTGATACAAATAAAAACAATCATTAAAAATGGTGATTTGATAGTCAAAGGAAGACCTTATTTTTATAGATAGATTAAAAATGTGAAATACTTATTTCATTAGACGTTTCTAATCTCAAATGGTATCCATTTCAAGCACCCAGTTTTTAAAGATCTAACAATTTAGTGATTCCTAGAGTAATTTTTTGTGTGTTGTGTAAGTAGGTATTTACACATTATTTTTTACATTGTGTATACATTTTTTAAAAAAAAATATAAACCGAAATTATAAATAATTTTTTTCTTCATGTTATTCATAGATAATAACAGTGGCTTCTAGAATCCTTTAAATCATAATAAGAATTAGGAAGTTTGTATTACCTCATCATTAAACCTAGTATTACATCTGATATGCAATTTATTTGATAATATTTATTGATATTGCTTGTATTGATTCATTGTTACCTTGGCTTACTGTAGACATCGCTTCAGAAGAAAATTATTTTGCAAATAATTTTGCTTTTATACATATTTAAACAATCGTCTCTGTAACAAATTATATTTCATGTAGCATTTAAGTACACTTTTAATATACTATGTACCTAGTCCGGCCATAAGTTCTCTTACAAATGAAAATGCATTTTTTTAAATGAAGTAATGTAACATTATTAAAATTTATACCTACATATTTATTAGTCAGCCAGAAAAATAAAAAAAATCAATTCGAAATGGCTAACTTTGGCTTTTAAACAGGCCTTTAATCTTTTGTCTGTTTGGCCACGAATCTATGGATTTACGCACTGTTTCCAAGCGAAATTTCGCCACTGCTTGCTCCGAAGATTTTTTAACAGACTCAATGTCTCCGTGTCTTTTAGAGCATGTCCTCTAAAACTAACTGAAGTCCATAGGGTTGAGGTCTGGACTAGATGAGGGCCAGTCTTCAGATCTTATAAAGTCCGGAACGTTGGTTTCAAGCCAGGCTTGGGTAAATCGTACCTTGTGACCAGGTGCAGAGTCCTGCTGGAAAGTCCACGGTATATTTTTAAAAAGTGTTTTGCTGAGAGGTTTCACAACATGATCAAAGACTGTCTTGATCTTGATACGCTTTGGCTGAAGTTTTCACTCCTTTTTCACAAAAATGTAGTTTTGTGACTCCTTGATAAGATACGCCCCACCAAACCATCAATGACTCAGGATGATGATCACTTTGTACCTTTCCAACCACTTGAGCAGCTTTTTTAGAAATGTGAGCGTACACTTTATCAATTTGCTAATTGTAGTATTCTTCAATCGTCAAATTTTTTCATCGGTAAAGAGGATATTTCTGTGCGTTTTGCCTGCGTATAGCGACAGAAGACGTTTTGATCGATCCACTCTCTTTAATTAAGATAGATTTAGGGCAAGTCCTGTGTATCGATGATAAGCAGATCATGCCCATGCCCATGATAAGCCATTCAGGTCAAGTTTTATAATACGCGACAGAGCATAGCGGGAATCTTCATTTCACACGATAAGATTTTTTGCTTCCTAATGAGGTTTCGACGAATTCTGGCTTTAACAGCATTAACAGCCTTTGTAGTTCTAACAGCGCGCGGCCGCTCCGATCTTTTCTGGTCTTCGACAGAGGAAGTGTTGTTGTATCTGTTGATAGTACGATATACGAACATACGGCTGATACCAAGCTTTTGAAGTGTCTGGAATATGACCGGCGGATCCATACCCACTTTGTGCAAGGCGATCACTGCAATCCTATTTTCTTTAATACACCATTCCATATTGTAATTTGATAATGAACACGAAAAAAAAAATCATGAAATTGCGCAAAAGCGAAAGAATTTTTATGTAACAATATTTATGGCCAGACTAGTCCATTTACTCTTTGTAATGAAATAAAATTTTAATTAGTCGATTGAAATAAAATTTTTGACTACTTGAAACACTAGACCAATGTTGTTCAATACCATTTAATAGAAAAGGTATATTTGTAAATAAAACTAGGGTATTATACGTATAAAACATAATGTAATAAAAAGTCAATTTCGTGATTTGTATATATTTTCGCAGTGACAACACTTTTAACGATTACAAATGTTAGCTGTTAATTAGAGATAACCAATCACCAATAAAGAGATAACAAAATAACCTACTAGAGGAATTACTTAATGTAAACATTTTTTGAAATATAAGATTAATGAGTACATATTCTATCTATGATATCCATCTGTAAAGATCAATTTGCAATAACAAATACTTCATTTGATTCAGCCAGATATATTTTAATAAAGAAAAAACCTTAATTTTTGACATTTAGGAACATCTAAAGAATGATGATATTTGTCAACGTAGAAAAAAAGTTTTAAGATAACAACAAATATTAATAAAACGCATCTTAATAAATGATTTACTTTAATCGATTCGTGTAATTTAAACACTTTATTACAACTTTAAAAATAACTCAAAGGAAGAGTGAGACAAGTGTACAGTGTTCATGAAGCAAGTCTTAAGCGGCTTACAAGCGATACAGTTCCAAGAGATTTTAAACTTTTGTTATTCTTACAAAGGGCTTTGTGCTTACGCAACCGTGGGAGCTAACAGCTTTTTTATTGCTGGTTTTGTACTTTATTTTAAAGTATTTTGTACGATATAAATAGCAAAATAAATGTAAAATCAAATGATGTTTATTGTTTTTTATATTAAGAATTAATTGAAATGATTTTGATCGGTGTAGTTTTATCAAAATGTAAAATTACAGTATTTTGGCATTCCACTTGGCATCATAACATTTTGGTATCTCGATCATGCAGAACATTATATAAATATATGTAATAAAACTTAACAGACAAGATAATACTTAACAGTCCCGATTCTGTAGTTTATGTGATTATTCCCAGATTTATAAAGAAACGCATATTTTCATCTTATATATATTACGTAAATTATTTTGAATATCATAAAAAGTTTCGAATATATTAGGTTCCAAGCTCTTAACTGTAATTAAACCACCCTTATACAAGATACCGTTGTTTTGTTGAACATGAAACCTAATTTAGACTGTTACACCTTAGAATATAATAACCTAATTTTAGTGGAATTTCCCTTTATCTTTATGTTGAGGATGACAAACGAGCACACAGTTGATAAGTGACTTCTACGCCCAAGGATACCCACATTTTTTCTCAAGGCATCATAATGTAGAATGGTTTTAACGATTCAATAGTAGATAGAATGCCACGTCAGCAGTAACTCAGGTCTTAATAAATTATCTCGTTCTTTGTTTTATTTAAATAATACTAAACATTTTGAAGATAGAGAAACGATACCGTGAATCGGATATGATTTGAAGACACAAACATTTAGAATTTAAATAAGCTTAAAGATCGGTGAAATAGAATCAGTTTGCTCTAAAAATCAATTTTTTAAAGTAAAAGTATAGCGTACTGATTAAAATACTTTCTTTGAGTTTTTAATTTTTTTTTTTTAATTAATCTTTAATTGCACAAGTTGCAGCGGCATATGGGCATAACATATAGTATTATACCCATAATGTATGTTTTACAATTATTAAACTATTTCTGCACTAAACCAAAGCATATAGGAATTAGATGGATTATTCCTCATTATTCCCTATTGTGTTAAAGAAGTACTGTTACACCCAGCGAGAGTAGTGCCAACATCCAAGACCTTTATGTATGCCACCAACAGATAGATCGTGTTAAAAATTTTTTTGCAATTGTCTTTATAATTTATGGTTTATGCGTGGATCATCGATTCCGTTACTCTAGTTACATGCACCGAAGTTGAGTCCATAATTAAAGACCTGCTACCACGTAAGGCCCCGGCCCCGACAACAGCACCAACAAGGTGATGAAACTCCTACCCACATCCATTTTACACCTACTGGTGATAATCTACAACGCGGCCATATCCAAAGGCACCTTTCCGAAAATCTGGAAGGAAGCCAACGTCATAGGGATTCACAAGCCCTTGAAACATCCAATCAATCCATCAGCCTACCGACCCATAAGTCTACTCAAAGCCTTGGGTATGGTATATGAAAGGCTCATCCTCGCTCACCTAAAGGACTTCATGCTGTCCCGAGGGCTACCGATCAATGAGGAGTTCGGGTTTCGTACCCAACACTCATGCACACATCAAGTGCACCGCATCACGGAGCACATTCTCAGTAAATTTCTTCAGGGCTACCAAACTGGGACATTCTTCCTCGATGTGGCGAAAGCTTTCGACAAGATCTGGCACAACGGGCTCATATACAAACTATATGAGCTCGGTGTGCCAGATCGACTAGTACTTATCATACGAGATTTTCTCCTAAATCGAACCTTTCGTTACCGCGTCGAGGGAACCGTTTCCAAGGTTCACCCCATTTGTGCCGGAGTACCACAAGGCTCCATCCTATGTCCTATTTTATCCACACTCTACACCAACGACATACTGCTTACTCGCGGTGTAAAGCTTGCCCTTTTCGCCGATGTCACCGGCCTCTACGAGTCTGGATTCAAACCAGACGCTATTTGTAAGCGCCACCAATCTGCAGCCAACACCTTAGGGAAATGGTTTTGGAAATGGAAGATCGATCCCACCAAAAGTGCAGCTATGTACTTCTCTCGGCGCAACAAAACGCTACATCTCCCAACTATAGAGTTATTTGATCGTTCAATCCCCTGGGAAAAGACTGTCAAATACTTAGGCGTCACATTAGATGAAAGACTCATCTTCGTTCCCCATATCAACTGCGTACGGAATCGAGCAGCGTTCGTCCTAGGTCGTTTGCACCCGTTACTCAATAAAAATAGCAAAATGTCACTGCGTAATAAAATTACACTATACAAAGCGTGCGTCCGACCCATAATGACATAAGCAAGCCACGTCATTGCGCATGCCTTCCCATGTCATATTCATCGACTTCAGGTAATACAAAATCGATTCACGCGCAAGGCTACCGGTGCACCGTGGTTCTTGCGGAACGAATACACATAGATCTACAACTGCCGACCATAGCTACCTGAAGCAGGCTTCCTTCTAATAATTCGACTCTACCGTCAAACACTCTAACCCCTTGGTTGTAAGTGCCGCCACTTACAATCCCATCGCGAATCACAGTCTCACCCGCGTCCAAAGGAGTCCGACGCACGCCTTCGACGACCCCGACGACACGACCACCAGGGCCCAAACACTTCATAGAACACAACACACGTACATTGCACCCTCATATCGCCCCCGCCGACGACGAGGGCGTCGCAAACAAGGTTATTCCCGATAACGTCATGTCACAGGCCGGTTCTCTCCAGTCCATACAGAAAGAAGCGTCGCTGAGGTTTCTTGCGACACTTCTTCTCTAGCGCCCACGCATTCCGAAATGGTGGTACAGGTAGTTAATAAAAATAGCGATATTAATTTAGATAATCCTCTGTCAGAAGCAACTGACTGAGCCGAGGTTCGACCATCTCGGGCCCTCTAGTCAGACGCTCTCGCGAAACAGGGCAAGCCTAGGCTCCCTCTCGGGAGCCCTTATGCTGGTTACCCATATATACAGGTCTCGACTGAGTGCCATAATGTGCTAATAGCGGCCATCAGCTCGAAAAAAAAAGTTTGGATCATGGCGTAGCGTCGAAATTTAGAGTTTCAAGCACGAGAAAAAACTAAGACTTAAAGCTTAAACCCGAGATTATTTGTTAGACTAATATAGAGTACAATAGTAGTAAGATGTCTTGATTAGTCTGCTTAAAGACAAATCGATTATTATTTGCAGAATTTTATTAAATATGCATACGCTATTGTCCAAGAACGATTAACGTTTTTTAAACGAAAAATAGGTGTCACGAGTATGTTTTTGTTTAGCGTACTTTTGTAGAATATTTTTGTATATTTTTACATATACGTATTCTATGTTACCATTGAAGATGTACATAATATTTTTGATTTTAGAGGGAAATTTGTCTGCTACATTTTAAGAGCGTGTATAAACAACAAGCTTTGCAATGTTACACGTATTTGTATTTTACTGAATACTACTAAAATCGTCAAACTTTTCCCCTCAGACGCTTAGAATTCAAGTCGGTAATAAATTACTGAAATGTTGAATCTCCACTAAGTATTGTTTATTATTGTTTGCTGCTTCCATAAAATATGTAATTATGTATACATTTTTCAGAGATATTTGAAATTAAATAAATAGAGAAAAGGATTTTCCGTGTGATAACTTGCATTATAAATTATTTATTTTTGCTACTCTAATATTATAAAAAAATAGAACAAATTACTTAATATGTCGGTGCATTTCAAAAATTTATCTGGGTGAGAATATTATAGACTGGTTGATTTTAGAACTAACATAATGTGAAGTTAATTACACAGACCGCTGGGTTGGGCGACCGTTTCTCATAAAAGTTTTGGACATTTGTCATTTGAACACAGCACATTGTTTTTCACAGCCTGCATATTTAGCCCCCAAATTAATGTTTCATTATAATTAATGAAATTATCTTTAGTTCAGTGAATAATGATAGTTGTCACTTTGATTCATAAGGGTTACTTTCATTTCACGACGTCCTGGTCGCTTATTAGATTTCACATTTTTATTTCATTTTTTATCACATTATCAGGTTTTAATCAAGCTTCCCGTAATTGTCAGAAAGTTCGATATCGTCATTGTGACCACGAACTTCAATGTCCATATAATAATATTTCGAATAAAGATAATTTATTTATTTAAATGTAACATAAATGCAAATATATTGCAAATTATTGCCTAATTAAATGTAATTAATTCACTTAAATTGTTGCTGTGTTCCTTTTTAAGTGTCATAGTAATTTAACGTAGGGTAACCAATAAAAATATAAATGCACGGAACTATCAGTCATTAATTTGCCACTACTATGGTCTTGCCATAGTAGTGGCAAACAACCATACTACCGAAATGGTGATATATGGGCCTTCAAGAATCATCGTTTCACGCCTTCTTTCCTTGAAGCGTTGTCACTGTTTCATAACAATTGTGTCCTCCGTTCTCCATTCCTCTCACTCCTTCTACTATTACTTCATTTTCTATAGTACCAGATTCTGTCAATACCGTAACCTGTTCCGAGGATTAGTACCGCTAATCGCTACCCTCTGTCGTCATTGTCGTTCTTCATCCACAGGGGTCGGAGTGCAGTGGAGTTGCACCTGTTATCGAAACAGTAGCGTTGTCGTACTCCTTACTCGGGAGCCTCTGCTCGCCAGCCTGTTCCGGTGAAGCTATAGAGGCCTTTAGGGCCACTACAGAAAGGTTTTCGTTGGCTTTGCTGCTAATTGTTTTAGGTCTGAAATCCATGTCTCTTTTTTAATTAACTACAATAAATTTATGTTTAGTTTGCAAAGGATTAAAAAGTAAGGCCATTCATACGGACGGCCTTACTTTTCAAGTTATAGCAATGAAACAGTTCATTGCTATAACTTTGAGAGAATGGTTATTGTTATTTTATTTTTTTAAATACTCAGTAAATATTTTTAAGGAACAACACTCAAACGAGCTTTACCAAAGTTAACTAATTATTGACCAGTTTTCTTCACTCGTCATACGAAAACAAACACATCAATGTTATAGTGTGACTTCCTGAAATCATTGTCTTTCCCTCGTTCGAAGTGATCATTTTGTAGTGGATTTCAGCTAAGAAAAATATTTGCAAACAATCAATATTTTTATTCGCGTCTGAGTGTAATAGTTTGTGACAGCTTGAATTGTGAATCTAATGAATATACATATACAAGTAGATTTAATGACCAATCCAAACTGAATATATTTCTGCATGTATTACTGTATAAATTTCATATAAAAATACAAACAACAATTTAAATTACGCAAAAATGTAGATGCTTGGAACAAACAATCTTAAAAAAATTCAATACAAACGGGATCTTATGTCAAATACATTTATAAAAACCTAAAAAAAAATAACAATGCGACTAAACCGAATGTATTTCTGAATGTATTATATTTTTATTGTATAAATTTCATATTAAAATATAAATAAAAATTTTAATTATGCAAAAATGTAAATGCTGGGAACAAACAATCTTAAAAAAAATCATTAAGAACGGGATCTTATGTCAAATACGTAATTTATGAAAACCTAAAAAAATAATTACAAAAACAGCTTTGTACTGAGCTGTTTGTAATAGGCGTTTTAAAATTTTGTATACAATTCAACCTATACAACGCAAAAGTTATACATGTAAATGTCACGTATCATATCAGACCATGGAATATTTTTTTTAGCATAGATAGCCTACAATTAGTTACAGGACCCAATTTCTTAGTCATGTTTAGTATTAAATTGCAATGTTGTTAGTTATTTCGATGTTTGTTATTTACAGCCATGTACATGAGGGTGAAATTTAATTAACAATATCTTATAAATATTAAATGAAAAATGCATGATTTATGCATGCATATTAGTGTGGATAAAGTGAAAACAATTTATACATTACACACACCCGTTGTTTCCTGGTTATCAACAAAGCAGGTTATATTAGTGTCGTAAACATTTGAGCAAAACTAGATGAACTCACAGGCTGTCCACTTGCTAAGTACCTAACCTAAAATACTAAATATACGTAACCAAAAAAATAAACAGTTAATGATATAAAAATATTGTTGCTCGGTTGGAAATCGAACCCAAAGCCTTTGGATTCTATACAGTAGTAATCAATTGAAGTAATGGCTTTTTTTTATAGAATAGGTAGAAAACGAGCAAGCAGCTCACCTGATGGAAATGACGCAGCCCATGAACATTGGCAAATGCGTTGCCGGCCTTTTACTAGCTGCAAAATTAATGGGTCAGCTAGACCGGGGTAGGACCACGCCCTTACAGAATACCAGCATAAAATAGCAGCATAATGCTGCTGAGTTTCGTCTGGTGAGTGTTGAGATGAGAAGAACTTTATTACTGGTGACGAGGCGTTCCCTGTCCGTCCTCAAGGGTAAAAACGTGTGTGCATTATGATTCCTTGTCTAGGATGAATGTAGATGGCATGGGCTGCAGGAATCATTTGCCATCAGGTGAACTGTGCGGTCGTTTGTTACTCTAATGTAATAAAAAAAAGGTGCTGGCCCTTTTCTTGAAGGTGCCCAAATCGTATCGGTTCCGAAACACCACTGGAGGCTGTTTTTCAGTTTCCTCTCCAGTTATAGTAATCTGTGTACAAATAGATATACCGTCAACATGTAATATGACTGCATAGATATATGATCTATGAAAAGTAGCACGAATGTATATGGATGGCAATAAAAGTAAAGTACTAGTTAATATATATAAATCCAACTACTGGATGTGGTCTCCTCTCTGGAGTGGATGTTACGGGAAGGCAGGCAATGTAATTAAAAATTATTAAACAATCAAATTGACATCATCCATATTTGTTATGGATCCAATAACTATATTTATAAACCACAACATAAATAAATTTTTAGTATATATTGTTATTGAAATTAATTCTTCGTCGAAAAGGATGATTCTAGAGTTAATAATGTAATTTAAACAATCATATACTCTAATGTCATCAAAAGTTAGAGCTATGCACTTAAGCATTTATGTAAAATATAAGATACAATGCATACATAATGGTACAGCATAAGCGGAATTTTATACACTTATAGTATATTTCTTTTCTCTGAAATTATTTAATATTTATTCAAAAAGAATAATCTTATTTAAATTACTGAGGAGAAAAACAAAAGTACCTCGGAAAAAATAAAATAAATCATATTTATTCCTTATTACACATATACACATAGTGATTTAAGGATCGTTAGGTAGAGATGATCCATCATGTCAAAACAATACAGACGGCGTCGGCGTACAGGCCTTGATGGGCGTTACGTATCATCCTATTGTGTAGCACAAACTTTTTTATTGTTTCTTTTTATAGAGAGAGACTACTTTATGGCTAGATGACTAGTACATTTTTTTAATAATTAAGTAATTAAGCGATAATTTTTTGAATGACAATTTTCTGACATTCTCGTTTTTCCTTAACTTCGATAATTGTGGATGGAATAGTGTCAGTAATAGAATAGTCCGCGATGATAAAAATACTTTATGATGAGTACAAAAGTTGTTGAAGTGAATTGTAAATTTACTAGCTTTCAATTTCGTAATTTTCAATTTTTACAACATAATTAACCCCACTGTTTTCCATCTCCGTTCACATTGATATAAGTTATTATGTTAACATTCTCAGACTGTCATAAGAGACTAAACGCATCTTTTCACGTCGGAGAAAATTTTTTTATTCGTTTTTTTTTTCATTATCAAGACGTTGACTATTTATACATACGAATAGGTCCATCCATTATCGTTAAAGCCATCGAAAATTTACGGTACTGAGCATAGTAACATTTCTATTTTACTGAACGTCTTTAGCAATGTCAGTCTGGTACATATTTTTATAACTTTTAATGTGAAATTGTGTCTAATGTTATTGAATATAAATATAATTCACAACAGAAGCTCTTCATTTATTTAAATTGTTATTCATATATTATTACAAGCTTTTATTTCTCCTTTCTCCTGTCCCGTTGTCTGTTTGTCGGTCTGTAATCAAATCTTGCAAGTTAAATTTTATCCACTTCCCAGTTTCCGATTGAGCTGAAATTTTGCATGCATGTTTAAATCGGATGACAATGCAATATTATTATGACATAGAGCTGATCTGATGATGGAGCTGGAAGGTGGCCATAGGAACTCCGTAATTAAACAACGCAACCCCATCGAGTTTGGGCTCATTTGATTCGATCTTTGATGAGTATCTTGGTTGGCGTGAATATGCAATTCCATCAAATTTGTAAAAAATATTTGTTAATAAAATGAACTAAAAAGTTAAAAACAAATTACCTCTAATAAGAAATATAACACTTTATAAGTTCGTTGTAACCTTTAACGATAATTAAGCTTCCATAACGTACATAACTATATATTTTTAACACTATAACTTTATACCTTAATTATTAAATCTTCCCGTTTTTATCACAGTCCCAATTTTATAAATAAAAGCGTGTTATATTGTGATAGCAAGAGGAAAAAGAAGGAGCTAAATGTTCTTAATTATAACATCTATATTACATTACATTATATTTTTATTTTTTAGTATCATTAATTATAAATTTAATATATGTCAAATGAAATATGCAACTTCCTAACAGCATTTTATATTTATAAATGTTTTAATATTCGCGGTGTGATGCATCTTTTTGTAAGGGAAGTATTTAAGAAAAAAGTTGAGTTATTTGATCAATTACCTAAACCTGTTAAGTAAATCAAATACTAAACTTTATTTTCTGCTTATGATACATGATATACTAACTCAAACAACTATTCACTTTTCATTAATACGTTTCGAATATTCTAAACATACCATATTTATTGTTTGTAAACAGAGCTGCGTCAGCCACTAGTGGCATCTGTTACCGCAGGCTTCCCATATAACGACCGTTCTATGATATGAATGGATATCATTTAAATTCCTGGTTTATGGCTGTGCTACTCTATATAATTTTTATTATTATTGTATTGCAAAAACGAGCGCACAGCTCATCTGATGATAACTGATTTCTGTGGCCCATGATTCCCACATCCACCATACTCGATTTGGAATCATAATGCAAACGTGTTATCAACCCTGAGGCCAACGAATGCTCTGTCACTATATCTCCGACCATACACATACCTACCCTCATCAGACCAAACACAGCAGCGTTATGTTGCTGTTTTACGCTGGTATATTGCGAGAGCGTGGCTCATTCCCGGTCGAGTTGATCCACTTACTTCGTAGCTAGGAAGAAAATGCAGCTCAGTCCTACCGATGTTTAATTGATAACGAAACACCAGTGTGCCATAAGATCTTAAAGCTATGGTGAGTTGTAAGGATCGGTACAGCTTACTATTTAGAAAAAAATCTTGAAAATTTTGTTACGTGTTCATCATTATTGAATAATTATTTCTTATCAAATGTTCATATTAAGCTTAATATAGTAAAGGACATTGGACATACTGTTTTATTTGCAAGCAAACGACTTTATAAATCTTCCTGTACAGAAGTAATGTTAATAAAGTTGGATGTATCTACCTCGTAAAACTTCACGTCGCCAAGAAAGGTGTTGTAAGCCACATACTATAAGAACATAAACACCGGAGCCAGAAATGTTGGAACAAAGCAAGCTAGTACTAATCGAGCCATCTTCTTGAAATTTTGTCATAAAAGTTATCTTAATTTCTTTTATATCAGGTGTAGCATACAGTTCATTTATTTAAGTGACGACTGCTGCTGATATATATATATATATATATATATATATATATATTCGAAGAATCGGAGAGAAAATAATTGTTAATATACTCTATTTTCAGTTTTGTATTAAAGAGTCTCCTAAACACCATCGCAGCAATCAAACGTCAATAGGTTGAACATAAATATCACTTCAATAGTTTTGGACCGCCAAGGCAATTGCTTAAGTAAGAATGTCTATTATTTTAATTGACCAGTGAGGTAAATATGTTGGATAGCGAAATTTAGTTTACGAATATATGAAAGCGCCAAAAAAAAGGTTAAATAAATTAAACCTTAAAGCGTAGAATAATCTGGGTACAAATTATTTACAATCTGCAGAATTCTACCTGAATTGCGTTGATAAAAAGAAGCTCTATATTGGATCTGGATATTAGAACGTTACTCATCCCCTTGTGTAAGGAAAATCTCAATTTCATAGATTAAATAGGCCAAGAAAATGTTATTTCCGTAGCGTACCTTTAGAATATTGTGGTTAAATATATGAAATAGTTTATTAAAAATTATTATGCTAAGTTTTGTAGAATTTGACATTTACAAATTGTGTGCTCTACGAATAATTGATTTTTGGCTATTATGTCTTAAAGTCGCGTAGCCACGTAATCGCGTAGTCGCGTAGTTTCCTCTTATATTTCACAGTACGATATCCACATCCATCGGCCTATCACCTAAGATATTTAACAAACACTCAATTACCGGTAAATAGGTCTTAATATTCATAAATTTAACGAAGCGTAGTAGTTAAATGCTGCTATATTACTTTGATTTGTTTAATACCAACGACTGCTCCTAACTCTATAATATACGAAAGCGAGATAGAATGCGTCACTGCCATCCCAATACTGGTCCCCAACTAACCGTGTCAGTCAAGTAGTTTAATATTTCTATTTAACTTTTAATATCTATGACAACGTAAGCGACGTGCCAAACCATGTATGCTGTAGCTCTAAAACTGGCTTCATGGTTGCTCTATCACTTTGCAAATCGAAATGGGATGAGCATCCCCGCAAACGCAGAAGCACTTACTTGTCTAACTAACTAACTTTGCCTAGTACGATATTATGCATATGCAATAACCTAGCACTGAAAACTAAGACTTGCTTATTGCTGCAATGTTTCTACTAAGTGTCGTTTGGAACCTGAACCTAGGACTGGCCTTTATAAAGCGATGCAATCAAACAGGTCATGCGGATGTCTATATAAATATATTTATTATGTAACGTAAACGATATCCAAATACCTTATATGTATTTGAATACAGATTCATTAAGGGAAAGAAAATTCATTCCCTTAATGAATCTGTTATAAAGGTTATTCATATTTGTATCTTTAAGCCTTCGGATTAAATTGTTTATATCGTTAAGAGAGCAATTGACTAAACCAAACAGGTAAAGATTGTGTTAAAAATAAATCATGACCAAATTCAAAGGAGTGTTTAAAAGAGAGAAAGGAATGTCGACACGTTTTTGCACTTAACCGGATTCATTAGAAACTTCTACCAGTCTGCATGCTAGGATGAATCGCCTAAAAATATGTAAACTTATTTATGAAGGATCATTAGATTTTTTTTCTACATATTATGATTGACCGTATGTTCTTACTACATACGCAAGGCATATTGGGTCGAATTACGGAAGCCAACAACGTGTGACAAGTATTTATGCAACATGTTATTACAAAAAACATAATAGACTGAGTTGAAGAAATATAAATGTAATATTTACACAACATACACTTATCAAAAAATCTAGTCAATCGTGCGTCTTACAGGCATTCTACAAAGTCGCATTATAACACAGGCCCATTCATTATATCGGTCTACTCTGAAATGGGTCGGGATATCTGACAGTTAGCACATGATGATTTGTATATGAATCATGTAAGTACATTATTATGGAAATAAAGATCAGAAAAACAATCCTTATAGGAAATCATTTGTCTAGTACACTCAATAGGCAGTACATATTTTTATTTATTTTTAATTTATGGAATAGGTGGCAATCGAACAAGCAGCTCTTAACTGATGGTAACTGATTACCGCCTCCCGTGAACATCCGTAATACTAGAGGAGGCGCTGCTGCGACGTCTTTAAAAAAGGTGTAGGCTCATTTCTTGAAGATCCCTAAGTCTAATTGATTCGGAAATACCGCTGGCGACAGCTGATTCCATAGATTAGTTTATTTTATCCATATCCAAAGATTAGACAGAAAACTACGCGTAAAGCGCAAAGCGGTGAATTTCCAACCATCGAGATGATGAGGATGAAATTTTGAAGTTTGTCATGATGTTCTAAGTTATGAGTAATCCCTAAGTATATTATACCAAAATATTAAGACTGTATTTTTTTTTAATGAAATTGTTCTTTTATTGGAAACTTTTATCTTAAACCTGATAAATGTGCTACACTATAATAAAATAAGTTCTTCTGTGCATAAAACTTATCAAGATAAAGTATAAATCTGGTTTATTCGACTACGATTCGCACAGTTTTTCAGAGAATAAAATCCTAGATATGTGTGATATCCTAGAAAGTGATAAGATATTTTAATGGTTTGTTTTTGCTTTGATATATATTAAAATGAAAACAAATATTCATATTAAAAGAGTTACGTAAATTTACAAAAAAAACACCTTATTGGCAGCATAATAAAAATTCATTGTCTAAAATAGTTTGGTGTCAATTATAATTATAAATATGTATGTACTTCGATCATTATAATGTCCTTCTGGTCGTTATCGACGACGGCGATATCTTCTGGTTATTTCATCACGACGTATTTTTTCGTGTTCATTATCAAATTACAATATGGAATACGGTGTTAAATAAAATTTTAGAATTTCAGATTAAAGGTCTGTATGTAAAGCCAAAGGTAGCCATTTCGAATAAAATATATTTTTTTATTTTTTGCTGAGAATAATAAATACGTAGGTATAAATTTTAATAATAATACATTACTTCATTAAAAAAATGCATTTTCATTTGTAACAGAACTTATGGCTGGACTAGGTATGTATTTAGGGGATTTTTTCTATCTCCGCCTGGTTGGTCAATAAAATAAATTAATGAAATATACTACAAATAATAAAAGAAATATAAAAATGGAATATAATACATATATTAAGACCGACCAGATGGGGACCACTCGACAGGAGTCCTCGGAGTCGTCGAGGGTTAGGGCGAAAGGGAGAGAAACCTGCTGACTATACGAGCGGTGTCGAGGAGCACCGACTTTTGCATCAGAGCCCGGAGCTGTCCGTCCTGACGTCCCCAAGTGATTCGAGAGGCTGGTTGTGATTAACCCGTTTGCAGATTTTTTTAGAAATTTGGAATAATTTCAATCGGCAAGGTGACTGACATGTGGGGTGACAAGGTGGCCACATGTACGTCATCTCGTGTGCCAGGTCCAGATATATAAAAAATAATTTATTATTATTAGTGTACTAATATCGTGACTAATATATATATATATATATTTATAAATAGAGCGTATGAGAACAATAAGTAACAAGATTGAAGAAACTGTTTTAACATTAAATAATAATCCTAAAGCAAACGTTGGAACGAAGCTTTACTATCATCTGCACATAGTATGTTATGAGGTAACACGTTCCAGAGCCTCTTCCAAGCTTATGGATTATTTAAAGTAGTTATTTATAGTATAATACTATACGTGTATTGTTTATGAAGATGGTAAACGTCTTATTAGTAATGTCACAAATCCACACACTGTCTATTCAGAAAAACATATTTAGTTGTTCTGTAAAGGTTATTATAATTTCACCAGAAAAGCTACTCTGTGGAGGCAGCAGTAGGGATTGTATTTAGCTCGATAATTCCTAAAAATCCTCTTACGCTTTTAATATTAAAAGATCCTTTAAATCTTTTTCTATGGATTACACGACACTTTTTACGAGTGACGTTCCATATTTGTTTAGTTAACTAATTTTAGTCTTTTGTTTTGGGGTATACGCAAAGTTTAGAAAGAAAGATCAACAAAAAAAATAAAAAAGTATAAAAATAGTTTTGTTAATCACAAACCAAGCTCGACCAAGCAGCCAAACAATTTCTGGTCCAGACAGGGATTGTATTTCCAACGATTACCGGTATCTGTTCAGCTCTGCGTCTACTTGAGTATCTGCAAAGTGAAATGAATTTTACAGTCCCGTGCTTAAATTCATTTTTCGTTTTCATTCGTATATATTTTAAAGTTGAGCTCTCTTCCAACGTATAAATGTTTATATATAAATATTTTATTTGACCCAATTATAATATCGAAAATTCTGTGTAGATAATTATAAATTAATGGCGTAGATTAAGCTCAACCAAATTTAGGTCGGATACGAAAAATACAAAGAAGGCAATAGCTGATTGAAATGTGTTATGCTTTAAACTTGCGATCTTAAACTTGCTTAAACATCGGATCCTCAGTTAATTAGACACGTTTTAGAGATGTTGAAAATATATAATATTTTTTATAAACTGTAAAATGCTGTATTACCAAATACAACTAAAATGATAACTAAAATTTTTACTTTTTGTAAATACATCATTGGATAGATCTGTATTAAGAATTAAATAACACGTCATGAAATAATACATATATAGCTATAATATATAACAATGACTAAATAAAAACAATGTTTTATCAGGAAAATATCATAAAATTTGTGTCAAAAGCTTGGACA
Source organism: Teinopalpus imperialis (assembly GCA_029286865.1). Lineage (NCBI taxonomy): Eukaryota > Metazoa > Arthropoda > Insecta > Lepidoptera > Papilionidae > Teinopalpus > Teinopalpus imperialis. The sequence continues at coordinate 10,898,882 of JAGSMU010000026.1, forward strand.
CTATATATATGATATTTATGTATAGATTATGTAATTTACGGTATTTTTATGTAAGTTTAATGTTATTTATTATTATGTATATTAAGTATGTGACATATATTGTTAATATTTTAAATTCTTTTGTTATTTGCACCTACAGTGATGGTTTCTCCATCCAAAGGGTTGACTTGTAGAGAATGGCAAAAGTAAATAATTTGTTTGTTTAATTAAATATGGTGTTTACAATTGAAGATCAAATAAATAAATAAAATAAATATGAAGTGCATAATTATTTCTTCTAAGATGTGTTCAAACTCTCAATGTACATTAAAATTCGGTATATATATATATATATATATATATATATATATATATATTCATATATATATACAGATGTAGATATTAGTTTAATATAACGTTTGTCTAACAACAAAATGTAACGTGTCACATCATAGCTTAAAAATTTCAAAGCCGATTAAACATCTTACAGGAAAAACTTTAGCTAAGAAAATTCTTTTTTCTTTTAAAGAAAACTTTCCTTGTTTTTACTTTACTAAACCTTCGGCAGTGTCTTAGCGGATCTCTTAAATTTCAAATTTTTCGAAAATTATATTATAATATTATTTCGTAGAATTATTTTTATTCAAATATTGTCATTGATATAAAGGTTATTGATTGAATATTTAATATGCAAGTTTGTATTTTTGCCAAAAATATAAAAGTATACAATTGAGGGTTTAATTTTCAGTAGGTTCATAATCTCAAACCCTACTAAGTTATAAATTGAAGTACAGCTTACCTTTATGTGTGACATAATCCGTCAGAAGCAACTGACCGAGCCGGCCCTCTCGAGCAGTCTAGAGTCAGTTGCTATCGCACAACAGGTAACGATGATAACAGGTAACATACAACTCGACTGAGCGCCCTACGCGCTTGGTCACCTTTCAACCCGGTGAAGCTGTAAAAGCCCTCGGGTTAACTCGGGTTAAAGTGACCACTAGAGCGAAAAAAAAAATGTGCGCCAGACGAATGCTTCTACTTTGAATTTACTCAAGATTTTCGAAGATATACACAATTTTTCAGCCAACAAATTTTCAGCAAATAATTACCTCTATATCTTCGATACACATACATTTTTGTCAATCAATAAAAATATAAAGATTTTTTAAAAAAATATTTAATAAAAATACTGTCCTTCTGTGTCTTTATTACATAATTATTTATTTCACTGTGTTTAGACGTCAAAAACTTTCATACTTATTAGATATCATGTTTTCTGGGTTAATTGTTGTGGAAGGCTTTTGGTCTCAAAAGGATATACGCGTGATATATTATTTTACCGTAATAATTCTCTATTCTTAAACCGAGTAAGTGACATCTTCTCACGATCTGATGTAAGGTCTTCTAATTGAGGACAGGTGTAATTGAACACCTTAGAGACAGCAGGGAATAGGGATACAATTTTTCACACGATGCTTTTTCTTTAACGTCAAAGCACGTTGTATAAATATAATATGCTTTGAAATTGAGATTAAGTACTCTCTGTGATATTTTATAAATGATATTACACAATTACAATATTTATTTGTTATTAAACAAATATTTACAATTCAATTTTTTGAAACATGCCGGTCGAACATTCACTGATAAATATTTATGAAATGCATTCCCAACAGGTCTGTTCGAAAAGGATTTACATGACGATCTACATAGAGGGTGAGTCGGTTGAAGCGTCCTGTGCTTGAAAGAAAGTTTCAATTTTCTTTTGTTCACATATTTATAAGTAAAAGTCCATTGTAAGCTTATCCCATATAATACAATAAAAAGAAAATCTTTTTTACGTAATTAAAGGTGACAAATAACCACATAGCTTAGTTAACGGTAAATAATAATTGAGACAACCATCCCCAACTATGTTTCAAGATGAATATGCGTTGCTACATGGAAGATTGGGATACCTCGTTTTCCGTAATCCTAGGTCTCCAATCTCACTCACCATACAAAACAGAAACATAGGCATTAAGTTTAAAGGTCAATGTTTCAAAGTTAATTATGTCAATAGCCCAATGGTTTAGAGTGCGGTCTGCCAAATTTAGGGTCGTAGGTTTGAATCCGCCACTCAACTATTGTCGTGAACCAACACCAAGCGTAACATTTCAGCTGTTGGAGTGGTTAACGGGAATGGTAGTAATTATAGAATTACTAGCATTCTTATTTAAAAACAAAAATGTGCGAATTTAATTGACTTTAAAGATTGATATTGTTATACCTGGTACAGTTTCAGAAGCAGATTTCTTAATTTAAGTTAGCTGACGTATTTTAAAGTGACGATTATAAATAAAGACATTGCTCGACGTAAGGCGAACACAAAGCTTTGTGAATTATGAACTAAATTAAAGATAGAGACGATACCTAACTTTTGATTTACACATGATATTTTTCGTACTACATCACTGGGCATACCACCGGAAATATTTACTTATATATATTTCAAACAATTTACCAGTTAATGTCGAAAATATTTTGTTAAAAAGATCTCGAGAAGATAAAAATAAAATTGAGTTTTAATCAAATAATAAAACAAATTCGTTCAATCGTCATTAAAAGAGTCATGGATTTAAAGAGACAAAATACCGACTCTTTGGAAGAACTCGTAGATTTCGAACTTTTAATTTACTTTGAGTAGAATTTTAATGAACATTCGTTCAATTCATTGAAATTAAAAGGATCACCATTAATTAAGTAGTTCTTTCCCTTTGGAAAGAACCTTTTAATTTCAATTGAATACAGAAAATTGAGAAACTCATTAGTATTAAAGATACCAATTGAATTACAAGTTACGATAAAAACTGTACGTGGTTTAAATACAATAGCCTATTTAGTTGCTAGTAAAATGGATCCAACGAATTTTACAAATTTCATTTAAAATTTTGATAAAAGTAACCGTTATTGATATTTTTATTGTTTCATATTTACGTTGATGTTTGAAATTCGGTATAGTTATAAACAGCAACCTTACGAAATACAAAAATAGAACCTACAAACTGAACGCAAGCGCTTGCTCTAACAGCTTGCGCGCTTGGACAATATTTTATCATAATCACAGTAAATATTAGACGATAATACAAAGATTTACATTTTTCACTATTAACGTTATATTACTATTAAAATTAACTCGTGCTCGTTGGTGACGGGTCCCCGTCGGGGGGAAGCTTGAATGTCTAAGTTATATATAAAAAATAGTCGACAATCCGCAGTGCCGCCACGTGCGAACTATGCTTCAATGCACACTAGAGAGGAGGTTTTGCCCGGCAATAAAAATTGTTTGCATGCCTATATAGGCTGTACATTACTTTGTAACTTAAACCATTCGTTGCGATGTGAACACGACGGAAACCAATAACGTAAAATTGCCAATTATGTACTGCTAAATGAAGCGGTCACGTATCTGCCCTCGCTCTGCGGCTAATCCCAGATCAATTTAACGGGTAGCTATGTTTAATGCTATTTAATCGATTAACAAAAATAAAAAAATCTAAGTCACTGAAACATGCCGTGTAGTGTCGACATAAAAAAAATTAGCCACTTCACTTGATCTTGCTGCATCATTCACTGCTTCATAGACTAGAACCAGGTTGTCTATGAACTAGGGACTGATAATTTGTAGGATATTTATTCTGGTAATAAAGTATAGCCCATGTAACTATCCATGGTATCTCAGTGTCTAATTGCTCGCTTTTAATTCACGGTACGCAAGAGTTCGATCCCCGGTGCCGGTACCATAAAAAAATTGTTATACGCAATTTTATCATCGTGAGGAAACCTGCATGTCTAAGAAATAACAAAAGAAAAAAAAATGTTCGAAGACATGTGAAGTCCACCAATCCGTATTGGAGCTGAGTGATGGACTATGCTCCAACACCCTACTAGAGAGGATGCCTACGTCTTTCTTTTTTTTTTGTGTGTGTGAGTATTGCTGTTGGTCCAGAGATCTCTACAGCTTAATCTAATTAGAATTTAATGAGACCCCTGTGTAGGGAGACAACGAAGACTGCTGCTGCACCACTGCTGCACTCCCACCCCTGTGAACGAAGAACGGCAACGACAACAGAGGGGGGATAGTACGATCTGAGGGCCACTCATAAGGAGGTACGAAACCTCGACTCGGATCGCTATCTAAAGGGAGGAGGCCTACGTCCAGCTGTGGGATTTATATATATAGCTGTTACTACTTTTACTACTACTAACACGTAACTTATGGATTCTGCGTGCTTGAGTATTTCTTAGACACAAGTATTCTTCTGATGTTTGTCTTCGTGGAGTAAAAACATATTTATAAAATTGAGTGCGGCGACTAATACTTATAGTGAGATAATTATTGGAAGTGATCGCACTGAAGAAGTGTAGGCTAAACTCCCGTAGTAACTAGAAATACTAAAGAAGAACTAAAAATATTCTTATCGATTTTGGCAGGGATTCAAACACGAAATCTATTCTATTCGCGTAATGCTACGTGGTGCTCTAAGTGAGTATAGCACGGAATAGATAAAATTTAACAAAAGAAAAAAATACACATCAGAACAAAAGATATATCCGTAAGTCCAGTTTACTGTTACTACCTTGGGAGCAAGAAATACTCGTACAACAGTTAAACCGATTTATATAAAACAACAATCTGGCCTTTTTTAATGAACATCTAGTTGTCCCTCTTCCCCAATGACTTTCTTCTTTCCCCAATGATATGTACAAGACCAGAGGTTCCCAGACTTTTTTTTCCACATAGACCACTTTCAAAATTTTGCTGGTTCCGGTTGACCCACTGCAGCTACATTTCTACTGTATTCCCAAAACTCCACAAAAATGCGAAGATTAGATCTTATTATAGAAATTTGCATTGCGGCTGAGTTTCAACCACAAATTTAATAGTTTTCTAAAAAAGTTATTCCTTCCAACTTTACTTTTTTGACATCTACTCAAGGCACAAGGAACCAATCAACTCTCACTTATTTCATTTAGAAAACTCCCCATTCGGAGAGGTAAAAATAAAAAAGAAAAATTGTATATTTTTTTGTGTTGTATTTATTCAAAATGTACTGAAAATGAAATATGCAAGTTTTTAAAAGTAACAGTCGCGAGCTTAAGTGAGAATGTTAATGGGCAATAACTGTAATTATTTCTAATGAAGTTAGATTAACGTTTATCTAATACGATGAATACGGGTAACACATTAATTACTTTTTCACTTATACTGATAATACTAGACGCTAGAGTTAAAATAAACCAATGTAAAATAGCAGCATAATGCAACTGTGATTCGTCTCGCGAGTGTACCCTACACTCCGGATCTATCTACTATCCGGAGACCATTATTACTGGTGACGAGGCATTCCTTCTCAGTCCTCAAGAGTAACAACGCATCTGCATTACGATTCCTTGTCAAGGATGAATGTAGATGTCATGGGCCGCAGGATTAATTTGCCAACAGGAGAACTGTGCGCTCGTTTTCATACTGTCAATGTAATAAAACTTAAAAAAAGTTTTCTTGAGACACAAATTTTCGGTGTGGAATAGATATCTTCAATCAGGCCAAAATGTATAAATCTAAACTTGAAGAGGATAATCTTTATATATCCCAAAATGAATTGAAATTCTATTCACTTATGTATCCGTCCGTGATATTAACGACTATTTACAAAAATCGTTGCACAAAAATGTTATATTGCCTTTAAATTTGTCTTTAATATTGCCTTTAAATTTGGAACAACGTATAAACGATAGGTCAATGAACTCCGAATTGGATTGGATAAGAGCCAAGGTAGTAAAGTTCTATAAATAGGTATAAGTTATTTTGTGGCCTACATTTTAAATTTAAGTTTTAGTTAAATATTAATCTCGCTAAATCTTTCAACGTCACCACTTCTACGTGATGATAATTTAAAATAATTTTAATTTAAACTAATTGAAAGAACAATATAAAACCTACATCTTAATTACTAAACGTAGTGATTATTTTTGTTTCCATTACAATCGTAATATGTACACGATATGGACAATATCAGTCAGTATTTTTGTGTTACAAATAAGACTAGACACAGAAATTTCCAAATCCCAAACAACGTTAAATTATTGATCGTTGCACTTGTTAGTTCGGAGATCGCACACATCTTGGCCAGGTTATAGTCTAAGCAATTATTTAGGTTTTAATTATTTAAGGTTAAACTCTAACAGTATAACAATGTAGATCTCCTATCAAATGTCAAGTTATAAAGATTCCTTTTTATTAAATATGTGGCAAACGAGCAAGCAGCTCACCAGATGGTAAGTGATTACCACTGTCCATGGACATCCGTAAACCAGATCTTGGAAGGTCTTGAAGGTCCTTGGTCGGTTCGGAAATACCGCTGGCGACAGCTGATTCAACAGAGTAGTTGTGCGTGGCAGAAAATTAAATTAATCTTTTTAAAAGATTTAACAATATATGCTGCAGGTTTTTCTAGATGCAGCATAAATTGGTTGACTCGAAGGAGGAAGGATTTCGCCCCAGAAGAATATTGACGTAAAAAAGCAGCTTTACGACTGATGTGTATAGGGACCCCATCAAGATCGACAACCCTTGAGGACGTTGTCCAGCCCCATTTGACTAATTATGTTGCATTTGCAAAGTAGCCCCACCATTGTTAAAAATAATATAACACGCATTCAGTAATAATTAATTAATGTCACCGGCTTTTTACTAATTTTTAGATATGGAAAATGCGGACTTTAGTTTTATTATATTTAATTAAAGATAATTTTAACACTATGTTTAATATATAATTTAAACTGTAACTCGAACAACGCAAGCGTCATTCTAACAAAAGTAAAAAATGTAAATATATAAATAATAAACGTAAATGTAATCGTGCTAGAAATTGGGGATGTCCTTAATCATATAACATTAGAGAAATATTTTGAAGCTGAATCTTGATAAAGTATACCTGAAAGTATTTGTTGGAAACAGCTTTTGAATTGTTATTTGACAATACTTGAGCAAGGAATCTTTATTATTAATTATCCATTTAGTATTCATTGCGTACATAAGCGGCTATATAGTAACCGTATCTTTATTGTATCAACATGATAGCTTATTTAAGATTTTATTGATCCGATATCATAATCTCCGGCTTAGTGTCAAGGACCGGGGTGGCAAAAAATATTTATTTGAATATTTAATGCTGACAGACATTTTTTTCTCACCGATGTGACTGAAAAATGAAACACTTATGTTTTATTATCATAAATATTTAATATATGATATATTAGAAAACATAGCGTTAGAAACATGCTGCAATTTATTGTTTGTTGTAGCATTAATTTGTTGCTTCCTCGGGATGGACCACGCCCATATAGAATATCAAATATTACTGTGTTTTTGTGATGACTACATATAGCGATGTATCAAGATACAACTGTACTTTTCAAGAATCATTGCTCATGTTTAATGTAGGTCAGCAGTCGTCATTTATGATCGGTAAACTATGTGCTTACTTAATATCGGTTATAGCCCAAAAATTTTGCAGTATCCGAAGGAATGAGAGTCGTAGCCTATTTTGATCATGGTCTAATTATTGATTTGTGCATAAGCTGGGACACTGGACACGAGATTCGAAAACCAGCAATATGTGTCATTACAATATTGGCCCTGGTGGGCGAGCGAAAATGGGAACCATGGTTTAATATACAGTAATTATCACACTAGTGCAAATTATGAAATTCTAGTTTTACCAAAAGTACATTTCCCATCACATTTCTCTATTTCAATATATCTGAAATATGCCTCAACTGCATGCCATTAAAACTTTGAGCTCCAACTTTCAACTATAACATTATCTTCTTTCCGTGAAAATTTGCTTTGTGAGTACAATTGCAAAAATTCCATTCTAAATGATAAAATGAAGTAAAGTTACACTTTGTTTAATTACTTTTACCTAGTATGCTGATTACGGTACGTCCTCTTACGGCGCGCAACCCTGAGCAAAATATTACACTACAGCGTTTTCGCTTTTAAAACGCTATCTTGCTTATAAGAAATAGAAAGAAATAAAAGCATAGCATTGTATTCTGTGTTTTGCCCACAAATTGTACGTTTGTATTATTTTACATTTACATTTAAAGTTTGCCTGAAATTTTCTTCATTAGTTCTATCCTGAAGATACTTTTAATTACAACTTTATGCACTGATTAACCTAATTGGCGGCAAAGTATATGTACATGGCTACATGTACATTTAAGAAGTGAATTAGAATAATATATTTCGAAGACATATGCGGTCCGCCAATCCCTTTTAATCCTGTCTTCTCCAATTCTCACTTTGGAGTAGACTTATTTCAGCCAACATAAAACATAAAATGTGTGAATAAAAACTTAAATAATAACCGAATGCTACTTCCATATTTGGATTTCATTTATACACCGTCGTCCGGCTGTAATTTATATTGTGTATAATGTATTAATATGTATGTATGTATATAATGTATATTGTATAATTTGTAATGCTGTTTCATTTTTAATCTAATTTTACGTAATTGAACAGTTGTAGTTCCTCGCTGCAATTTGTATACATACATATGTAAGTATATCTCCAGGAATGAATGAATGGATTAGCTCGACTGGTGACGGATGATACCCTCGTAGAATATCAACGTAAAATAACAACATAACCCTTATTACAACGCATCAGTATACCCACATTCTTCATTTATAAGGAAATATTATGATTCCTTATCAAATATCATAGTAATTCCTTAAAAAGTATATAATATTATTTTTATTACATTAAGAGTAACAAACGAGCAAACAGTTCACCTGATAGTAAGTGATTCCTGCGGACAAAGACATTCATCTTGGAAAAGGAATCATAATGAGATGCGTTGTTACCCTTGAGGACAGAGATAGAATGCCTGGTTACCAGTAATAAAGGTCTCCGGATCCCTGCACTCATCCGACGAAACACATCACCATTATGCTACTATTTTACCTTGGTATTCTGTGATGCGTGGTCCTACCCCGGTCGAGCTGACCCATTCATTCTGTAGCTAGAAACAAACTGCAGTGTAGCTCAACCACTGTTCAATGAATGTGGGTGTAGTGGGCCGCAGCATAAATCACTTACATCGGACGGACCGTGCGGCCTTTTGTTACGATAAATAAAATAATAAAAAAAAATATACGATTATGATATACATTGTATACGTAACGATTTAGAAACGATGCACGACGAACGCCGATGATTTTTTATCTGTCTTCCAAATTCCATTCATTGGTAAATGTTACCAATATGAAATTTTAAATGCCGTGCCAAGGGTATGATGACATCATCAATAATTCTATTTCGATTGATTGCTACTATGTTCTGTAAGTCAATATTAACTTAACTTAACTATTAAAATATGGAAGTCATATTGGCAATATTAGGACTAGATCTTTTCCGGTCTTCAATAACACCTAACGATTTAATATAGTTAATTCAGAAATTAATGTTATAATTTCTTTGTTACTTTCGAGTTCGTGTTTTGATATATTTTTTTAGTTATAGTTATGTTGGTGTAGTAGAAATTGCTTAAATATTAGCAACAAATTTTTGCGAAAGGTCTAGTTGAGATATTTAAAAACTGCGAAACGCGACCGACGAATCATATATATTAATCAATACCCAATTTGTCAATACTTCAACCACAAAGCCGCAAAAATGCGCGGAAACTACCGCTGTCAGGGCCGGGTAAATAATCCAGATTCTATTAAAGTTTTAAAATTGAATTATTGGTCAAATCTTATTTTACAAATTCTTGTGCTAACTACAAATAAATATAAAATATTCCTTGTTTATATTTATTTCATTTTGTTTTTCAGCTCTGACTGCAGTTAATTATTAGGTCGGCTACTGGGCGGCGGACTGGGGTAGGACGACGCCCTCACACAATACTACATGCGTTAAATATCATCATAAAGTTGCCTTTTTTCGTTTAGTGTGCGTATGGCTCCGGAACACTTGTTAGTGGTGGGATTCTATCTTAGTCCTAAGAGCTAAGAAAGCATTTGCATCTAGAATCGTTGGATAAACGTAGATGTTTATGGGGCCCAGTTAACGCTTAATATCACGTGAACTGTGTGCTCGTTTAATACCTTTAAATTAATAAAAAATTGCTACAACTGTGATATCACCTTTAAGATTATCAGTAAATCTTTATTTTGTTATTTTTAAATTGATACTTGTAAATACTTGAAAATGCCTCGATACCATTAATGAGTTTCTCAGTTTGTTTACCTTATTAAACGAAAAATTAATCAATACATGACGACAGCGCTACAGTTTAGCTATAGTGTGACTCTACGAGGTATACAATATAGTTTTACAAAATACGAACATATAGGAAATCCATTATTACGTATTATGTTCTGTCGTCAAAGAGCCACAAAAGTATAAAATTATATTATCATAGACTAACTTTTGGGCGCACAATGCAACAAAGGAAAATTATTAATAATGGACAGAAATGATTTAAACTTTACATAGTAGTGCTGTAGAATTTTATTAGTATAAGATGTTAGGTCGCATTAAAAAAACATTACTTTTCTAAATTCATAATTATACTATGATTTCGCTTTGTTGTAGAGATACTTCATTTATTGTTTATTCTTAATTGTTAAAACCTGTGCTGTGTACCTAACAGCCTTTTCTATTCGGTCAATGCATGGTTTGTTTGTAAATTGTACCAGGACTAGGATGTCTCGTCAGCACTAATAAAGATCCCTACAGTCGCTGGTCAAAGTAAGCAGCAGTCTGTAGTAAATCGACTTAAAATAACACCTCTGATATTTCTAAGCTTGTAAAACATTAGACTATTGTCGTATACAATCTACTAGCACAAGCATTTTCTGCTTAGTTGGAGTGGTTATTTATTTTCTGCTTAGTGGAGTGGTTATTTATTACTAAAGTTAATAGTATATAATAAGATATAGATTCCTTTTTTTTTAAAAAAAATTAACAGGATGGAGGTAACTAACTGGTAAGCTAACTTCTGAACTCCAAAATAACTTGAATCAGCATCTTCGCCTGCTGAGGTACTTTATTTAATAGGAGACCATGTTTCTCCCACTATGCATAATTACTACCCTCTTATATATTTGATTTTTTAATATACATAACATCCATGTTCCTTTGCATATTTTGTTGTGCATGTGCATACGATACCAGCTATACTTTTGCTGTAAAATTTAAAAATAATTCTGTGGGTTAACAATGATTAATCATTTTGGCAAAAATATATTTTTCACGATTTATTATTAATGGGGTCTAAAATATTTTTTTTAACTTATAAACATTTATTATTCTACATTATACACGTACTTATAGAATTTATTTAAAATTTATTTGACCCAATTATAAAATAAATTTATTCCATCACCCTAAAGTGCAAGATACCGCTTCTTCAGAAATCGTTCATAAACTTGAAATTAACTTGGACTAGCATTTCAATGAACGATCGTTAAGTTCATTTAAAGATATCAGCACCAATTAAGGAATCCTTATCTTTAAATCTCAAACATTCCAATGACTATTGAATTACACAAAACTAAATTATGATTGAAAACTTTTGAAGTGACCCTAATTCTATTCTTTTGAATTCATTTAATTATTTATTTATTTTATATTGGTTTTACAATAATTATGCGTTTTGTTGGTCACTAACTACAAAATCATATTCAAACTAAAAAATATTTCATTAATTTAAGAAAATAATAATAAAGGATTTGTAAGAATCGAAAATAAAAATGTGTGTAAAAGACATTCACTATATATTAATAAATTTTAATACAATATTTTTAAAATGCTAGATCAACGCTGTAGTTAGTTTCTAATTTTAACATGAATGGGTCAGCTCCACAGAGTTACGAGGCATCACGTATCAGTCCTCAGCTGTGACTACACCTCTGTGCAGCATCCGCTAGCCTAATGGGCTACAGAGGACGAGCCTCACGGGTATTTTACCCAGGCTTTCTTTGGGGGTAACTTCTCCCCCGACCCTTTGTCTACCACTTGACAGCTAGAGTAACGGTGTGTATAGTCATAGGTGTCAGATGCTCGTTTTATTGTAAAAGAATAATTTTATATTTGCTATTAGGTATGCAGAACAATTACCGTTTTACTTAAACATAATGACGCCTTTAAGTTATAGGCGATCAATGTCAAGCAATTTTTTCTTTCATATACTCTAATCTATTTTGTAATAACCTTAGAGAGATTTTCTTTACATCATAATTTTGATCTTATTGAAGCCGAACTTTGGTTTTAATTGTAGAATCACACTAATTGGCGTTGAAACTCTTTATTTTCTTTTTGGAGCGTAAACTGGAACTTCAAGTAAATTTATTACAGACATTGTGTACGTCACTGTCGTTTTACCAAGTGGAGAGGTAGATTTTGTTTTCATGACTTTCTAATATCGACATCCCTATTGTTATTAAATACCGTTTAAAATTTATACAGTTTCAAAAAGGTAAAGAATTAATCGTATGTTTTAATTTTTTCTGTATAAATAATATTTTTATATTTCGTGTAGCCTTGGGTTATGTTATAAATGTAAAATGAAACAATATAATGACAATAATATCCATCATAGTTTTAGCAAGTTTTATGCTATTTTTAAGAAATTAGGTTAAGACAAGAAAGACAAAGAAACGATAGACGACTGATACCTAAGATGAAATGTTGCCCGGCATGCTTCATAATGCAATCCAGTTTCTTTCTTCAGATGAACAGTTCATAGTCGCGACGTAGAGCTCTACTTTATATGGATACAAGTCAGCTCAACAAACTAATTCTAAATAGTTGGCTTCAGTTTTACAGGCTAGGTATAAAGAACCGCAAATTCTATTGCTTCTTGTAGGCATCCAATTTCCAAATTCTGGAAACAGTTTTTAATTTAACCTTAGGCTTACATTAAATACTAGCTTTTACTTGCATCTTCGCCCACGTAAGGTTATTTCATAACTAAATATTTCAGTGGCACTATATGCGACAGTTATATGTAACAATATGTTACATACAGTATGATGTAACATTTATGAAATCCATAAAAGACCACGGTGTTCATAAATGGGTATTCTGTGTGGTATATCCCTGGTGAAGCCAACCCATTCATAACGCTGCTAGTAACTAGTACACATGGTGTAGCATGTATCTACCACTGATAACTTTCCTATGTCGATATTTTCATTAGTCAATTCAACCTATTGATAGAATACGAGTAAATCTTTAAAATCCCAACCTCAAGCCTATGTGATAACTCATGTAATTGATGATGGAAGTTTTTGTTCAATTAAACTGATTATAATGTAATAACTATTATACTGATAGTAATGAATCTGATTAGACAAATAATCAATTACGATACGCACCGATAAGACCTGAGATGTCGATGTTTGACTTCTAAACGATCGAATTCCTTGGTAGCGCTTCTTTGGACGTTACGTTCGTATTTATTATTTAGTATGCATTCCCCGTTATCGCGTATCTCGTTCCTTACACTAATTTAAGGAACCTATCGAAACAGAACTTTTATCCGCCACTATGATACGAATTCTAGTGTAAACTAAAACTACGAACACTAATAATATTTTATTATATAATAGTTTTTCGTTTATATACAACTGAAACAATATATTTTTAATAATAATAATTTCTACTTAAAAGGCTTATCTATCTGGTAATGGTTGTATGTGAAATGTGGTTAAATATTGTCATGCTGTAAACTAATATTTGAATGACATGATCCTAAAACTATGTTATGAAACTAGTCTTATAAAACAAAAATAAAAATAAAACAGAATCCTTAGCATTCAAGACGGGTAGGGTTAATGAATATTTATAAGGGCGGTATCCAGAGTGTATAACTTACACAGAGCTCTTATTTCTCTTTAACACGTCGCTTAAGGCTTATGAAGGTTTATATATACGGTACGTTTAGACTTAGTCTTACATTCCACAAAAAGAAATCATAATGACCTGAACTAATAACATAATCACCTAATGTTTATTAGCAAATATTATTATATATTATTTAGAAGGCATAGAATCCTTAGCATTCAAGACGGGTAGCGTTCATGAATATTTATAAGGGCGGTATCCAGAGTGTATAACTAACACAGAGCTCTTATTTCTCTTTAACACGTCGCTTAAGGCTTATGAAGGTTTATATATACGGTACGTTTAGACTTACTCTTACATTCCACAAAAAGAAATCATAATGACCTGAACTAATAACATAATCACCTAATGTTTATTAGCAAATATTATTATATATTATTTAGAAGGCATAGAATCCTTAGCATTCAAGACGGGTAGCGTTCATGAATATTTATAAGGGCGGTATCCAGAGTGTATAACTTACACAGAGCTTTTATTTCTCTTTAACACGTCGCTTAAGGCTTATGAAGGTTTGTATATACTGTACGGATAGACTTACTCATACATTCCACAAAAAGAAATCATTATGACCTGAACTAATAACATAATCACTAATGATTATTAGCATATATTATTTAAAAGGCCAATAACTCCACGATGTTAAATCATGCCATGGGAACGCTCTAGCGATGGAACGAAATCCTTCATGTCCAAACCAGTGACAGACCCACTCGAGTCCGCCAGCCGGACCCCATGACGGCCAGTAAAGCGAGAGACCGCTAACAACAACCACCCGGCAAAAAAAGCTCCACTCCGCCCCCCTTTGTTTATCCGGGTGCTTTCAAGTTGAGCGAGCTCTACGAGTCATTCAGGAGGGCGTTTAGAAGAAGCTTAGCCAGCAGCTGACAATGATTGTTGATGGAGCGATCACCCCACTCCAGCTCAACGCCATAGGCCAGTCTTATAGGTTCCTTTTAGCTTCACCCGGGAGTGACCATGCCATGGAGACTAAGCCACGCCGTAACAAAATGAGAACACGTTGGGAGGGGAACATTACGTGAACCATTTCAACCCTAGCTAAAATGCTTGTAATTGGAGATGCTTTATGTCAATAATCAATTAATGCATATAAACTTACTACATTAAATTTCGCAAATCATTCCATTTAGGTAATGACTCATAGATTCATTGTTTTCTCATCTCTGAAATATCTATACTAAATGACTAAAACATACACTAAGTAAATTATTATTCATTAAAATTTGCTGATCGTGAATTTCTCCCAACGGTCACGGAGGTCTTTTGGTGATCTACATTCTAAGATTTTAGCTTTAGGCCATAAGAGTAGAATTAGAGAATGTCAAATTCAACTCTCACCGTCCTTGTGTGATGCAGGGTACTTAAAACCAAGGCCACAAAGCGCGTCTTTTCTGGCCTGCCAAAATTAATATTGCGAAGGCAAACCGTTGTTTCACAAATATATCTTAGTTTTTGCAGGCGTTACTACTACGGTTTTGCACCATTCGTCAAAGCGTCATAAGTGTTCTACCTATTATCATATAGTGTGACGTTGCAGAATTTAGTACCAAGTCGTTGATGAAATGATGCAGATTCTCTTATGCGATCAGACCCAATTTCTTTCCTTTCAATAATATTTATCCTTAATTCTAATAAAAACAAAATATTTTAATTATAAACAATTAGCTAATGTTAACCGACTTCAAAAAGAAAATTGTCAATTCCACTGTCCTTACCAGATTTGGATGATTATTTTTGTCAATTTGGAAAGGTCTCCCATACTGACCCCACATAAATTAGAATAGGATCGGACGGAACGAACTAATCCTTCGAAATGAATACAATCGTTATGTCACAGTCAGCAATTTGAACACTCAATAAATTTATTTCATTTTATAAAAATATATAATAAAATAAAATGAAATTTATGAAGTGATTTGAAGTTGCCGGATGAAGTTATCTCAATGTATTGTGTTGAGTTAATTTTTAAACTATCTAAACAACTTAAAATTTCATCATCTGTATAATATATTTATTGTTTCAGATAATTGCTAATTATAGTCATCCGTTTTACAAACATGACCTATATATGACTATATCCTCATGGTTAATATTGACCAAGGATTTTATATTCAACCAGATGACCTCAACTGCATAGAACTGCATATCATAGTACAGTGCATTTGCGGTCAACACAGAGATACTCGTCGTCGTTGACATGCGGTATTATCAAAAGAAAAGAACTCAGATGCAGTATCAGAAACAAAAATTAAATAGTTTTTTGACTACGAATCGACCCCGTTTTAAACTTATTACAATGTTACAAAAATTGAACTAAAATTGCTCCTATTCAATGACATGCGTACAACCCTTTTGTCCCTTTCTAATTATTATGGATGATTATGATATTTTGTTTATTTTATGGCAATATTGTAAAGCAGGGATTCCCCAATTATTTTGGGCCCTTTTCCAAAATTAACTAATACCTCAGACTTCCCTAGCCAAATTACTATAAAAATATCATATGATATATAAAAATATATCTAGTATTTTTCATATCACAACATACCAATTTAAAAACTTTGCGGTTGGTTAAATGTAAGTTAAGTAAACTTGACATCATTTTCTCATCAAAATATAACAAAATAAATAGACATTAAATTCAGTAAATATCAAGTGTAATTAATAATTATTAATACAAATTACATAAAAATACTTAAGTAGTAGTAATTATTTTTTGAAAAATATTAAAATCGCAAAGTAAAGATAATTTCTTATCAATTTCTATTCACTGTGAAAGTTTGAAATAAGAACTTGTGTTAATTGATAGGGGTCGATTATTAAACCACATTGACCCCCCAAATTAGTTACCATTTATGCCGACCCCTGGGAAACCGATATCGACCATTTTGGGATTCCCTGCTGTATTGAAACTTATTGAATCGATTTTGTAGACTACTTACGTATTAAAGGTACAATAAATTAAATATCATTTGACTGTTTTAATATTTATTATCAAATTATCTTTTTTTGTACTATTTGTTTACATATCGGGAAAAATTTGGAAACCTTACAGCACGAGCAAAGTTATGTTTGGTCATTTTCTAGGGCTTCTGAAGGTGAGATTGCCCTAGAACCGTATGGATATAAATCAATGTTTTGTACATGAGCCCTAACCGATACACCTGGCGGTATTCTGAAATAGTTTCGACCTATATTCTTTATTATTGTAGTGCCCGGTCTCGTTTGATGTACACCAAATCCTACACCAAATTCAGGAGAGTCAATGTCGTGTTTTTCCTCTTCGAAGTCTACGTCATGATCGTCATTATTATTCGAGGTCTGTGAGGGTTTAAGAGGCACATAAGGTTTCTTCACTGGCCTAAAAGGCCTGCTTGTAGGACGCCATGGTCTGCCTGCAAGGTTTAATAATTACTAAGTTCTTTGTGCTGTGCTTTAACGATGTGCTAGTGCTGTAAGGTGTTGGTGTAATAAAAACCAATTTGATGGTGAATAATATTTATTGCAATCAAGCAGATACTCATATAAAATATTTCCAGAAGAGTGCACTCAAACCTTAAGTGCAATTTGGATTGAAACTCGTGATCTTGTTTTCATATTAACGTGTTCGATACTATTCGATTTACTTGTGGATTATGAGTGATAATATGTATGATAATATGAAAATTAATCCTTTCTGGGATTTCGATAAATGTTCAGTTTTTACATAATTGTTCAATTCATGATTGATTGATGTCTAAATCATGATTAATTTTACTGAAAATGTTCAATATTTTACCGAAGTCTGTAATCACTTTTACTGGAATAATTAGCGTCTCATAGAAATAACAAGATCACCAACATCAATCAGAGGCCATCAGCAGTGCTATACATCATCACCTGGTCCTGGAGTAGGCTGTGAGCCTCCATAACTTGACGCATCCTCATCAACGAAGCTTGCGTCTTCACTTTCTGAGCTCTGAGTATAGGTTGGAACTGGACTAAAACTTTCACCAGGTCCATCATCAGAACTGTTTATAGGATCAGGTTTGACATCGAGTGTATTGCTTGGTCTATCTTTTTCAGACGTGATAAATGGAGGTGGCTTTACATGACCCGATGCTGCCGAACCATCTGGGCCTGGAATGAAAGTTTATTTTCTTGATTTTTCTAATCCGCAGAGAATAAACCTATGTATTAAACTTTTCATGACGTTTTAATTTACAAAATGGTATTCTTTAAGGCAAAATTAGATCAATTTTGAATTATATTAGTTTTAACGTTCTGTTTTCTATAAATACTTTAGCAGTTTAATAAGTTACTTTGTATTGTCACTTACCTTTAAACACATCTTCACTGACGGTGTCATCGGGAGTATAGCTGGCAACACTAGGTCCAATTGCCCCATTTACAAAATCAGGGTCGTAAGCGCTTGGTATTGTTGGGAAGAAAGGCGGTATGAAAGGATCCATACTGTTTTTAACAATGCGATACCCAATACCAGGTCCAGCTATGTAGTTCACCGTCCTAAACAAAGAAAATGCAAAACTATATATTCTAACCTGTATTATATGATAAAGGTAATTAAAAGAGAAAGGTCATATTTGTTAGAGAAATTAAATCAGAAGTCTTACCTCTGGACACCTTTGTCATCTAAAAATGTATAGGATCCTCTTACATTGCCTTGAGAGTCGCTACTTTCTGATCTTCGTTGATCAGGGCCAGCAGATATAAATCTGCAATAATAAATTAGTGAAGGAGGATATGGATTACATTTTGTGAGATTTCGTGTCCCCTCTCAGATAATAATAAATACTACAATCTTTAAAATGTAATTCTTCTCAGTTACTTGTTCTTCCATGCAACAGATAGATTTTAACTGCATCGTGGTTTTGTTTAATAACGCTTACGCCCTAAATTCTAGGAATTTTTCTTTGAATATATTTTAGTTAAAAGTAATTTTTATACTTAAATTGTCGAGTAATAGTACACTTAAAAAATCGTTTAGTATTTTTATTGATTCATTAAAGGCCCTCTTGGCCTAATAGTGACACCTATACATCTAATAATGTATGATGTTTCAATTGCAACACACACGAGTTTAGTTAAGTTTTAAGCGATTAGATACAAGTAGATCTATAAAAAATTACCAATAATATATTAAAGTTTAAGATTAATGTCAATGGAAGGGTTAAGTATTTTTATCTTCGAAAATAGTTAATAGTTAGCATTCAATCGTTTAATCATGACCTTACTCGAAATTAAAAATGTAACCAATAGATAATATTCTGTACTCTCAGTGTTAAAAAAAGTATTCCTTATTCGTATATTTAATTAACTAGCAAATCCAATATACAAATATATAGTCCCTCTGCGAAGTCCAAACATATAACGGAATAAACAAATTATTACAAATATCATATCGAATATAAATTCAACAGACAAAGTATCTATTAAACAATCGTTTCAAGCATCAATCGATTCAGATAAAGAGAAATTTGTCACCTGTAAGATCCGTCTAAGCCACGTTGGACAGCGGTGCGACCTCGGGGTCGTGTCTCTCCCCTTACAAGTGGTGCCCTGTGGAACGGTGATCCTATCACGCTGGGATTATCCGGTTGGGATGAGGACACGTGAAATCCAGTATCCCTACCCGCCACGTACGATACGTCATGTCGCTCACCCGCATCATCCACGAATGTGTAGCGACCTACGAAAAATATGATATTCTTCGTACACTTATATTGTTATACATTACATTGTTAGGACTAAAAGAAATCTTAAATATACTCTTTATGATACGAACAGTTCTAAAACAAGAACCTTGTTTTCGAACAATTTTTTTAAAAGCTTTTAGTTACAGCTCTCTAATTTTTCTATACACTATCTGTATACGACCAATAAGGAAAGATGTTTAATTTTCATTATCGTCATCATCACGGACTATCCGTAGCTCATCCACTGCTGAAGACAAGCCTTCCCTATAGATTGCCACAAAGCACTAACCAGAGTCATTTGCGTCCATCAACTTCTCGCAAACCTGCATAAGTCATCCCTCCATCAAGTTGGGGGTCGGTGCTAATTTTTTGAGCTATGTCGTAAAGAAACACCTAACATAGCCCGCTCCATAGCTCGCTAAGTGACACTGAGCTTTCTCATACGGCCAGCAGTGATTTTCTCTATACCGTAAGTCCTCACTGAGATGATGAGAGATGTTCAACGAGAAGACGTGTCGTTGACTTTAGAGATGATCTTTATTTTGTCCGCGTTTATCTTAAGATCTACATTTTAGCAACCGACTTTGTTTAATTCATAAATTTATATCGTTCTTACCTGTATTACTTCTAATTAAAATTATAAACAAGTTATTTAATATCGTGGTTTTGTTTAATAACGCTTACGCCCTAAATTCTAGGAATTTTTCTTTGAATATATTTTAGTTAAAAGTAATTTTTATACTTAAATTGTCGAGTAATAGTACACTTAAAAAATCGTTTAGTATTTTTATTGATTCATTAAAGGCCCTCTTGGCCTAATAGTGACACCTATACATCTAATAATGTATGATGTTTCAATTGCAACACACACGAGTTTAGTTAAGTTTTAAGCGATTAGATACAAGTAGATCTATAAAAAATTACCAATAATATATTAAAGTTTAAGATTAATGTCAATGGAAGGGTTAAGTATTTTTATCTTCGAAAATAGTTAATAGTTAGCATTCAATCGTTTAATCATGACCTTACTCGAAATTAAAAATGTAACCAATAGATAATATTCTGTACTCTCAGTGTTAAAAAAAGTATTCCTTATTCGTATATTTAATTAACTAGCAAATCCAATATACAAATATATAGTCCCTCTGCGAAGTCCAAACATATAACGGAATAAACAAATTATTACAAATATCATATCGAATATAAATTCAACAGACAAAGTATCTATTAAACAATCGTTTCAAGCATCAATCGATTCAGATAAAGAGAAATTTGTCACCTGTAAGATCCGTCTAAGCCACGTTGGACAGCGGTGCGACCTCGGGGTCGTGTCTCTCCCCTTACAAGTGGTGCCCTGTGGAACGGTGATCCTATCACGCTGGGATTATCCGGTTGGGATGAGGACACGTGAAATCCAGTATCCCTACCCGCCACGTACGATACGTCATGTCGCTCACCCGCATCATCCACGAATGTGTAGCGACCTACGAAAAATATGATATTCTTCGTACACTTATATTGTTATACATTACATTGTTAGGACTAAAAGAAATCTTAAATATACTCTTTATGATACGAACAGTTCTAAAACAAGAACCTTGTTTTCGAACAATTTTTTTAAAAGCTTTTAGTTACAGCTCTCTAATTTTTCTATACACTATCTGTATACGACCAATAAGGAAAGATGTTTAATTTTCATTATCGTCATCATCACGGACTATCCGTAGCTCATCCACTGCTGAAGACAAGCCTTCCCTATAGATTGCCACAAAGCACTAACCAGAGTCATTTGCGTCCATCAACTTCTCGCAAACCTGCATAAGTCATCCCTCCATCAAGTTGGGGGTCGGTGCTAATTTTTTGAGCTATGTCGTAAAGAAACACCTAACATAGCCCGCTCCATAGCTCGCTAAGTGACACTGAGCTTTCTCATACGGCCAGCAGTGATTTTCTCTATACCGTAAGTCCTCACTGAGATGATGAGAGATGTTCAACGAGAAGACGTGTCGTTGACTTTAGAGATGATCTTTATTTTGTCCGCGTTTATCTTAAGATCTACATTTTAGCAACCGACTTTGTTTAATTCATAAATTTATATCGTTCTTACCTGTATTACTTCTAATTAAAATTATAAACAAGTTATTTAATATCGTGTGGTTTTGTTTTTTAATTAATATTTTCATATTTGCATAACTATAAATTATATAAACGTAAATATTCTGACAATCTTTAAACCTAAGGTAAACAATTTCTCAACTTTAACATGGTAAGAAAGTTCCTTAGCCTCTACCTTTTCTACCTTACTAATTCCTCTAAATAAATAGCTTATAAGAACAACACAAGTACAACCCAAATACAGTTACATTTGCATAATAGATAAAATGTTTAACGAACCTTTAACATCGCCCCTACTATCAGCGTTCTCGTTCTTCGAATATGTTCTCGTGTCAAATTTATAAGAGTAACTTGGGTCTTCGCTGGGATCGAAGTAGGGGTCGTCTTTATTCCCTATTGGTCCACGAGGTCGTTGATCTAAGTCGATCTTTCTGTGTATGTTCGGACCCTTTGGGCGGAACCTGGAAAAAATATATGTAATTGTAAGATTTACACGTAATACTTAAGGCAAGACTCACTAAGGTGTTTTTGCATGTATTTTTTTCAGGATTTAGTAAACTCTACTTAAATCTACTGTTTGCGAGATGCTAAATAGAAAACTAACTACTGATGAAACGAACTGCCAGTTAGTTTCTTTAATTTTAAATGTGTTTGTGAATTAGATTTGAAAGCGTAGGTTTGTTAACATTTATGGACAATGCATTCTGTAACAACCGTTTCAAAGATACTGAATTGCGGACCAAGATGCTGGAATTTTGTACATTTCTACATTAGAATTTTCAAAACGTTAAGGTTATATGCGTCACAAATTAAAATACCTAATAAATCTGAAATGGTTAAGTTACATCTGTTAGCTCATTAGTGTATATTAATAAATAAATAAAGAAATGAAATTCTGACGTTTATACTCATTTATAAAATATGTTGAGTCGGTTAGTGTAAAAATAACTTTTAATTGACTGCATAGTCAAAGAATAAAATAAAGAAATTACAAAAAACATAGATTCAAAAATTATACTTCTTTATGTATACAAATAAAATAACTTTATTAAACTTTTATTACATTTAATTTTAGATAAATATATGTTCAAGTTTAACAGTAGTAGAGCTGCACTACAGTTGGTTTCTAGCTGTAGAATGAATGGGTTAGCTCGACCGGGGTAGGACCACGCCCTCACAGAATACCAGCGTGAAATAGCATCGTCTGGTGATTGTAGGGATCTTTAATTACTGGTGACGAGGCATTCCATCTCAGTCCTCACGAGTGACAACGCATCTACATTATGGTTCCTTGTCAAGGATGAATGTAGATGTCGTGGGCCGCGGGATCACTTGTCATCGGGTTAACTGTGTGTTCGGTTGTTACTCTCAATTTAATCTGAACAAGTAAAAAATACTCTAGAAATTTATATCATAACTAATTACTTGGTGAAAAACCCCATCGTATCACTGCTCGTAATAGGCCTCTTTCACGGACTTGCTACAAAGCACGACATTGAGCCCGACGCACTATGAGAAAAAATACAAGTAATACTATATTAGACCTATTTAAATTCAGCATTATCCCTTCAAACAAAATTAACTTTAAATATTCTACAATAAACACGTAATTTCCATATAAAACCGTACTTAAGCTTACCCTCTAGGTCCGGCGGTGTAAATGGTCTCCTTAACAGTATCACTGGCCGGGTCCCTTGCACCGAAGCGACCGCCTACCACCCCGTTTTGATTACCCCTCGCAAGGTGATAGCTCCCACCTCGATCTTTGTTTGCGTATCTGATTTAGACAAACAGAATTAATAAATATTAGTTCAAACACTTTTAGGTCAGGTGAAACAAGTGAGATTTTTAAAAGTTTGACATTTTTAATAAACCTATAGCCCAAACTATATTGAGATTTAAATTAAGCATTAAAAACTCGGTAAATGATGAATACATAATATTATCAATAAACGTTTTTGTAAAAATAAAAGCAATAATATAAAGATATAAAATACACTACCATGCCGCTAATTATAAACTTAAAACGTATTATATTATTTTCCTTCTCCTTATAAGATTATTTATAAACTTTAAAAAATATTGATAGAAAATTACTAGTAATACTGGTAATACAATTTAATAATACAAAATAATCGTACAATTTACATCACTTTTTTCATTTGCACTTGTGTATTAAAATTTAAATCTCAAAAAAAAATCATAAACAATACTCGCCCAAAATCAAAAGATCCATCGGTATTCACATTGTTAAAGTCTCCATCGGTGGCCCTAGATTTACTCGGTATCACCTGTGTCCTTACTAAACTACACAAACACACAACGTACACACTAAAAACGGTCCAAGACATTTTGCACTTTTGTTATTTCAATATATTCTCATTTCACGGCACACTGTAATGGCGAGTATAGGATAAGACTATGGAGATAAAAACAACGCGCCGTTTATATACGGCACCAAAAATGAGCGTCCAACGGAGTTATACCGCGTGAAAACGGCCGGACGTCATTGTTATTAATGTTAGGTTTGTGCTACACAGAACGATAAAAATAAGCAAAGATAGCGTTGTATTAATAAAACATTTAATTTAAAATCACATGCTACTTCAATATCTTGTCTTACTACGCTTCTTGCTGACAGTTCGAATTGAATTTAGGGCCTATAGAGTTCATATATTATGGTATTACAAATGACGATATGTAATGAAATGTGGACATTGAAAAGAAAGCACAATGGATTTGGCCGTAATGAATTAAATTCGAATAAATTTTCTACGTATGTTCACTCATACACCATAAATATTTTTTGTTAATATACAAGTGAAAGTAAGAATTAATGTGAATGTGAAAGAATTAATAAATTTATAATTAATATCAAGACACGAATCATTAATAAACTTTAGAACGTAGTAGTAAAATATGTAACAATTACCACGTGCTCAACGTGAAGAATCTTATATCTATAAAAATCTTATATATCTTGAAGCAACCTGCAGGTGTAAGACAGAAAAATAATTTAAAATATTTCAAAGACATGTGTGAAAGTCAAGAAGCAATCAAGTAATAAATTATATATAATGTGTGTATAAATTATATAGCCGTAGCTGTAAAACACTTTTAGTGTGCACAATCTGATTCTTACGAAGATGCGGCTGGGTGAGATACGAGGGCCACCATATCCTCGGTTCCGTCTTTACCAGGAACAAAACTTTACTCTTTTGAAAATGTACGTATTTGCAGAAATATAGAAAACTATAACATGTTTTCTTTTTCGGGCTGACGTCGACGAGGGCTTTTACATTTTCTCCGGGTTGGGTATAACATGTCACTAATTCGATCTGTATTATAGTATATATTTTTTGGTAACCGTTCCATGTTGAGATTGCATCCCTTCTAAATTTAATCAGAATATCTGATACTTGCACCATGCAACTTGTACTGGCCGATGACAGTTCATAAGATTTGTGTAGATAGCAAGCTTTAAAAAGTGATTAAAACGGAAAATGCTTTCATGTATGATCTTTACGCGACAGTACGAGTAACAAAAATAATATAGTTTTTTGTTTATTTTTTTGTGTTAAAGAGAAAAATCAGACAATATATAACCTTATTGTCTGATTTTCCACTTTAAGGTTCACACTTAATTTGTATACCCACCTCACATCACACATTAAATGGTAACGGGCAACTCGTATCTGGTCAACCTTGTAAGTGAAGACAATCAAAGGTACAAGGTAGAACTATAAAGATTCCTGGTGAGTTTGGACTTTTGTTAGTATTTAGGTTAAAAGCTCATTGTTAGCACTGAGGCTAGTTCTATAAGGACGTCACGTTCTATTCACCAACATTCGCCCACAAAGGAATTTTCTTTTATAGATTCTTATTTACAAAAAAAACACATTCCGCAAAGAACCAGTTGTAGCATGAACTATATTATTACGATATGTAGTAAATTCACACAGTCATTGAAGATATCTACGAATATGCCATAATATGGGTATTGAGCGTGTTGAAAATACTTTTTTATGCATATGAACTCGGTGAAATGTGCGTCACCCATCTCGAACTCTATAAGTCTATGCTATTATCCGTATTGAGTGAACTAAAAAGAATTAGATATCTTACAATTAGAGATGGGCCTTTTTCTCTTCAACCTAAAAACTGATAAATAGAAGATTAATTTATAGTAAAAATTATAAATCATTGTAGAGTAACGGCAGATTTAACACTGCTCGTATATAAGTTCGTTAGAGATAATTTAGTAGTCTATGGTCTGCTCTCAGAAATATCAGGTCTTTACCTATGAAATTGCCGTTCTTCAGTATTGGCCATTTCAAACCGAAAAAAAGTTTCGATTGGCTGTGAATTCTAAATTAAAATTAATTCTGTTTTAAAAACATGTTTTTACAAAGTCAGTCTTTTGTTTATTGATTAGCTTTGTATTTTCATTATTTGAACATTTTTCGTCATAATGGATACTTTAAAAATTCGTGTAATTATGGAATATGAGTTCCGTCGTGGCATCAACGCGGCACAAATGGCACGTAACATCAACAACGTTTACGGAGAGAACTTTACAAACGGACGCACAACTCGTTATTGGTTTTCCCGGTTCCGTTCCGGAAATTTTGATTTGAAAAATAAACCATTTGATCGTGCGGACACTTTGGTCAAAAATTATGAATTAAAGGCGATTATGGAAGCTGATGATACTCAATCTACAGCCGAGCTAGCAGCAGCTTTTTATGTTAACATCAAAACAATATTGGTCCATTTACGACAAATTGGCAAGGTAAAAAAGCTCGATAGATGGGTGCCCCAACTTAACGACCGACAGCGCAACTACGCGTTGGGAACTGCCTCGTGCTGCACACCAACACAGAAATGAAAGAATTTTGAACCGAATTGTTACGTGCTACAAAAAGTGGATTAGAAGCTCAGCAAGTTGGTTAGATCCTGGTTCAGCTCCAAAGCAATGCCCTAAACGAAAAATGACCTCTAGAAATTTGATGGTCACATGTTTGGTGGTCTAGTGCCAGTGTGATTCATCACAGTTTTATACCAAACGACATGAGCATTACTGCAGATGTGTACTGTGAAGAACTGAAGACAATGATGGAGAAGCTCGCACATCTACACCAGCTTTGGTCAATCGGTCGTCCCCGCTGCTCCTACACGATAACGCGCTACCCAATACTGCACAACAGACAGTCTCCAAGCTGCAAGAGTTGGGGTTGGAAGCTCTTCCTCATCCACCGTACTCACCAGACCTTGCAGCCACCGTCTATTACTTTTTCCAAAATTTGGACAACTTTTTAGCAGGAAAAAAATTAAATTCCCGATAGGTAGTACAAAATGCCTTTGAAGAGTTTGTTGCCTCCCGTCCAGCTGATTTTTACAAGAACGGCATCAATAAACCACCACTGCGTTGGCAAAGATGCATCGATTACATGGGTGATTACTTTGAATAACAGAAATAACAAAGATTGAAAAAAAAATACTTTAACTTATTTCATACAAAACGGCAATTTCACAGGTAAAGACCTATTATATATAACAGTTCCGCGCAGTATTAGAATGAGGCGAATTAGAAGGGATGATCAATTTAATTAAAAAAATTATCTCCATCTACAACGTTTTTGTATCCAGAAATCATAGAGTTGACATCTTACGCAACTCAACATGGCCGATTCTCTTATTATAATTAAAGTAAAGACCTTGGGAAGGTTATTTAAGAAGATAAGTAGATTTGATCTGCATTCTTACTTAAATTTCATATAGAACAATAAGATCGCAGGAAAGTTCAGTTACAGTATCAGGGACTGGGGAGTATCACAACTCACCCAGACTCAAAAATAATTTATGTACAAATATTTCATCGGCTGAGAATTGAACCTAGAACTCGCGACACGATTGCAAGGTTTCCTAAATACTACGAACAGAAAACTATCTACTTCTAATCTTCTCTTAGTGTAATAAATATTAACTATTCTTAAAATATAGCATATTGTATCTCGTTATGTTACAATATGGATGGAATAATGAAGTTATAAAAAAAAGGTGAAAGGCTAGTGGCGCAATCATGCCATCTATACGGTTATATATATTTTTAGGTCTGTTGGCCCCTTTTAACCTGAAGGCTTTTACAGTTTCACCGGGTTGATGCTTCCTTTATGGTTAGACTAAAAATATTTGTCTATCATAAATTTTTGGTTTTCGAGTCTGACGGTATTATATATGTACCGTGTCCTTGACACTGCAACAGAATCTTCCTCTAATCTTATTATAAATGAACCGCATTGGTGTAGGGAAGGGACAGTGCGCGAGTGCCTTTGTGCTTGCGCAAATACTTATATACATTTTGGGCATGTCATCAGAAGACATAGCCGTGGTCAGTCTTACTTCGATGAAAAAGATACTTGTATTTTTGTTATATCATCAATAAACTGATAGATATTGGCTTCAAGGGTTAGCGATATCAGTCGCATACATAATATATACCTGAATATTATCAATCTAATATAATACATTTTTAACTGTCATTGCGTATGGCGTTACGTAAAATATACTGCCATCTTTTTTCCTCACGAGGGAGTCTTGAAAAATAATTCCTCGATATCTCCACTAACAGTACTAGAGACACGCTACAGGATGATGCTCACTATAGTATGAATGGGTCGGCACGAGTGAAGAAGTACCACGCCTTTACATAATACAAGCATAACGCTGCTGAGTTTCGTTTGGTGAGTGTAGGTAGCCCGGAGATACCTATTATTGCTGTCGATGCTCTCGATCTTAGCTTTCAGAAATGACTAGACCTGCATGATTATCGAGGATGAATGCCATGAGCTCCAGGAATGACTTACGTGAACTTCTATGTGTTCATTTGTCATCCACAATACAAAAAATATCTTGCGGTCAATGATAAAAGGAATATACAAAAAAGCAAGATTTTTTTCGCACTTGTTTAATTCAATATCATTCATTATCGGATCCATTATTTCTACGTCCGGCGTTTGTTTCACTTCCTCATCTAGTACTGCTCGGTGTGCCTTGGAGATGTAGCACAATGCTGTAATAAATGTCTAATTGTGATGAGATATTTTTAAAGCATATTTCCACATTACAACGATATTTAACTATTTTTCTTGCCGTTGGTAGCTCCTAATAAAACAAGTCATATATAAATATATATATATATATATATATATATATATATATATATCCCTCTCTTTATTAGTATGTGTACGAAAGACAAAAAATATTCTTCAATGGTAAGTTATAAAACCTACGATACTACGGTAAGGCGATATATGCGTGATTTTAAATTACATTCATTAATATTTTTTATAATAATCTCTTCTAAATAACATTCGGTTACGAGTCAAATAATTTTAATAATAAATTTTTCGGTCATCAATAAAAAAAATAATCCGTACTCCCTCCCAGTTAGCTTAAAATGGAAACAATACAAGCAATACCCGTTCCGTTGTAATCATCATGTATTATAGTGCCGAATTGTACCAACTGAAAAGTGAAGTTATTTAAGAATGACCTCTTAAATTAAGCCTTGCTAGAGCATTATGTATATACCTCATATATCAAGTTACGCTGGACGGTGTCGTATCATTTCCATATGTCCTTACATAGGAGCCATTGTATTCGTACGATATATTAGTTTGTTCGTACTGTAGATATGTTGATGATATAGTATTATTTTCTTAGTCGAGAAATGAAATCGATTGTAGTGTTTTATTTTTTAAATTGTTAATATATATTTGTATGAAAATATGTGTAACAAACGAGCACAGTACTTAATAATCTTAATTACGACAATTAACGCTGACATTTATCCACACTAAGGATCGAGACTGAATACCTCGTTGCCAGTTATCGGTTTACCCTACTTTATTTTTTCTGGTTGATGACCCAAAGGATTTTTCAGCTTCAACGGGTTGAAAGGTGACCGAGCCCTTAGGGCAGTCAGACGAAACCTTTATTAAAGGGTAACCAGTACAAGGGTTCCCAAGAGGGAGCCTGGGCTTGGACCGCTACCCTATGCGCGAAAACGACCGACTCGGGAGTGCCAGTGAGGGTTCCCTACACTCACCGCAGAATATATGGTAATAGTATATCATGACAGAATTATGCGTTACGCTGATTATCTGTGTGGATCCGGTCTTTTCCGATGGATGTTGCCAGAAATTAGCTTCAGCGTGGCTCTATGAATTTATATCCTACTTTATTTGCCGCATTAAGCATTAGTAGATTGTGTTAAAATGCAAAAACGTGTACACTTAAATTAAAAGAAACCCGCACATTAACCTCGCAGCTTTTACGACCAGAGGTGAACTGTGTGTTTGTTTGTTTAATTTCATAAAAAAATATTTAGTCACAAATTTTTGATTTTCTGATCTTAACGTATTATTGTACCACTATCCTTACGGACATCAATTTGATATTGAATAAAGGGTGAGTACTATAATACGTTTGAGAAGGATATCGCTTCATCAATTGACATAGAAATATGACTAGCGTATGAAAAATGATCGAATCAACCTCGGACATGATAAATAGAAGTTTCTTCATAAATCTACTTTTGTTCGTTCAGAAAAATAAATTTGATTCAGATTGGCCGGTGTTCGAATTACATTTATTATACAAGAGGGCCAGAAAATCCGGTAGATTTTAAAATTCATGAAAAAAGCTAAAATGTGTTCCATCTCGTTACAGATACACCTCGAATCTTGTCTTTAGATTGACAAAAACAGGCTGGCACAGTGCGCATGAAATAGAGGTTATTTCTTCCCGGATATTGGCCTCTTAGTGGACAATAGTGTAAAAAAGTGTGTTAAATTATTGTAACAAACCTGACTTTTTAGGCATACTAACATAAGGAAATCTTATGGGGTCTGGACTTCTGGGAGGCCATGGAATATTCCCTCTTTATGGTTTTCGGCAAACATCTCGTTGATGATAGCTTTGTGCAGTTTCGGAATAAAAAGGAAACTTTGCTTCTTGTGTTCTTATTGATCTTGGGCGCCCCACAGGTTTTTGATTTAGAGTGGACCTCCACCTATTCAACTCCCTGACCCACGATCTAATGAATGTTACTGGGTTAAATTTAAATCGTGTAATCTGAACTCTCTGCGTCGTAATGTATCCCTGTATATAAAACATGAATTATGATTGGGAGGCGATAAAAGATAATTTAATTTCTCAGCTACTATCTAGTTATCTACAGTAGAACAAGTATGACCGTCATAGCTGACCACTTACAACCTTTGTGGCAAACCCATTGCCACTTGCCCCATCGATGACGAAGAAAGGTTCTGTCAAGTACTGGCAACTGGCAATAGGAGTATAGTGCTACTAGAAAGAGACACGTCTTATTAAAGTATGCGAGAAGTCGACGGATACAGGAACCTCAGCATTGTGCTTCACGACCTTCTATGTTAATAGATGACTATTGAAATAAGATATATTGAAAATAATTTATAATGATACATTGTATTACGTTTAAATGAAAATCAGTGTAATGTAGGCATAAATGACTTCATGTTGCCAAATAATTGAAAACAAAATAGTATGATTCTGTTTACATTTAATTTTAACTCTAGAATAATCGTATTTAAAAGGTGAAAACAAGTTAAGATTTCCTTTATATTCGAGTCATTATTAATATTATCAATGTACTAAAATGCACTTCGTATAATTATAATCTTTTTAGTTAAAATAGATCAAATTCTGAAATGAACAAAATACTCAACTGTAAATGTTTTTCAAGTTTTCTATGTGTAAAGAAAATGTAGTTAACGTGTTTGTAGCTATGTGTACGGTAAGGGAGTGACGAGGACTGAGGAGGCGGAGGTCGAAGGGAGGGACAATGGAACGTCCGAAGGGCATCTGACATCTTCACGGTGCTTGCGCGTCCGGTGTGCTGCTTGAACCATACAGGGGTTATTGGTTGGCAGGGCTGCCAATTATATTTTTTTTTAAATATTTGTAGTGCGAGAAATTACAAAGGGACACAAATGTGTTGATGAGCGGCAACAATTGTGTGAATCCATAAGGTATATTGTAACCACATGGTAGTAATAGCCTATATCAATAGCGTTATAAAGGGTTAGGGTACGGTATGCGAAATTTGAGGTCGTAGGTTCGATCCGCAATTCGACTATTGCCATGAACTAAAGATGCTGATACATTATCACCCTTCAGAACTATAACGGAATGTCTTGTATAGAATAAAAGTACCATTATGCTTTTTATACGTCACTATATATTTCATTACATAAAACTGAACTGTAAGCAATGAGTTTACAGTTCAATTTTAACAATGTTTCAGCGGGAATCCCTTAGATCGATCAGAAGTAAAAGCGTGTTTCATAAGGGATAAAAATCTGAAACAATTGAAAGCTTGAAAGACTGTGAGGGAATAAAGGCGATAAAAATTAAGCAAATGCCTATGCATGGGTTTTGCATGATAATACGCCTGTGCATATGACGCATATTGTGAAGGGTGCTGCACTTTGTGCATGTGCTTGCAATGGGCTTTAAAATTTCCGAAAGAGCCCTTTTAATGCCAAAAATAAAGACAGAGCATCATTCAAAGTCAAGAGCGTAATTTCTGTGTATTTTTAGGCAAATATAATTACGACCTCACAATAAACATGTTTAATTAACAGATCTTAAAATGGACAAATGAAAAAATATAATTTTAAGTAAAATTTTATAGCTCTTGCCCTCTTGGATAGCTATTTAAACTTCAGTGATGGTTATTAAGGTGAAATATGTTAAAAACACTTCAGTTCACACTACAAAAACATATAAACATAATGTCATATTTCTGCCAACCCTACATATTGGACGGTTTTTATAAATAGTTACATCTTGTTAGCAAGTCAATAACATGCCTTCAGTATAATGGTGTAATGAGTAGGGTTGGGTCCCATTGTTTTTCTCTATAGTAGAGAATTAATGACGTTATTTTAGAAAACTATATATAATGGTCATACTTAGGTAAAGCGTGTTTCGATTGGTTATATTGAAACTTAGATATTACAATGAAATGCAATTAGGCTTATTGTAATGTACCATTTTTATATCTGTGTTGATGTTCGCCCTATCAGACTTTACAGCTTTAGCAGAATAAATTTATTAAGTAGATGGTCTCCAAGTAAGGATAAATATTCCTACAATTTTCTTTAATTGAATATGAAATATTAATAAAAACATATATACATATATATATATACATAAAGGCAACAAATGAGTCCACGGGCCACCTGATTGCAAGTGGTTAGCTGCAGGTCATAAATACTAACCACCCCCAATAAATATTCAAAATTCAAGATGCGTTATCATTCTTGAGGATTAAGATGGAATACTCCATTACCAGTATCGGGGCTTGAACTTCTTTATAAACACCTTACGAAACACAGCAGCGTCATTATTTTATTTCACGCCGGCAATCTTCGAGTCCTTTTTCGATCGTTTGCTATCATGACAAGAGAAAAAATCTAATTTCATTTTTAATTAATAACCTAAAACTAAAACCTAAAACGGTTGTTTGTATCATCTAAAACACGTTGATCTGTTCATATCGCTAGAACTCTATGTATCCATAACACATATATACTCCACAGATTAACCTTTTTAAAAAATGATTAAGCGTGTAATTAACGCTTCTAAAAACATCAGAAATGTAGTCTCAGTATATTAAGTTTGGCAGTTGAAACAGTACTGGAACTGATAATTAAATGCAAGATGTCACAGTATTATACTATTAAGGGACCACCCTTCACCACCACGAACCAGAACGACCGGATTTTTAGCTAGCTGCCTCTTAAAAAGTAAATTTATCTAGACGACCACCAAGCGATTTGTATTTTAGCCAATTTAAGAGTATTATGTAGATAAATATATCTTCAAATCCTTTAAAACAGCCGTCAAAGAACTTGCATAAGCTTCAACACAAAGCTATAGTGTAGTACCTTGAGAAAAACAATAAAAAAATATCACTAATATTTTACTATCCTGGACTCAATGTGTCTTGTTAGCAAAAACCGATGTAATTAATGACGTCGAGGTAAAACTTATCATATATATTACACTACACAATTGAATTTAGTAGGTAAACACCAACGGATCCGCTTGAGGTCGTGGGACAGACAGACAGATGGATCGACAATGGTAGATAGTAATCGTCAATTTTGTTCACGCTTTGTTATGGCCTGTGCTTTATGAGTAGGAAGTCTGTTGCTCAGGTAATTCTAAATACGTTTCGGAACTTGTGTAATAACTTATAATTATCGTAAACTGACAAAATTACACCTGCGCTGTAATTACGTACGAGGTGAGAGCCGAGTTCTGGCCTCAGTTTCGCGTGCTTATTATTATAAATACACACACATAGGCAAAATTAGGTACAGTAAATACAATTAAAAGAAACAAGAAAAATACTTTTATCTAATCGAAAAACAAAAACAAAAATAAATAAATAAATGAAAGATAAGGGAAAGATGCTGTGCGCCAAATATTATCCATATATTATATAAATAATGTATGGATTTTACTACTGATGTCGAAGCATTCCATTTACCGAGGTGAAGCCATGCTGCAGCTTTTTCTAGCTACAACATAAATAGCTCGACCGGGGAAGGACCACACCCTCGTAGGTCATCAGCTCTATTTCATAAAAATAGCCTAAAATAGCAGTATAACGATTCTCATCTACGTTTTAACGCAGTGGAGTTTCGTATAGTGAGCGTTGGACTTCGCCGGCGTCTCTGTTACTGGTAACGACGTTTTCTATCTCAGTTCTATGAATGAGAACCTTTGTACATATTAAATGTTTATGATGTATGTATATATGGTATGTATATATGGTATGTATATATGGTATGTATATACGGTATGTATATATGGTATGTATATATGGTATGTATATGTGGTATGTATATATGGTATATAAAGATGTCAACTTAAGTTTCATAAGAAAATTATCATCCCAGATAATAATCCTGCAATATAATACCTAATCAAGGTTGAATGAAGATGTCAAGTGCCGCAGGAATCTCTCGCTGTCAGGTGACATGTGTGCTCGCTAGTTACTCTCAATGTAATAAATAATTTAAAAAAAAAATAGCAGCGTCATACTACTATTTCAGGCTGCTATTCCGTGAGGATATAATCTTCGGCAGTCGAACAAACTCACTCCTGCTTCAGCCAGAAAGTAACTGCAGCATGGCTTTAAAAGAAAAAGCTTGAAAGCGTGACTCTAAATACCACGTCCAGACTGAATTACGCGGCATTATATAAACAATGTATTAGTTGAAAACATATTTATATAAAGTCGGTATGGAAGAACTTATAATTTGTGAGGAGGTATTATATACATATGATTAAAGATATTACGTTACTGATATAGTCATTTAAATCGGGAAATAAAAAGCGTGGGAGAGGAGTCATTACGAATGTTATGGGTAAACCCTGCGAATAAATTAGATTATACGATAACATTGTCTGCTAGGAATAATTAACGTATTTTTTTTTAGTTTACTAGACTAAATGGACATTGCCTAATTACTATTTACAATTTTTTCTTAAACTTTAATGAGGACTTCCACATATTGTGTTCGGAACAAACTACGGGTGGTATAATTATTGTTTTATTTTTAAATGTTTTACGAAATATTATAATTAAAAAAGTATTATTTTGACACTTTAAAAAATATTGTACTGTATTGACATTGACACCAACATCAAGAATCAAGATCGTGCCAATAATGGAGATCACGTTTTTACCAAAACGCTATAAAAAGCCATCTAGATTTAGTTAATTGTCAACAATACGCTGGTATTCTCTAAAGATGTCATGTTCCACATCGCACCCCATAAAGCTTGGATGGGAATGCCTCGTGTCCCCGATCCCAACAATCACCATTTAACTATTTCACACTGGTATTATGTGCGGGTGTGGTTCTTCCCGGTCGAACCTACATATTCATGCTTTATTATAATAGGTCTTTATACTTCTCCCCCGAAGGGTTCTCGCCTTGTCGTGGCGGGGGGGCTTAGTAACCGTGGCTTGGTCACACATGGTGAAGCTAATAGGAACCCAAATGGCCGGCCTAAGGCGCTCTAAGGCCGCCCGAGGAGGCCGCTCCGGGTGGGCTCGTTAAGAGCTCGCCTCGGATGTGTGTCGGTGGACTGCTGGGGGCGGAAGTGACGGAGCGAGGCCGTCTTCCCCGCCCTCAGTAGCCGAGGCGGAGTCGCGGAGGGAGAGGAGTGTCTGTGTGTCGTTGCCGCTCTCCCTGTCCTCCACGGCCGAACATCGGTCGGCGGTGGAGCCGCAGACCAGATCCGCCGCAGGGACGCCGCCATATGCGACGAAGGTGGAACACCATGGGGTTTTAGTCGGTGCGAGTCCGACATAACCCATCCTTGCCCCCGCAGGAGTGGGTATGCGTAGGCATTTCCCCATGTAAAAAAAAAGGTCTTTATACTTTTTACTGTGAAGAACTGAAGACAATGATGGAGAAGCTAGCACATCTACAACCAGCTTTGGTCAATCGATTGTCCCCGCTGCTCCTAAACGACAACGCACTACCCATTAATGCACAATAGACAGTCTCCAAGTTGCAAGAGTTGGGGTTGGAAGCTCTCCCTCATCCACCATACTCACCAGACCTTGCACCCACCGACTATTACTTTTCCAAAATTTGGACAACTTTTTGGTGGGAAAAAAATTCAATTCCCGAGATTACTGCACAAAATGCCTTTGAAGAGTTTGTTGCCTCCCTTCCAGCTGATTTTTACTAGAAGGGCATCAATAAACTACCACTGCGTTGGCAAAGATGCATCGATTACATGGGTGATTACTTTGAATAACAGTAATAAAAAAGTTTAAAAAAAAAATACTTTAACTTATTTCATACAAACTTATTATATACAGCACGGTGGCAGACGAGCAAGCAGCTAACCTGGTAGTAAATAATTACCTCTGGAATCATGAACATGCAATGATGCGTTGCCGGCCGTTAAAAAAGTATCTGTTCTCTGTCCACTTTTCGTATCGGTACGGAAATAGCGCGGACGACCGCTGATTCCACAGATTAGTTGTGTGTTGCAGAAAATGAAAATTTCTCGTAAATTGCACAGTGATGGGATTCCAAATATCGAGATGAGTAGGTTGTTATTTTGAATTCTGTCGTGATGTACTATTCTTGTTTGGCTGGAATTAATACGAAAAATTCCTAAGAAAACTCGCCGTAGTAAATTCGATAAAAAATGCTCATATATTCACAGTGCCAGTGAATCAAGCCGATCGGAAAGTACCTGGTCGTCGACGATTCGAGCACCGCACTTCGCTGAATGTGGACTAATGGAAGGATTAGCAGCACTATATTATATCCTGCAATGTCATCTGGTTATAACCGCAAGTTACTGCCTGGATCATAATCGACCAGGAAGGACATTCCAGGGCGCATAAAATATGAGCCTTTTACTGCCTTATATTGCTATATGCTCCTTTTACTGCCCCTTAATCCGTCGGCATGTGTATACGGCAATGCGCACTGAGCGATGATGCTGTATCGAGTCTAGGGAGTACAGATATGCACACATATCTAGCGTAGGTGTTTCAACGGCATCCAAGGGTCTCGTAAAAATCGATTAAACTGTGTGTTTTCTTGTTGGCATTCCATGCATTAATAAACCGTAACTGAGCCGTGTCAGTTGAAAAATCAACTGAAGTCTTATTTATTTAACGGTAATAAAAGCCAAATATATATAGATACATATACGTATCCGAATAAAATTCCAACATTTATCACATCAATGTTTAGCTACTTCGCGCCATCGAATCAATTGTTTTCACGCGCATGCTATCAACGGTCCAAGCCGAGGCTTCCCCTCAGGAACCCGTGTGCTGTTTACCCATAAGGTCTTGGCTGAGTCTCGGCCACCTTTAAACCCCGCGAAGCTGTAAAATCCCTTGGGCTAACAATGACCATCAACAATAAAAAAGCAATGTATAGTCATAGCCAAACTGCATAATTGCTTCAAATATTTTGCAGGCGCTGCGCTGCGTTAGTTATATATTATAACACGCGAACACAATGGTAACACTACTATTATTTAATTTTTACTTTATTTATTAGTAATTATTTAGCACTAGTGCTACCATAGTTTTATGTGATAGCATTTCTCAGTCGGTAAAAGAGTTTATGATTAAGTTAGTAGATAGTAATTAACAATTTATTTAAAAATATATTATGGATAAAATTATTAAATTTTAACACCGTACGCTAAATACCATATCAAAAAAACTTTGTATTAATATAATCAAATAGAGTAATTGTTTCAAATATCGTTCAAGCATTACGTCTATTGTGCTTGGAGGGGTTTATTTTGGGAAAATCAAACATCAATATAAGTATGATTTAAAAATAACGTTGATTGGATTTGGTATTTAGTGTACTGAAGTTGCGAAGATAATGCCTGAACCAATTTATATCGGAAAGAGGAACATTAAGGAAAATGAAATGCCTAGAACAACGAAATAATTTATGCCACTACAAAAATTATGAGAATAATCTAAGTAAAGGGCTCTATGGCTTAAGTAATATTATCCGAAACATTGATAAGATCCGGAATGGTGCTATGGTCTGTAAGATATGGAATAAGTTGTTATTAAGAAAAACTTCGAACAGAATTAAATTATCGTGAAATCGCAGTCCCCACTGGTGATAACGTAGCTGAATACTGATTTTTCATTTAGAATGGATGTAGATTCCATAGGCAGCAGTAATCGCTTGCCATCAGGTAAGCAGTAAACTAGTTTGTCGGGCCTAAAACTTAAAAGAGGAACGCAAAGCAGGAGCTAGATGAGCCGTAGTTTGAGTAGTAAACCGCACTCTTATTTCAGCACCTTAATGGTAAAAATAAAAACACAATTTAGTCTATTTACAAGATTTATTAACATCTTAAAGCTATATTAATCTATCAGTTCGTTATAAAGCTTTGAATATTTCAATTGATTCACGAGTAAAAAAACTATATATAGTTTTGGCTAATACATTATAAGCGATTAGTGTTTTTAATCGGCATGTATTGATAGTTTCTTTTTAATATTTATATCTTAGGGACATGATTACAATATCAATTATCGTTAAAATTAAGAAAAAAATCCGGTAGAAATCAAAATCTTAATATTTAATTATTAATAGTTACTGAGCATCACAATTAAGTCATCGTTAACTATACCTATGTACAGAGTTACATAATTATATCTACATATTTGATATATGATATATCTATGGTAACTAAATAACTTTACAGTTAATGTATCAGAAGAAATGTGCAGTAACTAAGGCGTTAGGTACGACGAAGTATAGTTTTTATAAATATAATATAATATATAAAGAAAAAACGATTATATAATTAAATAACGTTACAGCCATTCATTAATGAAGAACTTGCCTACTGTAAAAAAAAATCACTGTTGAAATATTAAGAAAGGGCACTGTCAGACGGACAAATGTCTTCGACATTTTTTTTGTGTGTTTTAAGACGAAGATTTCCACACTTAGCGAAATTTGTTCTAGCCTAGGAGTCGATATTTTGTATTCCTTTCATCAAAATAGTTCTTTAATAAAAAATTATGTTCGTGTACATTTCGGAGTTTTAAAATATTCTAGATCGTATTTCATTCAATTGTTTCTCAATTCAATTATGAAAATGGCCAAATTTAGGATTATAATTAATAAATATTGTGCAGTATAAAATATAAAAAATCATCGCATACGCAATAATAGTAAAATTCCATTTTTAACAAATCTGACAAAATTACTTTGACAGTAACAACCAGATCCCTTTTATGATTTTCCATGTTATAACTTAACAAAGTAATAAATTGTGGTTAATTACAATTCGTTGAAATTGGTTTGTATTTTCAATGAAATTGCGATTAGCTTTAGTTGATCAGTATTTAGTAATGCATTTGTAGGCCACAATTAAATAAGCTTTAAATTAAATCGTGCACACCATCAGACTGAAATTGTAATAAATGTAAATATACGAGTATTATAATTCGAACAACGTATAATATAACATAAAATATAACGTATGTTAAATTCTGAAAAAAAATATATAGAAATTAAATAATCAATATAGAAAAGTAATTATATAATGATATTATAAAATATTAATATTAGAAAAAGATGCATAGGTGTACAAGGAACCAAAAATGAATATATATACACAAAAAAGGAATATATATATATATATATATATACACATATGTAAGGAGAACTATATCGAACTTAAAACAGATAATTAATATAAAATAGAAAAAGAAAGCAATTTTGAATATTAACGCCTAGATTATCGACACAAGACTACTAAAAATCTAGAATCCTAAAGATTCAGAGGCCAGAGGTACCGCAATACTCTCCGATACGGTCCGATATGCACTCGAAAATATCGAATGAGATGTCACAGTTTCGACCATTATCTGAAAAATAATAAAAATACAATATAAAAAGGAAACAAGTATACAATAGAATATTAAATATATAATATAATAAATATTATTACTTCTGTACATTGTAATACGTCGGTGATTTACGTAGCCATCGATCTGCCATTTGCTATGCAGCGTTGAGTTTTTTTTTTCGGGCTGATGGCCGCTTTTAGCCCTAGGGCTTTTACAGTTTCACCGGGTTGAGAGATAACCGAGCGCTTATGGCACTCAGTCGAGACTTCTATGCATGGGTAACCAGGAGGGAGCCTCGGTTTGGACCGTCACCCTGTTTCGCGAGACCTTTCGAGAAACCTCGGCTCAGTCAGTTGCTTCTGACTAAGGATTATCTAAATTAATATCACTATTTTTACTAACTACCTGAACCACCATTTCAGAATGCGTGGGCGCTGAAGAGCGTTGCGTTATTATCTTTTATAATTATTGACTTTCAATGTTGTAAAGTAAAATAACGTTCTATATATATTAATCCCACTATTGGGCACAGGCCTCTTCTCTAGAGAGAATGTTATATGTATACTCTAGGCTGTGGTATATTATGTATTTTTTTAATGTGTTGCCGTGACGGATTCTTTGTTATTTTGCATACCTAAATTGTAGTGTTTGTCCTGTTTTTTTTATACTTATGTCAACGGGTATGTAACGATACCAAATAGCTATATGAATGCATAAATAAAAATAAAACACAACCAGAAATACGCGCAGAATATAATTTAATCCTTCTCCATAGTGGGTAATAAATTTTATTGAAAAGTTAGTTCTTCTATGTCTTTAATTAATGAGGAAGTTAATCTTAAACATGTGAATGAACTGTGACGAGATTATTAGTAAAACACGCTAACATATCACAAGATACATATAAAAAAAATGAACAACTCATGGTAATTATTCAATACAATATTTGATGTAGCAACCGTTATGCCTATTGTTTACTTATTACTATTTATACTGTTACGGTGGAACTGGAACAAGAACTGTCCTTTTTATTAATGAAAATATAAATTTTCTGCCACGTTCATACAACGAAATAATAACTATCTAAGCAAACTGTTTGTTTATAGCTGCAGAATGAATGAGGGTCAGCTCGCCAGGGAAGGGTCACGGCCTCACAGAATAGCAGCGCGAAATAGTAGAATAATGCTGCTGTGTTTCGTCTGGTGAGTGTA
This sequence comes from Teinopalpus imperialis, assembly GCA_029286865.1. Classification (NCBI taxonomy): domain Eukaryota; kingdom Metazoa; phylum Arthropoda; class Insecta; order Lepidoptera; family Papilionidae; genus Teinopalpus; species Teinopalpus imperialis. The sequence continues at coordinate 10,940,369 of JAGSMU010000026.1, forward strand.
GGGATCCGGAGACCTTTATTACTGGTGACGAGGCATTCCATGTCAGTCCTCGAGGGTGACAATGCATCTGCAATCCTTGTCAAGGATGAATGTAGATAATATGTCATGAGCCGTAGTCATCACTTGTCATCAGATTAAATGTGTGCTCGTATGTCACCCACATATTATTAAAAAGCGTAAAAGTCTGTAGACCAAACGTATATTTATAAGTATAGAAACAATTTATACATACCCATTGGCACAGCCCTGGAGAACTTGTCATGGTTCCTCATGAGACACTCACGCGACGCTTCAAGTACAGCCATGAAATACCCACGTTCATTCACGCCATCCGAATACAGTCCCACAAGACCCTCGAGAGTGGGGAACCCAAAGCCGTCCACCTGGAAAAGCATAGAATAAAAAATATAAGAATCTATTACCAATAACCAAGCTTTTGGTGTGAAACTGTGTGTGTCATCGATGGGTTACATGGAAACAGTGAGCTATAGCTAATTTCTGGCTCCAGCAAGAACGCTTCAACCGTTGTCGTGTAGGAGCAGTGGGGACGACCGATTGACCGAAGCTGGTTGCAGATGTGCGAGCTTCTCCATCATTGTCTTCAGTTCCTCACAGTACACATCTGCAGTAATGCTCATGCCTTTTGGTAAAAAACTGTGATGAATCACACCGGCACTAGACCACCAAACAGTGACCATCAACTTTCTAATGGTCATTTTTCGTTAAAGGCATTGCTTTGGTGCTGAACCAGGATCTAACTAACTTGACTGAGCGCTTTCGATTGTCGAACAGAATGCACTTTTCGTCGCACGTAACAATACGGTCCAAAATTCTTTCTGTTGAGCAGAGCGAGGCAGGTCTCTCTCACGCGTACGTTGCGCTGGCGATTGTCAAGTTCGTGGGGCATCCATCTATCAAGCTTTTTTACCTCGCCAATTAGTCGCAAATCGACCAATATTGTTTTGATGTTAACATCAAAAGCTGCTAGCTCGGCTGTAGATTAAGTATCATCAGCTTCCACAATCGCCTTTAATTCGACATTGTTAACCAAAGTGTCCGGACGACCACGAGGTTCATTTTTCAAATCATAACTTCCAGAACGGAACCGGGTAAACCCCGTCATTGATTGTGCGTTCGTTTGTAAAGTTCTCTCCGTAAACGTTGTTGATGTTACGTGCCGTTTGTGCCGCGTTGATGCCACTACGGGACTCATATTCCATAATTACACGAATTTTTAAAGTATCCATTATGACGAAAAATGTTCAAATAATGAAAATACAAAGCTAATCAATAAACAAAGACTGACTTTGAAAAAAGAATGTCATGTTTTTAAAATAAAATTAATTTGACTTTAAAATTCACAGGCCATTTATAACTTTTTTTTGGTTTGAAATGGTCAATACTGAAGAACGGCACTTTCATAGGTAAAGACCTAATATAAACATATATGCGTATGCCTGCGTTTACTTATTAAAGGATTTTAAACACATTTCAGCTTGTTTCTAGTTGTGACGTGATGTCTATGAATGGGTCTGCTCGTTCCGAGAAGTACTATGGCTTCACATGAGGCATACCAATTTATTCCTTAAAAGTGGGCACAACGCATCCTTTGAAATATCTATAATATAATTTCCATGGTGAAACAGGTATATATTTCTTTGAGTATAATAAAAACCATTAGATTAAGTTGCGTAAATAAAATTGTCCTAAAAGAGTATACAAATCATTAATCTCTAGTCTTAGCTATATCTTCTCTTAGCTATATATCTCCGTATATTTATTCGTGTTGCATAAATTTTGATTTCACGATAAATTGTAGGAGGCAGATACCTATATTTGATGAATATAAAGGCTTGAAATATAATATTCTCTTCTCAATAACAAATCTCTATATATCTATATACTTGACCGATTTTATAATCTTTAAATTAATGAAATTACATGTAAAAACACATCGTTAACTTAAGCAATTAATTTGTTCCGGAGAAACGACAATCGATCTAAATAAACATCTGCTTGCCAGTGACAAGACAAATTCAATTTAAAACCCAATGTAAAATAAAGAACAGTAAAGCATTGGGCCATGCCCATCTTAAGAATGACAATAAATCAGCTTTATAGTTCTATGCCGATCTACAAGAGGTTATTGCAGAGGTTTTTATTGCTCGTTCATTAAAAAGAAAAAGGTCGCAACGTTTTCGCTTGATCGCCTGGACCTTGAAGTGCACGCACTATTACAATATAAAAATTAATAAAACCACCTTTACGTTTTATGACACTCATATTTATATTCCAATTTTCGAATAGACAACGAATTTCTTTCTCAGTTTTATGACTTAGCCCGCAAGTTTTATAGTTAACAAATTGGAGCAATCAACTCGTGACAGAACCATAAAGCATTAAAACTCGATTTAAATATTTTTTTTATGGTTATTTTAATTTTACCAGCGGGAACAGCTGACCTCGAACACATCGATCGGGATATTACCCCCTGAGTTTTTAAAATGAATCTTTGGTACTTCAAATTAGAACTTTTTATTTTAAATGAAAAACGCGGTTTTTATACTATGCTATCAACTAATTAAAAACCAAATTAAATATAAACGGCTGATCCTTATAGTTCTTATACATAAGACTGTATGGTATACTGTTATTTATATATATATATATATACCTTTAAATACATATAGATCTCAATAATAAACACCAAATGACAATTAAAGGTGCTAACGATTTAAATGAACGTACTTGATAATTTTAGTCATAAGAGATGTTAATTTAAAATAATATACATTAAATTAAAATTGCTTTTTAAAAAAACAAAAGAAACTAATGACAAAAATTTAACAATATTAGTACGGAAACACTATAGTCTATTTACCACAGATAAAAGAAAAATTTGTTTAACCAAAGACAGATAACAAAAAAAACGATGTCAACAGACACGGTCCATTCATTGGAAATTTTAAACGTTGAGCAAACTTAACCGTGTTACATTATCATTTTAATCTGTGTAAAATGCATTAACTTTTACTTATACATTTAAGTTAGAGTGGGTACTTACGGCTTTCACTTTCCGGTAAACGCACTGCAATAGGCACTAGAAACAAAAAAAATATATGTGTATATTGTTTGTTTGTTGTTTTTTTCATGAGTATATGTTTATACAAGAAAAAGTAATTTAATAGAGACAAAGTCTGTGATATTATGTTTGTTTATGCTACCCATAAACTCGTATTTTCGGATTTTGTTGCTTATGGAAATATATGGATAGAAAAACTAAGCGTAAAATAGTTTACGTCGGCAATCAAATAGACTTTCGCTTTGCATCACCCAGCACTTAGAGACCGTTACGGATAAATATTTCCGGATTGTATTTTGTATGTTTATTGTAATTATACCAATATTAAGAACGTGAACGTAAAGATAGTTAAAAAATGGATTTGTAAAACGTTGTAAATACTAGTATTGCTTATGTATTAGTTTATATAATACTATTTACTGATATCAATACTTTATAAAAATACGTTATACGATTAGTATAAGGAAAATAATATGCAAAATCAGTTTGTTTGTCTGCTTGCCACGTTTGTAACCATAAACTCGAGAACGACTAAATGTTATTATAGTAGGTATATAAGAAAAACCTTTGTATATATAATATTTCATGACATTTGACACATGACTTTATTGACAGACATGAGACATAATGGGTACTACGTTGCGGGTTCTGGATTCGATTATCGCCGAGAAAAAATATTTATGCGTATAAAATGTTAAAAAAAATGTTAGTAGTGAGCCAGACGCCCTACTTTCATCTTATTGCACCTTCATTATATCGGAATAACGAAAGGGCGACTATAGTGCGCGTAATATCTCGCTGCAGACCGAGATTTAAATCATATTTAGTGATGTGCACGTCAAGCGCGCTTAAGTACTACGATAATAAATAAATCATGTAAACAATTAAATAGTGCATGAGTTGCGGTACTGGTAATGGTACTATAAATAACAAAGCATTATTTATTTTTATGAATTCAGCAATCGAAAACATAACGACATGGAGGATTTTTTGCAAGCAATGTTCATAATATTAAATCAACAAATTTTACGTGAATTTAAACAAGAACCAGAAAAATTATTACAAATTCATTATAAGAGTGGTTTCAAATATTACTTTTGATCTTAGAAGAGCCTTCTGTAATTATAATAGTTAATGTTATTTAGTAGTCTCAGCTCTTTAATCGTGCACCTGCATCAGCGTCTTGGTTAGACGAAATATGAAAGTGGCTTATTCTAATAATAAAAGTAGTTAATGTTTCTATCGTTAAGACTAATTTGTTTTGTAATTGTTTTATTAGTTATTGCTGTAAATATTATAAGATATATACACATTTATTTATTTTTTTATTTATAAAAACAAGGATAAAGTAAATGTAGCATTTATATCGATAACATTCCGATACCGGCGTTGGACATCATTATGCGTTGCCAGAAGACCCGTGAGTGCGAGTGATATGCTACGCTACGCTAACACGTTTTACATCACAGCCTACAGCGAGATAGTAAACGCACATTTAGTCATTTCTCTACTCTCTTACTTCTTCTCTACTCGACTGGGAGGATTTTATTTAGTTTGATCAGTGACAAAAAATAATAAACAAAAATGCAAAATGCAGAAATTAATGGGACGACGATCGTTCCGTGTGCTACTGAATATACAAGTGCTTACATAAGGAAACAAAAACGAAAACCTTTTATACTTTTACATAGAAAAGCTAGTGATAACATTTTCCTCGACAAAGGTTAAGCATAACAATTCCACGGGTAAATGCAGCCGCCGTTCTTTTCAATTTACCGTAAGGAGTCTTTGTGATATTTTTTTTTAGGGCGTTGTAACTACAAAAGATAATTACATAATACGTAAATACAATTTTTGTCTTGCAAAAATATTAAATATTTTTATTTACTGGAAAAAAGTGGTAATCTAGAACTAAGTAAGAGATTTTAAATATGCAATCAGCATTGCGGGTTTATTAATAATGACCATTTTATTTAAAAATTAAGCTTCCAAAAATACTGTTTAAAATCATGGACATAATTAATAATTACTACAAACGTACTGTGAGATGCGGTGGCAGGTATAGAGCGGGGTTGGGGGAGGGGCCGAGCTTAGATAATAATTTTGGGGTCTTGTTTTGCGTTTCATCTATAATTAGCTTTTTGTGGGATGACTTTCGACATAGACTCAGTATTTCCACACAATGAGTTCAGTGTCCAAAAAGAGTTAAAGCAATTTATATATTATAAATATAAGTTTTTTTGTAAGTAAATAAATACTTGTAACATGAGGTCACTCTCCTCCATAGAGTAGTGGTATGTTCCTTTATTTAAAAAAAAAGAAGAATTTTTGCAATATTTTTAACATTATTAATATTCCGGTTAACCACTACAACTAAGCTGAAAATACTTGTGCTAGGAGATGGTTCACGACTAGTCTAATGGTGGATTCGAACCTACGACCTTAAGTTAAGCAGACCATACTCTATACCATTAGGCTATTTAAGTTATTAGTGGTATATTCAGTTAATTTAAGAGTAAAACTCCAATCCGCATAGCTTGTGTGGGTCTAGTTAGTATTGATAAAAATATATAATCAATAATAATAATTATTAATTATATATAATATATATATAATTTTAACTTATATATAATTAGTGAACATGTCACTTACCCCGGCAATTCTCTTTTCGTCATGGGTGAAGGGCACCTCACGCTTGTTACGCCGCCTCTGTGCTGGCATGGTGTGTTCTTCTTTAATGACGTCTAAAGCTTCTGGAATAATTTAACAAAAAGAGATTAACTTTTGTATACATATTTCAAGGGACGCATGACGAATCAATGGTATGTTAAGGCGTTATTGTCAGAGACTTTTGAATCAGTTCAGCCGAGAGCCGGCGAGCGCGTCTCAAACAAGGTTTTACGCGATACCGCCATGACACAGGCTGGTTCTCACCAAACAATAATGATAGAAGCGTCGCTGGTGTTTCCTGTGTCACTTCTTCACCAGCACCCACGCATTCCGAAGTGGTGGTACAGATAGCTCATAATAATTACGATATTGATTGATATAGAAACCCTTAGTCACAACCAACTGACCGTGCCCAGGTTTGGCCCTCTCGGGTACCCTTGAGTCAGACGCTCGCGCGAAACAGGTTAACGGTCCAAGCCGAGGCTCCCCATCGGGAACCCTTGTGCTGATTACACACTAATAGAGGTATCGACTGAGTGCCAATAAATACTCGGTTACCAAACTTTAAAAGGACTCGGGCTAACAACGACCATCAGACCGAGAAAAAAACTGCCGAGCCGAGCCCAGGATAACTTAGGAAGGTACAATTGTTGATTTTCGGATGTACATATATATTTATCCCGTATCCCTGACTGTATGTGGAACTCTCTATCACCTTATTTTACATGCACATTATATTAGAGAAGGTACGATCAGTGAGTGATAATACTATGGAACTTGAAGATATCTTGTACCACTGATGTCATTTGGTAAATCAGAAGATATTGCAGGGCTCGAAATTGGACCAAGAGTGCATCTTTATGTCGATGTAAAAATTCCAGCCTCAGCTAAACAAATACATTGTTGCTATTGAACTTTGACTCTAAAGGCTGGGGAAAGTAACTTAAAATAAAATTTGTTAATTGCATATTAATATATTTTAATACTAGCATGGTGTAGCCAGTTATCTTGGTCTTCCTGCAAAATGACTAAGTCGGTTCGACTGACCCCAGGCTTCTCCAAAACGCATGATTCTGACCCACTTACATACATCGACATTGTGATATAGCGGTCACAGAAATAGCATCTGTCGTGTTTCGTATGGTGGTCCAAGGACCAAATGACAGGTAACTAAGTATTCCGTCTCAGTCCTCAGGGATGACAACGCTTGTCTATCTTGAATGTTTCACATCGTAAGTTGATCCGAGTCACGCCTAATATTATAAAAGTGGTTGGAGTGGTAGAGCTACACTGCAGTTTGTTTCTAGCTGCAGAATGAATGGGTCAGCTCAACCGGGGTAGGACCACGCCCTCACAGAATACCAGTGTAAAGTAGCAGCTTAACGCTGCTGTGTTTCGTCTGGTGAGTGCAGGGATCCGGAGACCTTTATTACTGGAGACGAGGCATTCCATCTCAGTCCTCAAGGGTGACAACGCATCTGCATTATGATTTCTTGTCAAGTATGAATGTAGATGTCATGGGCCGCAGGAATCACTTACCATCAGGTGAACTGTGTGCTCGTTTGTTACTAGTAATGCTATAAAAAAAAAAAAACGGATGAGCTTCATCTAATTTCTTAAGAATGTACTGTACTACACGTTGTATACAGTAAAATAACTCGGGTCGCCGGTCGCCATAAATATAAACAAGTTTATCTAGGACAGGTTGGTCACGGAGTCTGTACGTTCACTTTCGATAGAATAAACCTTACAAAGTGTATGGTTTCAAAATAAGATATTAGAAATGGGTAAGTAGTTATATAATTAAGACAAATTGTAAGTAGTATAACAGGTATCTGATTTATCATAATCTTGGAATTACTCAATTTAATTCCTCCATCCCTGTTCCACTCACGGACAAACAGACGTACGGATAGTATTCCTTCGTTGTTGATATTCCTTCCAATAAAAAGCGTTTTCTCTCGTCCTTCCAAAAGCACAAAACACAGCAAGGGACACAAATAGTTTGCATCTGCATTTCCCTCCGATTATAACTTAGGTATCTTTAAGGCAAGAGTGAATGATCAAGGCAGACTTTATTGAGGAAAGGGGTTTACTATATGAGAACGCCATCAAAGGCCCTATACGTTATCCTTCTGAGGTACTTCTATCCTCAGGGTTTACAACTCCTTTGCATCTTGATTCTTAGTTGATTATGGATGTACTCGTATATAGGTTCTTTTAGATTACAGATATCACTCAACATCAGGTGAACTGTATATGTACATATATTAATATTATTTAATGTACAAATGTGTAATTTAAAATCGCTGCTGGAATTAAAAAAGAGGAAATTGTATTCGTTAACTGTGATAGACTGCTTCCCCTACATACATAGCACATTACCGTAGTTTCTCTCTGATTCGCTACTACTTAATAACCGGGAAATTACACACTTCCTTTATTTATTAAGTGAACTAAGAATTATCTGCAGGATATTATTAACTAATCGATGTTAAGGAAAAGAAAATATATATGGAATCACACTTTAAATCCCTGAAAGAAATACGATTGTTTGTTTCAGATATTAAGGTCGGAGAATAATACTCCTTATTCTTCTCATGCTATGTTTAATACGGTAAGTGTACGGTTCCGTGGATCCTATTACAATTTACGAGATATTAAATTTCAGTACTCTGAGGTCAACACATACAATTCGAATCTTCGTTGAGGATGGATTTAAATGAGATGTTTAAGTGACACGACTATGTATCAAGAAATACTGCACTGTTTAGATTGTAAGTGGCAAGAAAAGCAAGATTCAATAACTGTTAATAGATCTCGCCCCTCGTATACTACAGAATGGGCCACGAATTATTTAACATTTGAAAATAATCGTATAAAAAACCATTTGATATATTTTTCAAATACGCGTCGGCAAAGAAACCGCGAGATCGCCGACATTTCTTCGCTGATTTTTTCTTTTAATTGACGTAGTGTATTTGGTTTATAGATGAAAACACGGCTCTTTAAATAACCCCACAAAAAGAAATCTGCTGAGGGTAGATCTGGAATTCTGGGTGGCCATGGGATATCGCCTCGTCTGGAAATCAGTTTTTTCGTGAACATTTCTTTAACCACCGGCAAGGACTCGTTGGATGTGTGACAAGTGGCTCCATCTTGCTGAAACCATGTGTTACGATTGTAGCCAGCAAATTCCAGTAGCATTGGTACCAAGAACTCCCGTCACATTTTCACATACTCAGCAGAATTAACAGTAACCGAACGGCCGCGAGAATCTTCGAAAGTAGGGTCTAATGATTCCTCGTGCTGAAATTGCAGCCCATACAGTAACCTTGGGAGAATAAAGTGGCCTCTCGTGTTTAGCTTTGGGATTTTCGCTGCTCCAATACCTGTAATTCTGTTTGTTTACATGTCCGTTGAGGTGAAAATGGGCTTCGTCGGAAAACAGAAGATTGTCAAAATTACTGAATCGATCTAACATTGTTTCGGCATACGACTTGCACAGATTTAAATCATTAGGCTTTAGTTCTTGCACTATCTGGATCTTATATGGATGTAAATTCAAATCAAATTTCAAAATACGGCGTAATAATGTGCGGGGATAATCCTAATTCAGCCGAACGTTTTGCGCGTCGATAAATCTGGATCACATCGAACAGAGGCGGAAACTTGCTGCACGTTCTCTTTGCTGCGAGAAGTCCATGGGCCACCGGTTTGCTTCAAAGTTAGTGTAGATCTCGTCTCTTCAAACTTCTTCACTTCTATTCTATTCTATTTCTTTATTAAAGAAGCACTCAGACACTGACATAAATCGTATTCAACACGAAATAAGCGTTTCACAGTAATGAACGAACTATTGTTTAAATAAAATTGTTTCACACAAAAAGCGCGCTACGGCCTCGTGAAGCTATCCATTGGGAATAAATTTTCGAGAAACAACCAAGTGGCAACTCCCCGCGCCCCGAGCGGCATTTGTTTGCGTGAGGTGTTAGATTTAAATGTTAACGAATTCTTGGCCCACCCTGTATATAAATATACGAATCAATTATTTGTCAGGCTTACAAAATTCTTAAAGTTAAAATAGAAAGTCAATGGAACATAGAGTTAGCGATCGAATAAATTTCGCAAAGATTCCTGTAGTAGTTGAATGAACATCGCATGACAGACATACCAGGTTCGGATTATGCAAGGATTTTGCAATCGCCAGTAATATATGGGACGCGATTGCGTTTGAAGGCAGTGTATGCGTTGATTGCAACCAGGAACTTTTGCAATATATTTATGTACATACTACGTACCTTTATTACAATTCAGCCGCAATACTTTCCAGAACGAAAAATAATTTCTAAGAACATACTAATATGCTTTTTTTTTTAATAGGTTTTACTGTTGCTTCAGAGACTGTAGAGGTCGCTTTATCTAATTAGACTCGCGGGCGGGAAGCCCGCTGAGTAGTATTAATATGCATAGATATGACTTAGTTTCATGATTAGCCCATAAATCGTTCACTACTCAATATGAGCCACATTGAGAATTTAATATTTGCTTATGTCACGCTGCACTAGAATTGGTGATCTATTTGATGGTATGTACATATATATATATATATATATGTATATATATACCATCAAATTAACATATATATATATATATATATATATATATGTTGATTTTATGGTATATATACATACATTTCAGGCTGCGTACAATTTTTAGAAATTAGATATAAGCTAGTAATTTCTTCGTTTACTCACTAGTTAGCAATAAGTTTTTCTACTACAAAAACGAGCACATAGTTCATCTGATGGATGATAAGTGATTCCTGCGGCCCATGACATCTAAATTCATCCTTGACAAGGAATCATAATGCAGATGCGTTGTCACCCTTAAGCACTGAGATGGAATGCCTCGTCACATCATCAGTAATACAGGTCTCCGGATCCAGACGAAACAGAGCAGCATTTGCTGCTATATTACGCTGGTATTCTGGTCCTACCCCGGTCGAGCTGACCCATTCATTCCGCAGCTAGACACAAACTTCAGTGTAGCTCTACTACTGTCATAGATAGAACATATTATATTAGAGAAAGCATTATTATGGTTCTGTTATTTGCTCTCGAGTTTATGGTGAGTATTATGACAGACAGGCAAACAGGTGGATTATCATTGTATAAATGCTATAAAATAACTGACCGAATGCTACTTAAGAAATTCAACATATCTTTGGGAATGTTATTGTGGTTTCATTTACATGTTTTACATGGTGTTTACATGAATTTATTTATAGATATTATTTTTAGATTTGGAAAATTACTTAAAATTGAAAAACTGTCAAACACAACATCTTATAATTATGAATTTAATGGAAGGAATTCATTAAACACGTGTTCAATTTGAATTTGAACAATTATCAATAATAGTTTTTGTTACTAATAACTTAAAATTAATGCTATCGATATTCGTATTTCGTATTTATACCGACCTACAATATCGATAACCCAGAAAAATGCCGGAAATCCTTGCCCTTGCCAATTCGTCAAATGTCAAAAACGTCCATATATGTATATATATACCATCAAATTAACATATATATATATATATATATATATATATATGTTGATTTTATGGTATATATACATACATTTCAGGCTGCGTACAATTTTTAGAAATTAGATATAAGCTAGTAATTTCTTCGTTTACTCACTAGTTAGCAATAAGTTTTTCTACTACAAAAACGAGCACATAGTTCATCTGATGGATGATAAGTGATTCCTGCGGCCCATGACATCTAAATTCATCCTTGACAAGGAATCATAATGCAGATGCGTTGTCACCCTTAAGCACTGAGATGGAATGCCTCGTCACATCATCAGTAATACAGGTCTCGGATCCAGACGAAACAGAGCAGCATTTGCTGCTATATTACGCTGGTATTCTGGTCCTACCCAGTCGAGCTGACCCATTCATTCCGCAGCTAGACACAAACTTCAGTGTAGCTCTACTACTGTCATAGATAGAACATATTATATTAGAGAAAGCATTATTATGGTTCTGTTATTTGCTCTCGAGTTTATGGTGAGTATTATGACAGACAGGCAAACAGGTGGATTATCATTGTATAAATGCTATAAAATAACTGACCGAATGCTACTTAAGAAATTCAACATATCTTTGGGAATGTTATTGTGGTTTCATTTACATGTTTTACATGGTGTTTACATGAATTTATTTATAGATATTATTTTTAGATTTGGAAAATTACTTAAAATTGAAAAACTGTCAAACACAACATCTTATAATTATGAATTTAATGGAAGGAATTCATTAAACACGTGTTCAATTTGAATTTGAACAATTATCAATAATAGTTTTTGTTACTAATAACTTAAAATTAATGCTATCGATATTCGTATTTCGTATTTATACCGACCTACAATATCGATAACCCAGAAAAATGCCGGAAATCCTTGCCCTTGCCAATTCGTCAAATGTCAAAAAACGTCCATATATGTGTATATACTACTTTCTATTTTTTATAACAAACTTCAGTTCATAAACAAAGTTTATTTAAAAAATATTTGTAAACTCGGCTAATTGGCTGAACTAAAGTATTGTTACAAATTTGGATCTTTTATAATAATTGTACGTGATATTGGTAAAGTTTTTGTAATGATAGACGCCCACAGTGCTTCAATACACGAATTATTTTATCTGTCGCATTGCCATCTCAAATAAAAATCAAAACCATTACTTATTTAATACTTTTTTTCTCTTTTTATTTATTCATGATCCTGGGTAGACTTATTTTTTATTTTATCCTCCGTTTACTATAATAAATTGATTATTTTTTTTAATATAATCCGATCTATACACATTACACATTCTAGTAAACCCAAAATAAATCCGTCGAAAGTACCTTTTCATGCAGCTGTAATGTTCGGTATTACACAAAACAGACAGCGAAAGGGCTCACTGATTTTGTATTTAATTAAAAGTTTGCATTATCCTAATAGATTGGTGTTGATAAAAAATACATTTTTTTTAATACTGGCAACTAATATTTTTCTTCCACTCACCACATGTATCCTTCTTTTACTGATAAACTCTTTATCCCGTGAGAGATGAACGAACTGACGCGCTTCGCGAATTAGCGAATTGCATTTTTCAGACAAAGCGACAAAGCTAGTTCACATAATTAAGGAGCTATTCCTACACATGTAAGTCCACAAAAAGAAAGTAACAAACTGTTGACACCGGATACATTAAAGGGGTTAAAGTATTTGAAAAGACGACAGTGGACTTTAATGTTAGTTCTAAGTTGTTTAATTGCATCATGATTCTGATCTTAGTTACTAAAGGTGTTAAAAAAGGTAAAAGTCGTTTTCTTGTAAGTTGAATTTATACGTGCATTATGTGTGTTTGCTACTTTACTACTTACATTTGAAAACTGTAATTCCCAGTCCTTTTATTATTTTTATTTATATTATTTTATTTTATTTTGGACGATATTGACAAAAGTGTACACGATTCACATGAAATTTTGAATAATTTCGATGTGATGAAATTAGTGTTTATATGTAATGGCGTCTCTGCATTCTCTCAAAGGTCAGGGTACTGTATTATCTCTCTGTTATAATGATGACGAGGCATTTCGTCTCTTTCCTTAAGGGTTGATCTTGAATATTTGAGGATGGACCAAGTGACGTGTATGGACGACCTTGCTACAGAACCGATATATAATATTAAAAAAACTTATAAAGAAAATTATGTAGAAAGAAAGATTGACAATGTCATCACGTGATATTTTCTATCAAGTACACAAGAACTGTTGAAATATTCAGAGAAAATTATGGATAGATTGGATTCGTTTCAAAATTTTATTATAGCGAATATGACCTGTTTATGGGCAGAACGAGTTAATCCAGTTTAATGGTAGGCTCCAAAGAAAATGGAACAAATTGAACAAGAAGAAGAAAAAATAATAGAAGAGGACAATTCCATCGAAAGTAATGGAGGAAGTCTTTGCGGTCCAGACGACCAGAGGATATCTAACGATAAGGACAACACACCAGAGCAAGGAGGCACATGTTTCCTTTAGGAAATAAAAGAAAATCATTAAACAGTAATTTTATCTAAAATACTCGACTGACAAGAGCTAAGCTCGTAAACACAATAAGATACAAAACAAACTTGTACTACATGTATGGGGTGATGTTAGTAACAACGTCAGAACAAGGACGTTAACTTAAAATGTACCCGTATTCCCGGTCCGTTACAGGAAACTAAAACTAACTTCAGTTAAATTTACTCTTAAACCACTCTGGCTACTCGATAATTTTGTTTTCACATCAACACAAAACCTTATCACTTGGAGTACGGGCTGCGGCATTCAATGATAATAATTGATGCGGATTGCGTTTAGCTGGTCTTTATTGTATTGCATTAAGGGGTTATATAAAGTCAATAGCATTGGAATGGATTGGCTCGACCGAAGGTTGTACATACATACCTTCAGGTCAAGTAAAACTTCCATAAATAGTAGAGCCCGTCGCACGGTGAAACTAATGAGTAGCAAGAATGGGTTGCTTCGAAGAAATAAAAAATCGCAGTCCTTCTTTCTATGAAGGACTATGATTATGCAGAATACAACCGCTATATAGTGGTTTAGAGATTGGATTTCATCTCTTGAGGAACCAGAGGTGACGAATGGAATCTTGTTACTATATCTAGATATTCTCACAGAATACTATAGCAGTAAGTGTGGGTATCTGTAAATCAGATAAAGAGAGTTACTTGTTGCAAGGTATACTATCTTAGTTCTCACATTTCAAGCGTGTCAGATATGAAGCTGTATTTTAGCTTTTATAGGCTAAAACGTAAACTGTGTGTAAACTCGTTTGTCATGCTTAATAATGTATTTTTTAAAAATGTTACAAATATTTAAGTATTAGCGTCATAAGAACTGTCTGTCCAAATCTTTCCATGGTTAAAAACTAGAGTACTAGAGTATATGACTTATATGAAATTTACCACGTTTTGTTCTTCAGACAAGATAAAGAATAAACAAGTTTTTAAATATAAAACTTAATGGTTGGGTTTTCATATTCTATGCGTAAGTCTATCGTTAATCCAATTGAGTTAATACTATGGTAAATTGTTGTTGACGCTTACGTTAAAGTTTCTGGCGTAGTAACAGACCGTTGAAATAAAAAATAATTACAAAAAAATATAAAGGCATTGTAACGCATGCTGGGTATTATCTATTTTCTAAATAAAGTACAAATTTGTTGGTACCGAGATCAGCGATTGAATATTTGCCATCAAATTACCATGCATTCTGTAAAGGACTCCTAGGAAAGTCCAAGTTTTGGAAATGCAACTGGTAATGTATGAATTGCAAGGCTCGACCCTGACAATAACTGTGTGAAATTTTGTTCGTATGGTGAGTGTAGGAACCCAGAGACCCAACGACAGGGAACGAGATATTTCACCTCAATACTTAGAGCAGACAACGCATATGTAACTTGAATCTTTATTGAAAATGTTTATGGGTAACAGAAATACCAGCAAAATTTAAATAATTTTGATTGATTTTTTTGAACAAACGGTCATTTACATTTAACATACATTGGATATATATAGTCAGTTATGTCATATAAAAACAGATCTGTAGAGCCAATAAGTTATAATATTATGTGACTACAATTGTTGCGGGGTTAAAATTAAAGAAAAATCTTTGCTAACTACTAACTGAAGTCACAATGAACTTTTGTTTAAAGTATATCAAGCGTGATTTTAAAATATCGATGCCAATATTAAAGAGATCTATATTTGAGAATTTCTTATTGTATGTATTGGTGGAACGATATATAAAAGAGTAAAGCGTATAGTTATTATGTAATCGTGAGGTGTAGAGGTAAAAGAGGATCGAAAAGGGGTAATGCACGCGAGGATCACACCGCAAGTCCATTAAAACTAACAGAAAATGGCGAGAAGCGTCGATGAATAAATTATTAAATTTATTATTTTGTGTTAAAGAATAATATCATTTGACTCTGTCTGTTATAAAATCTCAGCAATGCGTATCTAGGCAAGACATCATTGTACGATTCATCTAGCCTCTATCGTAATAATTGAGAGGTTTTAAAACTTTTTTTGAACTCTTTCAATTAGTACGATATTTGGTAAAAAAAAGCTTTTTTTTATTCAATTATCTTCAGTAATTCTCATTAAAATATTATTGATGATCACTCAATTAATAACAAAAAAGAATAATTCAATTTCGCAATTGTATTATAACACGCTTTAACATAATTATTCTAGACAAACCTAATTAACTAGAGTGGTAAAATTAAATTATTGTTAATTCGAACGTGTCGATTGTGTGTACATCGGTATTTTTGGCATATTTCCTGCATGTGTTCGGTAATCATTTGTGTAATGCATTAATTTTTTGACTTGATAAGCTTTGCTCACGTGTATATCAAATATTTATTTCTCCATTTGGAATTGTATCCAATTGATATTATATAATTTTAGAGTTGTATGTGGCAGAATAACTATTATATTGAATGAGCAAAAACAACCGCAAAGAATACTAGGGTTTGAATAGCAGAATAACGAAGCTGTGCTTAGTTTGAAGAGTAACACTCAATGACAACTAACGAGGCTTCCATCTCAGCTCCAAGGGATGTGTTAGTGCATCTTGAATGATGGAGATGTAGTATTTATTAACTGCAGATATCAACCGTACTGGCAAATTTAAAATATTCATGATTGTTAATTTGCCCCAGTTTATCGACGTTCTGTCGCAGATCTTAGAGGTTACTCTGTGTTCGTTCTCACCTCTTATATGATAAAAACACCCATATTAATCTAAATCTTGATAACAGATCATTATGCAAGTTGTCACCTCGGAGAGCTAAGATGAAATGCCTCGTCACCAAATCTTATTACTATAAGCTACGGTTTGTTGTGATGATATTCACATTTCATCTTTATATCCAGTTGGAGGTTGACAGCTCTGTTGAGAAGCAGAGGACTTGTTATTGCAATATTTTAATTTAATATATTCATGATTTTCTTATTTATTTATTTATACATGAGATGACAATTACATACGATTGAGAAACTAAGTAATGCCAAGCATGTCGATCGTTAACGTCATGACTCATAAACCCACCTTAAGCGAAACAGTTAAGAGTTTTAGCCTTCTTTGTGTGTCTTTCACACGACAATATATTGTCAATATGCATCGAGGCTTGCGCTAAAACGTGGCAATTTCTTGTTCTGATCATCACCGTTAGTATAATATAGTAGTAAGATTAGCAGTATATTTGAAAAATATTTAGTGTTGTGCCACATAAGGTCAACTTGATAAAAGGCGAAAAATGAGTTATGCTAATTTTAAAACGTCAATTTAATACAACACGATACGACCCTTTAGCTTAAATAAGCACATTTAACAGTTTATTTGTTATTCACCCACGATAAATACCAACAAAAATTTGCATTATCAAAAGACGGCTCAGGTAATTTATACATTACCGTTTGTCGTACGGTATTTCAGTTTTATTCATTCCTGATGTTCCTGATGTTTTAGTAACTTAAAAAACTGCTTTATACAATTTAATCTCAAATAAGGTTGTGCTCATTATTTCCGCTTTTTCTGAAAATGGATGAATGAATTTTATTCCAACCAAATCCACGGATTTAAGACTAGATTAACCGGCAACTACAAATAAAACACCCTCAACCGTTTGAACTCGGTTGTACTGAAAACTGTTAATACTAAAAAATATGTAAAAAGTTGTATCACGTAAACGCTAAATAACCGTCCAATGTGGCACGACCTTAATAAACTCCGTTATTATTTTTTATGTCGATGATTCGGACGCGTGCAAAAAACGTAACGTTAACGTTCTCAAATCGATTGTTCTAATTTGCCAACTATCGGTTTGTGGTTTTAGCTCATTATTTACATAAACTTATATACTAAAATCTCTTTAAATATTATATTGGATAAATTTATTTAGAAAGTAAACATACCTATATGAGTTTATGGAACATTAAGGAAATATTCATTGTACTACCTGATTTGTTATATTCCTATTTATTTCTCCATTTGGAATTGTATCCAATTGAAATTATATAATTGTGTTGAATGTGGCGGAACAAAAAAGTGGTAGAATAACTGTTATATTGAATGAGTCGTTTCAACAAGTGGCAGGACAACAACCGCAAAGAACATTAGAGTTTAAATAGCAGAATAAAGCTGCTGTGTTTAGTTTGAAGAGTGTAAGGATCCGGAACTGTTGACAAGTAACGAGGCTTCCATTTTAGCTCCAAGGCCTGGGTTAGTGCATCTAGAATCTTTATTGAAGATGTAGGTATTTATTGACCGCAGATATCAACCGTACTGGCAAATTTAAAACACTCATGATTGTAATTTGGCTCTTTTTGGTATTTATCTATTTTAGATATGGTGGCTTCTGGTCGAGTAACAAATATTGTTAAATAATCGTTATATTATAGTGCCGTATATGTAGGCACTATTATCGTAAACACTCCTCCACACGTTTCAAATTCAATTTTCGCAAAAAAAAAGGTTAAGCGCGCTCTAATTAAAAATAATGACAAAAAATACAAAGGCAGCAAAAATAGGATTGAGCCGGGAGGGTCGTTTTTAGGGTAGGAATTTATTGTTAATACAATTTGTAATATTGACATACTGGTATAAGGTTAAATAGATTTACATATATGGTATAATATTTATTATATTTACGCGAATATTTATGATTTAATCGTGTTTATTTTATACTTTACTTCTGTATATTTCCAGCACTTAACAGAACTAATGGTGACACAGGTGATTGGTATGACATATTTATATCACGGTCACCATAGTTGACGTCTCATAATACCAAAAAATAAGTTGACATTAAAATTTATGTCTTTTTAAATTGGTAACCGAGGTTTTTTTTTTATTTTAATGACAAAAACAAACAATTGTACACTATTATTAGATAATAGTTAGATAATTGTAAAATTATAAGTACAGTCCATACCATTTTCCACATATTGTAATGTGTAAGAAACAGAACAGAAACAACTAAAACAACATGTACAGTCTGCAGCAGATCGGCCCATACTCGCAGACAACACGGGCCAGCAATGTGATGATAGCTCTTGAATGGCTAAGCTTGGTTATCTAACACAGCCCATTGCACTTCGAAAACAATCTATAACTGTTGTTTTTAAATATTAAAATAGAATATAATAAGTAATAATAATAATACATTTCTTATAACAGAACATCAAAAATATCTTTTTATTTTAAACATTTTTAATTTATCATCCCTCAAAAGCAAATTTAACGGTGTCTAATTTAATTAAAACAATGAGCCATATATACAAATTAACTAAATTAAAAAAAGCAAGTAAAATTACATTATTAATTCAACGAATAACTAGCGTAATAATCAACTTTTCGTCCATATGTATGTAACATATTGTACGAGCAAGGAGCCGACCAAGCAACCTTTACTTGCCGATAATGCGAGACAAGGTTACGAAATAGTGAACGCGATCATAATAAGTGACCTTACGCTTTAATATATGACACAACGGAAGCTATATAATATATAAAACGTTACTTCGATTCGAAAAGAAGGAAAAAGCAATTATATAAGATGATCTAGGTCTAGAAGTATACTTTTAGTTATAATATGACCGATATAAAAATTTATTGGATGATTTGTTTATCGTTCCAAATATTTTTTCGTTTTTTTTATTGTTGTTAGATTGGCACTGTTTACCAGTTTGGCTTTAGTGCCGTTTTTAGTTATATCATATCTAGTATGTATTGCAAATTTCATAATGGATAAAACATCGAACAATGGTAAGCAATCAACGTCTGCAACTAAAGTTATTATCGCGAAAGGAAGGAAATAGTGACTGAAAATCCTCATTCAATTTTGAGGGAGATAGCCGCCGAACTTTATGAGTCTCACGAGTCGATTCGTACCATTTTAAATAATCACTTGGGTTTGAAACATGTTGCCACTCGGCTAGTCCCAAAAGTCCTGAATTTTCTCCAAAAACTCAATCGCATAAGAGTCGCTGCAGACATGCTAGAACGAGTCAATTCCGACCCAGCGAATTCACGAAGGCCATTGTTACTGGTGACGAGACGTAGATATACGAGTTTGATGCAATAGTCAACAAGCTTCGGATTGGCGCCTTCCAACTGAACCGAAACCGAAAAAACCACGTCAAAAGTCAAAGTCATATTGACTGTTTTCTTAGACTATCGTGGTGTTGGTCACTCCGAATTCTTGCCGGGAGATCAAACGGTAAATAAAAAATATTTTTTGAACATTATTGGGCGTTTAAGAGAGCAAATTCGACGAAAACGGCCAGATTTGTAGAAAGAAAATTCTTGGATTTATACCACAATAATGCGCCTTCGCACAAGGCCATAATTGTGAACGAATTTTTTACTAACCATATTCACCAGATGTGGCTTCAGTCGACTTCTTTCTTTTTCCTAAACTCAAATTACTACTTAATGGCACTTGTTTTCATTAGGTAGAAGACATAAAGGAGAAATCGAGGCGAGTATTGAACTCAATTCCGGTAAAAGTGTTTAAAAAAAGGTTTGACGATTGGATTATTCGTTGGCGTAGTAAGTGTATCGTTTCTGAAGGAGCATACTTTGAAGGTGATAAAATAAATTTATATGAATAACTAACATTTTGTGTATTATTGATCTCTTCCCGGTACTTTCTTGACAGAGTAGTATATATATTCATGATTCAGCTTTACAGCTTAAGAATTATTCAAATGGTATGACTAAGTATCCAGTGCATTATCATATGTCTATATGTATATATATATATATATATATATATATATTTATTACTGGTGACAAGACATTCCATCTCACTCCTCAAGGGTGACAACGCATGTGCATTATGATTCCTTGTCAATCACTTACCATCAGGTAAACTGTGTGCCATATATATATATATATATATATATATATATATATATATATATATATATAACTGAATGTTTAACTTTTTTGTAGGTAATGCAATGAGTCACATAGTACATGACGCATACAAAAGATTGCCTTTTATGAAACGACATAAGAATACGATTGTTACTGCCAGGTCACTATTACAATGTAGTGCTGGGACGAATAGAACGAAATTGTGGATAGCCAATTAAGAGATGCGATCATCATAACCCTCGAGGTAGATAATGCACCTAAATGCATTTTTCGCCGTATTTACCATGGGGAGTGTTTTGAGAAGTTGTTCGGATTAATTCCAACCGCTGAGTTTAAACATCGCACATCACGACAGAATTCAAATTTTCCACTACAATACACAATACAATACACCACTGTGCACTTCAAGCGAAATTCCTGCCACACGCAACTAATCTGCGAAATCAGCTGTAGCCAGCGGTGTTCTTGAACCAATAAGACTTAGGGAACTTCAAGAAAAGAGCCTTCACCTTTCTTAAAGGACGGCAGCGCATTTGCGACTCCTCTGGTGTTGCGGATGTTCATGAGCGGCGGTGATCTCTCACTATCGGTTGAGCTGCTTGCTTGTTTGCCACATATTTTATATAAAAAAAATGTTTTTATTCTTCATTCTAGATCTATACATATCTACGTATTTTTATGAAAGTAAGGAAGATGAACAGCTTGTGATAACAATAAGTCATAATTGTCTAACCATTTTTTTTTTGCGTGGGGAAATGCCTACGCATACCCGTACTCGAGGGGGCGAGGGCGGGTTATGTCGAACTCGCACCGACTAAAACCCCACGATGGTCGCCACCAACGCTCGCGAGGGGTCGTGAGATCTCCATAAGGAACGCAACCGCAACCCCCCTGCGCTTCGCTGGGATGGCTTGTCCCGGGGGCGTGCGTGAAGATCGCACCCCCTGAACCCTCGTGGGCTGCTACTATCACGACGACACGGTACCACGTCGTGCCGTCGTCCTCCTTGGGATCGTTAATACTGGACGGTCGGAGCCTCCACTCCGATCGTCAGCGATTTCTTACTGAGTATCCTTTTTTTTTTTTTTTTTGCGTGGGAAATGCCTACGCATACCCGTACTCGAGGGGCGAGGGCGGGTTATGTCGAACTCGCACCGACTAAAACCCCATGGTGGTCGCCACCAACGCTCGCGAAGGGTCGCGGGATCTCCGTAAGGAACGCAACCGCAACCCCCTGCGCTTCGCTGGGATAGCCCGTCCCGGGGGCGTGCGAGAAGATCGCACCCCAGAACCCTCGCGGAACGATCACGACGACACGGTACCACGTCGTGCCGTCGTCCTCCTTGGGATCGTTAATACTGGACGGTCGGAGCCTCCACTCCGATCGTCAGCGACCCGTAGGGCCTCGTTTACGGTAGGGGATCACCGGGAGGGCCGTGACGAGGCGCGCGAGCGCCGCGTCGGCCCCGTCTTCGAGCAGGATCGGTCCTCTCTCTATCCCGCTCGGCAGCCTCCTTTCGGACCATTACGGTCTCGCAGAAGGAGGCTACGGCCCTCCACGCCGATTCCCCGCGCAGCATCGCCGACACGACTGCTGGCAGGGACAGGTTCCGTCCGATGTGACCGACCAAGACCCGCCGCTCGGCTTCCCACGCCGGGCAAGCGGCGAGCGTGTGCGATGCGGAGTCTTGGTCGTTGCCGCCACAGTGGAAGCAATTCGCCGTCGCCTCGCGACCGATCTTACACAGGTAATCACCGAAGCAACCGTGCCCGGTGATCACCTGCGTAAGTCTGTAGGTGAGTCTTCCTCCTCGTCGCTGCATCCAGGCTTCGAAGACCGGCAGGAATGCTCCGACGACGCGTTTGCGCGCATAGTGCTCCTCGCGGAGCCTTGCGCGCCACGTCGCGAATGCGATACGTCGTTCCTGCCGTTTTACCGCCTCGAGCGCCTCTTCTGGCTCGCCACCACCGCTCTGGCGTAGGACGCGAATTCGGTGATACACCCTCGCGTCCATGTCCGCCAGTATATCAAGAGGTGGAAAGCGAGCCAGGATTGTCACCGCCTCAAACGATACCGTCCGGTATCCTCGTACGACCCGTATGGCCATCCTACGCTGGACGCTGTAGATCTTAGTCCTACAGCGTCGGATGGCCAGCCTCTTCGCCAGACGGGCGCCCCGTACAGGGCTACGGATCGTACGACCCCGGCATAGAGGCGGCGAACTTCCTCCCTCGGTCCCCGAGATTGGGCAGCAGTCTGTGCATAGCACCCGCTACCCTCTCGATCCGGGGACCAGGCGCTCGAAGTGCTCTTCGAAGCCCCAGCGACTGTCCAGAGTGAGGCCCAGGTACTTCATGTACCGCCCCACTCTGACTTCAGACCCACCTACTCGGACGCACGAGTCGGGTGGTTCCCTGCTCCGCGGCAGTTTGTGGAACCATAGCGCCTCGGTCTTGTGAGGCGCTACCTCCAGTCCCAACTCGTGGACTTTGGCGACGACGATTTCCGCCCCAAGCTCGGCGAGCTCCTTGGCCCTCTCGAAGGAGTCCCCACTGGCGACCACCAACGTGTCGTCAGCGTAACAGACGACATGTACGCCAGCGGGGAGCTCGACTCGCAGAACAGAGTCGTAGGCGAGATTCCACAGTAACGGGCCCAAAACCGACCCCTGTGGAACCCCACACTGGATCTCCCTCCGGATCCTCGTACCGTCTCGGTCCACGTACAAGATGTACCTGTCGCGCAAGTAGTCCGCGATCACGCCGTGCAGGTAGGGGGGAACACCATGGTGTACAAGTCCCCCCCTTATCACGTCCCAGGGCAGGGACTTACTACTTACTGAGTAACCTAACGTAACCTAATCATTATTGGGCAAATCTACTTTTATACGAGTAGATAAGTAAAAATTGGTAAACCTAAATATTTCAACATTTAATGTTATAACAAATTGGATAACCAGAAAAACCATGCTTTTATCAAGGTTTCAACACCAAGTCATAAATTGATAAATGATATTATCATTTCAGGGTTGCCATTAAATTAATGTAAATTGCAACAGTTAACATTATACGCTTGCAACAACGTGACCCAAAAATACAGACATTAAATATAAAGATTCAAAATGAAATTTTATTGACAAATTAGGGCCGTACATTATTACATATCAAATAACATTTCACAAGGTGAATGCCGGCATCTATCTATTCTGGTCATTGCAGAAGAATCACATTTAAAACTTAAACGAGTTTGTTATATATCTTTTGTTTCCTGGATATACTCGTGAAGTACTGAGTAAGTTGTGAACTGTTGGCCACATGCATTTTATCTAAAGGAAGTGAGAAAAAGTTATTTTAAGAAATAATTATTTGTAATTGGAAACACATCTATTGTTATTAACATTATTTCTATAAAAAAATATATTATGTTTATGTCTAGCTATATATATATATATATATATAACGTATATATATAACGTATATATATATATATATATATATATATATATATATATATATATATATATATATATATATATATATATATATATATATAACGTATATATATAACGTATATATATATATATATATATATATATATATATATATATATATAACGTATATATATAACGTATATATATAACGTATATATATATATATATATATATATATATATATATATATATATATATATATATATATATATATATATATATATAACGTATATATATATATATATATATATATATATATAACGTATATATATAACGTATATATATATATAACGTATATATATAACGTATATATATATATATATATATATAACGTATATATATAACGTATATATATAACGTATATATATAACGTATATATATATATATATATATATATATATATATATATATATATATATATATATATATATATATATATATATATATATATATATATATATATATATATATATATATATATATATATATATATAACGTATATATATATATATATATATATATATAACGTATATATATAACGTATATATATATATATAACGTATATATATATATATATATATATATATATATATATATAACGTATATATATAACGTATATATATAACGTATATATATATATAACGTATATATATATATAACGTATATATATAACGTATATATATATATATATAACGTATATATATAACGTATATATATATATATATATATATATATATATATAACGTATATATATAACGTATATATATAACGTATATATATAACGTATATATATATATATATATAACGTATATATATAACGTATATATATAACGTATATATATATATATATATATATATATATATATAACGTATATATATAACGTATATATATATATATATATATATATATAACGTATATATATAACGTATATATATATATATATATATATATATATATATATATAACGTATATATATAACGATTGTTACTGCCAGGTCACTATTACAATGTAGTGCTAGGACGAATAGAACGAAATTGTGGATAGCCAATTAAGAGATGCGATCATCATAACCCTCGAGGTAGATAATGCACCTAAATGCATTTTTCGCCGTATTTACCATGGGGAGTGTTTTGAGAAGTTGTTCGGATTAATTCCAACCGCTGAGTTTAAACATCGCACATCACGACGTAATTCAAAATTTCCACTACAATACACAATACAATACACCACTGTGCACTTCAAGCGAAATTCCTGCCACACGCAACTAATCTGCGAAATCAGCTGTCGCCAGCGGTGTTCTTGAACCAATGAGACTTGGGGAACTTCAAGAAAAGAGCCTTCACCTTTCTTAAAGGCTGGCAGCGCATTTGCGACTCCTCTGGTGTTGCGGATGTTCATGAGGTTCATGCGGTGATCTCTCACTATCGGTTGAGCTGCTTGCTTGTTTGCCACATATTTTATAAAAAAAAATGTTTTTATTCTTCATTCTAGATCTATACATATCTACGTATTTTTATGAAAGTAAGGGAGATGAACAGCTTGATTAACAATAAGTCATAATCGTCTAACCATTTTTTTTAGCGTGGGGAAATGCCTACGCATACCCGTGCTCGAGGGGGCGAGGGCGGGTTATGTCGGACTCGCACCGACTAAAACCCCACGATGGTCGCTACCAACGCTCGCGATGGGTCGTGAGATCTCCGTAAGGAACGCAACCGCAACACCCCTGCGCTTCGCTGGGATGGCTTGTCCCGGGGGCGTGCGTGAAGATCGCACCCCCAGAACCCTCGTGGGCTGCTACTATCACGACGACACGGTACCACGTCGTGCCGTCGTCCTCCTTGGGATCGTTAATACTGGACGGTCGGAGCCTCCACTCCGATCGTCAGCGATTTCTTACTGAGTAACCTAACGTAACCTAACCATTATTGGGCAAATCTACTTTTATACGAGTAGATAAGTAAAAATTGGTAAACCTAAATATTTCAACATTTAATGTTATAACAAATTGGAAAACCAGAAAAACCATGCTTTTATCAAGGTTTCAACACCAAGTGATAAATTGATAAATGATATTATCATTTCAGGGTTGCCATTAAATTAATGTAAATTGCAACCGTTAACATTATACGCTTGCAACAACGTGACCCAAAAATACAGACATTAAATATAAAGATTAAAAATGAAATTTTATTGATAAATTAGGGCCGTACATTATTACATATCAAATAACATTTCACAAGGTGAATGCCGGCAACTATCTATTCTGGTCATTGCAGAAGAATCACATTTAAAACTTATAACGAGATTGTTATATATCTTTTGTTTCCATCTCCTAGATATACTCGTGAAGTACTGAGTAAGTTGTTAACTGTTGGCCACAGGCATTTTATCTAAAGGAAGTGATAAAAAGTTATTTTAAGAAATAATTATTTGTAATTGGAAACACATCTATTGTTATTAACATTATTTGTATAAAAAAATATATTATGTTTATGTCTAGCTATATATATATATATATATATATATATATATATATATATATATATAACGTATATATATAACGGGAAGTCTATCATGTTTTTTTTATAATATAAACAGAGCCTCAATCTTCACGTGACAGTGACGTCTGCAGTTCATTAAAAACTACATGCATCCTCAACTAAAGTTCTGGACTGAGATGGAACATCTTGAAAATTAGCTGGGTCTCTTATTCCTACATTCATCAACTTATTAAATAGCATAGTTTTGCTATTATCTTACATTAGTAATCTGTGACTACCTGCTACTAGCGCATCCGTTTAGAAAGCAAGTTTATTTATGTTTAAAATTTTAATGATACTACTAGAATCTTTTAAATTAAAAAAAAAACTTCAAATGACTTCAACTAGATCTGAAAGCATCGACAATTGAGCAAAACATTCCGTTGCGTATCCATCTTACGTATTACTCGTATTACGTTCACTTTCACCGCTGCTTACTGACCTTCACAACGTCGACCTCAGCCTCGTGTATAGTTCGTGTGTAGACAATTCATGCAGCAGGTGCAACAAAATCTCCGTGGTCTATTCGTCTCATCAAATGAGCAGATAGAACGTGGGAAAGGTGAAGCAAACGATTATCCTTGATTTAAAATTAAACATTCGAAACGATGTATTGCAAGTTAATTTTCCTGGTTATGTACAAGTTAGCCCAATTCTTTTAACCTTAAAGGTTTGCAATAGAGGCGTACGTTTTGAGAAAGTAAATATACATATATAATAAACTTACAGGACTTATGATCCGTTTAATCTAATCATAGTGAAAAAAATTGTCGCAAATGCATTTCGTTTTATCGAACTATTTAAAACTTCATGCATTTTAAAATTTAACTTACAACAAAAAATTTTAATAAATGATTTAAGATTTAAATGAGAAAATCACTGTTTTAATTTGGGCTTTCAAAGGATTCCTTTATTCATTATATTTTAAATTCTAGCATTAAAAGTAATTTGATGTAAAAACAATCATTCTGTTAACAATAATATCATTGCGGTAATTATGTGGTCAGGCGGGTAAAGCGAGCCAAGGTTACGAAATAGTGAACGCGAATAAAGTGTTCGACGTCCAGATGTCTCCTAAGTCTTATTCTACGAGGGGGCCGTGACCATGAGTAAACTCGAAAGGACATAAAAGTGAAAATAAAAGTAAAACGTATAAAAAATGTTCGCGTAAATATAAAAAAAATCAATATTAATATTATTGACATGAAAACCCTTGATGATTACGTACGTACAACGCAATCGTTTAAAAATGAGTTTAAATTCGTATGGTCGCATTCAAAAAATATAAAATTATTTTACCGTTTTAATCATTGTCGTAAAGTTGAAAAACGTTCAAAAGGTTGACCCACATTTAGGATTGTACGTTGGAATGCCCTTTATCACGACTTACTCACCTCCCTGGAATTCAAAGTGATAAATCTGCTCTTAAAGATTCCAGTTTTTTGTAAACATTTTGACCCAACAAGGGTTCGTTATGCTTAAATTGTTAACCCGAATAAACGGACAAAGGCATTCCGCTTTTCTTATAAGTAACCCGTTTGTAAGTATATTTTAATATTCCAGTGCCGAGGGCTAACGGGATTAGCTTACCTCTTAATATAGAGAGTTTAATTTCGTCTTGACAAAGTGTGATGACTCGTTCGATCTTCTGCGGTGCTGTGGGTGGGTTGCGGCATCTCGTTTCCTGTTCAACAAGAATACAATAATTAATCTTCATCAATTTAAAAGTAAAACAGTTTATTTGTACGCTTGCATTTCTTTAACAGATAAAAGAAATGTTTTTTTTTATCGTTAGAATGACGAAGAGCACAGTTCACTTGATGGTGAGGATCAATTGCAGGTTATGAGAAACTTGAAACTACTCAACGGGGGGACAACGCATGTACATCTTGAGTTAAGTATTTGATGAGATGGATGTAAATGTTATGGGACAAAATTATCATTGAACATTATATTTACTATCTGCTTGTAACGGTGATTGTTTAAGAGACTCACTGTACGTTGTTTTTAATTTTAGCCAGTTTAAGTTTTAAAAAAAATACTATAAAGCTTTTCTTAATGTCGTTTCAACAATAGCGGGGTTTAAATAATGTGATAAATCATTTTGTTATTTGTCTTTATTAATTTCTTGACTACAGAAATGTCGATCTATTCTTAACCCAAAAATAAATTAAATTCACATACGGAATGGACTTCTTACACTTGATGCAATTGCATTCGAACCCTACCTTTAAGCATTTACATAATACGTGTTAGTGGTACATATGTTTTGCATGAATAACAAAAACACTTAGTAAAATATCGGCCAGGTGGACATGTGGTGTCAATTTTTTTACCTAAAATTTATAAGCTTTGCTAACAATGCCAATAAGATGACTAATCCCGTTAACAACTAACTAAGCTTAAACTCTTGTTCTAGAGAGACGGTTCCACCAATAATTAGATTGCAGATTTGAACATACGACATTTAAGCTTCATAAATCTTACTGATTACATTACTTATCAACATTAAGCTATAAACGTAATCCTGTATGTATCCCGCTCCTCGGGAGTACAATGGAGCTTTTTTTTTTTGATAAGTAGGCGGTTCTTGTTGTTATCAGTTTATATATACATACATATATGATAATAAAGACGTCTAACAAGTGGCCTTAAACATAAAATCTGTCGCAAGTCGCTGCCAGTATGTCTTCAAGGCTATCTCCGTCCATCATACGGAAGATCACCCAATAAAAGTGTAAAGTATATTTCACACATATATTCTCTGGCAGGTTAGACAGTGTATCTTGTATATAGCTTATGAGAAAATACGGTAGTAATGTGATGGTAGTTTAATGAAATCCATAACTTCATCTTTTCCCATGTTGTAGCGTAACCAGAAGATATCATCGTGCTTTAAATCGACACGGCATACATTTATATAAGCAGGACTTTAAAATTAACGTCTTTGCAAATCTGTCAAGCATAACCGTAATTCACTATAATAAAATAAGTAACAACATTGTCAAAGTAAACAATTAAAGGTAGTAGCGTAAGGTAACCCATAAACCATACCGTATATGGTAGTAACCCATTTACATATATCCATTGTGTATTCGGTATCACCAAAGATGTAAGCAGATTGTTTATTAACAATAAGTAAATACAATTAGACTTATAAATTATCTGTTTCTTCTAATTCAGTTATAATTATTTATTAATAAAATCAGATTATAATATATATAAATTTGTACTTCCTTGGTTTTATCAATGAACGGACTGAACATAATATTTGACATGTCTAAAGTTATTTTAAAAACGGCTAAAGCAAACTATTTTATGTAAATGTAATTTATTTTTTATGGAAAGCGTTGCTTAGTGTTTAATGCATTTATTACAAATAACGATAATAATGTATTGATTAGTATATACATATTTATATATATATATATATATAGGTATATTGTATATATATATTATCACATTCTGAGTAACAAACGAGAACACAGTTCACCTGATGGTAAGTGATTCCTGCGGCCCATGACATCTACAATCATCAGATGAAACTCAGAAGCATTATGCTGCTATTTGAAGCTGGTATTCTTCAAAGGCGTGGTCCTACCCCGGTCGAGCTGACCCATTCTTTTTGCAGCTAGAAGTAAACTTCAGTGTAGCTCTACTATTGTTAAAATATATAATTTATATTTGGCATTAACAGAGACAGTATTAAGAGAGTAGGGAAATTGTAAAACTAGTACAAGTGCTTAATTTTATATTAATAGATAAATATAAAAATAGTAATATCACTCATCAATGGAATAAAACTGAGAAAAATATTACTGATTTGAAAACTATAAACACAAAAACATTACCAGTTAAAAACAAACACTATATTAAAAATAATAATTCAAACTACTGTCGCATTTGAAGAATAATTCAGGGTTTATTAATATACAAATGCCATCATTTTACTTTCATAGGACATTATTTTAAATTACGAACCTAAACTCGACATACATTTTACTTAAATACGTAATTTCGCTTTTTCAACCACACCATCTGCTGAATGAGTGCATGCCATTCTAATCCTTCATTACAAACATTAAAGGGTTTACTCGAATCCAAATGAGACAAATGATATATTTTGCACCGGCACGAGGGCTACAATATGATCTTGATTAAAATTTGTTGGTCGCTATACAATGCCGTGCGATAACATTATATTTTGCAGCATTGTCATTCAGGCAGGAAAGGTCAAGGATAAATATATTTAATTTAAAGATATACGTTTTGGGACTATTCGTGTTATATGTGCGCTGCGAACAACTTACGAGTATAGCCTATATCAAAGCACTAACTGAGATTTCCGTTAAGGAAATATATAATTAGAAACAGCTTTCCTATTATTGGGACATAATACTTTCAAAAGTATTCCGGAGTTCAAGTCCCCTACTACCTCTATATTTCGCTTATGTCCGAAGTACACTTGAGTACGCTTCACCCGTTTGGTCCCCATCCTACATAACCCACACTCGTAACATTGAAAACATCCAAGTAAAATTTCTAAAGTTTTTAAATCATTTTACCAAAAAATCCACGCGTGACTATAATATCTCGCTGACGGAATATAAACTTCTGTCTTTATCTAATAGACGAATTATTTCCGATATGCGGTTATTATATAATGTATTAAATGGCCACGTAGACTGTCCTACCTTGATAGAAAAATTGCGTCTTCGTATCCCAACACGCCGCCTACGAAGTACAAATTTATTTTATGTCCCTCTTACAAAAACGAAATATGCCCAGAGCTCAGTCTTATATAGATGTATGCAGGTCTATAATGATATGTTTGGAAATATTGACATATTCCATCTTAAACGAAATCAGTTTCTAAACGATGTTTCTGAAGCACTCCTGAATTCGCCTTAACAAGATGCATACGCACACACACACACACTACACTACAGATTAAAATGTATGTTACTCCTGTTGCACAGACGTTTAAAAAAAAATGTATGTAGTTGTAACTTCTTTGATGGCTAAATATCCTTGTTAATTGTATTTATGTTTAATGTTTCTTGTATGCTGTGAAGTTTCCTAATAAAGTAAATAAATAAATAAATAAAAAACCATCTGTACCTTCAGAGACACTCCGACTGAAGTCCTTTCCATAGTTCCCTGAGTGAACTTAAATTATTCAAACAGCCAGACCATGGTTATATGAGTTACAGAACCAGAGTTTGAGTGAACGTAAAATTAAAAGTTAAGAAACTCCTGTTGTCTGTCTGTATACTAATTCATGTGTTAGTGCCGTTTTTCTCTGAAATAGCTTGCTAGAGTATCAAGTTGAAATGAATATCAAAAACTAAAGTCGTATACATACAGCTGTTTCTAGTTTAACACAATAAAAAGATAAGGCCCTTCAAAGCGTAATTTTACAGACTGAGGGATGGACAGTACTTTGTAAAAAATCAAAAATTGAGAACTTATTAGGAAAAAACAGTTGGAGATCAAACCCACTTGTTGGATATTTAGTATTAAAAATAAACAATAATCAAATTAAACAATACTTAAGATCATAAAAGGCTTACAAAATAAATGCGTTTTTTATTACGCGTATGTAAAGAATATATAAATAACATATTCTTCTAAATACATATACCGGTAGTCATAATCTCATATACGCGAATCCTATTTAAGTTTGAAAACCTAGAGCTAAATATAAATTTGTATATAATTTAAGCTCAACAGACATCGTAACAGGCTGGACAATAAACTATTACTATTAGAGTTTCAAACCAACCATCATACGAACAAGACCTGGCTGTATGGCCTAAAGTTCTTTGCCTTTCCCATTACGGATAAATTAATATCGTCATCTATTACAATTATCATAATAGGTTTTTGTTTTATATGGAATTATTTACATATAATCTCTCAATTAATATTCATTAAAATAGATTAAGTTACATTATATTAAATCGGTTATTATAAATATTTCTGCATCACTACCTAGTTCTAAGATTGCTTAATGCCATCAAGACATCATTCAGGTCAGTAAACCGCCAATCTTTATTATAGATGGTGAAAATTTTGCAAAATTCGCTCTGTTGCAACAATATAATTTGTCTAAATAAGTCCATTGCTAAAATGAGACTGATTCCTAAATCTATTATGCAACTAAAGCAGTTTCTAAACGATGTTTCTGAAGCACTCCTGAATTCGCCTTAACAAGATGCATACGCACACACACACACACTACACTACAGATTAAAATGTATGTTACTCCTGTTGCACAGACGTTTAAAAAAAATGTATGTAGTTGTAACTTCTTTGATGGCTAAATATCCTTGTTAATTGTATTTATGTTTAATGTTTCTTGTATGCTGTGAAGTTTCCTAATAAAGTAAAAAAATAAATAAATAAATAAATAACCATCTGTACCTTCAGAGACACTCCGACTGAAGTCCTTTCCATAGTTCCCTGAGTGAACTTAAATTATTCAAACAGCCAAAACATGGTTATATGAGTTACAGAACCAGAGTTTGAGTGAACGTAAAATTAAAAGTTAAGAAACTCCTGTTGTCTGTCTGTATACTAATTCATGTGTTAGTGCCGTTTTTCTCTGAAATAGCTTGCTAGAGTATCAAGTTGAAATGAATATCAAAAACTAAAGTCGTATACATACAGCTGTTACTAGTTTAAAATATAAATATTAGATAAGGCCCTTCAAAGCGTAATTTTACAGACTGAGGGATGGACAGTACTTTGTAAAAAATCTTAAATTGAGAACTTATTAGGAAAAAACAGTTGGAGATCAAACCCACTTGTTGGATATTTAGTATTAAAAATAAACAATAACCAAATTAAACAATACTTAAGATCATAAAAGGCTTACCAAATAAATGCGTTTTTTATTACGCATATATAAAGAATATATAAATAACATATTCTACTAAATACATATACCGGTAGTCATAATCTCATATACGCGAATCCTATTTAAGTTTGAAAACCTAGAGCTAAATATAAATTTGTATATAATTTAAGCTCAACAGACATCGTAACAGGCTGGACAATAAACTATTACTATTAGAGTTTCAAACCAACCATCATACGAACAAGACCTGGCTGTATGGCCTAAAGTTCTTTGCCTTTCCCATTAGGGATAAATTAATATCATCATCTATTACAATTATCATAATAGGTTTTTGTTTTATATGGAATTATTTACATATAATCTCTCAATTAATATTCATTAAAATAGATTAAGTTACATTATATTAAATCGGTTACTATAAATATTTCTGCATCACTACCTAGTTCTAAGATTGCTTAATGCCATCAAGACATCATTCAGGTCAGTAAACCGCCAATCTTTATTATAGATGGTGAAAATTTTGCAAAATTCGCTCTGTTGCAACAATATAATTTGTCTAAATAAGTCCATTGCTAAAATGAGACTGATTCCTAAATCTATTATGCAACTAAAGCAGTCCGCTTGTGTTATTATGAAGATCCTTGTGAAAATCATTGATTGATTATGAATAATTCATAGGAATGTAATAATGTATGACTACTGATATTTTAAAAGGTCATATATAAAAATATAGATCAGGCTTTGCCTTGTTTTGTTCCGTGTTCTTACTTCGTATTTATTGACATTTGTGGAGTTGGTGATTTCTGGCTATATAGAGCAATATTTAAAAAAAAAAAAAAACACTCAATTTTCGTACAAAAATAAAACTGCTAAAAATGCACACACACGCACCTACTGTTGTTGCTGATCTTTGATTGTTTACACATTTTGGTAATGGTCTCTTCTTAAATTCCACAGCGACGTTACATGGATTATATTCTGGGGAACTTATATATATCAGGGCCAGAATAATACTTTATTAGTGTACAAAAATAGGCCATATATTCTCATCTTACAATTAAAAGCATACTTGGTTACTACGACCCATAGATGCTTCTATCCAACCTGACGATGAAGGTTAAAAAATCAGTTTCTTACTTTCGTGCATATTTTATATTTGGTTGGTTATTTCATATGTTTAATATGGTTCATATGGTCAAAGTCAATTACTAGGAGAGTGGTTAATAAGAACGTGGAAGGGTGCTATGCTAGAGGAAGACCAAAGAAAAGTAGTATTGATTACGTGAAGTAATAAAACAATTGATGCCATTAAAGAAGAAAAGAAGCGAATTTAAGTACAAGACGTACTGTTCCAACACCATTAAGAAACGTGAGCTGGTAAGACTAATAATCTCGATACTTGTATAAGAATATCTATTTGGTAAAAACTGTTGAGTGAATTTAATTACTTTGTAATTGTATGTAAAACATTTCCACAAGACAATAAGAACGCTGGTCATTGGTATGGACAAGTTTCTGTTCTCTAGTTGCAGTGGTACATGCCAACTGACATTTGATCGCTTTCGCTTTGACGAAATCGTATCAAGTAATGTGATAGTCCATTCGATTTACACGCATTGTAAAAAGTAAAATCTATATGTTGTTAAAAAATATACATAAATGTTACTATATTTCCATCATTCCCAAACATCAAACTGACATAAAATGTCAATCTTAGGACTAGATATTAAAACTATAGTACTGTTCTTCTTATTAATTTAAATAATAAATATCTTATAGTGAATTCTACAGTTTAAATAAAAGTAATTTTACGTATTTTAATGTATAATATAATTTTAGCTTTTTTAATTCCCGCCTGCAACTTAGCTATTTCTCCCCACCGTTTCGAGTGCTCGATGTTCTCGTTGTTACGAGAGGAACTGTCATATATGTTATATTATGATGTCATAATATAATAGCCTTCATCTTCTCTATTGAGATAATGCTTTCACCAATCATTGAATTAAAAAAACATTCTGATGGTTTTTTTTAAATTTCAATAGCCTCGCGAATCATTCTTGGTAAATCATGTTAGCATGCCACGTAAATTGTGCTAAAATTTGGTCATTGTAAACGGAAAACATGCTAACTTGACTAGACCGCCACAATACTTGTAAGACTAACACGATTGAGTCCGTAAATAATTGAACTTCAAGCTTCAATCGTTTGTAAGAAAGTGTGACGAATATCAAAATGGAGGCTCGGGCCAAAAATATTCGATTTTCCTTTTTGAAGTCTTTTCAATATTATTTTACAGCAACAAACCAGATACTTTAGAAAATAAGTAATGAAAAGATAAATTTTTGTGATTAAACCGTCTTAGGGCATATTTTCACAATCATCCTAGATATAATCCTGTGCAAATGTATGTATCTAATTCTATTTATAACTAATAAATTTAGCTTGTACTTGCGACTTAAAAAAAAGGTACATTTTTTTTTTACAAAAAACGCGAGTTTATGTAGATAATTCTACCACAAGCGATACGAGTAAATATAATTATTTTGTTATATTAAACAAAATATACCTTCGGTTCCTTGCATAATTCACTAACGCATATGCCAATGTACTTCATACTTACTTCACTGACATCCTTTTACTCAACTGGTCAGTATTATCAGTCACTTAACACGTTTATTATATAATTCAGTCAATGATCTCTATTTCTCAAGCAAACTGGACCTTACACAGGTACGGAGCCTTTTACAGATCTCAAGATACGACCAATAAGTTCTCAGGTTTATTATGTAATTCATTAGCACATGTGAACTGATCATTTCACATGAGGTTTTATTTTGTCTAGCGTAATGTAAATATCAAATAGCTATAACAACCATTTATGTTCTTACATGACGGGTAGTTATTAAATAATATATTAGTAACAGAATTATATTTAGCAAATATAATTTGTAATTTTATTTGATAATATTTAAATAAAATTACAAAAGTCACCAGTTTATTACTGGCATCTCTGGTGTCCGGATTCCTACACTCAACAGACGAAACTTAGCAGCATTGTCCTGCTATTTCACTCTGATATTCTGTGAGGGCGTGGTCCTACCCTGGTCGACCTGATCCATTCATTGTGCTACTTAAAACAAACTGTAGTATAGCGCTTCCAATTGTGTAACCGTACAATTTTATTCTGTACGTAATTCGCTAAACATACCATATAAAATGAACTAAAATTTAGATTACTTATTGCACGTCTTTTTGAAATGAAATTAAGTGAATACACATGGTACAATTATGTTTCTTTTTTCGCAAATGGGTTGTGACTAAAATTTTAACTTAAGCTGTGTATTGAGTCACCAACGTTAGTGGGCGCAGCCTTGCTTAAAGCCTTTATGGACATACGATCTATATAAGGTAATGAGTAGGTTGGAGTGCTGTTAGATCATGTATATTTCTCTTAAAATATCCGCTAACCTTTATCAATTTTAATTAATTATGTTCAACAAGAAACGCAGACCAACATATAAGCTTTAATTTTTATTTGCCAATAGAAATAAAAAGGAGACAATTAATTGAAACTACGAGAATTAAAATAATGTGTCAATTTATTTAGATTCTCAAGTTGATGAGGAAAGATAATAAAAAAACTTAATGATACTTGTACTAGTCTACATGGAACTACATAGTTTCCATTACCTTGTTTTGTCTTTAAAACACGCAACTTTTAATACATTGAGACTTTTTCTGCGATTGAACTAATAACTGAACGTGAGATAATTGTTGCACTCGTTTTTTGTTCTCATATTGCACAGTATCTACATGATATTAAATCTTTATTTGTGAAATGTACGTAATTAGACTATATTTTTTTGTATCCGTTAGATAACTGAAGTATTGAGAACTAAAATATCGTGGGCCACATTCATCACTTACCATCAGGTGAATGGTACAGTAGTTTTTCATATCTTATATTATTAAATAAAATACTAAATACGCGAAAATGATTAATGCTTATAGAGAAACAATTACTAAACAAAATTGATTTCTTTTCCTGGCTAAGTTACGCAAGTTACAAGTTATTAAGTCAGGGGCTATAAACATTTTATAGTCTTCCTTTACTATTAAAATAAACAAAATAGTAAAATTTTCTATTACTAGTATCTATTTGAACATTTTTTCTTAAAAATATTACATCAGTCGCGCTTTCTTAAAGTTTATTGCTATTCAGCCGATGCAATTCAAACGTTGCGAGATGATTTTATGTGAAATAATATTTCCTATATTGATGGTGTTCAAATGAATATCGAACATGGATGTATTATGATTGTTACCAGAGGTCATTGACCTCACAATATTCATAATACTACCATAAGTAATTAAGCAAACATTGTTGTTGCTACTTTTGTGCCAAATCCGATAATTGACACTGGAACTTCGGATTCCATGAAAAAGGAATTATAAATAGATTCTGCAGTAATCAACACAATGCAAAGTTTAAATTCTTGACATACATATATGATTTTATTATAAATTATAATATAATATATGATTTTATTATAAATTATAATATAATATCATGCATATCGTTGAATTAATATGTGTTACAAATTGAATATGGTTAGTAAACCATAATCGACTTGTACTATAATTAGGCCTCGTAAGTTCACTTTCTCTAGTACAGTGTCAGTTTCGCATACAAAATGTTTTAGATATCTGACTGTTGCGTTTTGTGAATGTAACGCCTGCAGTTTACGTGATGCGTGAAGTAAATTATTCAATGTCTGTTTATTGTTGTTTATGGTAAATACTTTAGCTAATATAGTCTATACATTTGTTTATTAAGTATGTGATTATAAGATACAACAAGGATATTATAATATTCATTAGTTCAGTCTTTCTTAATGGCTTTTTTACTAGCTGCAGAAAAGCAGCTCAACCAGGGTATGACCATGCCCTCTATAAGCCTAAGAATACCAGCGTAAAGTAGCAGCATAAAGATGCTTTGTTTCATCTGGTGAGTGTAAGGATCGGTCGACCTTTATGAAGGGTGACGAGGCATTCCATATGAGTTCTCAAGGGTGACAACGCATCTGTATTATGATTATAGGATAAATGTAGATGTCATGGACCGCAGGAATCACTTACCATCAGGGAACTGTTTGCTCGTTGGTTACTCTCAAAGTAATAAAAAAATGGTATTAACAGTATTGAAAATTTATAAAAAAACATTAGTCTACCCTCGAGTCAGACGCTCTCGCGGAACAGGGTAACAGTCCAAACCGAGGCTCCCTCTTGGGGGCCCTTGTGCTGGTTACCCACTAATAGAGGTCTCGACTGAGTGGCATAAGCGCTCGATCACCTCTCAACCTGGCGAAACTGTAAAAGCCCTCGGACTAAGAGTGGCTATCAGCCCAAAAATCAAAAAAAAATGGATCTATCTTGATTCTTCCGCTAAACGATGGATCCCTTATTACAATATAATCTACATATCGGTTTTACGTTCGTTTCTGTGTTTTAACTATCGAAATCTTAATTCAGCCGTTGCATCAGTTATACTGTGACTATTTATGATATACGAGAAACATGTTAAAATTAGAACTCGTATAAACTTGAATAAAAAAACGGAAGATTTGATTGAGGAATACCCACACTCTCGCTAAATTATTCTTGCTTTTATTGTAAAATTGAGGGTATTTTTATTATAGCCTACATGAAGTCAAAACATGAGGGTAATAGTACAAAATAAATATTTTATTTTATGTTAAATACAAAGGGGCATTATTTACGTCGTGTTATTTTTGTAATGCGTATAATATATATATATATATATATATGTGTGTATATATATATGTGTGTATATATATTTAACATTAAGTAAAACAATTGCGAATAGTACTATAAATACTTTTAATAGATGCAATTTTAACAATGCTTTGTTACCGGGAGGTTGTGTAGATCTAGCTAAGTTGTCACACGCTTTCAAGGTCGCCAGTGAGAAACTAGAGCGGAATTGATACAATGCATCACATATTTTTTTTAATTATTTACCACATTTATCTATTATAATAAATATCTAATGCGGAATGGAACAATTTACATGTACTTGTTAATAAAAAATAAAAATAATACATACATTTTCTGCCGATATTGCGCTGTCACTCAACGATATACCAAAAACGCAGAAGCAACACACTAGTGCACTGATTTTTCGAACCATTTTTCACAGTCACTATTTTTTTATCGATAAATCAAATAATTTTGCCAGGTCACAATTCTTTATTTATTATTACGCTCGTATTTTAAACGTGCGACTGGAGGCGAAAGGCCCACGACAGATCTCAGTATGGAACCCGCGTCGCGAATGTAGTGATTTTTGAAAGGCCCGCGTAGGAGGGTTTCGCGCCGATTTCATATTGCCACGTTCCGTTAGACGTATGCGATCTATCACAACGTTTCGTTTCATGTATTTTTTTAATGCAAATCTTTAATAATTTTATCTATGCTTAGATACTTAAGGATACTAATTATTATGATGTACAAAGTTTTTATAATTTGGCTATATTGCAGTTAAATTTGACATTTAGCCTTATGACATCGCAAAATTTTTAATAGATATACAGTTATTCCAAGTTATCATATCTTTTCCCGAAGAAATCGAAACGGAACATCTCTATACAGTTATTGAATTTTACATTAATTACTTTGTCTTTGAATTTAGTACATATATACTTTCTGTGATTTTATTATTTCTTATAATAATAATATTTACCTTATTTATTTATATGGACACGTTAATATTATAATTGTTTTTCTTTTGTTCCAGATTAAGGTTACGCAAAGTGGGATACGTCAGTTACGCATAGGAGATACAAGACAATATTGCAATAGTATTATTGCGAAAAATTAAACGTTTATCGCGGACTGATTCCCAATAAAGACGTTTGTTAGTAGCAACTAAAATTAATAGATATAAATATCAGCAGGAAATATATACTTCGAAGAATTATTTTAAAATGATATAACTATGTTACATATTTTACGAGCACTATAACTATTCATATCGTAAACTGCTTATGTAGGGCATAGTGGGAAATATTCTGCAAACTCTTCTGCACGATGCATTTACTAAAGAACGATTCTATGGCGATCGGATAATGGCGAAACTCGATTCACACTTGCAATTTGGGTTCAAATTCCTCAAATTTATTGTTGAAAGACATAATTTACATCAAGACAGCGTCAGTTTGGTGACGATTTATTGGAAAGATGCACATCCGCTACTTGACTTAAAACGCTGTTAACAAGAAGATAACTTTTTCAAGTAAGTTCATAAAAACGTCTTCCTTATTTAAATACTTTTTATTTAGATTCAATCAAGACGTAAATATTACTTTAAACTTAATGAATAAATATTTAAAGGTAATCGAGATTTCTCAATATTTTTCTTTGAATTAAAAATAACTTTACCTTTAATAATTACTTTCTGTTTTTTTTTAAGTTATTGGTGAATGTAAGAAAACTGTCCCAGTTTAATAAAAGACGCATACAACGTGTTATTAACTGTGAATCACATAGCGGCGAATCGTATAGGGAACACATTCAAAAATTATGGTACGAAATTGATTATATTATATATATAAAATTTATGACGCAGGCATGAATTTCCATGTTACGATAGTGTGACGCGGTCTTTAATTTTTGGTTAAATTAAATGGAATTTGAATTTCCATATTATATTATGAGGCATCTACTTGCAAAACCCGCTAAATCCCGATTAAAGAAATACAATCATTTTAGGTCTATCTAATTATTGTCTAAAAAAGTCAATACTATCTTAATTAAAAGTTAAAGGCTAAAGTAATTTGAATATAGAGGATTTTGAAACTTACCGTTTTTTAAGAGAGTTATGACTTTTTACAGATGTCATTTTATCGGGTATTGAAATGAACTTCAGAAACTTTAAATGTTTGGATAGCGTTATGCTATATTATTTATTTCATATTTGATATTTTTAATTTCATATTTTGTATTTCATATTTGATACTTTCTGTGGGATATGTACGGAAATAACAAGCTCACGTCAGAGATAATTAAGGGAACTTTCAGATGAAATCAATAGGTAATTTTTTTCCAAAATCATTACAGTGGGTTTTGCAATTAGACGGTTGATATGCATTTAGCATATGATACATTTTATTCTAGGGAATAAACCTTTAACTTTTTTAAATTAATTCTGACAGGCAGTCAAATGGATGGACAGCGGTTCCAGACAATAGATGTTCGTTCCGGGATTTTACATTTTAAACGTAGGGAAGGTTGGTCTGAACCCATATTTTTTTATTTATATCTTAGGATAACCTGTTCCCGTCAAGATAAGTGAATTATTCTTTTCTACGTGTTGAATTTGATTAATGAGCTCACCGTTCACCTGATTTATGATCTCAGCGGTTGACATTGATATTCGATAAAAAATTAAAATACCTGTGCGTTACCCACGAGTTTCGAAATGCTTCTCATCGGTTCTTTATTAAATGTATAAGATTTTTCACTATTTCTGAGAATCGCCATCTCATACTTTAGCGAGCGCGGCATGAAGCACCGATCTCGTAGCTGGCGCAGGATTTCTAGCCCGAACTTTTCTTTTAAGTTCTTCTCATAAATGCTCAATAGGATTTAAGTCCGGAATACGTGCTGGCCCCTCCATTCATAAACACTAAATTTCGACCTCCTCCAGGTACCGAAAAGCTGAAAAGAAGCTGATTTAGGTGGACGGTCATTATCTCGCATTAGCACAAAGTTTTCACCGATAAAGCCTACGTGAACATGATCGCCTAATATCTCTTCAATAAATCGCTTCGCCGTCAAATCTGCCGTTAGTTTCGATGAAAACCAATCCGGTTTTTGCCTTCATTGAAATGCCCGCCCACATCATCCAGAAACTACCTCCAGATGCCACATTTTCCCTTATGCAACACTGAGCGAATCAGTCTCCAGGTCTATTTTAGCTTCGTTGTCGTCTATCGCTGCCATGGAGACACTCTGTTTTCGTCGTCGTGTTCTAGTGGGAAACTTAGACGAGCTGCTCGATGAGCTGAGATCAACTTAGACCCGGCCTTTTTGGATTCAGGTTAACCGTCTTTAGTCATATTCTGTCCAGTCGCTAACAACTCTTCGCGTATCTCTGACCTTCTGTTGGACTTGAACGCAAGTACTGACGATGATTCGGTCGTCCCTTCCAGATCCGCTTCTTCGGCTAAAACAACCCGTCTGCTGGTATCACAGCGGATTGACGGTTGACATTTGACGACTAACTGATAAGGGTATGTCAGGTAAATGACTTTATATAGGGCATGACTACCCTTAATTTTCTTCGTAAACAGGTTTTATAATTGACCATTATTTAGAAGCCACAATATTTATACACAGCTTTAATAATCCAAAAAGAAAATTATGATTCAGGGCTCAGTTATTTTTTTAAACACATTCAACCTTGTGCATGACGCTTGAGTCGATTTTATTTGCTCACTCACTAACTACATTTAGTTTGACAGTTTTTTAATTCTCTTTTTTTTTTCTCTTTTATTTTTGATTCGTGGATGCCCCAGAGGGCAGAACCCCGGCTCGGCAGTTGCTTCTGACTAAGGATTATTTAAAGTAATATCGCTATTATTATTAGCTAGCTATTCCTACCACCACTTCGGAATCTTTGGGCGCTAGAGAAGAAGTGGCGCAAGAAACTCCAGCGACGCTTCTATGGACTGGAGAGAACCGGCCTGTGACATGGCAGTATCGCGAATAACCTTGTTTGCGACGGGGTATGAAGGGCTTGGGCCCTGGTGGTCACGTCGTCGGGGTAGACGAGGGCGTGCCTCGGTCTCCTTCGGATGCGCGGGTGAATCTGTGATTCAATCAAGGGGTAAGAGAGTGTAACCTCAGAGTCGAAATATCGGCGGGAATTTCAATTCTCAGTACTCATTATTTGACATTTGATTCACGGTCATGCGAAGTATGAACGTGGGACTTATTAATAATATTTAATCAGACATTATTGCTGTTCGAAAGTATCAGGAGTATTTTATTTTGAAAGCAAATTAAATTTTGCATCTTAAACATGGAATGAGTCACATCTTGTATTTGTCTAGATTCCTACACTCACTAAACGAAGCACTCAGCGCAGCTTTGTACTGTTATATCACGCTGATAATCTGCGAGGGCGTGGTACTTTCGTACTGAACCATTTATGATGTAGCTAGTAACAATCTACTACATAACTCTACTACTGATAATAATATCTTTATACACATATTCGACTTCTTAATTCAGCAATAAACAGTATGCTCGACCTAAGAAGGTAAACACCGTCTAAATCCACATTGAATTCTATACAACTCACAAGTCCTTATAGCTTACGACTGTTTAAGATGGTATTTTTTTGTAAAGAATGCAGCAATGCTATTTATATCATCAACATTGTCTTTATTGCAACAACTAAGCTCAAATGCTTCAGTTTTTCGACAATAGTCGAGTAGCAGATTCAAATCTGTGACGTCAACTTTCATAACGAACACTAAGCGCTTAGGCTATTGAAGTTCAAGCTTTAAAAAAAGTAACATATTATATGTATACTGGTAATATTATAGAATCGATAACCAGACAAATAAAGACGTTTCCCTATGCCTGATTTTATTTTTTATCTTTGCATTAGGCTAAACAATTTCAGAATGTTTAGTGTTTTTTTTTAATTTTATGAAGGCCTATCCATGGTACTTATACTTCTTACATAACACTCATGCCTACTGAAGGTATATACGACTCGTCATCGTGGTTGATGGTAAATATTTTTTATTAAATTATGGGGTACAAACTATCACGTAGTAAA
The DNA here is from genome assembly GCA_029286865.1 of Teinopalpus imperialis. Taxonomy (NCBI): domain Eukaryota; kingdom Metazoa; phylum Arthropoda; class Insecta; order Lepidoptera; family Papilionidae; genus Teinopalpus; species Teinopalpus imperialis. The sequence goes on from JAGSMU010000026.1 coordinate 10,984,910, forward strand.
TTCAAAAACGAAATTTGATTAAGTAAAATTACACCAAAATTTAAAGCACATAAAATTCAGAATAGCATAGCAACTAGTTTTTCCTATAAATATTATACGGCTGCGGTTTAGGTCTACTTGAAAAAAAAACATTACAGTGAATGCAAAAAAAAATGAAAACCACTAACTGTCTTACAATATACAAGTTTCATTAAATGAAATAACACCAAAATACAGAGCCCATACAGTTCAGAATAGCGTAACAACGCTTAAAGATAAGTATTTTAAAGTTATACATAAATACACACTACTATATCAACACGTACATAGTACATACATACTGTTTATTGTGGCGTATTCAACATTCTAGTACGGGATCGGAATTGTGATTGTCGTGTGTAACTTAAATTGTAGATAAGATGATTGATGATTCTAAATGGGATGGTGATGAAGTAATACAAAGGTTTAGAGAATACCTAAGGATACCAAGTGTACAACCTAACGTTGATTATAGTAAGTACAAGTATTAATAAGGGGCTATATTATATATGATCATATAGCGCAAAATATATATTGGGTATAACCTTATCTTGCTTCTTGTCCACATCTTGAATTTTCATATCAATTACATTCTAATCAACGCTAAATCTAATTACGTAAATAATATAAATATATGAATATAAATGACGTCAATAATATAAATAATAATAATAATAATATACCAAGTAGATAAAATAACTTGACTTTAATATTTACACTTGCTCGTTTTCATGTTCATGAATGTTATACAACATGATGTATCATGAGTAATATTACTGCCCTACATTTGTTTGTTATCGGACGTGCAGAACCATATCGTAGAATCATAAGAACGAATTTAATAATAGAATTTTTCGTTGATGACAGAAAATATAAATAATTCTGTTAATTAAATTTTGAATTCAATAAAATTTTGAAAAAAAAAGTGTGATTCGCATGTTTTGTCCGGAGTATTGTTGTTTCTAGTAATGCGAATTACATAGAGGTTTGAACGTAGGAAAATTTACTGGTTTGGTCATAGGTCCTCTAGTGAGGGTGCTAGAACCTACACCTCCAGCTCCACCAGGCGGCTTCAGGCGAAATTGACGTCTTCGGAATATTTTTTTTCCTAGCAAGTTTCTTCACGGTATTCTCTTTTAACGTTGAGCATATGGGAAATATATTTGGATAATATATACTTAGTTTGCTAATTAAAAACGGAAACATAGACACTGAGTGGAGAGACTATGGCTAGTGATAAAGTTTTTAATGTAGTTTTTTTTTTAAAACTTTCAAAGCAATTGCTTGACCACGATCACACCTGATGTTAAGCAGATATGCAGTCCTGGATGGTAAGGCGCACTAGCACAGTAAATGCCTATTCACTCTACTCTTGAAAACACCCACATTGTAATCGGAATGAAACACAGACGCGGGCAAACTATTCCAGTCCTTTGCTGTACGAATAATGAAAGACGAAAATGTAGTTTATATTCAAAGATAATTTCAATTTAATTTTAGGTGACTGTGTCAAGTTTTTGAAGAATCAAGCAGACCTTTTACATCTGCCTGTCACAGTTCATGAGCTGGTGGAGAAAAAGCCTATAGTGATTATAACATGGAAGGGAACACGGCCTGAATTGCCCTCAATATTATTGAACTCTCATATGGACGTGGTCCCGGTTTACAAAGTACGCCCTATTTGTTTATATCCCATCTTATTACGTGTCACCATTAAGAGTACTGCCTAAGTAATAATAATAACCATTTCTTCAGATAAAATTAATTTCCTAACAACGGAGAACTAGTACAATAAATTATGAGTCATCTTAACAAAAACCCTCTATATTTTTTTTATTACAACACTTATTTCTTCATGACACATTAATAGTAGAAAAATGGTATGCACGCTAGAAATATGCAGCATTTCTAGTTAATTCCTATTTAGGTTATTATTATAAGCATGTCCATAATTTTGTATAAGTCCTTATATAATGTAACTTTTATACCTTATTGGATTCAATTTTCACTTCTTTTCATATCACATTATGTTGAGTTATACGTGGTAGATAAATACCCTCATAGACCACTCCCTCACAGAAAACCAGCATAAAGCTGCTGCTTTTCTTATGGTGAGTATAGGAATCCTTGGGTCCATCGTAGTCATTACAAATATTGATAAAAACTATAATCCATAGAGCTCATATTTATTTGAGAAGGATTGTTTCACTATGTACACGAAATCGTTTTATCTCTTACTAAAACGTATTCAGCAAATATAGTTTATTACACAAGATCCCCTGATAACATAACTAACCAAATACAATTTGTTACATCAAAGTCAATGATTTAATCAAGCAAACAGAGATAAGATACTACATTCAAGTATTAGATACTTTATTAGGACTGGATATACCTGCACTTTAACAATAACAACATTATTAATAAACATATAAATGAAAAAACAAGTGCCTGATACATTAAAATAGTACTAATAAGTCCATAAATTCACATGTGACATGCAACGTGACTATAATGAAATAGATATTAAACGTTTCCCTATGAATTTTAACGAATGTAAAAAATATACAACCTAGGAAGAGACAGAAACTTTCTTTCTTTACATTTCCTTGTACAAAAATATATCTGCACACACTACACACACCACCTGAATACACAAACACAAGTCACATAGAATTACAGAAGTATAAACCAAATTCACGGAGTATTCGACTTCCGCCCTCTTGTTTCTCAAATCATTATTATCATTAATTTCTTTTTTCTTTATTACCAAACAATTTTGATTTTAAACTTTCTCTGTTAATGTTTTGAAACTATTTTGAATGTTTTAAAATTAATCTTAGTAATGGAGGACGGAGTACTTCGGTCAGGTATTTTTTTACTTAAAAGAAGTCTCAACCTTATACTATGTGATGTAAAAAATAGAAAACAAACGGTATTATTATTATTAAAAAAATATATAGAGATACGTAAATGCATTTACATAGTTAAAAGTATGTCATTAAAACAAGTAAATGGTGAAAATATGGTTTTCTATGTAATTAGTACATACATGACGTCCTCCTGATCTAGATTATTGGTTATTACAAATGACATTACCTTTTATTTTTAATAACCAATAAAACAAATTTTTATTACCATATAAGTTGTACTACATAAGTGATATAGTACTGCGACGCAGTGATAACTGATTTTATTGTATTAATATAAGGCCTTCAGGTCTACAGGTGAAGGACTATAAGATGACATATATATATATATATATATATATATATATAGGTATATATTTTAAATTACAACCTAATGGCAAGCCATCCTTGCGGCCCATGGAATCTATATTTATCCTTGACGAGGAATCAGAATGCAGATTCGTTGTCACTCTTGAGGACTGAGATTAAATGCCTCGTCACCAGTTATAAGTAGCACCAGTAATAAAGGTCTCCGGATCCTTCACGCACCAGAGACATATATATACGCTGGTGTCCTATAAGGGCGTAGTCCTACGCCAGTCGATCTTACGTGTTTATTCTGCAGCTAGAAACGAAGTGCAGTGTAGCTATGTAATCACACAGTGCCGTAAGCGTTTGCGCAAACACAGAGGCACTTATCCGTCTTACCCCGCCGAGTTGGGACTCAATGTTATGTATATGTTACATATATAACATCGGCGTGCAATAAGATCGAAGAAAAGTTCAAATGAAGTGTCAAAAGACATGGGATTTTCGTCTGCAAATGACTGTGCGGTCTAGCACATTTTACATTAAACGTCAATAGCATAATGGGTAAGTGTGTTAGGTTTGAATCCAGCCATTCGATAAATGAACGGGTATGTCAGTAACTATAACACTGCTAGCAATCTTCAAAAATGAAATACTGTACTCAAACCACTATGCCACGAGGCCGTCTAAAGATGGTCTCTATGGAGAGATATACTATATGCACCATTTAAAATCGAGACGATAGATCTGTCGAGTCGTCTGGCGATATAGTTTTTACCTAAAACCACGAATCTTCATTGCTACTGGTGATGGTGAGGGCTGGGTATTTCATCTATAAAATGTTGAATATGATAATTCAACAATGAAATGTAATCAGCGTTCTTAGAACCTAACCACAAGATATAGATATAACAATGATTAATTGTAATTTGAAATTTTATAGTATTTTTTCACTCCGTGACATTATTTGTTAAAAGTAACCTTAATTTAATTGCATAAGTCACCTTTTTAGCAGAAAAAATATATAAAAATACAACGAGCAGTATTTCAATGAACAACCATAGTGGACTCGTCAGTAATTAAAAGTTTTAAATTAAACTTTAAAACTTTTTTTGTAAAACCACATATTTATTTTTACTATTTATATATATTATGTATATATTTATTTATTTTATTAATTTAGACTCCCCCTACATAAACTCCATTTAACTACAAACTACTATTACAATCGTAAGTAACGTAAATAAGGCTAGCTATGCAAAATTATGTTCAAGTATATCCATTCCATATTTTTCTATATTAGGAACATTGGAAGTATCCGCCCTTTGATGCTTACGTCACATCCGAAGGCTGGATATATGCCCGGGGTTCCCAGGATATGAAGAGTGTAGGCATGATTTACTTGGAAGCTATCCGAAGACTGAAGCAAGCTGACGTCCATCTCAAAAGAGATATCCATATTTGTTTTGTTCCAGGTAAAGCAAAGATTTCCGGATATATTTCTGGTATATTCTATAGACCAAATGTTTAAGTGAATTTCCGATATGTTGTATAGATCTATTATTGGACTGTTGTTATTTATTGTATTTATTAATGCCATAAAAACTGTAAAAAAAGCCTCAATGTCTCACAAAAGTTTAGTATTATTTCTTATTACTTTTTGTTTGGAAGAATATTACAAAAAACAAACAAAATACTTTAATATAATATTTGCTTATAAGTATACCTATATTAAAACAGATGAAGAAATCGGTGGCGTTGAAGGAATGAAAAAGTTTGCTGAATCTGAAGAGTTTCGTGCTCTCAATATTGGGTTCGAATTGGATGAAAGTGCTCCCAGCGACAATTCAAAAATCTTTCACGCCTTTCATGGAGAACGGACGGCCAGGCGTAAGTTTAACAACTTCTTTACAATTCCACACTATTCCACCATAATCAGTAGAAGTTTTTGTAATATTTTATTTCGAACATGTAGTAGGTATATCATTGAAGCAGTTCAACAAACAACAATCAAAATGAACACACATAAAATTTTAAACTATTTTTATTTATTTAAAGCTCACTTATTTTTAAATTAAACTCAAAACACTTATATTCTAAAAAAAATATAATTGAAATATCGGTTTGCGTTTACAAAGTCCTCAATCCTTTCTTTACTTTATCGTGATGTTTTTTAAAGTTCCGTTGATATATGGTAATTAATCTATCAAATCAACCATCATTTGCTAATAAATTTATGGCTATACAACGAAAATAATAAATTTATATTCTTATACAAAACCAAAATACCTCTATAGAAGATGTATAATCATAGTATACCTAGTTACATAGCAAACAGATGCAGATGTTAATTCTTTCGATCTCACAAAACTATTTAATAATCACAACGCTTACACATAACAGTTATGTTGTTTATAGTCTTATCTTGATGGAACTATTCTTAAATTAATTATCACACGCATATGAAGATATACATATATAATTCCATTCTTAATGCGAATCTTCACCTAGTTTTCTTTGATTACAACAATTAAAATATTTAATTATATCTAAACGTATAAGATGTTACTTTAAAACTCATCTTTATTAACATACGTATCGTAATAATAAATGTAGTACATTGAAACTAGTTACAGTCTAGATACAGCGTGCACTTGTGAAAGACTTAATGTATTCTTGTTTATGAAAGACTCAGCATAAGTAAAAGTACAGTAACAGCCTATATAAATCCTACTGCTGGGCTCAACCTTACTCTTTAGAGAGGGTGTTTGAACAATAATTCATCACTCGATTTAATTGTGGCTTTCACATGTCTTTTTCATTTGTCTTAGACATGCTGGTTTCTTCGCTATATTTTCTTTCACTGCGTAGGATGTGGTAAATAAGCACTTAAAATTACAATTAATAATTTCCATGCTGCCGGCACTGGGGATCTAACATGGTTTGCTCGCATACTGTCATATAAAAACAATCCTAGACCGATCTACCAAAGTTTTACAAAGACTTAACAGGCAGAGATTAAATCACTGTTTAGTAACGTATTAGTTAACGAATTCTAGATTCCATGTGTGCGACTGTATAAACCTTACATTTATGTTTGTAAGTAGACTGTGATATGTTATTGCAGTCGAGATAGGAACTAGAAAACCACTGTAAATTCCTTTCACTTATTCTAATTCAAGTTACAGATTGACACATAACATAATGATAGTAAACAATAAAAAAAACAAAACTCAAAACTCTAAATAAATAATTAGACAAGAAGTGACAAAAATTACTAGAATTTTACAGGAAATTTTAACAATCGTGGATACAGCTTTTTTTATTTTTGTGTCCGATGCACAGAATAGTCTTACCAACAATGACATTAATAGGATTTAATTAAAAGCGTGAGAATTAATTTTTGCTTTTATAGTGTAGATATTTTTTGCAGAACGAATTTATTATGATTTTTACCATGTCTAGCAATATCAAAAATTTTTCGTCGAGACATTTGAATGTACTATTATTCTGTTGCCATAAAATATATACATGAAATAAACTATAATATAGCATTTTATAATTAATAATATTTGTATTTTTTTTTTCTAGAAATCAAAATAACGTGCAAGGGTGAACCTGGTCATGGTGCTTTTGTTCATATTGCCACTGCTGGAGAAAAAGTAAATGATTATATCGCTATACATATTCTGGTTAACAATATTTATCCCACTCGACATTTTAATAAAATTAAAAGATATCATTTTTTTCACAACTATATTAATTATTTGATATGATAATTGATTAAACAAGGGTTGGAGGTTTTTGCAGCTGGTTAAGAGGTACAGTACCTCGGGGGAGAGTCCTCTACCTCGAGTCGAGTTGTACACAGTCTCTTGTTTTGTACACTTTTTATTTTAGGATAATCATAATTATAAATAAATTATGATTATCCTAAATAATATATAACTAAATTAAGAAAGCTAAACAATGTCTTCCTTACCACAGAATATATGTTATAAAAACTGTTTGACATTGGTAGAGCTAACCTGTAGTGCGTTTCTTACTACAGAATGAAACGTTCCCACTGAGGTAGGTAGTAAGCCCTCACAGATTACCAGCGTAAAATGGCAGCATAATGCTGCCGTGTTTCGTCTGGTGAGTGTAGGGATCCGGAGACCTTTATAACTCGTGTGACGAGGCATTCTATCTCAGTCCTTAAGGGTAATAACGCATCTGCATTATGATTCCTTGTCAAGGATGAATGTGAACTGTGTGTTCGTTTGTTACTCTCCATATAATAAAAAAAGAAATCGAACTACTATTTTCGGTCGGTTACTACATACGTACTAATTCTACATCCAATTCCACTGTAAAGGGTAAGATCCTAAGACATTTGTTTCCAAAGAGCTTTACCACAGATCTAAATAGCTTATAATACTATCTATAGTATAAACCTGACTCTTAATCTATGATTACAGATCAATTATATAATAAACAAATTCATGGAGTTACGAGAGAGGGAAAAGGAAAAACTAACAAATGGCGCTTTATTGGGTGACATAACAACTATCAACCTAACGAAATTAGAAGTAAGAAACGCTTCTAAAGCTTTAAATTTAACATAAACATGGTAAACAAAAATATTTCAGTACTGTATATAATAGGCTGTATAGATGTTTTATTTAAAGAATTCTTGAACCAAAATGGTTTTAATTGGTGAATACGCAAAACCAAACCTCTATTGTATACGCGTTGCTTTTCCCATAAATCTTAGAGTTCTCGATCTTTTAAATTTTTCCTTTATTCGTCTCATACGATGACTTAATTCATTCTATTTCAAATAATCCTTACTTAGATATTGCGGCAGGTAACTATTAAAGAACTGCATGACTCATAAACTTTACGTAGGAACTTTAAATCATTACGAGGTTTTATGGTGTATGAACATAAAAAAAAATCTTACACAATTTTCCGCAAACTCGTAACAAATTTTATTATTTGCTACCACACAAACAAGTAGCTTAAGTTGTACTACAAAGATTACATTTTCAGATTGCAGAAATTGATTCCGTTAGAGTTGCCTCATGCTAATAAATAGACAAATTACATTAGATAAGGTGTAAAATGTGTTTTAAAACATTAAACATTTCTGCTCAACTTATCATCATGTAATATGATACGTTCAACTATATTTATGTTTACTTTTTTACTAATGTAATCATACACATATGCAGGGAGGAATTCAAGTCAACGTGTTGCCTGAACAACTTTCTGTATCTTTCGATATCAGAATATCACCTCATGAAGATCACGAAGAATTTGAAAATATGGTATAAAAATTATTGTATTCTTACATTCTTTTCCTCGTCGACTATTTAAATGCACTGTAAGACATCATGATCAACATAATCATCAATAATATAACAGCCACCAGTGGGACTTGGGTTGGCACAGTAGATTCTCTATTAAGAGCTTCTGTCCAGTTGGGGATATCCGATGATTTTGCGTCTCTATTGATGTTATATTGCCATCTCTGGTGGACTGTATAAAAGCTGTTAAGATACTATAATGTCATCCATGCATAACTTTAAATGCTTAACGACGCGCTGTTATCCGTGCAGTCTAGTTCTTCGTTGTACCTCATGCCTATGCGATCATCTTACAGAACAGGTCCATTATTATGTCTGTAAATATTCTGAGTAAGACTTATTAAGCTTTCTCCACTCGCAATTCTAAACACAAAAAAGCATTTTTTCAATCTGGTATTTTATTAGGCACGTGGTCTCTAACCGGCCGTACCGAATTGTTACCTACTACATAATGTCCGTGCGGTTTCCTGGTTGAGGACAACATTGAGATTTTATTTATTCAATGTTTTATTCAAAATTGCAATGAGAGAACAATTTATTATGACACTAAATCTGAAAAGAAATGAAGAAAGTATAGTATCTGTTGTCCGTTTTCATTATTTTTTATTTTATCTATTTCTTTTTTTAATATTTTAGATACGATTAGATGAAAAAAGCCAATGTTTTTTTTTCTCCAACTGTCTCTTTGTTATTTTTAATTTAACATCAATAATTTGATTCTTTCCGAATTTTCAAAGTTATTATGCGCTACATCCGCCCTTCCTTCGATCTTGTATTTTAAATATAATATTTTTAATCAATAAATATTGATAAACAACAATCAAGATATTGAAGGGAAGAAAAATTTCATTGATTTTTTTACTAATTCTTTAGTAAGAAAAGGCAGCAGTATTCTTTTGAACACTAAATATTATCTAGTCGATGTAGGTCGGAGAAACAAATTCCTTTTTGTTTTTGTAATGTAGATATAGATATCACTCAAATTATTTAAATTTACAATGCGATTTTTATATTCAGAAGATTGTATTGGACGATGTGAACAAGTTTCAAAAGAAATCACAATGCATTCTTACTATATTTTACTTTCATTTCAATTTCTGTATAATTAAAGATACTACGGTGGTGCAAAGAGGCTGGAGATAACGTAACAATCGAGTATTATGTGAAGAATCCAGAAGAACAAACAACAAGTATCGATGAGAGTGCGCATTTCTGGAATGCATTATACAAAACTGTACTTGATATGTAAGTGGGCTTGATATGTGGTTACTTCATGTCAATGTTTATTACAATAAATTGTATGGTTACGACTATATGGTCCTTAGGTTACTGAATGGTCATACATAAGTTTGATTCGTGTACAAGATCAATATTTGGAGTACTCATTTGTAGCTGCTCATCCGTAGCGGAATCATCCCGTATATATTATATATAAGGGATAATTACGTAGCGGTCCAAGCCGAGACTCCCTCTCGAGTGGCCTTGAGCCTCGGTCACATCTCAAACCGGTGAAACTGTAAAAGCCCTCGGGCGAACAGCGGCAATAAGCCCGAAAAAAAGAAAAAAGAAAAGGATAATTATTTACTCATACACTCCATTTACTCTACAATCCTATATGCTTTAAATTGAATAACGATTATGTGTCGCACTGGTTATAGTACCTGGAAGCTGTCATGTCCGTTCGAAGCCCAAGAACAATATATGAGTCGATACTCTAAAAACTCTACTCCCTACTACAATAAATTGTTGGTTTTCTAGTCCAGATCTTGTATATATAACCCATCTCGTTCATACCGGATCTGATTTTTTCTCCGATCTCATTGAACATTCAACGTTTTAGGGAAAGGGACGACCTGCAGTGCCTTTGAGTTTAAGCAAATGCATAGGCCACTATAATATACATATATATATATTACGTAGTTGATTAATAACAAAGGAATCGTCTTGAACGAAATCGACCGGCAGGATAATCATCATATCAAGAATCCTCTACTCTATAAGTGATGTTCTTTATCTTTGTCGTAACAAACAAAATAATTTATTTTATACGGTGTATATAATTTTTGATACAATCCTAAATATGTTAACATCGCTTAAATCAACTGAGACGCCTTAATTATCCAATTTACATTAATTTACGGTCGATCAGGTAATGATAATTAAAATCATAAATTTCAAGACAAAAAGAAATTTTACTTCTCTCATCAGAATCGGGGATATAATATACGCTTTCACTTTTCACCTAGGATTATTTTAAATTCTAAAACTTAACTTATTGCCTCACAATGTTTCAGGGGTCTGGACATCAACTGCGTCATCTGTCCAGGGACGACCGACGCGCGATTTGTTCGACGACAAGGCATCCCCGCAATTGGATTCACACCCATTCTTAACACACCTCTATTACTGCACGCTCATGATGAGAGAGTACATGTAGATGAATATAAAAAGGGAATAGACATAATGGAAAAAGTCTTACAAGAAATAGCTAATGTTTAACTATTAAGATATAAGAGCATGTTATATTTTTAGTTTAGTTTTAAAAGTTCACCCGCAATGCAGAGTTTCGCCATTCTTGGTAACTATATAACCATCGTTTATTGATTCTCTAGGAATGTATACAAATATATTATAAATACGTTGTATGTACCAGAATTGTTTCATTTTATCAAGTGAGTGTAATAAATTGGAGGAAGAGGGTACAAGTATAGAGATAAGCATTATATTTTATACAAGATGATACCCAGCTAGGAATAAAGTAACGTTTTCAATAAAGTTAGACGTACACTAATCATTTTTAACGTTTATAAACGTTGTTGATTAATTATTATTAGTAATTAGTCCACTTTTGAACACATAAATATAAAAAGCTTTTATTATACGTTATACTAATGTTTAATAATTTCACATTATGAAAGCGATAAGGAAGTAATCCAAACAATTTTTATCAGTTTTTTTTAATAATTTTTAATATACAATTCAGACAATCGTAGACTTTTACTATCCATTATTTTTAAAACTTCATTCACACGTTATTGACAAAGTTCCATGTATAACTTTATCGTATTTTTAACAATGATCTGCTTTCCATACTACCGCCTGTACGTCGGGATAACACTTGCATGGACGCGATGCGACGTTGTGAGGTTAGAGTAGGTCGCCTTTCATTATAGAACTCCTCAATTTCTTGTAAAGTCAAATCTTTCGTTTCTGGCAAGTAGAAATAGAGGTAGATAGTGCCTGGGAAATGTAATGAGAAACATAATTTGACCAGTCCCCTTTTTTTTAATTGCATTTTAAAAATCTTAAAATCATACCTAAAAACGAAACTCCTCCGAACAAAAACATTATATCATAAAAACCGATCGCTTTTTCAGTACTCAAGTAGCATGTGTTAATTAAAAATATAATAAGATTTGCCGTAGCAATTGAAATGCCTCCAAGTATACCTCTAATCTGGGAACAATAAATCAACACACACAACACATTTATTTGTACTTTCTCTTTTAATTTTAATTATTAAATAATAATTATTATATAATAATTATTATTAAATTCTGTTATCGTATTGACTTAATAATCAATGAATCGATTTTCAATTTATCGATTACAACCATTTTATATGGATATTTTGTTTACATTAAAATAATTATCTTTATTATAGTTGATCAAAGATTTGTCATCGGTCTGATCTGTTCCTTTTAGTTTTCTCTTTTAATTTCTATTATTAAATAATAATTATTATTAAATTCTGTTATCATTCTGACTTAATAATCAATGAATCGATTTTCAATTTATCGATTACAACCAATTTATATGGATATTTTGTTTACATTAAAATAATTATCTTTATTATAGTTGATCAAAGATTTGTCATCGGTCTGATCTGTTCCTTTTAGTTTTCTCTTTTTTTTTAATTTGTAAAGTTATCTAGCTGGTTATTCTAACAAATAAATAACCGTTTTTAAAACATATGTATTTCACCTTCTTAACAACATGTCCAGAAATGCATTTCTACCTTATTTATTTTGTTTATTTTGTTCCAATATGTGTAGATAAATTATTAAATAAAAATACAACTTACTTGTAAAGGGGAAAGTTCGAATATAACTAGCATTGGAATGGGATAGTAACCAATGCTTGCCAGGATGACATATGCTACGAAGAATATAAGTGGAAATACGCTGTGTTCCTTTGTATTTAATATTAATATTCCGAGTACTAGACATACAACGGATACGCCAAAACCTGTAATATTAATAACACTACAAAATAACAATATACTAACGTCCAACTTGCACAGCCTTAACATGGCCGTACCCTCTCTGTTGGGGAATTTATCGAGCATTCGTCATATATTTGTGTTTAGGTACAGACATTTTTTTTATTACATTGAAAGAAACAAACGAGCACACAGTTCACCTGATAGTAAATTATACCTGCGGCCCATGACATCTACATTTATCCTTGACAAGGAATCATAATGCAGATGCGTCGTTACCCCTGAGGACTGAGATGGAATGCGTCGTCAGTAATAAAGATCTCCGGATCCCTGCACTCACCAGACAAAACACAGCAGCTTCATGCTGCTATTTTACGTTGGTATTCTGTGAGAGCATGACCCCGGTCATGCTGACCCATTCATTTTCAAGCTAGAAACAAACTGCAGTGTAGCTCTACCACTGTAATAAATAATAAATTTCTCAGTTCCTTGCTACATACAGCTAACAAGTTAATGGATGAGCAAAGTGAAGTTGTCTTCGACTCATTTATATCATTGATGAAGAATCAAGATTTAGTATTAACCTATGAAGGTTAAGATGAAATGCCTCTGGATCTACTGGTCTCAGTACTTACTATACAAAATAGCATAAAATAGTGTATGTCTAAATCTTAATCTCGTCTTTACGGTATTGGCACCTCCGCTACCTAGTGTTTTTAAATCTAGTATTGGAATTGTTGAGAGATACTCCATCCTATTTCGTACAGTGACCTAAGGGACCTATGATCCCCAGGGAAAGTTGTAACAAAACTAAAATGTCACGGAGGACAATTTTTAACCTAACATATTTTTGTTTTAAAGAGCGAGCATTACAACAAAATATATCTAAGTCTCCTGTTGTTCTTTTAAACGTTCTGCTGAAAGGTATATTGGACAGGTTCTTTAGACAACTTTGCCTTTATTATCCACTCTGAATCGTGAAGAAAAGCTGTGCAATACATATAATAATATAATCATAATAATATAATATATTAAGAAATTATATTTTTAGAAGCCACGCAAATATAATATCTTTAACCGGATAATGTTCATTGTTAATTTCGGAATGTGATCGTAAAAATAGAAACTCTAAAATACTTACTCGATATCAACGCTAAAGGTCTTCGACCCATTGTCATAATTAATATTGAAGTGCCAAGTCCCGCAAAAAGCCGAGTGAAGCCCAGGATCATGTTACCAGTACTTGGGTCTACACTAGACTTAGATTCCTGGATAGAGATATATTTAGTTTTTTTTTTTATATCATTACAAGTCATAAACGAACACATATTGACGGAACGCGATAACTTCGGCCCATGTGATCTAATAAAAATAATCACAAAACAACATCTAATCAAAATATTTTTTAAAAGAAAAAATATTAGCAATGCTACGAACATTAATAACATTCTGATTAACCACTCGAACTAAACAGAAAATGCTCGTGCTAGGAGATGGTTCACGACAAAAGTCGAATGGTGAATTCGAACCTACGACCTTAAGTTTCGCAGACCGTACCCTAAACCATTAGGCAATTGACGCTTAAGATATATAGATTATATACATTTAAGATACACATGTGTTTTGATCTGTGGGAACTGAGATGGAATGCCTCGTTATCTATAAACACAGCAGCGTGGCTATGGTGCTTACTTCACACTGGTATTCTGTTAAGACACGTTTCCAGAGCCTCAGTTGAGCCGACCCATCCATGCTGAACAAGAAACTAGCTGCAGCGTGACTCTACTTCAGGAAATTTTTTATACGTAATTCATACCGTAAATCCTAAAAAGGGACAATCTTCTGACGGAATGAAAGTATTATTATAACACAACAAGGTTCAAGGTGACAATGTTGTAGATTTAGATGCACGGCACTCGTCAATGCTAATATAGAATATGAGATTACCAATAATTTGCTCCCCGGGTATACTGCTATACTTTGAATATAATTTTTTCACTATGAACCATAATTAAAGTATTTTGTTACAAAACCGATTACACAAACTTCTTAACTAAGTAATTAAAAATAATATAGGTCGCACGTCGCTTATGAAGCGTTAATTGAGGTGCCATTTTTTATATTGTTGGTTGAAGGCCGTAAAATATAACAGTGGGCAAGATTTTGGTCGTCAATTTTTATGAGTATTGAAAGCGCTTCTAATTAAATAACAATTATTAACATAATATATTTTAAGAACTTTAAACGATAATTAATTTAACTCAGAAGCTTCCACCTTTCTGCATGTCATCATGTATCTCATATAAGTCTTAAGATAAAATATATAATTCTTCTATCGCAATCAACATAAGAGTACAAAAAAAATATTAGAGAGTAAACGTGACCTCTAACATTTCGGTCGTCCACATCATTACAAGGGTTATCCCAGATAACTGTGCAAGTATTGTATAAAATGTTATAGTCCAATATGGTTTGCATGCAGATTTACCGCAAAGGGTTCTTAATTGTTCTTTAAAATGTAATCTAAAACAAATGGAATTGTTTATATACATAAAAGAATTATATAACACAAATATCTAACAAATTCTAATGAATTGAATTTAATAATATTAACCTACGAATACGGTTAACTTCCTTAAACTCCAGCAACTGTTCCATTTCCGCTTCAACATTGAAGTTGGCCGATCTGAATTTCTTTAAAGAAACTTCGGCATTCTCTGGAGTATCATCCCTCATGAGAATGAAATACGGGGTTTCCGGAAAGAAAAAACTAAGAATGAATAATCCAATACTGTAGATGCCATTGATAAATGATAAGATACGCCACCTCATAAGGGAACCTAACCCAGCCTGTAAAATATTTAATGAAGCATAAATAATAATATATAGGCAATTACTTCATGGTATCTGTGGAGTATTTGTTATTTACAATTTACCTGGACAGCAATTCCAAGAGATAGAGCGATGTTTGGAAAATTACCGATAACACCACGCAAATTAGGAAGTGCTATTTCCGTCACATAAGCCCGGGGAGGCACCATGCCCATGCCACAACCCAGTCCCAATATGATTCTACCTAAATAACAAAGAAATTACATACTTTATTTGCATACTTTACTATTATATATATAAGGAAATTAATGAGACTCGAAATACCAGTTTTAAAAACATTCGATTACGTTGGTGCCAAAAACATCGTTCCAAACGATTTTAGAAATACATAAATCTAAATGGAAAAACTAGGCTGTCTGTAAGTGTGAATGGGATAAGTAAATCGAAAGATGTAGATAATCTGTTCAGGGAACATTTTTACATTTATATTATAATCAACGCTCGACTCGAACTGTGCGCGTTGCTGAGATTGTTTCTGCAAAATTAAAGGTAGTTATAGTTTTTCCAAAGATGTTACCAACACAATTTATTATGACCCGGGAAAAGTTACTGGAGCATGGCCATCTCAGTATGAAACACCTACATATAGCACGGTCCACGTTGTATACATTTTGTATTGTTTGTGAGACATTTCTATCTGTCATATAACTATTGGAAAACACTTGTACATTAAATATAAAACCCGTAACGTCTCAGACAAAAGTAACTACAGACCTTTATAGACTATAAAACTGTGATAGCAAATGTGCTTAATGGCTTATTTAGTACTCAACTTAACGACTATATAGTACGTCTACATGACGCTCAATTTAAGTTTAGTGTAGGAATGTCCACGGTAATTTTGAGTTTGAAACATACCGTTAGATACTACACGGATAGGATTATGTCTCCTTATATTATACCGATATATGTCTCCTTTCTCAACCTCGAAAAAGCCTTTGCTAAAGTAATTTTAATTATTAGTAAAAGTAGCCTTATAGTTAAATGGTTCCATTACATTGTCTGACTCACACAAGAGTGTACGACGAGACAAGGCGGACTGACCTCGCCTACTATCAATTTGTATGTATATGATTATCAATAATATATAATAAGCTTAACAGCTTACTCGTGAAGCATTCATAGACGGAGCGACCGTTGATAACATTAGTTACGCTGATGATATGATACTGCCAAGTCTTTCAAATAATTATCTTAGAAAAATGTTTGCGGTGTGTGACTGTTTACATGATCTAATTCCCCCATCCCCGTTCCACCATAGGACTTCACGACGCACTGCTGGATTTCATCCTTTTGTTGTGAGCATCTCTCAAACCCGAACGAAGCGCTTTGCTTCGTCTTTCATTATTCGTACAGCAAAGGACTGGAATAGTTTGTCCGCGTCCGTCTTTCCCTCCGATTACAATGTGGGTGTTTTCAAGAGTAGAGTGAATAGGCATTTACTGAGCTAGTGCGCCTTACCATCCAGGACTGCATTTGCATTTAACATCAGGTGGTATCGTGGTTAAGCACTTGCTTAGAAAGTTTAAAAAAAAAACATATATTCTACTGTTCATCTATAAAGGTTAGAAACATGAAAAAAATTTGTCTATTGTAACACACGTCACTTTTTCTAGAGTAAACCTCACCGAGATTAAGCATTCACCAAAAGAATCCGTACGACAGATATCAAAGTATTAAAAAATCTCACATGTTAAAATACAATTTTATGCAGAGCCATGTTGACAATAGTTTAGAATGGATTGACTCGACAGGGGAAGCAATACCCTCTCACAGAATAACAGAACACAGTGTAATATAGTAACTTAATGCTGCTGTTTCGTTTGGTGAGTGTAGAGATACGAGGACCCAATTACACGTATCGAGATTTTAAAACTTTGAGAATGTATTGGCCGCATTTGTCACTTATCACCAACTGAACTGTTGTGTCGTTTGTTGCTTATAATACATATTATTAACTGAAAAAAATTATGTCAATAACGTTAAAAGTTTCTGTAGTGTAGAGGTGGCCAATCTGCTCCAGTTTATGTATCCTTTGAGATATGTTGTGTACGGATAATCATGTATACACTAGTTTTATAAGATTTGTTATCTTACCTATAATTATATGGGTAGCGGTTTTTGCTAATCCGGTGTAAATCCAGCCAACAGCCATTGGTATTTCGCAGAGAGTTAGCACTAAGCAGCGTCCATAGGTATCCATCAGGAATCCGCTTAGCACATTTCCAATTATTGACGATAAAGGTAATACACCAACTAAAAAATTGACTAAGCCGCTAAGATGCAGATTACTGGCCTCGCTATCGTATATTCGAGCTTAATTAGTTTGAACTTATTATCTTTTGTTTTCCATCCGTCAGTTGCTTACAACTGTGACCTATAGATGATTAAAAGTTCACCCCAAGTTTTTCGGTACTCGTATTTCGAAAGTGGAAAGTGATAGGATACCATTTCCAATTTTTTTTTAAAGAATTTAGAGATCCTGTACTAAACCAAATCCTAACCGCTGTGGCTATGTATTTGATAAAAAAAGATGTTAAATTGTTACGGCTACTCGTATAAAACGACAATTAAAACAAATTATTTCACTGAGAGCAAATTAGTACGTCAGTACGCCACGTACGCCAGTACATCACGTAATCATCAGACTTTCTCGCTAGGTGGAGAGATAGATTATTCCTAGACAGTGCCATAAGAATGGACACTTCTTCCAAAGTATTTTAAAGTAGTAACAATGCTGAAAAGGACACCACTATCAGGACGTGAAGGTCAATGTTATCTAGTGCTCTCAAGCATTGAAGCACTATATACAACATACAACATAATATGTTTTACTTGGACGTTATCCATTCCCGGCGGTGGTAGGAACTTGTATGATTACACTGTAGTAGGATATAGGAATTATAAATCGTTATTTACACACATTTCTGTCGTTTTGTTCGTAACTTATTAAATTTAATTTACCTTACCAAAGGACATAAAATTTTTTGACACCAAAATATATTAAGAAGTTTACGGTGAT
The DNA here is from genome assembly GCA_029286865.1 of Teinopalpus imperialis. Classification (NCBI taxonomy): domain Eukaryota; kingdom Metazoa; phylum Arthropoda; class Insecta; order Lepidoptera; family Papilionidae; genus Teinopalpus; species Teinopalpus imperialis. The sequence goes on from JAGSMU010000026.1 coordinate 11,003,633, forward strand.
GTATGGATTAAAAATAATTTCTCAGCTTCTTATATAATGATAATAATAATAATAATAGATAACAAATATATATTTATTGAAATAATTTTTTTACAGTCTTTGTGAAGTCCCTGATTTCTGAGTTAGGTTCCAAACCTGTGTTAGAGGTCAGTGTCTTGTCCCATTAAAGATTACACACATGATTTATGTAAATAAAATGTAATAAAACCGGAAATTGTGTGTAAGTGTGGGTATGAGTTTGTGTGTATGCGTGTGGGTGAATGTGATTATGTGTGTATATATATGTAATTACAGGATTCATAAAATATACTTTACAGAACGTTCCCCCAATAGCCTTTCAGTATGTTCATAATCTAACATTAAGAACTACATGTTAATATTCTTTTTATTATCCCGGAAAGAAATATTATATATAATACATTAAAGCAGGGGTGCGCAACCTTTTTTTTGCAACGGGCCGATCCAAATTTTGATTTTTTTTTTGCCAAAATCACACTTCTTAATAGTATTTAAAATATTCGTATTCATATTATAAACATTAGATTACAGCTTGGCGGACTGCATTGGCTGGACGGGTTGCTCACCCTGCCTTAATAAAAGCATATTCATTGATTAATACAAATATTAAAACTATCATAATTATAGTGACAACTAACCAATCCAGGTTTCGTCGGATAACGTAGTAGGAACTTTAGGCTCAATCGTTGACAATTGTGGTATCATTACAGCTGTGAAGCTGAAAGCCAGGCCAGTTGTTACGGAAGTTAAGTTGATCAATACCCCATAAGTTAACTGTATCATTGAGGTTTTTGTTAAGAACCCAGGGTCGGGGTAGTTGGTTTCGATTTTATTCGACATGATTTCATACTATATTATAGTTGTAACGGGACAAACAAACTTGATCTCTGGGATGATCAAAGCACAACATTACCGCCAGTCCCCTTTTCAGTTGTTGGTAGTTTTGGGAAATAATAAGCTTTTTTTATCTTACTTATTATACACTCATATTCTTTAAAAAGCGCGACTTGACATTTCCTTTGTGATGGCCTAAAATATACTTTCAATAACCTATAATCCAAAGACTAGTTTTTATTTTTAATATTGACACGTTTGACAACTTTAAATTGACAGCTGGAACATCGTAGAAGAATCTATTGCACAATAGATTCTTCTTTAATGGTATTTTAATCCCAGGATAGTGCTTTGTAATTTATGAAGGTTCCCCAGTAAATTGGAAGCATACATACATATGTGTGCTTTTTGTAAAATTATGATCCAACCAACTGATTATGTTTTATTTTTATCTATGACAGTACTTTATTTTACTTACAGTTAAATACTTACAAAATATAACTATATATAATAAAACAACTGTAGTTTCCCCAGACTTACTCATTTAACGTACAACCTCTTTTCGGCTAAAAACTAACAAGTGGTACAATAAATAGCAAGAAATAAAAAATAGCAACTTACCGCTTCTATATTTCTTTAGACGCATGTGCATTATGATTCCTTATCGAGGATAAATGTGGGCATGGCATGGGCCCCGGGAATTACTTAATATCAGATGAACTGTGTGCTCGTTCGTCATACTCAATTCAATAAAAATATCAAAACAGGACTAGGATAATTTGCCTCGCATACCACATAATCCTTCATAGTAATATAAATTAATAAAGCGTTAAAATGTTTATAGGTTTAGTATTCTTCCTAATAAAAATTAATAGGCCCTCTGGGGCACCCTCGAGTCAGTTGCTTTCGCGCCCAGGGTAATGGTCCAAGACGAGGCTCCCTCTTGGGATCTCTTGTGCTGGTTACCCATTAATAAAGGTCTCGTTCTAGTGCCCTAAGCGCTCCGCCACCTTCCAACCCGGTGAAGCTGTAAAAGCCCTCGGGCCTCGTGGCCATCAGCCATAAAAAAGAACTAATAAAAATGACAAAATAACATATTTATTATTTTTTTATTCGTTTAGAAACATTAATATATTATAATAATATAGTACAGAAGTAAACACAGCTAGTTCTTTTTAACATGTAATGTATAATTAATATTTAGATTTTTTTAACATGATCTTTACAAGTTAATCGTTTCCAACACAGTGAATTTTCAGTTTGCATAGAGTACGATAAAGACAAAGTACTCGCTCAACCCTCTTTATCCATTTGTCAATGGTTATTGCAAAAACAATCATAGTCCAAAAGTCATAAGGTTAATATTCCTTTTATTTAGATTTTGAAGTCGGTTTTACTTAACCCGTTGTACTTAATACATTACTAATAATTAATTTATTTTTTAATTCCAATTTGTGAGAGTAGGATTAAACAAGACTTTTTTGATTTTTTTTTAAGAATATTGCAATGTTATTACTAATATTCCGGTTAACCACTACAACTAATCTGAAAATGCTTGTGCTGTTCTCGACAATTTTCGAATGGCGGATTCGAAACTACGACCTTAAGTTTTGCAGACCGTACCCTAAGCCATTAGGCTATTGATGCTAAAATTGTGACAATATGTTTTATATATTTGAATTAATTTAAATATTTTCAATTCAAGTTTCTACCTTTGTTGATACTCAAATATTTCACCGAAGCGTTTTTTAATTTCTAAGTTTCTATGCGCATCAGTGATTTACTTGCCATTCCGTGACGTGATAACGCTTGCATAGACAGAATACGACGTTGCGAGGTTAGAACAGGTCGTTTTTCATTATAGAACTCTTCAATTTCTTGTAAAGTTAAGTCTTTCGTTTCCGGCAAGAAGACATAAATGTAGATACTGGCTGAGAAACATTACATCTTTTTAAGAATAACCATCAAAACAAGAAAAATGACCTTTGTATAATAAAGCTGTTTTATATTCGTTTCAATAAAAATCAGAACTTCATACCTAATAATGAAAATGTACTAAAACCTAGTATTACTTTCGCAAAACCAATTGCTTCTTCAACATATAAGTAATATTTGTTAACTGCGAATATTAAGATGTTTAATGTAGCAATTGCAACGGACCCAAGCATACCTCGAATCTGTGAACAACAAATCCATTGTGATAATTACATCATGATTGTGGTATTTTTTATTGGCTAAGACGTTTGTACACTAGGTGCAACGTAGTACTTGTTCGATAATTTTCTTGCTTGTGGACTTACCTATAATCTGAATTTAGTGCAAAAGTCCTTACTATTTGCTCGATTACACTGCTTTCTGAGTCAATCTGAGTAATCAATTCGTCAATCCGTCTTTTTTAATTAAACTTTAATATTGCGGAACTTAACCCCGTAGAACGTATACCTTTGTTTTTCCGACGTTTCATCCAGCCACAACCAAAATGAAAACTTTAAATAAGTCACATTAATAACCTAAAATATTTTGTTACGTTTTAAACGTATTAAAATTCTTAATTAATGACTAATTGTTAATAAATACTCATAATAAAATTTCATATTAAAGAATGTAGGCACAATCTTTGATAAAAATATAAGAGATTGTGTTAACGAATTAACTAAATTTTTAAATAATTCGTTTGTAACACAATTTAACAAGCCGTTATGATAATGATGTTCAGGATACCATTGTATTGCCGATCTAACGTCTATACTCACACATACCCACACACATATCATACACAACACATAACAAATATATACACTGTCACAAAGTTTTATTTTTCTTTCAGTTAAATTGTTTTATTATTTACTTTATTTTTGGGCTAATAGTACGTTGATTATTTTGTAACTCTCGTGTAATTTTTGTCTTAGTTTCATTTTATTAACAATTATTCCTTAATGTAATATTGTCTTCTGTGCTACAATGTACCGCAAATACTTGGAAATCGACAAGTTGTCCTCTCCCACAGGACAGGCTTAGCCTAGTGTGGGGGCCAGACAGAACTGAAATTGTATATAGGATTACAGCAAAAAAACTTCATTTTTATTATTATATATTTTTTTATTACATTGTTAGTGAAAAACGGGCACACAGTTCACCTGATGGCAAGTGGTTCCTCCGGCCCATGACCATATATATTCATACTTGACAAGGAATCATAATGCAGATGTGTTGTCACCCTTGAGGTACTGAGATGGAATGCCTCGTCAACAGTAATAAAGGTCTAATGTACGAAACACAGTACCCTTATGCTGCTGTCTTACGCTGGTATTCGGCGAGGGCGTGGTCCTACCCCGGTCGAGCTGACACATTCATACTGCAGCTAGAAACAAACTGCAGTGCAGCCCTACCACTGTTGTCTACCCAGTGACATAACATTTTAACATAATGAAAGCAATACTTACTTGAAAAGGGGTAAGTTCGAACATAATAAGGAGTGGAAGGGAATAGTAACCTAAGCTGGCAAAGGCGGTAAATGCTATATAACAAATTTCTGGAAGAACACTCGGTTCTGAAGCGTATAGTATATGTAGTCCGAGAATTAGAAACATAACCCATACGCCGACACCTGCAAATATTACTAACATATAATATATTTTTAAATGAATGAGTTAACTAATGGCCTCTACAGCTTGACGAAGAAACGACGACTGCAATCAGAAGAGGAAATTAGCTAAGATCTTGATTAAGGGGTTTCGAACATCGACTCGGACCGCAAATGGTTTATTGACGTTAGGTCGATTGAAGCAGCATAGATCATGAATGTGTTCCACGTAAGTTTTGATAAAACTTGGCGTTGCGTTCCATATCGTAGTGTATCGTTGGTGTTGAGTGTGTGTGTTAGCGTAATTGCAAGTTCTTGTTGCAAGCAATTCTTGTCCATTCAGTGTAGACAGGTTTCAAAAGAATGCAATGTTTTGTTAATGAATGTCTAGTCGTTAAGCCGTAATTAATCCGAAATCTTAATGGAACTCATCATGATAGTAGTAGAGCTACATTGTAGTATGTTTCTAGCTGCAGAATGAATCGGTCAGCGTGACTGGGGGTGTTAACACACCCTCACAGAATACCAGCATAAAATAGCAGCATAATGCTGCTGTGTTTCATCTGCTGAGTGTACGGATACGGAGACTTTTATCACTGGTGACGAGACATTCCATCTCAGTCCCCAAGGGTGACAATACATCTACATTATGATTCCTTGTCAAGGATGAATGTAGATGTCATAGGCCGCAGTAATCACTTGCCATCAGGTGAACTGTGTGAACATGTAACTCTCAATGTAATAAAAAATCCTTTTGAGTCCCGACTGGCTAATCATATTAAGACAATAAAATACTTACTCGACGTTAACGCTAAGGGTCTTCGACCCATTTTTAATATTAAAATTGAAGTTCCAATTCCCGCAAGAAGACGAGTAAGACCTAGCATAATATATCCAGTATTAGCATCCACACTGGACTTAGATGCCTGAAAAAAATATCTTGTATATAATGTTTTCGCGTTTAAAGTTGTACCATACTCAGTATAAAAAAAACATTGATATAATATCTTAGAAATTACGATGACATGCCAACAAGAGCTTTTAATTTCACGGTACGCAAACAACCCAACTTCGATCTCCGGTGCCAGTACCAATGAAATTAAATCGCATATTTACTGATTTGCTACTGGTTTGTCGGTGAAATAAACATTTAAGTAAAAGAAAAGTATTAAGTAAGTATTAAGTCATATATTGTACGCATCCTATCTTTTATTTTAATAGTATGCTTGTCTAGACATCTTGCTTCCATAAAAGCGTATATAATTTCAGTCGAAACTGATATATGTTTTTTAATAAAAAATTGAGAGTAACATACGAGCACACAGTTCACCTGGTGGTAAGTGATTCCTGCGGGCCATGACACATATTGATCTTTGATAAGCCATCATAATGCAGATGCTTTGTCACCCTTGAGGGTTAAGATGGAATAGTTCCTTACCAGTAAGATGTCGGCTGAGTTGACCCATTAATGCTGTAGCTAGAAACTAACTACAGCGTTGCTCCACCACTGTCTCTAAATTCAACGTGAAAAGATGTTATTGGAAAATATATTAAAGTAAAGGCAAAGAGACCTGCAGCATTTGGATAGCCCACATCATTACAAGGGAAATTCCACTTAACTGTCCAAATATTACATAAACAACTGCAATACAGTATGGTTTGCATGCAGACTTAGAAAAGAGGATTTTTAATCGTTTTTTAGAATTTATTCTGAAACAAATGGAATTATTACATAACACAAACATGTCACTATTATAAGAGATTCCAATTCAATAATTATAAATATGCTCGTCTGGTTGATCCTTATATATGCTTTCTATTGTATTGTATATGTTGGATAATTATATTTTTATTCTATTTTATAATATTTTATTGACCAACCAGGCGAAATCAGAAATGAATATCCTAAATTAATAATAATAGCCATATTAACTTATGAATATCATTATCTGCCTTATAATCAAGCAACTGGTCCATTTCTACTTCAATGTCGTATTTGGATGATCGAAATTTCTTCAAGCAATCTTTGGTTTTCTCTGGAGATTCCTTCATGAGAACATAGTATGGAGTCTCGGGAAACATAAAACTAATAAAGAACAATGTAACACAAAAGGCACCATTGCAAAACGCTAAGTTGTACCACGTCATACTGGAAGCTAACGCAGCCTGAAAAAATATTAAATTAATTGGTAATTAAAATATTAATATATTTATCTATATAAGGTTATAAGTTAATAAAGCTCTAAAATTTGTTAAATAATGCTAGAACTACGTGGAAGATTGTATTTAGCTGTAACATGAAATGATTGGCTCTACCTGGAAAGGACCAGAAGGCCTTCACAGAATACCAGCGCATTGTGAGTGTAGTGATCCGGTAACCATCTTGGATGTAACAAACCATTCCATTTTAGTCCTCAGAATCCTCCTAATTATTGGATATAAATGTAATGGAAGACAGTGATCACTTACCATCAGGTGAACTGTGTGCTTGTTAGTCACCAATAATATTATAATCAAAATTACACATTACCTGGGCAGTAACCCCAAGAGAGATAGCAACGTTAGGAAAGCAACCAATAACACCACGCATATTGGGCAGTGATATTTCCGTCAAATAAACTCGTGGAGGTGCCATGCCCATGCCGCAACCCAATCCTACTATGATTCTACCTGAATAGCAAAGAAATTCAACGTTAAGATAGAAGATCATTCGATATTTTACCATCTCAAAACTTCTTAAGCATCTGAAAAAATATTTCTCACTTATGGGTACATAAGCTTTGTTATTTCTTTATATTCTGATTCCTATAAATAAAATTCAACTCCATCTCAAATGACAGAATTTAAACGGTTTTAAAGCGTCATCGAGAACATTGATCAAGCAGTGCTTTGATGAATTGTTTGGATTAATACTACTACTACTACTTCTAGACAGACTATTTAAATTTCATCTATACTATCTAGACGGTTGACAAACCAACTCTGAGCGGAGTTTTATTACCACGCACGTAGGTTCCACGTACCACTAAAGTAGGAATAGAACATACTTCTTTCTCAAAAGTCGTTAAACTCCACCGCTGTTCCGGATGTTCATGGGCGACGGTGATCGCTTCCCAGTAGATGAGCCACTGCCTTACTTTCCCCTCTAAATCAATACTGTACTGTAACATTCATTTTAAAAATGGTATGGCTTTCAAAATGAGATTGCCTTTGTGTAAATACTTGTAAGAGAACCCTAGATCATCTTTTTCCCGTAGTTTTACTACCTAAACCGTTTAAATCTATGAATGCAAATACTCCAATCTCAAAAATACTATTTTCAATTTTTTTCCTTTTAGTGCCTGACCTAAACGCATTTCAAAAAATTCAATCGTATGTTAAGATATTAGTATTCCGTCTGATTATAAAAAGAAAATGTAATGTTTCAGACGAAAGAGGCACAGCACCAAGAAAATCTGAGCACTTTATAATTTACAATCTTTTAAAAAATGCAATTTTTTTTTACTTATAGGTAATATAAAATAACATCTGAAAACAATAGGACATGATAAAATAAGCCCAAATATAAGAAAATTTATATTTGACAAATTTAGTGCAGGACCTTACTAATGAAATGAGACACTTTTACGAGACACAGAAGACGTAGATGTCACTTCATCAAAAACATTGCCATTGCTTGAATCAACTGATGTCAAACCGTCAACCAACTCCGGAGAAACACTAAAATTCTTTGGACACTCCCCGGCCATAAAATTTGTATAACACCTTAAATACGTTTCAACGCCACTAGTTACCATGATGTCAGACTTTTCAAAATTCTCATTGCAATGTTTCTTTTACTTTAGCAAATTTTCTTACATTGTACTTTGTAAATACACAAATAAGGTTCCGAAACTTTGATACTAGAAGCGCATATAAAATGGTCTAAGTGGTCAGCCTGCCTATAATGTAGCAAAGTTCAGTATAGTTTTCTAAAGGCGTTTTACTTTTTGAAACCTGGCATTAAATTTTTGACAACACTTCAAGTGCAATTTAAATTTTCGTATCAGGATTAGTTCGTTCGCTAGATTCGTCTAATTACTTACAGTATATCCCTATCTCCCGTCCATTGAATTTCGCCAATTGATAGGTGGTGGTTGCTAGATGGTATGGGATCTTAAGCGTTTGATTAAACTTTTTTTAAAGCCACCGCGGGCTCGGCAGCAGCCATCGACGGGATTAAAGATTTAGATTTAAAGAAATTTTAGCCACTTGTTTGTGACTTTATAATGTGAAGTAGACAATATATTATATATTTCATCACAGTTCGGAAAAGAAGACTAACACATAGAAATGCAAGAGCATCATTATTAGGAAAATCTGAGACGGAACAAATTTTTAGATTGTGTCTTTTATACAATTTATAAATTAGATCCATCCCATGTCCACTTCAACTATTTGGCTGTGATACATCAAAACACATGAACACTCAGAATGAGAAAAGCAGCTGCTACAAAACTGAAATGAAATATAATTTGATACGTCAATACCTATAATTAAATCTTTGGCAGATCTTGCGAATCCGGTATAAATCCAGCCAATAGCCATGGGTATTGAGCAAAGGATTAATCCTATACGGCGCCCATACCTATCCGTCAGAAACCCGCTAATCAAATTTCCAAATAAATTCGCCAATGGTAATACACTTACTGAAACAAAAGGAGATTACTTGGAGCCGTTGAATATCAATTACCGGAAATTTTTATTTTGGTTTACTTTATTTATTTATTATTTTATTTATTTATATTATTTATTTATAATAAGAGTACATAACATTTTTAATTACAAAAAATAACATTCAGAAAACCACAGAGGTTTGTCGAGAATGTTACTTGACAATAATATTTTCAATAAAAATGTTGAGCAATACATGCAAGTACATACATTAATAACTAAAAATACTTAATCTTATTTTAATGGTATCAAAAGGTGTACTTAATGCTCGTTGACATCTACCAGCCAACCTCAAGCGTGGTAAGAAAATGTATTATATACTCATAAATATCAAACAAGCAACTTAAAATTAAGTTATAAATATTGATAAACTAGTACATACTTATAAAGGAATGAGCATAAAAAACGTAATTACGAAATACATAAATCGAGTCTTTTTCAAGGCAAAGTTTTTTCATTGCAGACGAGCAACGTGCCAGTATAAATTAAATTATAATCGCTGATTTATATGCGCAGAAAAAGGATAACATCGTGGAAATTTACAATGGTGGAGTGACCACAAGGAGTTTCGTATGGTAAGTAACCCATAGTTCTAGTGGTAGTGGGGCATTTGATCTCAGTCACTACCTATGTGCTCGTTTGTGTTTCAACATCATCAGTCATATGACTAACAATCTACATGTTTAAGAAATAAAAAAAAAAACATATTTTGAGGATATCTGGAATCTACCAAACTGCAGTGGAGCAGCGCCTCGTGGCGAATATAAATATTACTTAATATTAATAGTCCAATACTCTTTTCAGACTGGAAACTTGTGCCCAATAGTGGGATGAAAGTATTGCGCTCTATCATGATAGTAGTGAAAGGGCATTTTTTTAAATTTATGATGAAATTGATCGCTTCAACTGACAAACGTGCAAATAACCATGCGGTACGTTCCTTGTTAGATTTGGGTCACACATTTAAGTCTAAGGGTGTCGAACGAGCACACAGTTCACCTGATGGTAAGATGCTGTTGATGTTAGGGCTGCTGGCCTGTGGCTCTAACAACTTCATCGCACCTGATGGTATGTGATGTCTATTGCCTATAAATACATAAATCCGTCCTCAAGAAAGATCAAGATGCGCATACGTTATTCCTGTGATCCTAAGATGGAACGCCTGAACATCTGTAAATATTTGTCCCGAAACATGGCAACGTTACTCTGGTATTTTACGCTTTTATTATGTGAGAGTGAAGCCCTTTTCCCATTAAGCCATCACGATTAGATGCATTTGGTTTATACAATGCAAATACTCAACTCGTTTTTCGAGGATCTTAGCTTACACTTACGAGTACATTGGCTTACACCGAAAAGAAATCTCATTGGTTTAAGCAAAGCAAGCAAGGATTTACTTCTTTTATAAGCCTTATGGCTTGTTTCTATTATACGTTATAGATTTACCTCAGCTACCATATGTCATACCATAATAATGGTATTATATATGGTAATAATATGGCATAATTATCAGTAAAATATTAATTTTATTAATTATTATAATAATAACTAACCAATCCACGATTCGTCGGATATCGTAGTAATAATTTTAGGCTCAACTATTGGCAATTGTGGTATCATTATAGATGAGAAACCGAAAGCCTGACCAGTTGCTATCAAAGTTAAGTTAACAAGTATACCATAGATTAACTGTATCAACGAGGTTTTTGTCCAGAACTCCGGGTCAGGGTAATTGATGTTCAATCCATCTGTCATGTTTCCATACATTCGTGACAGCGGTAACGAAATAAACTTTCATAAAAAACTTTCATTTTTTATAACTTTTAATGTGATGAAGGAACGATATAATCACTAGTTCAGTCTTTCAGTAATTGTTAGTTATAGTTGGTTAGAAACTTCGTTTTCTTTTCGTTATTAATAAACACTCGAACACTAAACTTTTTCTTTGAAAAACTTAACTTGACAGTACTTGCTTATTAGCATAAAACGTTCTATCCATAGCTATTAATCATAGATTACACCTACATTTGATATTTTTTTTAATAAAACGGAAACAGAAGTAGAATGTACCACATGAAAAACTCTTTTTAAGCATATTTTCACATGGTGGAGTCACGCTTTTATGGAAAACTCACAAATAGCTAAAGACGATTCCTTTTAAACATATAATTGTCACAAAATTTCCTATTAAGCTAGCATTTTTTTTCAATATTTGACTTTAAACCGATTATTTATATGAATTGCTGGATATATAAATGGCCTTGTGTATTCATTATTGGCAAACTGGGCAGTGAAAACTGGTGCAAATTTCTGAGTCAGCCCCTTCATATGTATCTCTTCCTCAATAGCTGACAATATCTGAAGTAGAGTTGACCGTGATATGTTGCTAAATTCAACTCCATCTGTTTGTTTTATAGCATTTTTATCTGTAAATAATTGGAATGCCTTTTTAGCCATTTTTTACACGAACTGTATAATGTATCGCCAGGCACTTTCTCCTGTCAATAATATTAGTGTTATCTACTGAAGTATTCAACAGATTTTGTTTAGGCTTTCACCACTGCTTAAGCTAAACTCGGAAAACGATCTATATGCATAATTTCTGAACTTAAGGATTATGGTATATTGTAGAAAATAATTATGAAACATTTATATTTAATAGTATTTATTTTGAAACGGTGAAAAGAACGTATATTTCATAGTCCTAACTCATGTCAATGCCTCTGATTTGCAGATTTTTCCTTTATAAATTACTCGGTAATATTTTTGTTCAGTTTAACCTTATGTCATATTTTTGATTTAAAGCCGGTTGTGAAGATGAAATGTGTTATAAATTTATAGGTACGGTAGTAATTTTGAGGGTTCAGCGAAAAATGTAGATAAATTGGCGTACTGTGCGTTCCGTGTTGTGTACTTATGCTACAATTATGAACGTTTTTATCACTGAACAGAAAACAAACGTAAGATAATGTGAAACGCATAACTGATAATGTATATTATTATTTGAATCTCTTTTCACAAGTCTTCACTATGAAAAAATATCTCAAATTATTTACTTATTACTACTATTACTCATAAAAATTTAGCAAAGGTCATCAATCAAAGTCTGTACCAACTGTAACACTGTATCAATCACAAGATATTCCTGATGGTAGACTTAAATGCGGCTGGCAATATGGTGTAATAAATAGATGTTATAGCAAAGTTGTCTCCGTGCTCAGAAGCTCATGTAGTCCCTTCCAATGCACCTAAGGTGGCCATTGAGGGTTTCATAAACTTAAGACAACGTTAAGTGTACTACTTAATGCTGTCTTTTGAAGATTTCTCCCCGACAACATTATGAAACAAGGGTATACTGCATAAAGTAATATTATATTTTACCTGATTTCACTTTAATTATTTCGTTCAAACTAGCTTCGCACGTCCAGTATACTAGTAGGAAACATAATAGCTTTATTAGTAAATGCATATTCCATTCAATTTAAGAGAAATATTTACAAATTGAAATTGTAAGCAACGATAAGTGTGCGAATGGTTGAAGCAAACTGAACACAACTGCCAAGTGTAATAGTAACAATAGACGATACAAAGTTTTATTTTAGGTAATAATCAACCGCGATATTAATGTAAGATATTTATAATTTATGGTGAACAAAATAGGAAATGTGACGTCTATTTCAAGGGCTGCTCACCACTCTAGTACAAGCTTTTTTGCTCTTTCTCTTTTAGTACATAATTGCACTTCTTGGAAAATTTACTAACCACAAATCACCACACTGTGCCTATGTTTTATTTAGTACAATGTCGGTCACCCCAATCTAGTGATACTGCAACGCATTGATCTCATCAGCAATTACCAGAAAATATCGCGACAGTCAAAATGGTAATATTTCCATAATTATACTTATGATACGAATGATAAATTAAACAACATTTAATATTTCTTTCATTTATTCAAACAACAACGTTTCTTATATTTAATTTCGCAAACTGACTTTCACATTATAAATGCTTCCAAGTAATTTGAGACAATGGTAACTTCAATGTATAACTCTTCGTTAATTTTATTAACAGTAAGCTGCCTTTCAAAAATGCAGTATGTATTTTTTTATTTATAATAAATTATTAGTTATCTACAAATATTTATTATATAAATAATTAAAGTTATTTCATAATTATATCTACAATTATTGTTAAATGGCACTAACTTTACAAAACACTGTTAATCACTTTCATTGATCAAACATATTTTTTTTTAAATCTAAATCTAAATAAAATGTAACATCTCTCATAATACTTTCAAAAAATATACGAATATATTTTATATTCGAACAATAATATCCTAGTGCCATAATTTTAACTTTATTGAATTATGTAATTCCTTGGAAATATATGTATGAAATTATTCCTGTAAAACTTTTTTAACTGCCCATATCTTTTTAATCATTTAACTGTTTGTTATTTGTATCGTGGAATCTGTTGCCATATAAGTCCTTATAATCTCTTTCTAGTAATACTATATAGAATTCGAAAATATATAAATATAAAAATATCTGTTTAAAAACTTTACTGGTAATTGATACGATGTGATTGTATAGCTCAAATCAAAAATGTAAATCCTTATTATGAAGATCTAAATATTTTGTAAATTATCACTTTCGTTTAATGTTTAAGTGAAATGTAAATCTAAATTGTAAATATTTATTAATACGACGGTTGTACTTCCAGTTCTATATTATTTATCACAGAGCATATTGTATGTACGTTCAAGGCAGTTCTGTCTGTGTATTGTTCTTTTTTAACGTCTTTGTCCTTCCGCAGAAGTAGTCCTCTATCTCTTGCAGCGTCTTACCTTTCGTCTCCGGTAAGAATATGTAGAAGAATATTATTCCTGAAATTATTAATTAATGAGTCATTACGTTTTCCCTTTGAGATGTAAGTTTTTTCAATTATCGTGTAATCTCTTTACTAGTGAAGTGAGTATTAATATATCGCAATCACAGTAGAATCTTATTTTATTTACTATGCAATAATTAGATAGTGTTTCAGATTTTTTAAGTGTCTATAAGCTGATAGTAAATATATCTCTCGCCGTACAGCTAGCACAAATGTTGATAAATAAGATTTATCATAAATAAGAGTCCGAATAAGAATTGTGCTAATTATGCAGTACACTAACACCGTCTCCAGTCTATCGTCGTCTCTATGGTACATAATTAAAGGGTTTAACAAGAGGTTTGGCAATCACCGTTTCATCACCAATTATTTATTACAAGAGTCATAAATTCACCACTCCTGAAATATTAACTGTAAATAAAACTTTAGTTGTGTAAACACACTTACCAGCTAACGACATAGTGCCGTACAGAGCAAAAGCTCCATAATCATTCAAAGAAGACTTGAGGAAAGGGAACGTCTTGACCACGGAGAACACCGACATGTGGGCCGCACAAGTCGTCATGCCTCCGACTATTCCACGCACCTGAGAACAAACGAGGAAACCTTATTTACATATTCAATGATTTGAAGCTTCAATAGCTCAATAGTTTGGGTTACAGTCTACAAAACTTCAGGTCGTAGTTACTATTGTCGTGAACCGTCTCCTAGCCATGCATTTAAGCTCGGCTGAAGTGGTTAACCGGAAGGTTGGAATAAAAATCAATGCTGGGATTCTTTCTTTTAAAAAATAAATAAAAGTATGTACATATAACTGAAATAGAGATGACCTATTGCTATAACCACCAAAAGTTCACATCACAAGATTAGATAACAATATCGGAAACATTATACATAACAGGAAACACCGAATTTCCACGCCTGATAGGCAGAGGACTAATTTAATAGCAAATTGTAAGTATCAAAAATTGCATAATTTACAAATACAGTTATTGAGCGACGTGATTGGACATATTCATAAATTGATAAATTTAAAATGTAGAGCGACGTCGCAGCTTGTTCTGCCTCAACCGGGGAAGGACACATCCTCGAAGAATACTAGCGTGGAACAGCAGCTTATAGCTGCTGCACTTTTTGATGCTTTGTGCAGGAATTTGAATATCCCATTACAGGTAACGAACCATTCCATATCAGTCCAGTGGGATGACAACGTATGCATTGAATGCATACACCGATGCATCCCATCTCGATTCTCAGGGGTGACTGCGCATATGTTCGAGTAAATATCATGGGCCGCAGTCATTACTACTGTCTATCTACCGTGGTGTGTTGTTGTTTATATAATACTTTAATATTATTTAATGTTGACATGAAAAGAGCTAAAATATTTAATATATGTTTCGTAATAACTAACTACAGTTTTCAAGTTTTTAAATTGAGAAATAAAAAGTAAACATAATCACCTGTGTAGGATACACTTCACCAATCATAACCCAAGGTACAATCAAATATCCCAGGGTACAGGCGATCATGAATAAGTAAATACTGGCAACTGGGATCCAAGAGTTTGTGGGTGGTATGTTGTTCTCCTTCCAATAGTGCACGTGGTACATATACACTGATAGGACTATCATGGTCGAACCACAACCAACAGCTGTAAAAGAATTATGTAAGGTCAAACAAAGGTTCAGGAAATTTCTTCTTTTAAATCTGCGTAAAGATCAATAAGCAAAGGTTCAATACAGATATACGACAGATTTCAAAATTTCATGACAGAATTCAAAATTCCATGACAGAATTCAAAATTTTATCCTCATCAACTCGATGGTTAGCAATTCCCCACTGTACGCTTCACGCGAAATTTCCTGCCATGTAGCCAGCATTGTAGCATTCGCTGTAGCCAGCGGTGTTTCCGAAGCGATAAGACTTAGGGATTTGAACCTCTGTAACTACTGTGGTGTTGTGGATGTTCATGGGCGACGGTGATCACTGACCATTAGGTGGGCGGCACGCTCGTTTGCTGCCTATATTATAAAAAATATATACAATTTATATCTGCAGCATAACTTTGCTGTATTTCGTATCCGTTATTCTCCGCGTTACAATCAAAGGCCATGTTCATTTTGAATATTTAATGAGGATGGATGTAGATGTCGTTGGTGGCAGTCATCACTCACATCACGTGAACAGAATAATCATTTGTCATCTCTAATATTATATAAAACAATTTAATTAGGCCGTTTTATTACTTATTAAAGTAAAATACATTTAATGTCAATAAAGAAAAATAAGGTACCGAAAATTGTACCTTGAGCAACTCCATTCTTACTAGTATGTATAGGAATTTTATATACTATATATGGTGATACCCAAGGGCAACGTTGGTTACTTTATTGCGATATTTAAATTAGAAACAAAAACACGAAAAGAGAAATTTGAGTTTACTAATTTAGTGGGCTTTGCCATCGTTGATTGCATTGAACACCAGGCTTTGTTGAACACAAGAATTTGTTTAAGCATAGGCTTATGAATAATATAAAAAAAATCAAATAATTAATTATGTTCACTCCCTGCGAGTTGCTGCTTTAATATTAATACTAACCTGAGACAAAAGTAAGCGTCCTACGACCACATTTCCTGCATAAAATACATCCAACCACAGTGAAAATAACTCGTATTATACCCATCGATATTGTTAACCAGTATTTATCCAAAGAGGCTCCTGACGCCTGTTAAGAAAAAATACAAAATTAGAGCATTAAACGTAAACATCTTGTACAAATTAAAACATCATAAATATCAAGTGTATAAAGATTTCATAAATATTCATTACATTAATTGAAATACAAATATTTTAGTTACTAGGTGTAACTAAAGTATTTGTATTTCAATTAAATTATTAATTCCTTTTCAAAATTACGAAAAATAAATAAATATTTAATAATATTTTTTAATATAGGTTCAAGCGAAAAGAAATATTTTGAACAAGTATATGATAAAAGTGTACAAATATCTATTAAATTTCTAAAAAACTTTTGAATCACCAACGGCAACGGTTTAAGGCACGGTCTGCAAAACTAACCGTGGTATCCGCCATTTGACATTTATTGTGAACATCTAGCATAATCATTTAAATTAACAATAACATGAAAGTTATATTAACAGCATTGCTAAAATTCTTTAAATATGTTCAAATAGGAAATTAGAATATCGACATCGTTAACGACCAGGAGGACATTCATTATCTATAAAAAATACCTCGAAAACTTCCACGGCGTAGAAAGTTATGGTGTTTACGCCACACCACTGGTAAATGAAGAAATATAGCGCTAGAATTGCAAACGGCTTTAACGCTGACGGGGACATTAAAGCTTTTAAAACTTCTTTAGGCGTTTTTAATCTGTGGACAGTAAAATATTTTATTTAGTAGACGCAAACTTAGGTAATATTACAAAGTATAGTTATTAACAAACTGTCTTATCAGTTCAAAAAATTTTAAACTAACCTATTTGTTAAAGTATAGAACTAAATGAAAACAAATTTAAACTTCGTAGTTTAGTTAATAAATTAATAAAGAGGAATCTATTAAGGAGGCATAATTTTAACAAATGTATGAAATTAACAAACATCGTGTTAAAATGAAATAAGGAATAGTACAATTAGTATTGTATTTAAAAATATTATTTTAGTCAAGTCAAGCTACGAGTATATGGAGAGTAAGATAAAAACATTATATAATTTAACATTAATGTATGATACGACATACACGCAGATTGTGGGTAAAACTCCTTTATAAATTAGTAACATAATAAAATTAAAACAATAAAGTGACGTATAAATTATAATATAAATACTAACCGTCACAAGGAAGATATCTAAATATTTACCGATATTACGAATCACGAATCAATTTGAACTACAATCGTGATTCTGTAATTCCATAAATTGTTAATAAGTAATAAACAATTATTTGCTATAAGCCTTGTGGCATAACGTTATGTAAGATAGCAAACACATGACTTTTATAACGACAATTTATTTATTAAAGATTATATAAAAGCCTTTTCAGGTTTCTTAATATTTTACACTGTAACATCTGCTTCGTGGGATCTGCGTGTTAAACCCAGGTTCAACAAGACGAGGAAAACTAAGTGAGTAAACACTTCTATAAAATCTAACTGCACTTGTGAGGACTAATGCCTCGACACCAGTAATAAGATTCTTCGGATCCCTACACTCACAAGACCAAAACACGCAGCATTATTCTATAAGGGCGTGGTCCTTCCCGTGTCGAGCCAACCCATCCGTGTTTTAGCCAAAAATTAGACTCAGCGTGATTCTTTCAATATGATAAGGGTCATACCTATTTTTGGCAGGTTATAACAATATAAATTTTCCAAATGATGGAAATGTCCAAGTATAAGCCAATATTTTTAATAAACGCTGAAGCTTGTTACATCAGTAAAAGCTACAAATAAATATTACAGTTATTGTTTTATAAATTATAATAAATGTCATTAAAATGTTCGATACATACGGTTCTACATGATTCTTTTCTTTGAAAGCGATCATTCGCTGGATCTCTTCGTTCACATTGTAAGTGGACCCCCTTAGTTTAGTCAGTGAGCTCTCCGCTCTCTCCCGTTTATCTTGAGTGAGGAGGAAATTTGGTGATTCTGGTATTAATATCATGCCCAATAAAGATATAACTGGTATTATGGCACTGACGGCTGCGAGGATATTCCATGACGTCACACTGCCTATCACGTACTGCAAGAGTAGAATAAATATGATTAATTAATATAAACTTTCAGTAAGCATTACGAAATGTTCTAATAACCTTATATAATAATGTATAGTTATTATTTAATAGTTAAAACAAAGAGACTCTATCACAAGTGCAATATGCGTCATCAATTAGTCTCATAATTATCAGCGATCTAAACGTCACGATATTCTCTGTTTTTTTTTAAGTATTAGGGGTGAAAAACGAGCACACATTTAACCTGATAGTAAATAGTGACTGGCCAATGTTATCTACCTCTATTATAAGAAAATATTGAAAATACATCATATGTGGAGACATACTGTAAGGCATTCCATCATATTTCTCTTGGGTGAAACGGCATTTCCCTTATGATTTGTTATTGCCGGTGAATGAAAAAATCATAGGTTGCTGGAATTGAACTGAAAACTGGAAGCAACCTATGATTTTTTCATGAAGAGTGCGCTCGTTTATCATACCTTTATTTATTAAAAATTTTACCAATATAAATATTTTTTAGTATATTACGTTGTATAAGTCTTTAATGACCGGCCCTAATAAGGTAATATAATCTTTTACACTAATCAGTTTTTTCACTTATTTTGCCTGCGTAAAAAAAAATATCCTTGGTATCGGCCTTTCATTAGTCACGTTGCTTATTTCTAACTGCACCATGAAGGGATCAGCACGATCGATGTAAGACCACAATCTCACAGAATACCAGCGTAAAAAAATATCATATGAGTGACTGTGTCATTGTGTCATTATATTTTTTATTAATCATTCACTGCCTTAATTTGGAAAACAAAATTTCCCCTCTAACACAAATATTTGTTTCGAGTAAACGATTATAATGAAGCGTATGCAAATATTGAACAAAGTCGTGGATAAAGACGTTGTATATAAAATTAGCAAGTCTTATCACGAGTGTATCTTATATTTCGACGTAACGAGCACCCAACAAACAGGTGTTGTTCTCAGCTTGTTACTGTTTGCACGCGGTGGCAATTCTAATTTTAACCATATCAACATTTGCCTTATAATTATCGGTTATCTAACCGTCACGATATTCTATGACCAGGACATAGCGTAAAAAAAAATGTTAATAGTGGAAAACATTTAACAGTGATAGGGCTATACTGAAGTTTGTTTCTAATTGCAGCTGGGTTAGCTCGACCGGGATAGGACCACGCATAGACAAAATACCAGCGTAAAATAGCCGCATAATGCTACTGTGTTTCGTCTGGTGAGCGTAGGGATCCGGAGACCTTTATTACTGGTGACGAGTCATTCCATCTCAGTCCTCAAGGGTGACAACGCAACTGCATTATGATTCCTTGTCAGGATAAATGTAGATGTCATGGGCTGCAGGAATCACTTGCCATTAATTGAACTGTGCTCGTCTGTTACTCTCAATGTAATAAAAAAAATACCTTTTAATGCCGTCCATATAGAATCAATAAACAATAGGGAAGAAAGATTCTTTAAATCTTAAAGAGTACGCCGCAGTGATTATGATGTATGGAAAAGACTGTAATTATCCGGTATTGTATATATATATATATATATATATATATATATATATATATATATATATATATATATATATATATATATAAATATGTATATATATATATGTAATTTTAAATATATTTGTATTTATTCATGTTTATATTTTTGTTTTATAGTTTATCTAAATGTATATATATATTATTTTATTTAGTATTATAAATTCTTAAGATAATACATAATGATATGTATATATAATTTATAAATTTATAATTCTTCTGTCCCTACCTTGATTTCTCTGAACCCTCCCAAGGTTGACTGGTAGATGGCTTAGGCATTAAGTCCGCCTTTGTGCATATGTTAGTTGTACAAAAGTTTATAAAAAATAAATAAATAAATAAGTATGTTATGTATACTATCATAAGGAACTATGACTTATATAACATTGCACGTAAGTAGAATACATACATGAGCCATCGTTGTTTTCATTAACTAACTCTGTTAATTCAATTTTTATAAAAGCCAACATCATAATTGGTTAGTTGGCTTACCACTATACCACCTGATGGCAAAAGGCTATTGACTCATTGCTTAAAGATATCTAATTCCGAAATATTACACACAAAAAAATGTTATAAACAAAATATGTGCTAATTAAAATCTGTTGTCACATTTTATATTTTATCTGTCTACATAAATAACTTGTGAATAATAAATTTTAATTGTGAATAAATTAACCAAATGCCGAAATTTAAAACTATTTTTTCACCTCTTTAACCATAACATTCTGCTGTTTTGGTTACGTCTTTTTGTGGTTGACAATGTTTAATAGTTCCACACAAATAGCATTACGCTTAACTAAAAACAAAGCTTATTCTTAACAACTGACTGATTTGCATTTTAAATTTTTAAAGTATTTTTAAGGTATAAGTTGTTTGTAATTTTTACACCACATTTATACATAAACGTAAAGAACCGTGGTAGCTCAGTGTCCAGGTGCTTGCTTTAAATTTCACGGTATGCGTGCATAGTAAGTTCAACCCCCGAACCGCAGCAGTGAAACTACTAATTGCAAATTTTTTTTTCGTATTATTTTCCGACGCCGCCAAGCACGTGGTAAATGAGCACATTGAACTCGGTTTGCTCGCGTACCGTGAATTTAAAACGAGCGCTTAGACTTAATCTGCATCGGCTAAGCTTATTAATCATGAAAATGTTTTCTTTCACCGCCGTGCTTATTTACTACATGAAAAATTAACACCTAAAATTGCATATTTTGTTATAAAACAGTTTGATAAACGTGGCATTCATAACGATTATTATCTTAACATTAAATTACAGAAATGATTAATAATTTACGACCGAATCAATTAAAAATAATATCATACTTCTGCATACTGGAATAACTTTTAATAATAATAAATATTGAACCGTTAAAGGTTATCTCCTTATTGGTTCCATTAATGTTCTAAATATACCATTACATTCTATATATAAACATAATTAATTGTGACATCTAAATTTAATCATCATACTTGTTATTTTATATTTATTTGATAAGCAATTAGGCAATAATTTATTGATTATTTACTCTAGAATAATCTCAATAAAATTCTAGATGAATAATCTATTTTTAAATTTTTTTTAAATTTTATTGTCAACTGTTTGACGACTATATAAAATATATTTAGAGATAAAAGTTATCACGCATCCAAAGTAAAAAGCCTTCTATGCTGTTTGAAATGATTAACGCCAATGCAGCTTCGTCCCCGTTATACAGATCAATAATCTGATCCTACTGCCGTAGCGATAACAGGACATTCATTAAAGGTTCCCAGTAAATGTATATTTTTGTTCAGATGACAATTAAATCATTGTTGTAACAATTTCAAATATTTACTATATATTCCACCGACCTGAATTAAAACCCCAGTGGACACACCGACCGACGCGAGCGCCCCCAGCATCCCTCGTAGATGAGGTTGCGAGACTTCGCAAGTGTACACCCTGGCCGGAGCACCGACCATACCAGACCCGAAGCCGATTAATAACCTACCTGAAATCATATAATCCTTATATAGCAAATCAAATAGAAAAATATTATATTTATATAACATATTACACACCACGAAAAAATCCACACGTAAAAAAAGTCGAAAAAATTATAAAAAAAGTAGAGGCAATGGTGCATTAGCACAAAGTTTTCACCGATAAAGCCTGCGTAAGAAATTACATGATCGCTTAATATCTGTTCAATATATCGTTTTACCATCAAATCTCTAAATGTGGCACTAGTTTCGATTGTCTTCTATTTCTAAATTGTAATGTCTCGCAAGTGTTTTGTTATCTTTAGAGAAATAATAAAGATCTTAAACCATAAACCATATACATATGTCCTTACCAATATAAATCATAGGAACATTTTGAGCGCATGCAATCAGAATCCAGCCGAGTATAAGAGGCACCTCTGTGATGATGAGCGTCCGCCTCCTGCCAATGGAGTCCATGAGGTAACCACTCAGTATACATCCTATCGGGGTGCCAGCCGCACTTAAACTAGCTGAAACCAAAACGCATTTATATTACAATGGTGACCAACTGATCGACTCTAGCTATAATTACATTTACCAGTTGAATGGTAACAAATGAAAACATCGAAACAGATAGAAGTTTGTTCTAATTAAACAAAAAATGGATTCTAGCATAATGATGGATAAATAGAAGTACATTATTCCTGTAAAATAAAATTATTTAAGCTGTTTATCCCTTTATCTTCTTGCAGTGCTATTTAAGACACTACTTCTTAAACATAATCGACCCGTCATAAAATTAAATCACACGATCGGCTTGCCAAGTGTTACCCAGCTTCTAGTTTTAAAAACCTTACAGGCGAAGGTACAATGTGCCAGATTTCATTCATATTTTTTTAAATGGTCATACTTGTGCAGTTGACCATTTTGAGTATCGATCGATTAGTGAGTTTAACTACTATGCAGAACTCCATGACAAACTGAGTTATATATATGAATATTTGCGTGATAATATATGACGTCATTAAAGCTGACGTTAACGCTACGTTAGTAAAGCTATATTTCTTATATATGGAACAAAAAGCATAAATTGTGGTGCCTACACACGAGTTTTATAACTGATTCAAGTTGTCGTAGCTAACGTAGATAATCGCCGCACACGTGTATCTGACGTAGCGGACACATGCTACGTCAGTGGTTGCCACTTTCTACTTGCAAGTGTCACTGCCAATATTGGGTATATTATTTATATATATACAAATATTTATTTCTACTATAATATTACTAGTAATTATTTTTTATACTTATTTTGGTATTTGCTACGGATCAGCTAGCTGGATGTCCATAAGACTGCTGGAAGAGCCATAAGACTTGTAGATAGCCCATAACCGATGCAAAAAAGAAAAGTTCTCGATTGGCAACCTCGGGGTCACCGCAGTGTGTAGGGGGACAATAACGTGGCAACCTATGCAAGTTTTTTTTTTATTGCATTAAGAGTAACAAACGAGCACACAGTCCACCTGATGTTAAATGATTCCTGCGGCCCATGACATCTACATTCATCCTTGACAAAGAATCATAATGCAGATGCGTTATCACCCTTGAGAACTGAGATGGAATGCCTCGTCTCCAGTAATAAAGGTCTCCGAATCCCTGCACTCACCAGACGAAACGTAGCAACATTAAGCTGCTATTTTACGCTGGTATTCTGTGAGGACGTGGTCCTACCCTGGTCAGGCTGACCCATTCATTCTGCAGCTAAAAACAAAAACAGTTAGAGTGTAGTGTAGCTCTACCACTAGTCTGCGGGACGCCAGTATTGTGATTTGTGGCAGTGTGTAAGCAAGGCCAATTTTCAGCAGTAGAGTACTGACAAGTTGAGTATAAAAATGAAAATCATGCACACAATTTAACTGATGGTAATTGATTCTTACGGCACCCAATAAGGAATTGTAATGCAGATACGTTGTCACCCCTGAAAACTAAGAAGGAATACCTCGTCACCATTAATAGTATCTCCGGATTCCTATACTCATCAGACGAAACATAGTTGCTGGACGCTGGTATTCTCTATTCCTACCCCGGTCTAGCCGACACATTAAATGCCGTAGCTAGAAACAAATTACTTTTTTATGTATTGAACGATTAATTAATCAAGAAATTGTTGTTCTTGGAAGTTCCTCCCCAACGTTTTAATAGTTCAGTTGAAGCAACCAGAACCGTAGCTTACCCTCAAACGAAGTTATTGTTTCTATTTTAAAAATTACCGACAGCCTAATATCATTACCGCCTATGACTGAAGCCGGTCGCCTATGTGCGGTGAGCCTTGTCATATTATAATCTTTATACATTGTGTATTAATTATTTTTCAATATATTTTAGCTCCTTAAATTCACTTTGCCTTAATATGCTAAAACAAATAAAAATATCGTCTAATTTAAGATTAATTAATTAACAGCTTACTTAATAATTAACGTCTAATCACATAATAATACCAATTGAGTGAATCGAATAGCTAATAACTATAATAAGCGTATCATTAACATTGATAAATTTCTAATACCAACGCGTTTTAAATAAGAAATTATCAACTTGGATGTTTTATGGCATTATCAGATAGGTAGCCCAGAGTAGAGCGACACGCTCAGTTTATGTGCGCTTTGTGTAAGTAAGAGAACCACAAATAACCAGCTCACGGACCCCCCAGTTCCGTGAGCCCTGTGTCCGATGAAGCTGTAAGAGCCGCATATGCTAACAGCATCAACATCAACAGAATCTAGGTGTTATATAAATTTTATATTGACAAAAAACAAATATTCAAGTGTTGTTATGTTAAGGATGAGTGTATCCTAGGAGTACATAAATAAAAAATGATAGTTTTTTATTGAGAATAACAAACCAACATATATGTAGATATGTAGTTCACCTGATTGTGATTCCTGTGGCCCATGATTCATCCTTGCCACGGAATCATAATGCAGATGCGTTATCACCCTTGAGAACTGAGATGGAATGCCTCGTCTCCAGTAATAAAGGTCTCCGAATCCCTGCACTCACCAGACGAAACGTAGCAACATTAAGCTGCTATTTTACGCTGGTATTCTGTGAAGGCGTGGTCCTACCCCGATCGAGCTGACCCATTCATTCTACAGCTAGAAATAAACTGCAGTGTAGCTCTACCACTAGTCTGCGGGACGCCAGTATTGTGATTTGTGGCAGTGTGTAAGCAAGGCCAATTTTCAGCAGTAGAGTACTGACAAGTTGAGTATAAAATGAAAATCATGCACACAATTTAACTGATGGTAATTGATTCTTACGGCACCCAATAAGGAATTGTAATGCAGATACGTTGTCACCCCTGAAAACTAAGAAGGAATACCTCGTCACCATTAATAGTATCTCCGGATTCCTATACTCATCAGACGAAACATAGTTGCTGGACGCTGGTATTCTCTATTCCTACCCCGGTGTAGCCGACACATTAAATGCCGTAGCTAGAAACAAATTACTTTTTTATGTATTGAACGATTAATTAATCAAGAAATTGTTGTTCTTGGAAGTTCCTCCCCAACGTTTTAATAGTTCAGTTGAAGCAACCAGAACCGTAGCTTACCCTCAAACGAAGTTATTGTTTCTATTTTAAAAATTACCGACAGCCTAATATCATTACCGCCTATGACTGAAGCCGGTCGCCTATGTGCGGTGAGCCTTGTCATATTATAATCTTTATACATTGTGTATTAATTATTTTTCAATATATTTTAGCTCCTTAAATTCACTTTGCCTTAATATGCTAAAACAAATAAAAAATATCGTCTAATTTAAGATTAATTAATTAACAGCTTACTTAATAATTAACGTCTAATCACATAATAATACCAATTGAGTGAATCGAATAGCTAATAACTATAATAAGCGTATCATTAACATTGATAAATTTCTAATACCAACGCGTTTTAAATAAGAAATTATCAACTTGGATGTTTTATGGCATTATCAGATAGGTAGCCCAGAGTAGAGCGACACGCTCAGTTTATGTGCGCTTTGTGTAAGTAAGAGAACCACAAATAACCAGCTCACGGACCCCCCAGTTCCGTGAGCCCTGTGTCCGATGAAGCTGTAAGAGCCGCATATGCTAACAGCATCAACATCAACAGAATCTAGGTGTTATATAAATTTTATATTGACAAAAAACAAATATTCAAGTGTTGTTATGTTAAGGATGAGTGTATCCTAGGAGTACATAAATAAAAAATGATAGTTTTTTTTTTCTTTATTGAGAGTAACAAACCAGCATATATGTAGATATGTAGTTCACCTGATTGTAAGTGATTCCTGTGGCCCATGATTCATCCTTGCCACGGAATCATAATGCAGATGCGTTGTCACTCTTGAGGACGGAGATGGAATGCCTTGTCACCAGCAATAAAGGTCTCCGGATCCCCACACTCACCAGACGAAACTGCAGCATTATGCTACCATGTTACGCTGGTATTCTGTGAAGGCGTGGTCCTACCCCGATCGAGCTGACCCATTCATTCTACAGCTAGAAATAAACTGCAGTGTAGCTCTACCACTATAGTCCTCATAGTGTTAATCCTTTTAGATCCTTTTTAACTCGCCTACAATACGCGATACCGTTGGAGTAATAAACACAGGTTGTGTTTTATATTATTCATATAATGTATTTTACTTTCATTCAATTCATATGAAATGAAATGATTCAAGACGTTGAATAGCGAATTCAAAACAAAGTTGCTCAACTATTATTTATGTTTACGCGAATACTGTATGTACGTATTAAGTTAAATTATTTATAGGAATTTTATCGCGTAAATTATAACTCTATACTCTGACGTTTCGAGTGCTTTACACTCGCTAATGGTCACGGTTGGGAATGAGACGTTTCACGTCCTGACGTCATAGTTAACCAGATCTCCCGAACTACTATCAGCTTTTTCTTATTTATTTTTACTTCGATCTACGCAGAAATAGCTTACGCAGCTTGAGCAGTCTTACGGTGATATTGGTATTGATTTAGGAACACACGGAACGTTGGGACTTAAAAATCAAACGCGACAGAAGTAAAATTTATTACATAATACTTTATATATAATACTAAATTTCGCAGTCTGTACTCTATAACATGCAGCATATTATTAGCGATATAAAGTCCAACAGTAAACAAATAAAAGTTGACACCTTTTGTTGCCTACAATGATAATCGTTGTGACCCCACATCAACCATGTGTTGGTTGACTACAAAGTACAAATATTGTTGATATGATATCAGGACATTGACCGATAACGCCCACCAACGAAACCAGGATAATGGACTGGCGAAAGAGATAAAGTATTAACAAACACAATAATATAGTATTATTTATAACAGACATTATAAATGGCGTCTCTTCCTAATTTTCTAATCTATTAAAAAAAACTTTTTAAAAAAAAGTATTGACTATATTTACATAGAACCTTCAATTAGTGTAACAGCATAACTCGCACACAGGTCAACTTCTTATTCGTAGACTTCTAGTCTTCGATTTTTTTTTCTCAGACGTGCATACTTTGTCACTATGTTTTCCTTAATCGTCGAGCACGTAGGAATTAGCATTTAAAATTGCAACTAACGGGGTCATTGGTGCCGGTACATATCGAAGAGAGATTGCACACGACCGTAATATTTCTTCAAAAGTTTTATGTGATCGCTTACAGACCTTTGATGAGAATCTAGATCTATCTAAATAAGTAGTAATCCCGTGAATTAAATATATGGCTGCTGCGTCGCGAGTGCTGGATTCAATTCTCAGTTGAAAAACAATATTTTTATATCAGAAATTCTGTATGTCAGCTTCTTTTTCTTTCTTACTTAACATGTATATCGTTTTTGGTAAGTGGCTACGAGTGAGTGCCTTTGTATCTCTTGCACAGTTGATGACAGCTCTTTATAAGCATTTCGTATCGCATGAGTGTCATCAGTATCTAAGGGAATATTATTTACAAGCATAAAAGGTATAACTATAATATGAACATACCGATCCAACTAGCTTCATTCTCAGTTATGTGAATGCTGGAGTCTGGACTCTTTAACTGCGGCAGCGCTGTTGCCGAGAAACCGAAGGCCATTCCCGTGTTCACCGTCCCTATGTTGGCGATAAAAGAAGCCAGCACCTGTTTGAAAGCCTTCCCTCGGCCAGCTTTAACGGGTTTCTGCGGAATTGGCGTCTTTGTGATGATCGCGGTGTTCCCATTCTTGATGAACGGTATTGAATCCTTCCTGTAGAAGATAAGAAAACGTTTACGTCATTTTGAAATATTCACAATCGCAAAAAAAAATCTATGGCTAAACAGCCTTCCATATTATTGGTGGTGACAAATGAGCACACACAGTTGACATACAGACTTGCAACGTTGGCTTGCCTCTGTTAAATATAGATACAAGTTATCTAGATGAACTCTAACGGAATATAATCATTATCTTCCATTAGAGTACATTTAGATAACTTTCATCTATTGAGGCATTCTTACGTAATTCGTTTTACTACAAGAACGAATAAATCGGCATTTTGATGAAATTATGATGACAGAAAAGTATACATTTCACCTAAAGGTAAATGGTTAATGTAGTGCTAAGACAGCAACATCTACCTTAGATGAGACATCGTGATGGAATGGGTTTATCACCCTTGGGGAATACGAAGGACTTCTCTGTCAATAATTGTTTCCTTACCCAAACAGTGCCCTACGAGTCTATAATTTCGGCTGACGTCTAGTTTTAAGCTCATTACACAATTTGTTTACAGCGATAAATTCGGAATTAATATAAAGAAATTACAAAAATGCTTCATTGTTGTAATGCAAGAACTCGATTACATACACTAAACAAACACCTTCTCGCAGCTGCTCTATCCTCGTTTGTTTAGTACATTCATTGAATAATTTATATTTATATTCATTCATATTCATTTAGACTAAACAGTTTATTGTTACCGAGAACACGTCCAGTCAGGGTTATCGATGTTTAGTGATAATGGGGTGCATTTCAACGCACAAACGCTCATTGTCTTCGATAAGCAATAGTGGTTTTCAAAGTAAAGATGTGTATTTGGAAAATTGTCTTAATATAGAAAATAAACACCAACAATAAAAAATATAGAATACTAGAGAAGAGGTAACATTATAAAAATTCCCAATACCCGCTAAGCTTTAAGTTTACTAGGAGATAGTTCACGATAATAATCTAATGGTAAATTTGTGCCTACGATGGAAATTTGTAGATTGTACCCT
Source organism: Teinopalpus imperialis (assembly GCA_029286865.1). Lineage (NCBI taxonomy): Eukaryota > Metazoa > Arthropoda > Insecta > Lepidoptera > Papilionidae > Teinopalpus > Teinopalpus imperialis. The sequence goes on from JAGSMU010000026.1 coordinate 11,033,271, forward strand.
AAACCATAAGCTATTGATGCGTCAATGTTCTTAAGATTAAAGTTTCGTGAAGAAAGTGATTTGTTGCAAATTATATCTAAAATGATGGACACAAAAAGTCTATCAATAATAATTATTATCATTATTTATTTTAGGGACTATTTATATATATAAATTTACATAAGAGTGAGATCTCTCCTAACCTTACATGTATCCGATTACTCTGGGACTATCCCAGTAATCATACGAAACGTTAGCGATAGTATACTATAAACGTACTAAATATACTATACTACAGCGTGGTTCTTATCGGGTCGGACAAATCTATTAGATTTGTAGCTTTAACGCGATACAGCGTGGTTCTTACAGGGTCGAACAAATCTATTAGATTTGTGGCTGTAACGTGAGTTTCATATTATGTTTTACCTAATATGATGATTTTTGTTAAGTATTTTTTTTAAATATATTAGTATTGCTATTAATAATACTAATATTCCGGTTAACCACTACAACTAAGCTGAAAATGCTTGTGCTAGGAGATGGTTCACGGCAATAGTCTAATGGTGGATTCGAACCTACGACCTTAAGTTTCGCAAACCCTAAACCATTAGGCTATTGATTATACTCCCATGTGTCTGAAATGTTCAATAAGAATGTAATGTAACAGGTGAATTGTGACTTCTTTTGTCACCATTTATTTATATTTGTTTATATTTATTTATTTATAATATTAAAACTGATAAACGAGTATACAGTCCACCTGATAATTTGCGGTCCATGACATCTACATCTTGTCCGGGTTCATCGATTATGAGATGGAATACCTCGTTACCTATATAATTGAGTCTCCGTAGCCCTACTCTCATCATAAGAAACACATCAGTACTATGCTGCTATTTCACGAGGATATACTGGGAGGACGGATAAAACAAGCTGGCCTCTACCATTAAAAATATATCATAATTGCGATAAATTAAAAAAATAAATGTCATTATTCATTTCTCTAGTATTCAAGAAAGTATCAGTTTCAAGAAGATATAGAAATTGGGCGAGGTGATTAAATAAAACACCTACACCTACACCCCACGACGCATAAAATTAATTACTGTGCTTAACTAAATCAAATAAACACTAAAAAAGTATGAACGATAGCAATTTATGTAATTAGATGTATCTCGATTGAGGTTACGTAAATTGTCTATTGTTAAATAATGGTTATTGAGACAAATTGCACTAGAAAAAGCGGTAAAAAATGCTGTGCGATGGCATTGCGAACGATACTGATCTATTTTTAATTTTAAAAAAATATCTAATGCAAAATAAAAAATACAAAGTATAACTAAAAAAGTGGAATCTAACTAAATGAGAGCCAAGAACCGAAGCTCTTGTCAATGCATTTGTACTGTTGTTCCTCGTCTAAGGGTTGATGTGTGGTGGGTGTAGGTTTTGAGTTGCAATTAGAACTTTGTGCTAGTTAGTCATCTGATATATTATAAAAATGATCCATCAGGTGCGTACGCACAGAATATTGTGTGCGCTAATCTCGATAATTATTGAAACAATTTGGATGTGGTTTCCAATCATGTATTTTTTTTATTTTCTTTTATAATATGCACTAATATGAACTAATAAAAAAGATATGTCAATTTGAAGTGCATGTCAAGTGCGTACATGTTACGCGTAAGAAATCGCGAGCACAACAGAATGCAGTATCTAAGATACGGGACAAACGTACTCCATCTGAGTAGTAAACAGAACTTGTTTACTAAAAGAATATGGATAAAAGTAAAAATTACAAACATGTAGAAATTTTCTTCCAGCTTTTGTCATAATTGCATGTAATATTGCAGAAATTTGTATAAATAATATAAAATATATCTGATATACCGAAACGTTCTTGGCCTAGTTTTGAAAAGACCGTGAAAGTTTTCCTTGAATTATATTTGCGATTAAAATAAGGATAAGAAGCCTGGGTTGCTAATATACGAGTAATATCAATTAAATTAACAACTTAATAAATATCAGTTCAGGAAAATCAAACATTGGTTCTACCGCCTAAAGAAGAAGAAATAATATGGAAAAATTCATCACTTAGATCTAGAATTGCATTATGCTCGTACATATGAATGAAAACTTTAGGGGAAATCATGAACATCAGAAAACTTTAAAGGAAAACTATCCTGAAGGACTACGAGGAAAAATGGTGTTGAAGATACTAGATAGTAAATTAATTTGTAGTCTTTAAAATTATGAGGCATTAAATACCTTTATCGGTTAACCCGAAACACAACCCAGAGCGGTTTAATTCTGAATGTAAATCTATCCACATTACTTTCTATATTTAGCCTTCTATTAAGTTTTCCTTAATAACGAAAAGCGTCTTGAGAACAAATGAAAGAGAGGATCACCCCAAGATTTATGAATACAAATATTTCCAGGATATGATATATACACAAAGCCGTAAAAGCGGGTGATGATGAAGATGAAGAAAATGTTATCGATAAATAAAATTAAATCGGAAAAATTTTTTTTTCTTATTTTTTTTCTCATACACAAAGGTACACAAAATTAATACAACAAATAAGCGTAATAGAAATATATTAGTTTTTCACTAATAACTCGCCTCACTGTAACTTGCTGACCGACCAAATAAGCCAAATAGGACGTTTGAATAGGCCAAATCAAAACAACAGTGGCTAGGAGTAAGCATGGTTAACCTGAGGATACCAGCATTATTTTTTACCAATATTCCTTAGTGAATATAATATTTCTTAAAAACTAATTTTTATTGCTTAAAAGAGCCAAAGATTCAGATGACTAATTGTATATACGAGGTGTGGCAGAAAAGTAATGAGACTGGTTTTGTATTCACCAAAGTTTTAATTTTTCTCGAACATCAATGTTATCCCCTTCAAAGTAGTTCCCTTGGGCAGCTACACACCGATAGAGACGTTGTTCCCATTGTTCGTAGCAGCGCTGGAAGTCTTCAACTGATATGGTCTTCAGTAGGTCCGTTACACTCTTTTGGATGTTTTCTAAAGTCCCGAAATGACGTCCATTGAGGACATTCTTCAGTTTAGGAAAGAGGAAAAAGTCACAGGGACTGAGGTCAGGTGAATAGGGGGGCTGGGGAACCACAGGAATGCCTTTTGAGGTCAAAAATTCCGCTATGGAAAGCGCAGTATGACATGGGGCGTTTGGCACACGCCTTTCGCATGTGCAAATGTTCAGTTAAAATTTGATGAAGGGTAAATCTGTTTAAATTTAATTGTTCGCTCAACATTCTCAATGTTAAACGACGGTCTGATCTCACTAGAGTGTTCACATGTTCAATGTTCTCATCAGTTTTTGAAGTTGAAGGTCTCCCTGAACGATGTTCACCTTCCAAAAATGATTTGTGCCAGCGAAAAATTTGAGCTCGGGATAAAGAATGTTTCCCATAGGCAGATTTTAACTTTTCGTACGTTACACTTGCCGATTCACCGAGCTTAGCACAAAATTTAATTGCACTACGTTGTTCCAAATTCCGCTGTTCCATTTTGCGTGACGCACAACCAAAACCAACTTGACTAATAGCAATCACAAAAATCACGTAGTTAACGGAAAGAGCTGAAACTTGCACAGAGCTATTGGAAGGTACTGACACACGAGGTCAATCAAGGACAAAGGCGCAGCATTGTCAGATCATTTGCAGTGTTGCCAGTCTCATTACTTTTCTGCCACACCTCGTATATTTGATATTTTCATTGTCTTTGCCCGAGTAAAACTCTACGGAATCCGACATTATTTACCTTTAAAAAGTATATATGAATATTTCAATCTGAAAACCTTAATCAAATAATATGACAACTATAAAGGAATGAGAGAGATTACAGAAAATTCTTCTGGAACAAGAAGTCATAAAGTGAGATATACTCGTAAGACATTTATCTTATCACAGATTTCCAAATTTAAATTATAAAATATTTCAACACATAGAAGAATTAGATAACTTGTTCAAAACTTATAAGCGAAAACTGTTGGTTTGATTCACCGTTCATTAAGTAGAGGCACTTTGCAGCTAGCTTCTAGGCACAAAATGTGTAAATCGGCTGGACCGGGGAAGGACCACACCTTAAAAGAATATTAGATATTTTTAACTCAAAATGCTGCTGTGTTCGTATGGTGAGTGTAGGGGTCCGGGGTTTAAATACAGGTAACAAGGAATTTTATCTTAGCAATGACAACGCATGTAAGGTTGATGATAAGGTCATGGCCCGCAGTCTTCACTTACTATCAGGTCAACTGTGTGCCCGTTTGTAACAACTCATATTAAAAAAAAACTACTTCACATTCCTCCAAGCGAAGATCATCATTCTCAATGTATGGCTTTTTCTAACAGGATCTTGTCAAAAATCCTTTTGGTTCTCCGCTCAAAAAATTATACTTGACAAAATAATCTACTTCGGCCTAGAAGCGGCTGAGCAATAAAAACGAACTGAGTGAAACTATAAAGGTAAATGGATTGACACCTGAGTAAAGGATAACCTGGATGCGTGATGTATCTTAAGATATTTCATTATATATGTGCGTGATACCAATAACACCCAGATAAAACATAAAGAGGTGTTTACTTATTTCCCCATATTTGCCTTACTTGCTCAATACTTTTGACCGTGGCATACAATGATAATATACACAGATACCGCCATGGTCCCACATTATATAAAAATTGTTACTCGTTACAATCAATGGAAATTACTACGATGTAAACAATTATTTTACCTCTCACCTTGTTATGAATGTTAATTGAACGCATAAACGTATCAAATGGCCCATTTACTCTGTAGTTATCTTTGCGAAATTACTTTAATAACTATCAAATAAAAGTACTTTTATGTAGGAAAGGAAAATTATAAAAATAAACCTTTTTTTTATTATTATATTGAGAGTAACAAACGAACACACTTGATGGCAAGTGATTCCTGCGGCCCATGATATGTACATTCATACTTGATTAGGAATAATTATGCGGATGCGTTGTTACCCTTGAGGACTGAGATGGAATGCTTCGTCACCAGTTATAAAGGTCTCCGGATACTTACACTCACCAGACGAAACACAACAGCATTATGCTGCTATTTTACATTGGTATTCTGCATCTAGAAACAAAGTGCAATTATTTGCACTTTTGAAATCAATCTTTGAAATAATAGTAGAGTACTTAGATTAAAGTAATACTACAGAACTGATGTATAAATTCTTAAAATACCTTAAATCTAATAAAACATTTTTAACGTCATTTTGACAAAATTATGTCTGCGAAAGATAATTGCTTTATAACCCTAATTAACAAACAACAAGGAGTACACATTTATATTGGATACGTAATTAATTCCACATCACATCACTTAACAAACTTTAGATATTATTTACTGCAGTATTGTTTCTTAGTCTGGTGCTCTTTATAATCTATTTTTAATTAAGATAAATGGAGCATAGAATCTGTACCGATTTTAACAAATAAGGCACATTCAGGTAACATAAGATAAATGGCGTCACTAAAATAACAAATATGACAGATTTCGGCCGGAATATGTTCGATGCATTATTTTTATCGATATAATATTTTACAATATCAGATTTTTGTCTGTTAATAATTTAGGTATATATATATAACTATATAATATATAACTGACTTGGTTTACAAATTGCTGCTGGTCAGAAGCGCCGCCTCTTAGAGAACTTTAGAGTAAGGTATGCATGTATGTGCATGACAGAATTTGCAACATAGAGCAATTGAACTAAGAAGAGTGACGTAGTTCAAAGGTTTTGAGTTAAGTGACAATGGAAATAACATATACTACATAGCTCGTAGGATAGATAACTGCTGGATAGGTTTCTAGCATTCATAATAAAGGTAGATTACAACCTGGCTTTTACACGTAAAATCATGGTTGCTAGAAAATCAACCATACGTGTATTTGGACGCCATTAAATTGTATACTCAAATTTTTCTGTCCGGTTCCTTTATTACATTGATATATTTAAAGTTTAGAATAACAAAATACTGCCGGCACAGCACAAATTACAAAAAATATACAAAGAAAAGACAAGCAATCCAAATTTCTCCACAAACCGATATTATCACATAAAGCGCGAAAGCGGCAGAAATTCAGAATTCTTTCCAATTAGGTCAATTATTTCACGACAATGAATCGATGTATGGACGAATAGTCATAAAAATTAATAATTTTAGAGCGAATAAAACGTTCTGTCTACGCTTATAAACAGATTTGTTACCCAAAGGTAGATGATTACTATATCCGATATCAATCCTGTATCAGACTGATGGCAATAATAATAAATTTCATTACAAAATTATAATATTCGGCATATAATCAGAATATATAAAAGTATCAGAAATTGCGAAATACACAGATAGCAATAGCAAATGCAATAAACTTATCAAACATTATGCAGAGATAAAACAATTTATACAGGATGTTTAGGAGACAAAATTATTTCAACGTCGACATTGTGATGCTTGAAAATTTATTTTATAGAAGTTTTTAACAATATTGTAAATTATATTAAATTTAAGTATATCAAACTACATTACAACGAGGCAACAGGCGTAGATTTAAGATAAATGTATGAATAATTATAAGATAAAAATCAAGAAAAAGAAGAAACTTACTCAACCTAAAGGGTAATGAATAAGGTGTACAAACAAAAATACGACAAATGCTAATTCTGAAAGATAAGGAAGATAAAGGAAAGTAAAGAACAGTCGGTTTCGAGATAACTAACAATTATTTTCTTAAAATATGTATTCGTCAAGAATAACGTTGACGTATAACAAAATGAAACGAGTAAAATAAATTTTAATGCATTGTTCAAGTAGTCAGTTGTCTCGAAAGACAAGAAAAAATATTTCCAAAGAAACTTAAGAATCCTCTTTAATATTCATTGATGATATTTACATAAATTGCAGATTGATATTTAAAAAAAACAATATCACAAAAGAAACTGAAGACCTAATGTATTGTAACTCAACACAAACCCGTGATGGTTGTGTTCGCAAATATGACGCAGATGTCAGTCATCGCCTGTGAAAACGCTCATTAGATACCCTATTAACATCTCCTTATTTATTCACGGAAAGACTTACATAGGGTGTGTACAGAGTCTGATGGGGATAACAAACTGCACCAGTTAATTATGCACAATTAATGTTATACAAACATGCAATATAAATTATTAGACAACAAAATCAAGCGAGTAGTGTTATAAAATTTCAAAAGTCTTGGTTTTGAAAGGAGAAAAAAAATAATATCGAATCTAAATATCGATCGTTAATCTTTTATGATACTAAGGGTGACAAAACAGCACAAAGGTCACCTGATGGTAATCCCAGCGTAAAGAGTTAAAAGTCGTAAAGGGTCCTTACCTTTTGTATCAAAAAGGCTAATACTGCAGAACAAAGATATTCAAGAAATTAAGTTTTCATTTTATGATTCGAGTCTGAACTTGTTTTATCTTGTTGTACTATTATGCCCTGAGAGCACATATTTATGTAAATATTTATTTTAATTGTTAATGTATGGAGAAATATTTTAATAAATTAAAATTATTAATTCAATATTGTACATTAATAGTAGCGCTATTTTAATTTGAATTTTAACAAAATAATATGAAACATTTTTTTTATTCATCAATACAGTTTTTAAAATAAATACACTTAAAACTCCCTCCGCATCGTACCGTCATTGGTTCTAAATTCATTTTGTCCACTTTTATACGGCCGTAAAGAATAAAATTTTACTAGGTGACGAAGTCCCTCGCGAATCAGTGACTTTTGTGCGGCTAAAACGATCGAGCATCCGAATTTTATAACAGTGGTAGAGCTACACTGCAGTTTGTTTCTAACTGCAGAATTAATAGGTCAGCTCGACGAGGTAGGACTACGCCCACACAGAATACCGGCGTGAAATAGCAGCATAATATACATATAGCTGCTGCGTTTCGTCTGGTGTGTGAAGGGATCCGGAGACCTTTATTACTGGTGATGAGGCATTCCATCTCAGTCCTCAAGAGTGACAACGCATCTGCATTATGCTTCCTTGTCAAGGATGAATGTAGAGGTCATGGGCCGCAGGAATCACTTAACATCAGGTGAAATGTGTGCTCGATTGTCACCCTTAGTTTCATAAAAAAAACCTAAACGTGGCTACTTAACGTGAGGTAATTTAAACAAGGTATTTATGACAGATCATAATGGCGAGTTTAATTAATAAATAGTGCCCATGCTCGTCCTATTAACTGAGTTCTACGGACGTGTGTAAACAAAACGCCAGCCTGTTGACAATAAGCGTGTTATTTATTAATTTATTGTAATAGATCCGTTACTACCGAGCATATTAATAAATTGTATACCTATTTCTAATTTAATACCATCATACATATTTTATTGCGTTTACGTTATAATTTAATCTTTATAATACGCACTTATTATCTGGTTTACTTTGGAACTACCGGTGTATACCAGAAATGTAAACGTTTGATTTTATTGTATACTATTATTCATTATATTATTTTTATTATACAGTGCACCAGATGGTAAGTGATCACCGCTGCCCATGAACATTCGTAACACCAATCTCAAGTGAGTCTTAACGAAATATGACGGTTTTTTTCTATAAAGTCCCTAAGTAGTATCGGTTCGAAATTACTGCTGTTTCCACGTAGCAGTTGCGCGTGTCAGAAAGATATGTTTCTAACTGACCGTGGTAAAGCTACACTGCAGTTTGTTTTTAACTGACAGTGGTAAAGTTACACTACAGTTTCTTTCTAACTAACAGTGGTAAAGCTACACTACAGTTTGTTTCTAACTAACAGTGGTAAAGCTACACTGCAGTTTGTTTCTATCTGACAGTGGAGCTACACTGCAGTTTATTTCTAACTGACAGTGGTAAAGCTACACTGCAGTATGTTTCTACCGACAGTGGTAAAGCTGCACCGCAGTTTGTTTCTATCGACAGTGGTAAAGCTACACTACACTTTGTTTCTAATTGACAGTGGAGTTACACTGCAGTTTGATTCTAACTGACAGTGGTAAAGCTACATTGCAGTTTGTTTCTAGCTGACAGTGGTAGAGCTATACTGCAAATTGTTTCTAGGTGCAGAACGAATGGGTCTGCGTAAAATAGCAGCATAATGATACTGTGGTTCGTCTGGTGAGTGTAAGGATCCAGGCACCTTTATTACTGGTGATGAGGCATTCCATCTCAGTCCTAAGGGTGAAGGGGATAAGAAATGAACAAATACGGTTTCCTTCACTCATCCGATAAAATACAGCTGTGAATACTTGGTCCTTACCGTGTCGAGATGATCTACTGCTACAGCTAGTCTATAACAGTATGTCAGCAATTGACTGATGATGGAATGAGATGATGATAACAAGACTTTTATATTTTGTTACTTGCGAAATACTAAACTTTATAGATAAATATGCTTTAATGTGATCATGCGCTAAAGATGTATAAGTCGGCACCAATGGCATTCTTAAAATACTATCGTATTATCATTGCTTTGATTGTGTGGACCATTCTTGGTATTTTTTAAAAAACGATAGCTGTGAAGATATTATGTTAATCTTGCTAACCACTACAACATTTTAAAAAAATGTAGTGGGAAAGCTACGCTGCAGTTTCTCAGTGCAGAATGAATAGGTCGCGCGACCACGCCCTCACAGAATAGCAACGTGAAATGGTATCATAATGCTGCTGTGTTTTGTCTGGTGAGCGTAGGGATCCGGAGATATTTATTATTGGTGACGAGGCCTTCCATCTCAATCCTCAAGGGTGAAATCGCATCTGTATTATGATTCCTCGTCAAGGATGAATGTAGATTTCTTGGGCCGTAGGAATCACTTACCATCAGGTGGACTGTTTGCGAGTTTGTTACTCTTAATAAAAAAAAATTAAAAACATTGTTGAATGGTTTGTGTACAGACAAGTAAATCACCTCAGTTACAAAATATCTAATTCCTCAATTTGCATTTTAACAATATAAATATAAATAAGCTAATTCTATTCCAACATAAAAAAAAGCTCTGTTGGTCGAAATAAAGACAATATTAATATTATTTATGCGATATTCGGAAATACTATCCGGCAAGACTAACTTCCCTTCCGGAATAAAATCTTTAAACTTATGTATATATATATATATATTTACAAGTTATCCCAGATTGTAATTGCAAAACCCTTCTTATCCATTATTACTAATATAGATGCATGATGTATAAAACTCAATTAAGTAAATCAATGAAATGATTAAATGCAATTAACCATTATTTATGAGCGTATAAATGCAGAACTTACCAATAAATAATTACAAATAACTATTAAATAGAACGTAAGCGTTATCTATGGTCGATTATTATTATTGTTATATTTTATTTGATCGAAGAATGATTAAGGTCATTTCTGTAGTCTATGACGCTTAGGTTCGATCTCAAAAGGGAATCTTATTGAAGATGCTCCACACCTCTGAAGGCTACGACGAAATGCCTCCAGTAATATGGTCTATGTTTTTTTTGTAAACCCATTACTATTTTACGTAGGAATCCAGAGACTCAGATACTATCAGCGAAGAATTCCACCTAAACCCTCAGAGAATCAACCTTCAGATGAGAATAGTTATAACTAACCCATCAAATGCATCATTAATTTTATAAAAAATAAGAATATGCTCTGGCATTTCTTCTTTTAATGCATCCATATATTGCATTGTATTGTTGTTTACAAACTTATGGCATAATTCGTACATACGATTATCTTATCGATATCTTACAACGATTTAACAAATGTTATAACAATATTAAATTGATAAAGAATTGATCTTCGAACCTGATCGTTATCATTAAAATCGAGCACTCCAAAAAGTCATTACTCCGCTACATGGTCGGTTGATGCTACCAACGTGATAAGATATTGATGATTGGCATATTCATCAAAAGTTATACTAGCAACACTCAATATTATCCATATTTAATAATAATAATCTTGAATAACTTTTTTAGTTCTTTTTTTATATCATAAAAGCATAACGCAATATAACAAAATGAACTGCAGAACGAATAGGTTGTTCAACCGGAAAAGGCTCACTCTGCGTATGTTTGTGGTTTTTTTATTACATTGAGAGTAACAAACAAGCACACAATTCACCAGATGGGTTGTCATCCTTGAGGACTGAGATGGAACGCCTCGTCACCAGTAATATAGGTATCCCGGTATTCTGTGAGGTCGTGGCCCAATTCCGGTCAACCTGACCCATTCATTCTACAGCTAGAAACAAACTACACCGTAGCTCTACCACTTACAATGTATATATAATGCATAAAAACAAAAACGTTTTTACTGATGACGACTTCACCGTCAGTAATAAGCTTTCCGGTTTCTTTTCTCTTGTCTAGAATACCTATTCAATTTTAATCCTCAGGCTTGCAACACCGCTGCATCATAATTCCTTATATTCGTGTCAAGAGTCGCAGGGATTATCATTTCCTTCCACTATAAATAGTAAAAAAAATCAGATATAAAATCTGCCCTTATTACTATTTATTATTGCATGAATTTGGCCTACTAGCAATAGCCTTATATATAGCATTGGGGGCGGAAAAACAAGCACACAGTACACCTGATGGTATGTGTTGATTATGGTCCATGACATCTACATCTATCCTGAGCAAAGAGTCAAGACACTCTTGCGTTACAACTCCTGAGGACTGCGATGAAATGTCAAGTTACCCATAATTGGCTCAGCACCACCGCACTACTATTTCACGCTGGTGTTCTGTGAGGACATGATCCTGCCCCGGTTGGGCCGCCCATTTGTGACATAGTAAGAAATCAGTGTCTAGACGGCGTGGTGGTGGCGACAAAATGTAAAATAAAAAGAAACTGTTAGAACTTAAAAAATTTGTTATGCACAAAAAAATGCACGTAAAACGTTTATTTATAAAATAATCTTAAACGTGTCGGTTACTAAGACAAAGATAAGATAGAGTCATAATAATACTATCATATTTGACTGGGAGAAAAAGAGATTGCCGCAATTAAAAACTTATCTTCTTTGACATGTTTATAAAGACATTTTACATTCATCTAGTTCTATCTGAATATATTGGCTGGACCGAAGAAGGACCCTTACAGAATACCAGCATTTAATATTAACGTAGCACTACTGTGTATGTTTATTTTACAGTGATAAAGTTACACTGCAGTTTGTTTCTAGCTGCAGAATTAATGGGTCAGCTCGGTCCGATAAGGACCACGCCTTCACAGAATACCAGCATAAATAGCAGCATAACGCTGTTGGGCTTCGTCTGGTGAGTGTAGGGATCCGGAGATATTTATTACTCGTGTCGAGGCATTCCATCTCAGTCCTCAAGGATGACAACGCATCTGCATTTTGATTCCTTGACAAGGATGTATGTAGATATCATGGGCCGCAGGAATAATTTTCCGCCAAGTGAACTGTGTACTCGTTTGTTACCCTCAATGTAATGTAATAAAAAAAAAACGTTTGGTGAGTCATGGGATCCGGGGATCCAATTACACATAACCAGGCATTCTATCTCAGTCCTTATGTATATTAAAAGTATATTCAATCTTTTTTTAAGATGGACGTAGACTTCATAATCATCACTAGCCATCAGGTGATCATTAGACATTTGTAGCAACAGTGCAGATGTGCAGTGCGCCATAAAGAAAGGTAAAAGTAGACTCTTTTCTTGAAGGTCTCTGAGTCGGGAATACCACTGACGACAGCTGATTCCGCAGTATAGTTGTGATAGAAAATTTCGCGTAGTTTTAAATTTAAATTTTGTGTTTTTTCGTTGGTCACGATTCTCCTTATGTTAAAATAAATATATATAGTATCCCAGTGTTTGACAACATTTTAGTTTATATTATAATACGCTCTCTCACACTGAGCTAAGGAGTCGACAAAAAACGAGTCTTCAATTCCACATTATTAAGTGATAGTGGTGTAACGGTGAAAGTAAAGGGAAAGAAGAGCCAGCGCACTCGCTATCGGTCTTACGCTATATAATGACGTAACAATGTTTTTAATTACTAATATACATAGTAATCGACATTATATTTAATTTACCTATCGTTTATCTCTACAAGTGACGACGAAATTTATAGTCTTTTCACGTTTAACCTAACCCGGAAATAATCATAAGCACGAATGTATGTACATACATACTATTTGTGTTCCGCTATTAAGCGGGCAATGATACGTAAAAATGCGTTTACTATGGCGCCGATCATCTGCATAAAACAGTCTCGAGAGGAATTCAACAGGCTTCCATTAAACAACAACTGCATTGCAAATTAACCGTTACACAAGAGTGTACATAGAGCGGTTTCTGGTGACTTTACTGCTAGAATAATAAAACAATATATTTAGATCCAAGTAAACACATATCTTGTTCTGGCCACAGGCGAGAATTAGATCTATAAGAAAACAGTATAATACATATATATATATATATAACATATACATTCTTCGACACCACGGCTAAGTTCGTCCGGTCTTGAGCATGCAACACATCAGACTATGAGGCAACGAGTAATTGCCTCTATGTTATGTACGAACAATTAACATAGAAATGACAACCCCGCGTAATTTTGCGAAATATTATATATAATTTTTTCTGCAGCTTTTTTCCCATGCTATATAATCATATATAAGCATATAGAGGGGAGGTTTAGGGTACGATGTGCAGAAACTTAAGGTCGTAGATTCGAACCCTCAATTTGACTTGTTATTTTCAGTTTATTTGTAGTGGTTTTAGTACCGGAATATCAGTATTGCGAAAGCATTGTTAAAATTGTATTCACAAAAAAAGCAAAGCTGTATCTATACGGACAAACACAAAATGTAGACAACAACCATTGGCAATGTGTGCCAGTGCATAAATTAAATTAAAAATAAATTATGCTGATATTATTTATTATTTTATCGCAAATAAAACTTACGATAGAATAACAGGTGTACAATTACAACACTCCAATAAATATAGGTTAACGTGCCAACGGTCTCCGCTAACACTTTTATGTTCATTAAGTTTTCAAAAAATGTTTTTAATTGAATTAGGGTGACGTTCACATAGTTAACATAGACATTTATCTTACGGCGTCAATAGCCTAATGGTTCAAGGTATGGTCGACAAAATTTAAAGTTGTAGGTTCGAATCCGCCATTCGGGTGGTGTCGTGAATCATCTCCTAGCGCAATAATTTTAAGCTTAGTTAGACTGGTTAACCAGTATGTAACTAATGTTAAATACAAAGTTAAAAAAATGAAGTAGTAAGTGATCCTGCAGCCCATGATGCCCAAATGCACCTTCACCCATGAATCACCTATATACACACAAATTCATTGTCACTCCTAAGATACATATATGATTTTCTTCTCTTTCTTTTTGAATCTTAATGAAGACCGGCAACGCATTTGCGTCGCCTCTGGTGTTGGGGATGTTCATGGGCGGCGGTGGTCACTTACCATCAGGTGGGCTGCTCGTTTGCTGCCTATACCATAAAAGAAAATCTCAGTGAAATACTAGAATTTTACGCTGGTGAAGCAGGTATAGCAGAAATGGCTGCTATAGAAAAATCTTACTGCAACTTGACCAACTCATCCCAGTCCACAAATGCAGTGTTGAATATACGGACATATATAAATAAATATTGCACATATGGAAGGCGTCAGGTGCTATTGCCTATTTTTTTAATAAAATATTCAATAAAAAAATATTGTTTAGGTCTCTAAATAACCAAATCACAAAATACCATTCTGACTTTTCTTATTTAGCCGTTTTTAAAGAAAGCTAATCCGAAAACAATTTTTAAGGCTAAATATGTTATATATATATTTTTTGGCAACAAAACCACTAACAAAAACCATACAGTTCTAAACTAAGTACCACAACGTAATAGCAGTCCTATCATCACTCCAAGAAAAATAAATCATCAGCTGACATGTCGTTCAAATGTGCCAAATCTCTTAAATACACCTGAACTGAAAAAATATGAATGCTACACGCAATAACTTCGTGATGTGATCGAAATACATTCAACATTAATGTTTCACATATTCCTCGTTTAGGTATTTGGCACTCGAAACACATGGACTTTGAATTTAGTACATCTGACGTAGTTTTCATTAGTCTCGTTCGACATGCTGCACATCGATGATGCTCTCGAATCCAAGAAAAATTTACTCTGACAGAATAATTAGAGCTTCCCATTTAACAATGGAATAATTGATAAGCGTTTGACATACACAATTCGCCACCTGATTCAAGACGTTTTGCTAAGGTTTCCGTTTTATGACAAGGAAAAATTTAAATTCATATTGTAGCCATTGTGTCAATGCATTTTACACGGGACTTTGAAAAGAATTTAATAAAAGTGTCATTGATATCTGTAGAATACTATAAGTGTGGGAAAACACGCAAAGAAACCATGATGATTTAAGAAGTACACAAATTCGTTACGGTTAAAATGTAATCTAGATTTAACAGTGGTAGAGCTACGCTGCAGTTTGATTCCAGCCGCAGAATGAATGGGTCATCTCGACCGGGGTGGAACCACACCCTCACAGAATACTAACGTAAAATAGCAGCATAATGCTGCTGTGTTTTGTTAGGTAAGTGTAGGGATCCAGAGACCTTTATTACTGACGACGGCGCATTCCAGACATTCCATCTCAGTCCTCAAGGGTGACGACGCTTCTGCGTTATGATTGTTTGTCAAGGATGAATGTAGATGTCATGGGCCGCAGGAATCACCACCAGGTGAACTGTGTGCTCGTTTGTTACTATCAATGTAAAAAAAGCGTCGAAAGCCTAATGGTTGGTACGGTCTACAAAACTTTACTTCGTTGGTAACATTGATGCATTGTCACCTATTGTCGTCCTTTACGTTGCTACACTGCGTTGTCCATTACGATTTAACTGTTCTACGAGCTATGTGCCTGGTCTATTGCCACTTCCGCCTTGATATAACTCTCATTCTACTAAATACATTCTCATATTGTATGCTATCACTCATAGATATACCAATAACTAGCTGTCTAACTTTGCTTATACAGTCAGCAATGAAAGATTCGACTTCTATGCTGTATATTATTCATACGCACTGATTAAAAACTTCTGCCTTATTTTTCACTGTGAAATGGTGAGCGCTAAATTAATTTTGTCTCAATTTTCTACTGATATTTGTTCTCCCAACAACAGAAGCAAGACATGCGACAATAATAGCAATATGCCAACGTCTACTAATTACCAAAAATACTTCAGTAACTAAAAGCAGCTACACATCAATCATTAAGTTAAATAACAAGTCTTTTTTTTTCTTAATTTCTGGCAAAGACACCCTTGAGTTGATGCGCGGAAAGATTTTGTTGTAGCTAATAGTTTAAAATATACTTATCTATGGGAAATATATATATTTAAATTTTCTATTTCAGTACAGTATATATTTAGTTCAATATTTTTTATTCCTCGTTTGATTATTTTTGCCACTATATAATTTAAGCTTAGTTTTGTTTTCATCGAAAATACTATTGGATTTGTGTTCTTTTTATTAATGTTATTTTATTGCTGATTTTGATATGTTGAACTTCGTAATATATTGCAATTATATTGAAGAAAAATAATCTTATAGTGTAGCAAAAATATTTACGATTCACACTTCGATAAATTTTTTCAAAAATATAGTTAATATAAAATAACAAGACTAATAAATAAAATATTGCTTATCAAAAATTGTTTATGTATAACCATTATATTGTTTTTTTTTTAATTTCTTTCATTATTGTTTATTAATAAAACAAACCAAACAAGTCAACAACCGCCCCACGCTTACAGAGAATGCTTGCATTCGAAACAAATGGATTGGAGATTTGCCAATCACCTTCACCTTGTCACAAGAAATACTTTACATGAAACCACTGCAAGCTTGCGGATATATAACAAATATTTTTTGTTGTTTTTTGGACAAAAGCGAAAACTTTGAATTTCGTCTTTTTAAATTAACCTAAGAGATTTATGGATAGCGCAGTCATCTATGTTTAATAGAAGGTTATTGATAAATTAATATAATGTGTACATACTAAGGGTGCATATATACTGTAGCAAAGTATTATCAAATCATAGTTAGCATACCTAACATACAACCGAATAATCTTTATACCTGTCGTGAATATTTTATGATTGGTATTTTAACAGATAACTCAATTTATCAACACAACACCCTTAGTGTCAAGTCGAAGTAGTATAATACTGGTCACATTTCACCGAATAGAATTGCCCAGTCAAATAAAGCATAAATCAACGATTTGGAAGACGTTGACGTTTTAGCACTGACAGAGTTTGATGGCGTAAACAAGAAAACTGGGATAAATCGTATATTACAAAGGAGACATCTGAAGAAAGACATTTTCCAGGTACACCTTAAAAATGTCTTTGCACAACTGTGGAAGCGTCGCAAGCCAATGGCGATGATAATTTTGAAGATTATTCCAATGTCTTTTCGTAATTTTTATTTATCTTACGACAAGGGGCGGGATTAGGTGTACAATTTTATTAAACGCAGCGATATCCTTTGAACTATAGATATTCAAAATGTAATTATCTGTATTAGCAATTTTACGTGAACCTGACTGAAAACGCTCTGGAGTTTGGAAAAATCTAATTATTACGTACAAAGTGGTTTTACACAAAACTAAATTGAATGCTAAATAAGAAGGAAGGATTCTCTCAAACTACAAAATAATAAATGCTATGAGTAAATATGGTGGCAGTAGAGAAGGTTCATCTTCGTGAGTGGATTTAAATTGAATGAAACATGCAGTTCAATTTAACTTTCATTCTATTTAAAAACATTGTACATTCGACATGTTCAAATCATAACCGAAAATTGATCGTACTGTAGCATGTGTGAAAAGTGTAAATACACATAATGGAGGTTGTGGTTTGATAATTAGCGCGTCTCATGTTACTCAGCCATTTGAAATCATTGCAATTTATTATGTCGTTCAAATAATGTATGAGATTAAACACAAGAGTTTCAAGTTACTGTTATAATATCTGGCTATGCTAAAGTGTTTTATTTTATATAATATTAGGAGTGACAAACCAACAGCTCAACGTGATGGTACACAATGACTGTGACTCTTGACATCTACGTCCATCCTCAACGAAGACTCCAAATGCATATGCCACCCTTGAGATAAAAGATGGAATGCATCGGTGGCTGTGAGCGAGTCTCCGAAACCCCAGCACTGTACTTTTAATATATAATTATAGATGGCCCGATGTATAAACATAAATGTTTTTAAGTTCCGCCTGGTCAATGGACTAAATCTAAGTTAAAATGTTACATAAAATCTTCCTAAAAAGATTTTATATAACATTTCCGTTGTAGTTTTAGAAATGTTGTGATGTTGTGCCAAATATATGAGCCAAAACGGATGTCTAAAAAATTAAAAAGAATCAAGAAAACTTCTTTGACAATTCCATACCAAAGGATCGTTTTTCAAAACAGTATTAGAATAGATTGACTTATCATAATTATTAGTATTTTAGTCTTAAATGGTCTACTAGTTTAAGCTTTGCATGTAGTTGTGTTGTGGTTACCGCTTAAATAGATAAGGTAACGATCGGTTACCACCAAAGTAAATAAGGGATCATGATTCCCGTCGCTTAATGTACTACTGCTGTCCGTCACTGGTCCAAATTTTCGGTCAGGTATTTTTTAGATTAAAAATTAAGATTTTCTTAAGAAGCCGTTTTATGTATGTACATATTAATAAGCGCAAATTCAACAAGTGAACATAGCGGCGTGTAAAACTTTTCTTTTTTTTTTAATTATATGGCAACTATGTGTAACACCTTCTACACACATGTATGTGCGCCGTCAGCTCTGAGGACAAAACGCTAAGGGTGGCCCCTACGACTTTTACGAAGGATATTCGATAATTCGATAAATAATATACCAACATTTCAAAATGCTTTATCATCAAAAATTCAGGCTGTCTCCCATTATATGTATATGGAAAACATTTGTATGTTTTTTATATTTTATTAATATTTTGATTCAAAATAAAGTAATCACACAAATAATCATTTACTCCTTTTCAATGTTTTAGCAGATTGTCTTTAAAGTTAATTGTCATCTCAAAGATCTAAAACTTAAGTTTACTTCTAGTCGATGATATTATTTGAGAAAACTTGCCACGGTTTGCAAGTGGGTAAATGACAAGTATTATCATTAAAAGAATTTCTATAACACTGTGAGTTAACCAGCACTGGATAATTTCCGATAGATTTTTCAATTCTAAAATAATTTAATTATATATAAATAAAACACGATAAAGAAACTGAATAGAAACAGTGGAAAGCTAGTCGATATTCCAGACGTGTTAAGATCATTAATATAAAAGATAACCATGGGTGTTTAAAAATGTAATTAAAATAAAATAATTATTGTCAAAAAAAAATATTTCTTTCACATTTTGAAAAATTATAAACTATTATATATTTCAACCCATGAACCCTGTTTTGTTCGGAAAATAAATTTTTAATTGATTCGTGTGACAACTCAATGTTAACCTTGAACTATAAAGTTACTTAGTAACATAAAGGTTGAACCATTATTTTATTTATAAGTGAATAACTGGGAAATAATTAGCGATTAGCTAAAAAAATGCTTTTATTCACTGCTATGTATTTTGTTTAGTTCTTAAAAGTTATTTCTACTCTATTGTTTTAAAAATAATCGTTACTCATGGTATCTAATACATAGATGCTGTAACGTGTGTAGACGCTGTAGCTCGACGATTTGACAGAATTTCAGCATTAAATAATTACGCTGTTGTGTTTCCAAATTTGTTCAGTAATGCATTTAGATTCCTTATCGATAATGAATGTAGGCATTCTAGCCTGCGGAGAGAATCTGTAGGGTTTTTTTTATTTACTTTTTGTCAATTTAAAAAAATGATAAAAAACAAATATTATAAATGCATTTCATATTACCTAATTACTCTTTTTTAATAAACGTGGAAATTTAGATTAGGTTATTAAGAGTATAATAAATTATACTTTATACTTAATATGTATTTATAATTCCGACGAAAGTTGCTTATAATTTACATATTTCCAACTTTAATCATAGTTACTACTTTTTCGCGAATATATAATAAGTTATTCAACCACACCTAATTTATTAAAAATTTAATACAACGTTATAAGATTGAAAACATTTTATTATTATTTTATTACTAAACTATGTGACACATTTTTCTAATCACATTGTAAACTTAAACAATATAGATGGCACGAGCACAGATAAAACAAATTTACATTATAAATAATATTGTTTGGGAGTGAGTAAACAATTGTTTTTTTTTAAAGTGTCACAGATAAAAACTATTATTTAATACATATTATCTAAGCAAATAAGCCCAATTATTGGTGCAGACGATAGGAACTTCTATTTGGCACAAATTTACAAAGCAAATTACCGTCTGTAGAAGTACTGTTTAAAGAAACGAAAAACTAATTACAATAATTTCGTACTTACTTTTCTTCCGCCATTTTACTTATTATTTGCACTTAATGAATAAAGTTCGTCACAATATCACAGGGAATCTATTATTACCTTTTACTATTATCACATTATACGCTTAATAAAAAGTCACTTATTAAAAAGTGTTATTTCTGCGTGATAAAGCACGCATTTTAAAAAAAAACAATGGCACGTCAACTATCTGTGACGACTAAGTATGAACTGACGCGAAATGGCACTTTGCACGCATATATGGACATTTTCCCGCGCAAAATAGCGACAGATATATTTTTGGAATTTTCTTTTATTCTGCGGTTATAAGAAAAGCGTGAAGGTGAGCACATATTTATTTTATGTTTTGAACATTTACTTGTACGTTTATTTTTCTTAGGCTTATGGTTTACTGGCACTCAGTTCATTCCACCCAATACATTATTTCATTATCATTACTGCTTATTATTATTTTTTAATGAAATTAGGATATGATAAGCAACTACTCCGTTCACCGGTAGTAATCGCAGGCATGATCCATAAACAACTACATCCATCAGCAATAAAGATGGAAGATGAACATGCGTATGGGCACAAATTTCTATCCGTAATTGGAGGTCCAAAGTATTACAGACGCTTTACAAAATACAGTAGCATTATTTTACTATTCTATAAAGGTGAGCTCCTTCCTCGGTCGAGTCGACCTAATTATGCTGCAAACTAATTACAGCATGGTTCAATAAAAGCATAACATTGCTATTTTAACCTTTGATATAGGGATTCACGACCACGTTGGAATCGTGGGATATCTAGGCTATTTTAGTTCAATTCGTTTAGACTTTCTAGACATTAATAGATATCCATATATAAATTCGGCCAGGAGGACATCATTTTGGGAGAATCCGTAGGATTGTCTTAAAGTCCACACAAAGAATAATTTATTAAACTTTCTATAAAATATCTTGTTAATAACTTATAGCATAATATAGCCATAAATAAGAGACAAATCGTTTATTTAGGTTTAGACATTAATTTATGCACCAAATAG
Organism: Teinopalpus imperialis; assembly: GCA_029286865.1. Classification (NCBI taxonomy): domain Eukaryota; kingdom Metazoa; phylum Arthropoda; class Insecta; order Lepidoptera; family Papilionidae; genus Teinopalpus; species Teinopalpus imperialis. Next base: position 11,054,918 of record JAGSMU010000026.1, read on the forward strand.
TTTTTCATTTTATAAAATTATTTATAGTTTCATTTGAAATGAACCGGTCTGAATGTATGATTGGCACGTTCTGGTTATTGCCAGGCACTGTCAGATTAACATTATAGTTCAGTACATTTTCTTTGCTCTAGCATATCCGTTTGCAAACTCTTATTAGGAGAAATTAAATTTCACTCAAATTAGTTCAGGACTTTTTATTGAAGACAGTTTCAGAGATATGTGAGTAGTCACTGAGGCACCATTCGCCGTCACTCTCCCTACTCCGATGTCAGGCATACGATAACGGACAACTAATCAATTTCGTCCACGACAATATCTCGAAATTTACTGGTTGTCGCCGTATGATATCTGAATTTTATTTATTTATTTGCTTTATTAGGAAACTTCACAGCATACAAGAAACATTAAACATAAATACAATTATGCGTATGCATGTCTGTGTTATGCGCATGGATCTTATTAAGGCGTATTCAGGAGTGCTTCAGAAACATAGTTTAGGAACTGATTTCGCTGAGAAATTTTCAGGATAAATTATGCGCGTACTTGCGTTAACACAAAGAACATTCGTCAGCCCTGGGACTATGTAATGGATACGCGTTGAGAAGCAGTATCAAGAAGACTTGACATAAATACAAAAGACATAGTACCCGAAATCCAACAATGTGTGTTGGATAAATATTGCTCTTGAGCGAAAATTGGAACCTGCAACTGTCAAATAATTATCTCGCATTTTACCGAACAATTTTTTTTTCATATATAGGCACAAGCCGCTGTTCATGCAAATTTTAAATTTTTATATACATTATAATATTTTTTTTAGTATTTATTTACTTGCGTCAGTTATGGTTAAAGGTTTATATATAGTTCGTATTTTTTTTAAATAAGTTTAAAATTATAAAATATAAATGTATACACATTTATGATTCATATATTTTACAATTAATACGTATATTATTCGTATACTAGTTGTTACGTGCCCGCTTCGCTATGCTTAAATTAAAGTTTAGTATTTATTTTTGCTTTATGTTTTTTTTTCTTTTCCGTGACAAAATGTACCTCTGTCCCAAAATTCATTAAAATCTTATCGATTATACAAACTTTCACATTTATAATATCATAAGAACTTAACCTCAAGAACCTGAGAATGTGAAAAAAATGGCAAATACAATAAAACATTAAAATGAAAATAAACGGTTACGTTTGTAAAATATATTGACATAAAAAGTACAACTTGCTTGACATTCAGATCTAGCCTCTTGGAAAATAATGGAAGTAGAAACTGCCTACAACATCGATTCTCAACGATTTTTATATCACCATCGACGAAAAAGTCAAAGGGTAAATAGAAAGCCTTGCGGCCCCCTCGCTACATAATTATAATAACATATTATTAAGAATTTATTTATAAGTTTAAGCGTTCAAGGCTCCAGCCAGGCCCAATTTTATTGCAGTAGCAGAATATAAGATCACGTGCGTCTCAATATAAAATGTACTACGTGGGATCATCGATATCTCAATATTGCTTTATTTTTATTTTCTATGTTGTTATTTAATAATATCATGTAATGTGTTTAATTTTATAAAACCATAGTAAAATTCATCCCTTTAATAAATTTATCTAATAGCCATTTTGCAATTTCATCTAATATGTCTCCTTTTAGAATTGATTGCGATCCCCATGATAACAAACACGACCCCCAGGTTGAGAAATGATGGCCTACAGCAGGGATTACTAAAGTGGTCGATATCGACAGTTTCCCGTGATCGGCATAAACGAAACCTGATTTTGAGGATCGATGAGGTCTAAAAATCGACCCCTATTAATTGACACAAGTTCTTATTTGAAACTTTCAAGATACTGTATAAGTTGTGTTATGTGTACTAAAAACTTATACAGTATCTTGATCCTGACTCTCCTCAGTCCTCTCTATTTAATATGACATATTTTAGTAGGAAAAACTTGGCATGTCAATAAGCGTGGACAAGTTTTTAAATTAGTAAATATTTTTATGAATAGGAAAAAAAACTAGAGATAGGATTTTAAAGTAATATGCCTAAGGTATCAGTTCATTTTGGAAAAAGGGTCTCTTGCCCAAAATAGTTCTGGAATCCCTGGCCTACAGGAACATATATAAGTAATATAATACATTTATTGGCCCGTGCACATGTGTACGCTAATCTCCACAATGGCTGAAGCAAATTTTGACGTGGTTTTCAATGATGCAAGATAAGTTTAGACTAACATTCCACATATTTACATTTAAATTCAATTAAAAAGTAAAATAATACTGTTAATGCTTACAACTAATAAATTATATCTATACTATTATTTTAAAGCTGAAGAGTTTGGTTGAACGCCCTAATCTCAGGAACTACTGGTTCGAAATGTAAAATTCTTTTGTGTTGGATATTCCAGAAAGGCTATATAACTTCACGCTACGACCAATAAGAGCGGAGCATCAATGAAAAATGTTGCAAAAACAAGAAAAATTATCCAATCCAAATAAATAATTTTAATAATTATATCATAAATATTAAACAGCAACTGCTAAACTTATACATGTTATTAAAATTTTTATAAGTTGGAAATTTTAAAATATAAGTTGTAAAAATGAGAATTTTGTAATTTCATCTGTTGTAGTTTAAACGTCAAAAACATAAAAATGCTATATATATATATATATATATATATATATATATATATACATATATATATATATATATATATGTATATATATATATATACTACTACTAAACATAGTAATCCGAAAGTACCACAAAACACAAACATTAATTTAATTAAATTTACTTAATATATATATATATATATATTCTATGTTAAAAAAAATTACAAGTCACGAATGACAAAATACGTATTCGTTACACTTGGCTCTCGATTCAATAAACGTAAATACTTCGTATCCTTTCCTTTTCCAAACATTTTAGTATTCAACAATCGTGTTAATACGGTTGTCTCGTGACTTTTTTTCCTTTACTCTGTAAGATGCAAATATAGACTAAAATAATTGGATATGTATCAAGTATTTCTGTAGAGAAAATAAGTCAAGAACCTTGGAAAATCGTTGGTTATATTGGAATACTTGATGGAAATTGTTGATTTATTTTTAAGAACCAAGAAGATAAAAGAAAACGTTGGTGTGAAAATTCCGTGATAAGTTCATCATGGTCTGTTCCCAAAACGATAGAGCCACGACTTTAGCTGCAATTTGTATTGCTCTTTGTTGGGCTCGACCAGGGAAGGGCCACGTCCATACAAGCGGTACAGTTTATGTATGTATATGCCTTGCTCTTTGTTGGGCTCAATCAGGGAAGGGCCACGTCCATACAAGCAGTAAAGTATATGTTTGTATATGCCTTGCTCTTTGTTGGGCTCGACCAGGGAAGGGCCACGCCCATACAAGCGGTAGAGTATATGTTTGTATATGCCTTGCTCTTTGTTGGGCTCGATCAGGAAAGGGCCACGTCCATACAAGCAGTAAAGTATATGTTTGTATATGCCTTGCTCTTTGTTGGGCTCGACCAGGGAAGGGCCACGCTCCTACAAGCGGTACAGTATATGTATATGCCGTCGTGTTTTTCTGGTGAGTGTTCTTATTCAATTCTCAGAGGTGATGATTCCATTAGAAGATGGATGTATGTAGGTGTTAAAGGACCACAGTCATTCATCAACTACACTCGTTTGCCACCCTTAGTAACATAACAAATACTGGTGATCACAATATACTCGGATTCAAGATTCAATTGTCTTTTTTTCTGCGCAAATTCTGTAACTCTATAAGATAAGTATATCTTCCAGTTGTAGTAAAGTAAGTAGCAAGTAAGTAAGTAAGATAAGAGTATTTGAACATAAGTACTTAACCGTTTTTCCCTAATCCAATGTCACGCCATATATATTACGATAATATCCCAAGTTTTGGATGTAATGCCAGCACCAAAGGACAATTACAACTTACTTAAGTCAATCATTTATGGTTACAAATGTACAATTTTAGCCTCGGGTTATAACGAATTCGATACTAGTGACTGGTGTGCAAAATACTCAAGCAGACAACACGATTTACTTTTATTACACTAGGATCTACGAATTAGGAATAAAGCACTCTAACAACAGAGGAATAAATAAACTCATTAATGTGCACTCCAAATACTTGTTATTTTTTTGTATAACATAAAGCTTTTTAGGTTCATCCATAATCAACGCTTTATTGTGATAAGAATAAAATAACATACAGCGTTAATGGATGATAGGGAAGTCGTAAAATTATGAGCGTTTTATGTCTCACTGCTAGGCACGAGGACTTGTGGAAATCCACCGGATTTAGATTCTCAATGTGCCACTGTAACCAGCATCTATTACTCAAGTAGTAGCATTGAAGAACGCTGGAGTTGATGCGTGTTTAAGTATATATATAAATATCCTGCGTTATGGTTTCTTGCCAATGATGAATTTAGATGTCATGGGCCGCAGGAATCACTTGCCATCAGGTTAACGGTGTGCTCGTTCCTTACTCTCAAGGAGTAAAATAATATATATATACCTAGTCCGGCCATAAGTTCTGTTACAAACGGAAATGCATTTTTTTTAATGAAGTATTGTAATATTATTAAAATTTATACCTACATATTTATTAGACTCAGAAAAAAAAAAAACATTCTATTCGAAATGGCCACCTTTGGCTTTTATACAGGCCTTTAATCTGTTTGGCCACAAATCTATAGATTTACGCACTGTTTCCAAGGAAAATTTCACCACTGCTTGCTCTAAAGATTTTTTAAGAGACTCAATGTCGCCATGTAGTTTAGAGCAGGCCATATCCTCTAAAACTGACCATAATTTGAAGTCTAAAGTGTTCAGGTCTGGGGTAAATGAGGGCCAGTCTTCAGCTCTTATAAAATCCGGAACGTTGGTTTCAAGCCAGGCTTGGGTAGTTCGTGCCTTGTGACCAGGCGCAGAGTTCTGCTGGAAAGTCCACGGTATATTTTTAAAAAGTGTATTGCTGAGAGGTTTCACAACATGATCCAAGAATGTATCTTGATACACTTTGGCTGAAGTTTTCACTCCTTTTTCACAAAAATGTAGTTTTGTTAATCCTTGATAAGACACGCCCCACCTAACCATCACTGACGCAGTTGTACCTTTCCGACCACTTGAGCAACTTCTTTAGAACTGTGAGCGTACACTTTACCATTTTGCTTATTGTAGTGTTCTTCAATCGTGAATTTTTTTTCATCGGTAAAGAGGATATTTGCCTTTCACCTGCGTATCGCCGTCACAGAAGGCGTTTTGATCGATTCACTCTCTTTAATTGTAAAGATTGATTAAGGGCATGTCCTGTATATCCACGATAAGCACCGAGCTTCAGGTCTTGTTTTATAATACGCGACAGAATCCTAGCGGGAATCTTCATTTCTCGAGATAACATTTTTTGCTTCCTAAAGGAGTTCGACGAATTCTGGCTTTGTAGTTCCAACAGCACGCGGCCGCCCCGATCTTTTCTGGTCTTCGACAGAGGAAGTGTTGCCGTATCTGTTGATAGTACGATATACGAACATACGGCTGATACCAAGCTTTTGAAGTGTCTGGAATATGACCGGCGGCTCCATACCCACTTTGTGCAATGCGATCACTGTTTAATTAATAATTCTTTAACACCCCATTCCATATTGTAATTTGATAATGAACATGAAATAATATGTGAAATGACGCAAAATCGAAACAAGTTTTTAAAATAATATACGTGTTCCAAATTCAAAATAATTAAAAAGTTGAAATAAACAAAAGTTTTTATGTAACAGTATTTATTGCCAGACTAGTTATATACATATATATATAGATACATATATTTGTATTCTAATGGTAATGGAAATATATAAATATGGTGGAATGAGTACAAGTGGCAAGATTCTACTTAATAAACATAATAAATTGTAATGTCGTATCTTCCGTATATATAAAAGATCTGTTGATTAGCTCCTATACGGCAATCATATTATAAAATTATCACGGAGTAACGAAAATTTAAACGAAATTGACTGACCATGATTTCACGATTTTTCGTTTATTTTGTGTTTTTTTTGCAAAATTTTTACATTTGTTATAATTTTTTTGCTAAAAGGAACTTAAAATATTATTTATATAGTTGTATTTACGAAATGCCACATTTCATATTTACTTTAAAGTTGCTAAAAGAAGTAAACAACTAACTTACTCGTAGGTAGGTTGATAAGAGCAACTTATTTAAATTGTTTCTCCAATTTATATTCCATTTCCCTTGTGAGAAGAATGTGTTTCGTTTTACAATTTAAACGTCTAAAGTCTTTGAATATAATAATTATTTAAAAATAATATCATTTTAATTTATTACATTCTCAGATATACAGTTTAATATTCCCTAGTCGCAAATCCAGGCATATAGGGTACCTTTTTTTATATTCGTTGAGAAATATCTTCTGCCCTCTCTCGTCTGCTGAGTGCATGGAATAAATGTATTGGACTCGCACTGACTCAATCTCCACAATGTTCTTGCGTCATTGCCGCATTACGGCATAAGCACAGTGACGCGCTCGCCCGCAGAAAGAGCAAAAGGGAACCCTCACTAGCAAAGGAGAATAAAAATCCAAATGGGCAACGGACCCCCTGGAATCTGTGACCCAATCAATGAGGCCACTGGAAGTACCCCTGGCGGCTAGCTCTTTTGCTTATTTTTTTTTGGTAAAGGAACGTAATCTTCAAAAGATACCCTGCCTCCTGGGCATAATAACAAGGAAGGTTATATAGGACTTTTGACCACTAAATCTACTTCATTCGGAGGGGTTAGCGTTGGTCTGGTTTATGGCTCCACCGCCGACCATAATTCGTGACTTTACATCTTTTTAGTAAAATATTTCTTTTTTTTAAATTACCAGCTTTTGGATTTTAAGATATTTCAAACTTGATACACTATATATGGACAACGAAAGGAACACTTACATTGTGTCAGGAAACACATTCGCATTAAAATATTATGTGGCGTGACGTTTAATTACTGCACTGCAATGTCGATATCTCACTAGAAATATGTACTACAAATAAGCAATAATTGAATATTTTCACATACAAACCACGTCCCGTTACGTTAAAGAGTACCAGAATACTAGAACTACAGCAAAAGCCTAGATAAAATTGGCTGCATAAAAAAATGTCATTAATTATCCAAAAACTGATTGATCAGTCATATGACTGTGGCAATTTAATGAATACCTGGGAGATTTTCCGTCAACGATAACGCGTGCTGACGTGAAAACGGATCGTGTTTGCTAAACTATTTCGCGACTGCGATCGCGCCGAGGTCGTGACCCTCGTTTTAATTTTTCCCCATATGATTGGAAAACTTGGACTGAATATATATTTATAATTAAATATATGGGCGTTATACATGTCACACGGATAGTGACCATATCTTCCAGAAAACGTTGGCCAAGGTGAAAAGCCAAGTAAAGGTGGAGGTTTAAGAAAATCGCTATGGATCAGAAAGATCGTAACGACACCATAGATTATTCTACGATAGTGAAAAGAATTGTACATTTAATATCTTCTCCATTTGACGTTATAGTTACTATATAGTCGACCTATAAACATTAAAAACAATAGAAATAAAGAGGTTCGTTTAAACATTGGAAATAATAACTTTATATCATCAATGTACCATTGGTTTGACAACTTATTACAACAGATATACACCAATATAAAAATAATCACGTAGTTCAATTCATATTAAAATCAATAAAAAATACGGTCCATAAACTCACTTAATATTCTAGTCAAAATAATTATAATATATATACAATAAAAGTTTTTTCTTTTTACTATTTACATTGAGAGTAATAAACGAACATACAGTTCACCTGATGACAAGTGGTTACTGCGGCCCATAACACGTATCTACATTCATCAAGGAATCATACTGGTTGTTTAAATTATAAATTGTGAATGTAATTATACTTTGACACCAGTAATATGGGTCTCCAGATCCCTACACTCAGCAGACGAAACACCGCAACATTATGCTACTATTTAAGCTCATATTCTGTGCGGCCCTTCCCCGGTCGAGCTGACCCATTTATTATGCTACTATTTAAGCTCATATTCTGTGCGGCCCTTCCCCGGTCGAGCTGACCCATTTATTATGCAGCTAAAAACAAACTATACAGAATAACTCTACCATTGTGATCGTGTGTATTATCACGTTCGAAGACTAAGAACTAAGTGTATAACTCTATAACGTAATTGTGTGTGCGATTTGTTTACTCATTCTCTTATCGTTATTAAATTATCTTAGACATTTATTTGTGTTTGAAATCTATGATCAATAAAGGTAAAATTAGGTAAACAACCTTTACACATATAAATGCCATTCATCACGGACAGATGGAGCGTAGGCTCCGGGCAGCTCCACTGCGAATTTGTGTATTTCACGGCTTATTAATATTTTTTAAATCATTTTTTAAACATATATAATAATATGATAATATTATTCGATCCCGGTACCAGGTTTAGAGTCGATATCAGGTTAGTACTATGACTTCAAAAAGAGAGCACACGAACACTGAACTACTACGGTTCCAGTATATAATATATAGTATACTTATATAGTAAAAGTCTATATTTAAAGATATAGATTATAGTATAGTCTAAAGTATACCTACAATCCTAATCTTTACGTCAAATTTTCGAACTTTCTTTACATACGTAACCATAACGAAGTCCTGCTGGTCGATTCTGACCACAGCGTTCTTTTGTTTATTACAAGATGACAACAAAACCGTGCGTCACATATTATAGTGCTTTGCGTTATATATTATAGTGCATTAACGTTTCAGGAACACTCACTAATGTAAGGAACGCGCAATTAAATTGAAGCAATATTCAAACGCAGTGTCAGGAACACGTAACGTTGACACTGATCTTAGCAAAGTGTTTGGTGTAATTATTAGAATGCCCTCGTAATATTACTACCCTACTCAGCGGCCCCTGCTCAACAGTCTGTTCCGCTCAAGCTGTAGAGGTCACAAGATACAAAAAAAAGTAATGTTATTCCTATCGTCTTAAAAATATATATTAAAAACTTTCGAACGAAAGGTGAATACCATTTGTAATAAAAAAATCTAATCTTAGCATACATAAACGTTGTCAACAAAATTGAAATATTCTGTACACCAAAGTCTTTGTTATAAACGTCAAATAAAACTAATTCCGTTTATCTATGTACTAAAAACACTTGAATGCGATAGTTCACGCCTTAGCCCCATGCAAAGTTAAAGTATTTTTGACAGATAATAAAAGATAATTATTAAGTTAAGAATGTTTTTATGAACGCTGGATAAATCTATCAGATATTCTTTTATTTTATCGCCGCCGGTTGTTGTAAAAGTAAAACGATAAATTATAAAATTATACATAGTATAAAAAATAAGTATATAAAATTCTTATAAGGATAGCCATACGGAAAATGCACAAATATATATTCTCATTTTCACCAAAATACTTTTTTCAAAGTAAAACAAATATTTACATCAACTTATTTCATTTTTAAATACAGTGAAATAATTGTTTATGTAAATTAAAAACCTCGATTGATAGTAGAAAAGAAATTGAATACACCTATACACGCATTCAAGGTATATCTGTATTTATGATTTAATTTAGCTAATACGTTCTCCAGAGGGGTATTAATTTATCCCTAATGGGAAAGGCAAAGGACTTTAGTCCATACTGCCAGGTCTTGTTCGTATGATGGTTGGTCTGAAAACTCTCCAGAGGGGCCTTTTTAGTTCTTTATTTAAATTTCCATTATTTGCGTTTGACACCTATTTTATCTGTCACCAATATTATTTGTTATTTTATGTTTACAAATATAGAAAATGGAAACTTGATTGTAAATAACAACGTACAGGGTTTAATTTATTAACAAATGGGATAATAATACTGGTTAAATATTTTGATGTTATTGAGACTAAGTGTCAGAGACCATTAGTCAAGTGTGTCGCATTAAACTAATAAACACATGTACAACTTTTTCATGCTGAGTTTTAGGAGCTATTCCATAATCGTCTTTTTAACTTACCTAACTAGGATATCGCATATTAATCCGTCAGAAGCAACTGACCGAGCCGGGGTTCGGCCCTATTCTGCCTCGAGGCATGCGCTTTCGCGTACAGGGCAACGGTCCAAGACTAGGTTTCCCCCTCTCGAGAACTCTTACCCTGGTTACCCATTTAGAAAGGTTTCGACTGAGTGCCCTAAGCGCTTGGCCACCTTTCAACCCGGTAAAGCTGTAAAATCCCTCGGACTAACATTGGTAATCAACTTTTACAAAAAAAATTTACTGCTACGATTACCCTAGATATGCAATTTTCCAATAACATATGTGCGAAAGAGATAAAAGTCGTAGAAAAGTCTCACTGGGTCCGTTTATCTATGATTACTGCAAAACAATCACATAACATATGCCAAAGTTATTGTTTACTTTATTCCGCATATGAAATAAGCTTCCTGTTCATCTTTCTTCCCTGGCACACATCTCATCCTAGTATCTTAAGTAGACATTGTCTTTAATATTTAATTACATAAATATACAAATATGGTATTTTTTTACAAACGGCTGAACGAGATTGCTTGATAGCAGTCAATGTTTTAGATTGAAGCAATAGGTATATAAATATTTTTCATAATTTCTCATTAAAATAGTTCACAAAAAATTTACTAATTGAAGCCTTATATAAGCGTAGAAATGGATTAATTTAAAAGCATTACATATACGGTATTTTTACAAGAACGCAGGATATAACGATAAGTAAAATTACCATTGATTACAATTCACAATAATAAACTGCACGCGGTCACATGAGCGAACTTTGTGGACTGAATCATGTGCCTTATCTTTTGTTTGTTCTATTGTTTAAACATATGGGCGTATAGTGGTTACGGTATCAATGCTTTGTTTTGCATAATTATATTTTGCAGATCTTCCATACATTTTACGTAAGTGAATACTTTCAGAAGGAAGACTAAAGGAAGTTGTTTGAATTTTATCTGCAGGGTTCAGTGATTCACGCGTAATAGGACAATCACGATGGTGTGTTCTGTTTTTTGAACACAGAACGGAGAGTTAATTATAAAGATAAGTATATTCGAATCTTGTAATCATATTGTTCTCGCGCAATGCCTCAATCTACCTTACAAGCCAGGAATTAAATTCAGCTTAATAGAGCTACGTATAATATAATCCGTACAGACGTACAATTTATCTCGGAAAATACTGAACAGATTTTATTTTGTTTACTGAGGAAGTTTCCTATAAATAATACAATGTCGTTGTGTCTGTATTATGTAAAGGGAAACGACTTAACGACGACCTAGTTTTAAATTTAAAAAGTGGTATGTAAACCAATATAAAAAACTAATAATAAACTTAGCTCTTAAGAGGTTTATTCTTATGAAGAATAAAATAAAAGTTTATTTGCATTAAAATTTATTTTGTGCCATCCTCTTAAGTAAACATTTACTTATACCAGGATGCCCCGCTCTTCCGTATCTAATTGCTGTTTTACAAATAAACACAATATAATATAGACTGTATGACTTAAATCCTAGCTGTGAAGTACACTGTACATTATATTAATGATCCACGATGATGGTATAAAATTATTTTTTGGAAAAAAAAACGTGTTTCATGACGCCTCCGACTAAGCAATACGAGAAATTTCTCCGTAACTCTCAACAATCAAATTATCCAAATTATCGATCCTTCAACCAACGAAACATTCGTAGACGGGTGCTTGCGGTGTGCCTTTTAAACATATATCTTTAATAATATATAAAATAGTCCTATTCCAAGTACAGTCAACATTAAAACATAGTACAAATGATTGCATTATAAATAAAAATTATAATCATGTTAAATGCAAAAACAATCTTGACGTAGTAATAAGTAATCCACGAGTTTGCTTTATTGCTTTATTGACAATAAATAATAGTTATTTAACAAATGACGTAAATGCCATGTGATACTTTAATACAAAGAGTAACGAATGATTCGATTTTTTTAATCTTAATACCTATATTTAAAGATTAGTTAAATATAGGTTTTAATATTATTAAATGTATACATATGTTGAAATATGACTCTAATACAGGGTCGAAGCCGAAGCTCCCTCTCGGGGGCTCTTGTGCTGGTTACCTACTAATAAAGGTCTCGGCTGAGCGCCATAAGCGTTCGGTCCCCTTTCAGCTCGATGAAATTGTAAATGCCCTTGGGCTAACAGCGGCCATAGTACGAAAAAAAACAAAAAAAAGACATCTATATCATAAAAAATACAATATATAACAAAAACTATCGCTTTTTTCTTCCGTAGGCGATTGAATCCTTCTTGATAATTTTAAAAATATTTATTTTACAGTCGTTGTTATACCATCGAAGAAGAAAAATCGAACTAACCCTCGACTAACTAGCAGTGGTAACCATCTGTCATAAAAAAAATGGGAATCGTAATCATTACCCGCGACTTAGATGTCCGAATATCCTAAGCTCGACTTCAAATATAAAATAGCCACGACTAGTAAATAAACAATATTTATACACTACTATATAACCACTCTCTTGGCTATTTGGTATCGTGAATGTTTTTATTAAGCAGTAATTATACGAGTAAGTAACGCTTAACGAGAGAGGTTATTAAACCAAAATAAAAATGAAGAAAAACAACGCGATATTATTGCTTCTTATAAATATAAAGGTTATTGTTTCTTAATAACAATTGCGTGCCATACGAAGCTGGAGATGATCACATGATGCTGTGCACACGGTTGATAGTCCGCATCCCAGCTATCGAAAATCTGACACGAGTGTCATCAACTTTTTATCAATCTAAGTTATAAGACGGTGAACTTTCATTAGACATATTTTTTTTAAAAGATTGCCGCCAATGCTTATAAATTAATGCATTAGATTTTCCCGTTAACCTAACCGCTAACTATACTAGTAAAGCTAAAATATATACTAGTACTACTAAAATACTAGTACTAGTAAAATACTATATACATATATACCCTGTGACTATTGCGATTTGATTGTGGATTTGAATCTACGACGTTTAGTTTAGCAGACCATACCTTAACCTCAAATAATAAGGCTGCCTTTTCATCAGCGACGTGCGAGGATACTTAGCGAGAGATGTGTGATATGTGGATTGTTGGATTTTCATAGTTAAGCATAAGTTAGCTCTGGTGGAAAGGGGTTCGATCAAGCGAAGTTTGTTTATATACTCGCTGAAGCTAACAAGAAAGATACGAGCTAGGGCAAGCTAATATTGCGAGCGAGGGATGAGAGCGGTGTAGCTATGTGAAATACGATGCAAAGCTGGCTAGAAACGTCTTCCTAGCACGTCTCATCCTGTTCTACTATACCCATTTGCTCTGTGGAAATGTAAACGAAACAAATGGTTTACGTACCTTCTTTGTGGCAGCCTTTTGCTTCAAGCCATTGTCGATATGAGAGAAAATGAAGAAAGTATATATTGTATATGACGAACCACTGGCTACCGATTTATAAATGAAATATATAATAATTGATTCCCGAAAACAACTTATTTACAAATAAATATAAGAACATATAATAATTTTGCAATTTATAATTTTAAAGTCGTCTTCTAAAACATAATGTACTTAAGGATAAAATCTATGCAAATATGACCTATTCCTTCTACAGTCATATCAAAATAGATTACCAAATTAAAAAATTATCAAAGAGGTACCAGTTTTGTCTATGATATCTAGCAGTGGACTTATTTTTTTTAATAAAAGTTAGAGCAACAACCAAAAGTGACAAATCAGGCACCTCGAGGAACTAACGTGTTCATATTATTTCAGAGTTTTTTTACCAATAATTTTAACTCTGAAATCGTATTTTCTTTTATCGTGTGTTAAGCGTAATTTTATTAATCTAGTACTATTAAAGACTAAGTTACACATCGGTGGCAAGTCCGAGGGGTAACAGTATTTTTCTTTATTATTTAAAAGAATATTATAAATAATACTAATATTCGAGTTAACCACTACAACTAAGCTGTAAATGATTGTGCTAGGAGATGGTACACGGCAATAGTCGAATGGCGGATTCGAACCTACGACCTTAAGTTTCGCAGACCGTACCCTAAACCATTATCCTATTGACGCACTTGTCATACATATATATATATTTTGGCGAATGTAGCAGTAAGTGCCACTGTTGCCTCACGGACATGTGAAAATGAATATAATAAATTTTCTGAATTGAAAACTTACGGTACTACAGAACGGTGTAGCCGTTACATGCTACAGAAGTTTTCAAATGTAGCTTTAATCGAGCACGAAGTTTCTTGCACGTTATAGAATCCCTTAAAAACGATGTCATGTATAATTATAGGATAATTAAGAATCAAATAAATCTCTCACATTTTGAGGGTTTTAATCAAATTCATTGTTGATTAATTTATTATAGTCACTCAGAATTATATCACTTAGCGAAAAACAAACAACATTTTATTGTTTATATTTTTGTAATACATAAAAGAAACATACATGGATGCAATTAATTTAATTTAATTTGTACATAAATCTTAATATTCGATTATATAATTCTAACACTGTATGTATTAAATAAACATAAATGGTAACATATAATACAAAACACTTTACAAAACCTTTAACATATAAAACTGTAACCAATTAATACGTTAGCTTATTATGTAGAAATGATTATATTTTAATATATCGTATTACATTATTAGTACAGTATATAGCAATGAAGGACTATTCTGGATTAAACGGGCAGTCTGTTCGGCCGTTGGTGAGTGATTTCGGTGGCATGTGACACCTTTTCTAGGTTATTGGTAATGTTCTCAAAGCAAATAGCCATTAAAACACCCTTCGATTATCACTAGAATGTAATTACGCTTCTAAAATTAATAGATCCGATGTAGAAGGTTTAATTAAAACTAAAGATTCGACATAGACTTCCTAGTACTAACCACTAGACCCAGGCCTAATGTTCGCCTCTTGGCTAATGTTCGATCACGATGACGTTTGTTATGATGAGAGGTAGTCTCGAATCGAATAACACCACAACTCAGACTCGAAAACCACCAGTGTTGTGTTACACAAACGTTGGCTTCGACTATGAATCGAACATAAGACCAACGATGTAGCAAACAAATCAAAACAAGACCTGTGGCGCGGACAGAACTTTTTATTTAATACTATATGAGGCGGGTTACATTAGAAGATTTCAATTAACTCCTACCACTATGTAAGCAATTGTATAATTTCGTATATATACCATATTATTATTACACACTGTTATTGGTATTGAGAAGATTATTATAGTTTTACACACTTAATGTTTCATTTGTAATACTGTTTGTCCACTATCACAAATTTATAGTCACTATATTACTGTGTTTAGCCTAAGATCATCGAATTGCTTATAAATACACGAACTATCTTTGATGTCCACATAGCGCGACGTTTATTTTAGAATACAAATCACACGCCGTCTTTGCTTGACATAATTTATCTAAGGTAAAGTTCAATCATTAGACTAAAAACCTTAAAAAGGTGATCTGTATAGGTAAAGAGAAATTATTTTCTAATTCAAGATCCAAAATTCATGCTTCAGAAGGGCACAAACGTGTTTGGGCGTCATTTTTTAACATTTCGCGGGCGATGGAACATTTTTGTGTAAAATCCCTTTTCTGCAATATTCTTTTTCAAATTCATCACTTTGTTTCTCTCTTTCGTGCGACTTCTCTCACTTTTAAGTGATCTCATAATTCGTCGAAGATTCTTCAAAGCTTCTTTGAACTCTGTTACAAAATCAGTCGGTTACTATTTTCTACTCTTGTATTTTTATGAGTGATTTCTTAATTTCACAGTTTGATCGATTAATTAATTTTTGATCCTCGATACTAAAAGATTATTTCCTATGTACAACATTGGTGAGATAACCTTGGTAAGGCGTCTCTGGCCCCGGCGTACACTCTGGTTGGACATCATTGTTGATAGTTTGTTCTTCAGGGGATGAAGTTGTACCGGGGAGTAATATGTATCGTGCCTCCCTGGAAAGAAATAAGTTGCTATAAATACTTAAAATGAAATATGACTTGTATTGTTACAAATAATGACGAATGATTTATGAATTACATATAGATTTTCCCTTATAACTGATTAATTGATCATTTGAATTGATTACATACAAAAACAAACAAAAAATCTCACTGATATGCGGTGAGATTTTTCGTTTGGATAACACCTAGTAAATTTTTATTATAAACCTGAGGGACAAACGAGCACAAAGTCCCTGGTGGTAAGTGATGACAGCAGCTCATAAACACCAATATCTACCCTCAACAAGGATTCAGTACGATCTTGTGTTCTCGCCCCAGAGAACTGAGATGGAATACCTAGCAACCAACACCAGATATCCGGTTCCCTTTACTCACAAAACGAAATGCAGCGATGTTATTCCGCTACTGCACGCTGGAATCCTGTGAGGGTATGGTTCTACCTCGTTCGAGCTGAACAATTCACTGTTCTTGTTTTCATTATGAAGGGTTCATGTATTAATGTAGGTTATGTTGATGTGTCTTAAATCAAACTATTTGTGTTGCTATATCTACTTTATACGCAATTTCTTCCTCAAATACAAGAATCTATCTCTCTCTAAACATTAAAAAAATTAGCACAATCATCAACTATCACAGTATTTCAACAAAATGGAGTCACGTCGCCATACCACTATCAAGTTTATTCCGTATGTCACATGTTGGCGATGTCAAGAATAGATGACATTCAGTGGCCCGTTTCAGAGCCCTACTATTTTTCAAAATAGATCTCGGTTCGAAACGCAACAGCAACCCGTCATCGATACTATCTCTCACGAGGACACTATACTTTTTGCCATTGTCCTCGTCAGGGGGCTTTCAGAGACACAAGAGCCCGATATGTGGTAGTGTGGTATTCAGGGGGCTCCCAACCGAAACTCAGGGAGCGCCTTCGTCCTCTCAAAAGGTGTCACTGCTACGTGATTACAGAAGTGTCGCGATGTTCACGCCAGCGAAGTGATTAATACGCAGGACGGCATCGTAGACGAGGTTCCCCTACCTACCCTAAACCGATCTGTGGTGCCCTACACTGGACCTCCCTCCGGATCCTCTTACAGTCTTTTCTGCGTGAGAATCAATCCATTCCATGTGTCGCTCATATAGTCTTGTGGAGAATGGTATAATTTAGTTAATCACCAAGTGCAAGTAAATTAATATATTTGTTAACCTTCTATTATACTGTTATATTTATAAAAGGGCTATAATTGCACAAAATGCACAGCCAGTATAAATCAAAAAGAGTTTTATTTGTTATTTACCTAAACCAAGCTTCGTCCAAGAGCATTGTTAAAAATGTATAGTTAGTAATGTTTACACTATGGGTAACAAATGAGCACACACATCACGTGATAATCAAAGATGACTACAACCACTTAAATTATAAACACCTATCCCTTACAAAGATACAAAATACACAAACTTCACTACTAAAGAACGAGGTAAAACGAGGTAATTTCGAATCTGGCATAGAAACTCGGCATACGAAAAATGCCGCAATTACAAAACGATATTCTGCGACGGTGTACACCAAGAGGACCCGTGGCACCTATATTCATCCAGTTGTTGATGTTCTCAAAGCTAATTCGATTACCACTAGAATGTCATTACGCTATTAAAACTAATATATCCGAAGGGACGGTTTAATTTTAAATAAAGTTGCGCATGGTGCTGAGAGCTCAACTGGCGAAGACCCGCCAATTCATGTACCACCTTATTTAGACGTAAAGATGTACATAGTCTCAAAAAGTTGTGTTGTCAGATTAAATACAAAAATGGAATGTGTGGACACTACCAATATACTACTATAATCGTCTTATTATCATTGGTGTAATTAAAGCAGCCTGCGGCCTTTATTGAAAACAATAGATTAAAATATTTTATAATAGTTTGACCATTTTTCTATCTGGTCCCCTATCTTTTTCAACTATCAATATTTTACTAATATTAACCAACACCACCTTTCAAACGTAGCTAACTAAGGGTGCTAACTATCTATCAAGCCTTCGTATGAAAAAGTTATTCAGAAATTGGCAATATGCTTAAATATTTTGTCGTGTTTAACACCCTATTTTTTATTCATCAAGCCTTCTTATGAAAAAGTTATTCAGAACTTGGCAATATGCTTAAATATTTTGTCGTGTTTAACACCCTATTTTTTATTCATCAAGCCTTCTTATAAAAAAGTTATTCAGAACTTGGCAATATGCTTAAATATTTTGTCGTGTTTGCCACCCTATTTTTTATTTAACTACTATTATATTAAACCATAAACATAAAATCGGGTAACAATTATATATTAGGTAACTTATAGGTAACTTCACCATCAAAATTGACTCAATTGTCTGGGATGAATTTTAACGTTTTGAAAATATGAATAATTTATAATCATATACAGAAATATATATTAATTGGCTATCTGATTGGTCGCCCCTATTATATCGCTGCGGTACATACAACAAGACTGTTTATTGTTCGAAATCTGTCTGCTGGTCGTAGATCAATATCTTAAAAATTATTCATCACAGCTTAGGCGTCTCAGTATCAAATAAAATTGACGTTAATCACGTGAATGTTTTTATTTATAGACTGGCATAGTTTAGAGGATGGTGGCAACCATATCGATACACAACCATTACTGGTACGATTTCGCATGTCGAAATTATATAAAGAACCAAATTTGCCAAAATTACATGAAAAAACGGAGTATAAGACTGTTGTCATGAATAAGTTATATTAAGAACCCTACTAGAAATTTACGGATACTGATTTAACTTTAGAATTTTTACCTTTTTTATGAAGTCTTAAAACAGACGGCTGAAAGGGAGATGTAGGGTTCTCCTGTATCACAAGTCACCAGGTCCCGCCTCATGTGTACCAGTAGGAACATATAATGAGGAAACACTAGTGGCAAAAACTTGGTACTAAAGTAAAATAAAAAAATCTATCTATCTTAAATTTTATTTATTTTTATCATACAGTATATGATAAAAATTAATAAAATTTAAGATAATGCAGTTTTTTGTAATTGGTTTATGTGTGTGTGAGTGAGTATGTGTATTTGTTGTGAGTGTTTATAAATGAGTTTGTTGTGTATTACTGCATGCATGCATATTATGCACGCGTTTGCATTTAATAATCAGCAATTTCAGAAAAAGTTTGCATTATAGCTTCAGTGTTGTCATAATTAAAATTTAGTAACCACGCAGTCGTTATTTTTTTAGATTTATTGTATTTACTAGTATCGAGATATCCAGATATATAGAGAGAGATAGATAGAGAGATATAGTGCAGTTATTTTATTCCTATGGGGTTCCAACTCGTCTAGGTCCTATCGAAGGTATATGTGTTTCTGAGACACAGGAATGACTTACCAAACAGGTGTAATGAGTATCCGTTAGTCACTTTAATTACATAAGAAACGCTTGAAAAATATAATGCATGAACGTACCCTTCTAGGCAATCGTAGCCATTTTATACAATGGGGAATGTATGTCATATTTAGAAAACTACACAAGTACTACTACTTTAACAAAACTAACTAAATACTAGTGACAAGCTAATTCTAAGTAAGCAACTAATAAAACACACATACATTTATAAATAAAATTATACCTTTTCATTTTTATTGATCCTGGCTTTTTATAAAGACTAGTATTCCAAATAGATCACCCATGGAGAAGGCTTTATCACGTATTTGTATATATTTTTCATTGACTTAAATGTATCAAAATCTATACACTCCTTAGACAAGTCTTCGTCGGATGTGTAACATTATTTCATCATTTATTCAAATTAAAACAAATGGACGGGTTGTGAATAGAAACACAGCAAAATCAAAATTAATTTATTAGTGCTTACAAAAAATACATGATCATACATTAAAATATATCATTAAACTAAAAACTATATATATATATATACACATGTTACATATGAAGTTATTCGCCTATTTATTAACCTGCCATTGATTGAATAAATTGTGTATATTGAGCGGGCTAATGGTAGGCTATTGATCATGGGACAGTGAGCATTGTGCCAGATGTCAGGGTCAATATGAAATTATGTATCTGTGGAAGGAAATGCGTAACAGTGTAAGGAATATTCAAATTAATTTTGTTTTTAATATTCAATTATTATTTTATTAATTAATCGTTTGCATTATTTTAAAGATGATTTTTTATTATATCTCGCAAAATATGAAATTCGTACTTATTATATTCAAATACAACTTGGCAATAGTGCTAAACTAAAAATTCTAATGTGTACGTTTTTTTTTAATTTGTCAAGTGTAAGGGATAAAAATCAAAAACGCAGTGATAAATTTATACACATTTTAATATAAAATGTGTCAGTTCATCACAGATCAGATTAAAAATGACTTTGTCATTCAATAACAAAATTATCAACAAATTCTATTGAATATTTCACAATCGCAATAGACAATATATTTTATTAAATTAGTCCAGTTTGATTTTTATGATTCGTTTAACAGAATTATATGAATGTACACTAAAACTTTGGGTGGGATCAGTTCAGTAAATAAATAAATAAATGGCAAATAAACGAGCACTAAAAATAAATATTTTCTAGATAAATTAATAACTACATTATTACTAGCTGTCAAGTATTCCTTCAAATTTGAGATTTTTTTTAAACGCCTACATATTATATTCATAATTTATCATACTGGCATTAAATTAATAACAATAGAATTAAGACTTGAAAGATGGTTGCAAAGTCATAAATATATAGAACATATTCATTATAAGATAATTTCATAGTATTCTAACAAAATCTATTAAATTAAAATAACTTTTTTTTTGTTATGGAATGTTTCTTTAAATATCCATTTATAAATTACATGTATAAAATAGGCAGTGTAAAACTTTAAAAAAATATATAGCGTTTATGTTAATTGACATCACTATTTCAAAACTGCTGTTTAAATATAAACCAACACACTATACAACCATCTAACAATAAATTACTTCAACTTTTAAATATATTTTAGCCTGCATTTCCCCTCTTACGCCAAATTCATATAAAGAAAAATAAAATGCAGCCCTGGAACCCAGCGTCAGGACACAAACAGCGAGTACAAATTCTTCAGTCTCCATCATGCTTTAACATCTAAATCGTATTTTTTTTCATCAGCATTCCTAAAAATGTCCAATGTAAAAAATAATTTTCCAAATACGGAACGTTAGGAGTCTCTAGATTCAATTATTATATTTACATAAAGTTTTTTAAATTGTCATCAATAGTTTAGGACGTTGAAGGATAATCACAAAGTACACTATTTACATCTGATACTACATCTGACATAATACAGGTCACAAAATGACAATCATTGTACAATAATAAATAAACAGAGAGTTAGTAAAAGAGACAGAAACAGAAAATATTAATAAATTATTGTTTAGTTAAGCTTGTAATATTTTAAATTGATTTATTGAGTGTGTTATCACCGCATACATACCAATAATTGACCATAAAGTACTCCCTTCCTTCACCACTCGACGTCATATTCGAACCCTCGTCACTACTGTCTACAATCATAAATTCCCGGCCCTCTCTGAAAATATCAACCACAAATATGTTTTCTTTACCATAATTGTCGAACTGTCGCCATATTAGCGTCCTTCGATGTTGATGCGAAGCGACGATGCCTGACACACGCATGGCTGCGTCCCAATGTAAGCGATGAAGGCGTCCCCTTGATGAATGGTGAAATCAAACGAAATTTCGCGAACACTTTATAATTAACGTTTACTAATTTTTTAATAGTCATTGTATAAAAGTTTAAATAAATTTATATTATTCATTTTAGCTTTATCTTAATTACTTCATTAAGTGGTTCATCGCGTATTTCTCCATTACAATATCTTCATATTTCATATCTGCTGAGGGGTGCCCATCAACATTTTTATTTTTTGGTTTCATTGCAGCATCTTATCAATCTCCGAAGAAATGTTGTCTACCATCGATCACGTCACTTCGTTGTATCTTTCAGTGACTTCAAAGGTAACGTTTCCTATGATCAATTTCTGTACCTACAAAGTCGTTTGTAGGCAAACTTCTGGCCGTAATTACACTTTTGATCAACTCAATGATAGAGATTCACATATGACGCCAGTCTACTCCACGATGTAGACAGATCAATAATGTTTAAAACGACGGTTTTCTCTTTTTTTTTTGAATGTGCACACGTGACATAAGGCCGATTTAAATTTTAATTCGGAATTGATGATTGATTTAATTGAAAGGAGTAAGACAGATAAGAAAAAGGTAGTGATTAATAAGCTTCTAATATGAAATGAATTAGGCACCAACAAATGTGTCATTGCAGATGAAAGGTTAGATATAAATTGTTAGAAGGCATCAATCGATCAACATAATTACAAAAACGAATGGAATGAATCCCTTGCTGTTCCGGCGTTTACCGAAACTTCGTTATTCTTTAACGTATATATAACATTTTCTAAAAAATATAATGAAATTTTAAAAAGAAGTTTCTTTTAATAAGAATATTTTTGACGATTGTTTTGTTGTGCAAGTGTTTACGAAATATGTCATGTTCTAATTTACATATAATATAATAAATATACATTATATAATAAAAAAACGTAAAAAAAATAGCGGCGTGCACAATATTTATGCATATATATAATATTATTTTATGTGCAGTAATTTTGACGAGGTTTTCAGTTATGTATTGAGATAAGAGACCTAATATTATGTCCGTGCTATTTCAATCGGTTTAAAAAAAAAAGTTATGTCGATTTTAAAGTGCATCTTGCGCAAGTTATGGTTATACATTGGCGCGTATGATATGGGGACCCATGTCGTCTATTATAATTATGTTGATCGAGTATTAAAACAGTTACACACAGACGAAAAGCATTCTACAACCAACAATGTATTAGTTATCGTGTCAATTCGTTAAAAATCTAAATAATTATTATTTTGAGGTTTTCTAGTTTATTATCATCATTAAGATAGATAGATCAATATGAGATCGACGCTATCAAACTCATCCTGTAAGCAAGCCCCATGTAAAAAGCATATGAGGTTTACAATTCCCTTATTCTTAAAGGTCACAAAAGTGTGTACTGCCTATCTCGTATTTTACGTACGGGATATATATATATTTTACATTGAGAGCAGTAAACGAGCACACAGTTCACCTGATGTTAAATGATTCCTGCGGCCTATGACATCTACATTCATCCTTGACAAGGAATCAATGCAATAAAGGTATAATATATATATATATATATATATATGTATATATATATATATATATATATATATATATATATGTAGTAATAAAGGTCTCGGATCCCTTCACTCACCAGACGAAACACAGCAGCGTTATGCTGCTATTTCCTGCCGGTATATATTCTGATACAAATATCATCTGCATCGAAACTGGGATGATAAGGAACGTACGTATTCTTTTAGGTGAACCGATGTTCAGACCCACGAGACAGTTGCTTCCACGCGCAGGGTAACGATCCAAGCTGAGGCTCAGCCCTTGTGCTGGTTACCCATAAATGAAGCTCTCGGCCCAGTGCCCTAAGCGCTCGACCATCTTTCAACCCGGCAAAGCTATAAAAGCCCACGGGCTAACAATGGCTAAAACTAACGATATAACAGCGTGATATAACGCATCGCTTGTGTCTCGTGAACATACGCAATCTTACACATATATCTCTGGGGGTTTTTAGGTTTCTATTGTCCAACAATTAAAAACACCAGGAGAAATGCGTGCTCGTTTGTCACCGTGTGGGTGACATTTTGCTTGCATACTATGAAAATGCAGATTAAAACAAAAGTATAGGTACTGAGCTGGCCCACGACTCTGATGAGAAAGAAAAAGAAAAAGAAAAAAAATATTTGGATGACATTGGAAATCCACCGATCCGTAGTGGAGCTCTGTGATGGACTATGCTCCAACACTTTCTCTAAATAGGAGCCCTAGAGAAGGCAGTGAGAGTCATATGTATATAGTTTTTTCCCAATGTGAAATTTCTTATTCCTCGAATTAAAACGTTAAATATTCTATAATACTAATCGTATAGTAACACGATAACTAATACATAATTATAAATAAATAAATACAAAAAAATACCTGTAGAAGACATAGTGTTGCAATATGAAGAATATATCAAAGACGAGACTGAACAGGCCCAGGCCGAATTTAGTCGCGTCTCCGAAGAATGAGATCCAGTCGTTGTAATTGTACGCGTTGAGCACCATCTGCAGGATGGAGAGGGAACCGCCCACGAAGTCGAGGAAAATATTGCCGATGCTCCAGCCTACGGTGGACTTCCTCTTGTAGTTCATGTATGCCTTAAAATTGAAGTCAGAAATTATTTAATAGAGTCCATTTGAATTATATTCATTTTAGAGCAAAAGTTTTAATTCAAAAGGCTTCAGCAGAAGCTTATGGAAAAATTGCCATTTTTCAATTGATGGAAATTAGCTTTTCATGCTGCAGTTAGTCTAGATGCCACATGAATGGCTGCTCTACCTTTGGAAGACCACGGCCTCGCAGAATATCAGTATGAAATATCAAAATAAGGCAGCTGTGTTTTGTACCGAGGCATTCCATCTCAGTTCATCATATTTAACACACTTAAATATTGAATCTTTGCTTAGAATAGATGTAGATGTCATGTCACATTCATTATTTACCATCAGGTGAATTAAATATCACTCTCAATACAATAAAAAAAGTCTAGATAGTCTATACTGTGTGGCTCTATTGGTAGTCTCGTTGCAGTTATGGAACAGTTGTAATACTAATGGGTGGGCTCGATTATGATATGACCAAGATTTAGCGAGTACCAACGTTGAATAGTAATTTAGCGCTATGATTCCCTTATAAGAGAAAGAAACCGGAGACCACATTACTGGTGAAGGGGCATTCCATATTGATCTCCTGATGGACGTCACATCTGCATTAGTTACATCTAACATAGCAAACAACATTATAGGTGCGAGTGTGAAACCAATTCATAGTTTGTTTCTACGCGCTCACAGAATTCTTTTTCGCTTTACTTGCAGCGGAGCTTTCCGTCCCAACCCTCGTGGGCATAAAAATATTTTATTATTTAAAAAAAAAATCAAGATGCACTAGACTAGGCAGCAAAAGAGCGCAAGCACCTCACCTGGTGGTGAGTGATCACCGCCGCCCATGAAAATACGCAACACCCGAGGAGTCGCAAATGCGTTGCCGGCCTTTAAGGAAGGTGTAGACTCTTTTCTTGAAGTTCCCTAAGTAGTACCGGTTCGTAAACTCCGCTGGCGACAGCTGATTCCACAGAGTAGTTGTGTATGGCAGGAAATTTTGGGTAAAGCGCACAGTGGTGGATTGCGACTCAACATCGAGATGATGAGGATGAAATTTTTAATTCTGTCGTTATATATGATGTTTAAACGCAGAGGCTCGTAATTAATCCGAACAACCCTCCAGAACACCATACCCATGATAAATTAGGTTAAAAATCCTATCTCTTCGCAACGTCAGTGAATCAATCAAACAGCTCGAAAAGTACCTGATCATCAAAGATTCGAGCAAATGGAAGAAGTACTGGTACTGGGGTGCCCAGACCCAGAGATGAGAACAGAGAATCCTTGCTTAGTTTTGATGTAAGCTTTGATGGGGACTTCAATAGTCAGTTAAGATCAGGTGAACTGGTCCTTTGGGTTAGTAAGTTAGTTTTAAATAAAAATGATTTCTCACCTGTGGGACGTATTTAATGAGCGTGATAGCGAGTTTGATGTAGCTGCAGATGTATAAGAAGTCCAACCACTCCAGCTGCCCGCCGGCCCCCAAACCGGCCGTCACTAAAGCGATAACCATGAAACCGCCCAGTATACTCCGACCTGTCATGGACACTCGCTGTTCCTCTCGCTGGAATATATGTTATGAAATATAAAATAAATATAGAAATATAATTATAAGCCGTATAACTTTGCTGTACTTCCGTATGATGAGTGGAAAGAGCCGAAGAACCAGTTACTAGTCATTCGATCTTAGTCCTAAGCAGTAACAACGCATCTGCATTCTTAATGCATCTCAAGGAATCTTATTCCTTATCAAGGCTGCATGTGTGGGTGTTGTGGGCATCACTTATCATCAGGTAAACTCGTTTGTCATCCAGAACACTACAAAATATCAAGTTCTATCTTTTTCAGGAAGAATATTGTAAAAACTACAAGTCAGAGGTGGTTTCCAGACTTTTTTTCTGATAGACCACTTTCAAAATTTTGATGGTTCCGGATGGAACCCTGCAGCTACATTTCTACCATATACCCAAAACTCGACAAAAAATGTGGAACATGCAAGTTTTTACATGCAACAGTCGCTGAGCTTCTCAAAATATTATCTGCCGTGAAATGAAGCTGATATTTTAGTTTTTCACTATCGAGAGCAAATAAATTTTCGTGGACGAATTACTCACGAATTGTGAACCCCCATTTTTTTTGTCACGTCAACGTGGTCTACGTTCCGTAGAAATTTGTATTTTTCTTGCTGCGATCATACAAATGAGATAGGAGTGTTTAAGTTTAAGACGAACGATATTTTGTTTTTCAAAATGAGATACATTCACAAAAAGGGAACAATTCATCATTTGAATACAATTACGAGCCGCGTGATGCGTAGGGATATAATGGCGATTTAAATTCATTTTGATTTCATTAATCTCGCCAAGACAATACAAAAAAATAAACCTAGTTTTTCACATTGGGGGTACAAAAACATCTCTGTGTGTCTCATTCAGTTAATGTACAACAAAAAACACGTTCCTCGCTCCGTTCAAATTAGTTTTGAGTTTTTTTTATCCTTTGACTACGAGGAAAATTCTGAGTACATAATCTCGGCAGTGTCTTTATGGAATGTATTATGTTTTAAGAGACTGGATAACCTTGCACGATGGCACTCATGTACCGTTGAAATTATGTTCATAGATTTAAATGGTAATTTATAAAACATATTTTGTTAATATCCCTTTCTATAAATCGAATTAGTTAACTCGTATTATGTATCGTAAAAATACAACAGGAAGATTTCTAGTAAAATTTACTTAATCTGACACTAATTATTAAATCTCTATATATCGATGTGTTAAAAAGATAACGATGGCGATGTTGATTTTTAAAATATATAACAGGACCGACTAATTAGAGGTGATTGAATCCACTCACTCGGTATTTACGGTGCATTAGCATTTGAAAGAAATCGAAAGACTTGGAAATTGATAAAAATGACCGCGAATTAAAGTCAAATATATATATAAATATATATATATGTATATATATATATATATATTTATTATACACATATATATTTTAATACATATATGTATGTTTGTGTGCATATATAATCACTACCTAAGCCAAGGCACGATATAAGCAATAAAAACCAGTATTTGTATAAAAAAACCACGTTCCATTAATTTACTATAGGCTTTACTATTTTTACTACATATAAAATTTGATTTCGTTTAAATCGTTCACCGGTTCACCGCAAGTACATCTCTTTGTGATACAAAATATAAATTATTCTAATTCAAATTAAATTATATGGGCCATGAATGTCATTATTATAAATCTTGAGATAAACAAGAAAAAACATTGAGATGTTTATCTGAGTGGCGAGATATCTTCGCATTGTCGTCACAGATAAACAGATAACTTTATCGTCGCATAATTTGTTACGACACTAATACAAATTATTCAACTTAAATTGTATTTTACTGTTAAAGTAATTAATATTTACATTCCATTGAGACTCAATTTTAAAATTATTATTAATTGATTCTAATTTAAATACACATCAACTCTAACATAACAATATCTATTTTACTTAATGATGATGATACTATTAAATACAATGGTATTTAATAGAATATAGATTTTTTGTAATGTCGTACAACGTTTCGTAAACTCGTACGTTTGTATGAAATATTTATTTATAAATATCTTTTGTAGTACAGATATGTAGAGAACATTCTCAAAAGATCAGCTGAAGGGGGTAATGACCTGGCCATATGGCACGCGGAACCGATGGGGAATAAAGGTTCTTAAGTGGAAAACTCGCAATCAAATAGCAGTCGATGGGTAAGAAGACCCGCCACTAGATGGTCAAGTTTGCATCAAGTCGATGGATACAGATGGTTTAAAATGTGGAGGATCAGCAGTGGACTATTGATACGCTTTTATAATGATGATGGTAATAATAGAGCATCAAGTCGCTTTTAAAAACAAAAAATCTTTGAGACTAACAAACAACCACACGGCTCACCTGATGTTAAGTGATTCTTGAGGCCAATAAAATCTACATTCATCCTTAACAAGCAATCATAATGCAGATGCATTGTCACCCTTGAGGACTGAGATGGAATGTCTCGTCACCAGTGATAAAGTTCTCCTTATCCCTGCACTACCAGACGAAGTACAGCAACATTATGCTGCTATTTTACGCTGGCATATCTAACAAAAGAAATATAAACGTGATTTCTTTTATGAATTTGAGCTGGTGATTACAGATCTAATCTTATATTGTGATTCACCAAGATAATCACGTTATCAGATTATTATGTTCCATGACCTTCGAAGTTCAATATAAGTTTGTGACAAGATTAAAGTTAAGAAACCAGTATCAAACATTACACCGGACTCATGGTGATGATGATGTCTTACTGGGTGATTACGACCATCACTTTCTTTATTACCAGATAAAATCAATTGCACCGGATTTATTGTAATGCTGTAAACATCCATTCAAACTCAAACACAAAACAAACAGCACTCATTTGCCCTCTCCTTCCCTACTCTGGTATAATGCATGTCCAATAATATAGATTTGGGTTAAGAAGCAGGTTAAGAACTTTTAATATTTAGGGGAGCTAGGCATTTAATTATTATTAAAATAACATAAATAGAAACTAGATCATACGTACCTCATACAAAAAGCATTGCGTGATTGTAATCAGTGTGGCAAACGCAGCGTGAAGAGAAAAGAATACGTCGTTTAATTGCACTGGATTTATTGTAATGCTGTAAACATCCATTCAAACTCAAACACAAAACAAACAGCACTCATTTGTTCTCTCCTTCCCTACTCTAGTATAATGCATGTCCAATAACATTAGATTTGGGTTAAGAAGAAGTAATATGCACGGGATATACACGCCGTAAACTAAACGTTATAACAATTAATATTTAGGGGAGCTAGGCATTTAATTATTATTAAAATAACATAAATAGAAAATAGATCATACGTACCTCATACAAAAAGCATTGCGTGATTGTAATCAGTGTGGCAAACGCAGCGTGAAGAGAAAAGAATACGTCGTTTAATTGCACTGGATTTACACTGCGAGGGTGACGACTTAGGTATTCGCCCTGGAAATTGAATAAAATTCATTAGGAATTATAATTAAGATTTACCTTAAAGTTATATAGAAAATCATTGCTAAAATACTCTATCACTAACAAATTTGACAATAGAAAAGTATCCGCAATTGTTAAAATCAAATCACGTATATTGACAGAAAGTGTTAATTTAATCATTATTTTAACTTGCACATTGTACACAGTTAAAGAATATATCTAATGTAGCAACAGTCACATCAATATTAACTAATCAATTAATGTTACGAACCTGTATTGCATTCGAAAAGTATAATCCGCAGTTGAAGAGCGAGTACATAGTGAAGCCCATGATGTTGAGAGCAAGGAAGTCGAAGTTGAGACCGACAACGCTCTTACGTTTATAGTTGATGTAGATCTGAGGGTAGAATGACACAGACCAAGCGGCGAAGTAAATCCATCCCATGATGTAGGAGATAATGTTGATGATGTTGGAGTGCATGACGGTGACGCGAAGGAATACTGAACTGAGACTGGAAGAAATATATTTAGTTATTTATATGGAAACGGACATTTTGTGAATTATATTGATACGAAACAAAATCTAAATAATCTAAAAACATGCGATGCATCTAGAATTAAACAATAAACGACGAGATTACAGATAAGATGATGATTTGGATGATTGATCTAGTAACAATCCAGAAATGTACTATCAATATGTACCATTGCAATAATAATCAATTCTTAGTTGTGGATCTAAATCAACATTTTAATACGTACAGTAACAGTATGAAATAGTTTACCTGCATCAACTGAACCGATTAAATATAATGTTGATATCTTCAACAGAAGTTAATACACATTTAATAAGTAAAGGTGCAGGACCGTTAAAGACCACATTAACACTTGACGGCTGTCGAAATTATGGTCAAGAATTTACTTTTGTGTATTATAATTAAATGTCGATATGACGATTATGTGATAAGATAGAGAATTTTTAATCTGTACTCTCGATTTCGGAAAATTAAAAAAAATCACATTTGAAATCATATAAATAAAAACATATTGCAATGCATAATAATAATTATACGAGCAAAATCAATTCGTTTCTTTTATCATAATTAATCACTCACATGTTAATGTAATCGAATATCAGACACAAAATTTTCCATTTCATTAGGAAATATGTTCTAATTTATACTAGGACCAATGTTTTATGTCACATATGAACTTACTTGACAGATCCGACTGGCGTTGCGTTGAAGGTAACTTCTGAATGCCCTGGACTTTTGCCATATGCCCATATATCATGTGTGATCTCCGCCGTATCATTGGGGTCTACTGCACCGGGTATATCTAGCGTCGATGGAACGAACTGAACAATGTCTGGATGCTGCACTTGTGTTGCGATTTTTAGAGCTGTTTGGGATTCACCACTGAAAATGTTTTTTTTTTTTGTTATTTCAAATTTATTCTTATATAAGCTTTAATGGACATATTTTTTAATTTAGTCCGTATCTGTATATTAACGTTGTATTATACATTACACTTATATCTGTTTTAACATCATTATCAAGCTTAAAAACAGGTAGAGACAAGCCATCGTCAAAAATTTGCTATGCTAAAAATGAGCTATCTAGGTTTATTTTTCTGTTAGGCGTCTACAACCGTGCAAGCTATATCATAGTGCTGTAAATATTGGCGTTAACACAAGGGCACTAACTCGATCCTCTCCTAGTCTGATGGAATCCATGGTCAATAAAATAAGAGGACTGAACGTTCCTACATTCTGTTCTTTATGCAATGTTCAGACTGGAAAACTAAGATTTTTTTATTCACAAATATCTCAGCTGGTTCCATTGAGTCAATCGATCGATAAGATAGATAAGATAAGATTAGAATCACCAAATAGTTTGGTTTCCTGTTCAGTGGTGGCCAATATATCCTTATTTTAGGGAAAAAAAAGTAACTTACATTTGTACCATGTGAAAGAGGCGGTTCTCATCGACGAGGATGTTCAAATCCATTGAGTCCAAATAAATTCTTTCTATTTGACCATATGCACTCGGTACACCTGAATCAATTAAATCATAATCAAGTTTTTTTTAATTACAGAGTATATAAGATTATTTATACTAAATTATATACTATTTTATATAATATATATCATATTATTTATCACATAAAAAAATACTATGTCATTGACATACGTCAAACACGATACGTTAATTAAAGATCGAGAGTTATTCACGGCACGCTATAAACGAGAAGATTGGAAACAAAACCTATTAGTTAAATTCCGATAGACTATAACAAGTTTGAGTTGCGTTCGTAATATTCAAATATTTTTGGATAAATTTTTTAACATGTGTGATTTTTATTTTCCAATTAATGTTAAACATTTAATCATACAAAAATATGTTTTCAATTTTAATTACGAAGGATAGACTATTTACTAAACCGTAATTGTTATAAACTGTCAAAAATTGTGTACAACTGCTGGGGTGACAAAAACCAATATGGTAGTACGTTGAATATTTTTATCACATTATGGGTGATAAAAGAGCATACAGTTCACCTGATGATAAGTACAACTTATAACTGCACCCATAATAACCCACCAATCATGATGATGAACTTATTGTAGTAATAACTTAAATGAAATACATACAGATGAAGTAAGTAGCAAGTAAGTTGTTCACCGAACTATACAGAGCGCTATGTCGCCGTAAAATATGTGTATATACTTTCACTATATATATCCAATCTAATAACTAACTATTACAGCATCGATGGGATACCGTCGATTCAATAAAAGAAGGACCACGCTGGCACATAGAGCAGAATCCATCCTCCACTGTGGAGAATCCTGGAGAGTCAGTGGAAAATCCTCAGATAGCTAGTCAGTCAGCAAACTTCGTTGGCATGATGACTAGAGAAAGTGCAGTGAGACATACGCAACACGTGATCATTTCTGGTAGGTAAGAGACCCACAAATTAGCTACATCACGGACCTCTGTTCCATGGGCCCAGAATTCGAGGAAGATGTAACTTATACTATTAAGAAGTTTAGCGCTATTGTTTCGTCGTAATCGGAGACCGTATTATTAGAACTCCATCATAGTTCTCTGAAAACACATCGCACATATCTTTATTCCTTATTTAGACGAATGTAGGGCTTATGAGATCTAAGGATCATTATCCATCAAGTAATCGGTAAACTCGTTTGTCACCCAAGTTATATTCTTTTATAATAAAATATTATTTTCATAATTCACTTACCTAATACAAGCATGCCTACAATAAACCGTAATAAACAGTAACTTAAAGTATGACTAGATATTTCCACGGCCCCTTTCGGAAACACAGCTGTTCGAGCGTGCGCCATCTTTAATTTTATTCCGTTAACCTGTGAACAAAAAAAAACTTTAATAAAACTATATTCCTAAACAAAGTCTTGCTTATTTTCTTATTTTATTTGTATCCAATTAAGTGCATATGTTAAGTTTAAAATATGTAGCATATTTTAAACTTATCATTTTATAATAATTTATTTTTAATATTAAATTTCTCTTTTTTTCTTTATAATGTCGAATTATAGAAAAAATGCCAGTGTCTGACTAGTTACAGGCATAACGCTTACATAGAGGCTTTCGCGGTAATCAAAACCATAATCCGATTCATAAATTTAACGATACAAAGCGAACTCTGATAAAGGAAACAAATACGTATATTTACAGCTGCAAAATAAATTGGAGAAACCGTTGCAATTCTTACGCGACGATATGTAGTTTGTCATAAAATAATTTTATATGTTTTTATTACGATTTAAATAAAAAAAAACAACATTAAACACATATTATTATTTCCTTAATTTTTACACTCCTAGTAAATAAAGTATCTCACTAGATAAAAATAAAAAATAAAATAATAATTTATAGAAATCAAATAATTCAGTTGTTCAAAAGATTAAGTTGATAAATTAAAGATTTAAACCTTACATTTACTAGACAATATTACAACCGAAAAAAAAAGTACGTATAAAAATACAAAAAAGAAAAAGAGGGAAAAATCTCGAATATAGAACAAGACAATTTCTCTTAAACCGAACTTAGAAATTTCCAATAATAGCATAACTTAACGCAAACTAGGGGATAGCGGGAACTACGAGTAGAATATCCTTCTTGCGCTCTTGCCAACTAAGAAAAACAGAGAATGTGCCACAGCACATTAAATTAACATATCAAAGGTTTGTACTATTTATTGTTATTAAACTATCCCGTATAAAAAAAATAGTAGAAAATTATTGTCTGTATGAATGTAGTCAAAATGTAGTCAAAGACTTGTGTAAATATATGTTTGAACAAGCTGGTACACGCAACGCAAATGACATTGTATCGATCGACAATATATTGTATATTGTATTCTGTTATACACAATGAGACGATTTGTCATAAACACATGCCCATAAAATTTACATTGCATTAGCAACACAGCTATCTGCTGGAACGGGTGCGAAAGAAACGCACATATATTACTTTAAAAGTATTACCTCGTATATAAGAAAACTGATGTAATAATACTGACAGTAAACAAACAAAGCGGTGGATTTATTAGCCTAACTTTTGAAAGTATAATTATTAAAATCATAGAATATTTATCAAATCGGGTCCCTATACCAATATTGACAGTATGATGCCTGGGGGAGAATAAAGTGGTAAATAATGTAAAAGAAAAACATAAAATATGTTTGTTTTTTTTAATACAAGCCAGAATGGAAGAGAAATTATCTTTATTAAAGAGAATTGAAAATATGTTATTTTCTTTTGTATTATTATT
Organism: Teinopalpus imperialis; assembly: GCA_029286865.1. Taxonomy (NCBI): domain Eukaryota; kingdom Metazoa; phylum Arthropoda; class Insecta; order Lepidoptera; family Papilionidae; genus Teinopalpus; species Teinopalpus imperialis. Next base: position 11,089,343 of record JAGSMU010000026.1, read on the forward strand.
TTATACAAATGAAAGTAAGATGTTTTATTAACTTGACTATTGAATAGGACTTTAACACAACCGGAAGTTGAAAGATATATTGTTTAATTCGATAATTTTTAAGCTACATGGTAGACTTAAAAGTACGTCAGAAGCGGCGCTGACGTGTAAATAATACAGAAATATTTTAGGATCGATAAATAACAGACGTTTTAATTAAGATTGTACATAGATAATAAATACAATTTACAAAACCTTACCATAACAACTAAATATCTATGAAATAATTAGTTTTTACAATTTTCTTCACACAGAAACAATATAACATAGTCGAAATGCTTTACATATGACTGATATGGCTATGTACCACTATATCAAGTCTGCTTCCTCACTATGCGTATTGACATGGTTTCAAAATAGGCCGACAGACCATCGATTCTCATTGAAAAATTACAGACTCTTTCACACCGAATCCGTTTTATTTTAAACGTTCATAGATGAGTGTATAATTAAACTTCATTTCTTAATATATTTAAACAGAATGTGTTATTCTATCCTTTATTCATTCATTACATTTCTATCTGTAGAAGTATTTTAAAAATTATTCGAATAGTTCTGAAAAGAACTCTGTTATATAAATGAGCAAAATTCACACCGTCGTTCTTTATATTGTAAGTGTGGACGAAGTCTAAGAAAGGCATTCGAAAACACTTCCCGATATCTCAAAACAGGATCAACAAAATATACATGATCAACAACAGAGACGAGAAAATATGCAACCACGAGCCGCACATGTACCATACTTATAACAAACTCATGGTAGCTAATAAAAATAAAGCAATATAAACAAATATATCAAATATACATCTTAAACCACGACTAGAAACTATTAACAGCTTTGTTATATATTAACCTGGTGACGCGTCATATCCTAACATTAACCTCAAATAACCGAGACACAATAACACTAGATAGCAGCTAATCGTTACGCACGTGTGAAACGGTCTTGTTCTATTAATTAACCGGTACTTCCACGATCACAAATGGCAATGAGATCGGTGAACTTGCTTCGAGAATGTAATACGAACACGCTTTGGTGCATTGATATCAAATAAACATGCCTCTTTGATGAATTAAATGTTATAAAAACATGGAATATCTTAAAGACTGCTCAATCAAGATAAGCGAAAGAATAGGTAAAAATCGAACATAGTATAATGTATGATTTTTTCAGCTTTCCGATATAATTTAATTATGAATTTAAATAACCTATAAACAAATTAGTATTTTAGTAAGTAAATTAGTAAGTTTTTTTTAATGTATTGAGAGGTAATAAACTAGCATTCAGCTCGTATGGCCGTAAAAAAAAGTAATTCACACATGATGGTAATTGATTCATGCGGCCCATGACACCTACATTCATTCTTGACAGATAATCATAATGCAGATGCGTTATCACCCTTGAGGGCTGAGATGGAATGCCACGTTAACAGTAAAGAAAGGTCTCCGGATCCCTTCACTCACCAGACCAAACACAGCAGCATTATGCTACTATTTTACGCTGGTATTCTGTGAGGGCGTGGTTCTAACACGGTCGAGCTGACCCATTCATTCTGCAGCTAGAAACAAACTGCAGCGTTGAGATGAGAAATTATATTAGTAGATGTCATCCACCACCGTTCACCGTCATTATCACCACTGTTCACTTCGTTCGTTTATTTAAAAGAAACGTAAAGGTTTATTGATATACTGTGCTTATATAAATATATACCATACTGTAATGTCGCTTTTATCAATTACCTAACAGAAATGACTAAATCGTCGTCATTTAAATCTTTAAATCTACTTTAAAACCATTAATTATTAAATATTCAAGAGGCGAATGTGATTATATTAATTTTAGTAGTACTCATAAGCTTACTGGTACTAATATATACAACACTATATAATTCAATGCGTGTGTTTTAAAGCAATTTATTGCTACCAAACATAATTATAGAATATACACCCATACTACATATATTGCGCAGCAAAATTATTACTAGCAATTTTAAAATAGGATCACGGTTGAATATATACCAACAGAACCTAGTGAAGAACAGGTTTCTCTTTAAGATAGCGAGCTGCATACGTTATTTTAATTGGTCATGATAAAACATCGAACAAAACGAGTCACGGATCCGATTGCACGGCACACTTCGCAGTCTATAGAACTATATATAAAAAACGAACTAATCTTGATAGCAAGCTATATATATATATATATATATATATATATATATCTATTAACGTACGTTAATCTCACACACTTCTAAACATCAAATCTGGTGTTTTTCAATATCAATGGACTGATGTCGTCGAGTTTCAGATTTTTTAAAATCTCATGTAACACAACTGTACCAATCAGGTGACACTTAAATCAGGGTATGCGATTCAAGACGCGTTTTTGACTCGCCAATGGAATTTTAAAACGTATTTCGAAATACAATACTACAACAGACCGCAGAGTGCCCGTTGTATTTTGTTTGTACTAACTAAACTAAACTGTGTAACTGTTTTAATAAAATGCTTACTTTTATTTATTAATATCGTTTATATTTAAGTTGCGCCATTGTAATAACAAAATATAAGATTCAGAATGGAATTTTGACGTATAAATGCTAATAGAATTTTTAATTATTGAAAGCGATAATTGAACCCTTAATGTAACATAATGCTATACAAATGTTCGGTTTTGTCATCTCTTTCGCTACTAAATTTGTGACTGCTCCTCAGACGAAAAAAGTGTCTTTCTGTAAATCGATGTCCATTAATATCGGCCGAGTACTATAGTTTTATTTACGTATACATAAGCTATCGGATTTCCGCAAAATAACGTGTGATTCTAATAAATACTAAGGAAAGAAGAAAATAAATGAATTTTATGGATCGCAATGAACTCTGTTCTCTACTAGCGATCAACAACTTCAAAAGAACATATAATAAATAGAGGCATTTGTAATTGTTACTCCTAACTTCTATACCCAATAGTTTATTACCAGTTGAGTACACCGGGGTAAATTTTCGCTTCATACTCAACTGTTTACTCTAAATAATGAAAAAAACGTAAAATATGACATTATTTAGCTTGATCTGGGAAACGTGGTGCTCCCCAGATCGAGCTAAATAAATGGTTTCTTTTATTCACTCTACACAAGCGTAAGTTTTATTTTGAATATTGACATTATTCAGCTCGATCACATATTTATTGTTACGTTTTGTTGCTTCTATTTAGCAATAGCCTTATTATTAACTTCTATTAAGAGCTTTAACCACATTATAAAGTAGTTTTGATAATATATAGATAGACATAGACACTTATATGATTCTTACGTTAAATGGTTAAAAAGAAGAATTCAAATAAACATCTTAATCCATATACTTATTTATAATATGTACATATGTAGGTACAAGATAACGAAAACAATTACGTCTTAGAAACGCTATTTAGACAAAAGTCTCGTGTCTCCTTGAAATTAAAATATGTTTAAAATTAAATAAGCTGTTAATCTTTTGTATTTTACTGATTTGTTTCATTATGAAAATTATCCTTTATATTCTATTATGGTCTTCACGAGCCGGCACAATACAAAACAAATTACAAACCTACAAATCCACGGAATTTGACGAACGGTTTTTTCAAGTAATTAACTTGAAAAAAATATAATAATGATAAGATATTTTCTTTTTTTAGTTTACAATCATATATTATTGTGCTAGAGCACGTCCAAGCTACGTCCACTAACTAGCTGCGGCGATACCAGGGCGTTCCCCGGTATCGCTGGTATACATGGTCGTTACTTCGCCCTCACAGAATAACAGCGTTAAATAGCATCATAACACAGTTGTGTTTCGTATGGTGTAAGAATAGAAAACTCTAGTCAATTTTGTTGAGTGGCATTATCCTATCTCAGTCCTCGTGGTTAACAGGGCATGTGAATATTGAATTTTTTATCGGGATGTCAGTATTTATGGACAGCCGTCATCATTTGCTATCAGGTTAACTGTGTGCTATATTACGCCGTAGTTTAAGCAATTAAAAAAAAACAATCAAATTTTGGACTTACATTTTAGTAACACACACTACCCACATAACTATTCCATAACAGCTGTGCAAAAAATATATTTTACACGATCAAGGCCAAGTGTGAATTTTTGCAGGCCATCTGAATTCCGTTCAAAACTTTGACTCTTTGCCAAGAAAAACTTTCGTTTCCGATAGTTACTCAATGTGCACGAGTTTAATGCAATATAAACCAAAGAGCAAATTCTGAACTGACCAAGTCATTTGAAACACATTGAAATTAAAAAAAAAAAAAAAGTGCTTGACATTAAAAAGGGGGAAAAAAAGGCTCAAAGAAGGTACTGATTCAAGTATGGTCGTCTCATTTTCTAATTAACCGCTACTAAATGTATTCCTCCCTTATGGATAACAACGAAACATGATTCCGAATCACTTGCATTCGACGATTTCTTGCAAACCTCAATAGATCGTCGCTTCATCTAGTGGCAGCAACGTGGGGGCACGTTATAGCCATTGTAATAATTGCACGTGGAATTTAATGGACCAAGGCAGCACCACGTCCGCACAGAATACTAACGTGAAAAATAAACATGATTCTGCTGTTTCGTGTGGTGCTCCCAGGGAGCCAATTACAGGAAACGAGCATTTCATCTCAGTGCTCAAGGTGACGACAGCGAAATGCAATGGTGCAGGGTACGGTCTGAGAAACTTAAGGTCGTAGGTTCGAATCCGCCATTGGACAAATATCGTGAACCATCTCCTAGCACGAGCATTTTCAGCTTAGTTGGAGTGGTTAACCGGAATATTAATAATGTTACTAGCCTTGATAATATTCTTCTTTTTTTTTAAATCTTTGTTTTAGGTATCTGTCAAGCACCACTAAGGGGACTGGATTAATCTTTCGCCACGGCGGAATATAGCAAACTCGTACGGATGTCGCCACAAAAAACTTCCGTATAAAGAGACTTTTTTGCTTAATGTATCTACATACCAAAAATAAATACGTTTAAACATTGAACCAATGCGACAGTGACGAGTGTATAAACATCCTCATAAAACAATAGTGTTGTTTGATTTCATATAAAATTTCGACTATAAATATCACATGGAATACTGAAAGATGTTTTCGCGCAAGCAATATATTTAATACCATAACAACTGTGTTTATAGCGGAAAATTGTTCACGAACAATAAACTGCCCATGCGAATGAGAACCGTCATGGGTGAAAGAAAACGCGAGGAAAGCTCAAAGTGTGAGAAATATTAAAATATTTCAGACGTGAAGTCCGGTTTCGACTATTCAGCATTGACAAATCACCAATTCGAAACATTCATCAAGCAGGTGTATGTGTGGGTATATATATCCTGTAGTCGGCTGTCAATATACCTATTTTTAGCAAAATAAAATTGATATATTATATATAAGTTGTCTGTAGTCAGATATATTCACCATCCACATATGGAATTTTTTGGTACCTACCGCTATTGTATACTATTTTATAATGTATGTACATATATATTGTATTTATATAGGTATTGTGTATTTAATATATATATATATATATATATATATATATAATAATTAACGTATAGAAAATCACAAACATCCATATTTCACTCCATTGCAAGCTGTGTGTACGTTTAAGTATATTTTTTTTTTTTTTTTTCGGGATGATGGCCGCTGTTAGCCTGAGGGCTTTTACAGTTTCGCCGGGTTGATAAGTGACCGAGCGCATGTCACCCAGTCGAGACCTCTTTATATGCGTAGCCAGCACAAGGCCTCGGCTTGACCGTTACCCTGTTTCGCGAGAGCGTCTGACTCGAAGGTGCCCGAGAGGGCCGAACCTCAGCTCGGTCAACTGTTTCTGACGGAGGATTATCTAAATTAATTTCGCCATTATTATTAACTACCTGTACCACCACTTTGGAATGCGTGGGCGCTGGAGAAAAGTGGCGCAAGAAACTCCAGCGACGCTTCTATCTGTATGTACTGGAGAGAACCGGCCAGTGACATGGCGGTATCGCGAATAACCTTGTTTGCGATGACGACGAGGGCGATATGGGAGTGCAATGTACGTGTGTTGTGTTTTATGAAGGGCTTGGTCCCTGGTTGTGGCATCGCCAGGGTCGTTGAGGGCGTGCCTCGGTCTTTTTCGGACGCGGGTGAATCTGTGATTCACGATGGGATTGCACGCGGCACTTTCAGTCAAAGGGTTAAAGTGTATGACTTCAGAGTCGAAATATCGGCGGGAAGCCTGCTTCAGGTACTGAGCTATGGTCAGCAGCTCAAGATCTATGTGTAGATTTTTGTTTCGCAAGAACGACGGTGCACCGGTGGTCTTGCGCATGAAACGATTTTGTATTACCTGAAGTCGATGAATGTAACGCGAGAAGGCATGCGCAAAGACGGGGCTTCCGTATGTCATTATGGTTCGGATGCTCGCATTGTATGATGTAATTTTATTACGCAGGGACATTTTGTTATTTTTATTAAGTAACAGGTGCAAACGACCTAGGACGAACGCTGCTCGATTCCGTACGCGGTTGATATGCAGACCGAAGGTGAGTCTTTTATCTAATGTGACTCCTAAGTATTTGACTGTCTTTTCCCAGGGGATTAAAAAAGGTTCAAGTTAACCCTACTGGGTTACGCGCACACCTCGAGGTTAATCATCCGACATTTCATCATTATCGGACTGCCGAGTAGCGAGTGGACGTCGAGGCTGAAAGACAGGAACCAACTTTTATACCCCAGCTTGATCGGATACTGGCTTCCTTCGAAGTTGCTGACCCCGTGTTTAAGTTATATGTTGGAATACTGCTTTGGTTTCTCTATATTAAATAAACACGATAAAATCCGTAAAATTATTTAGTTAGTAGTCTCAGATTTATTCAATGTAACTTGCAATGTTCACTTAACTAAAACTTTCTTACACCATCAGATGATCACAATCAGATTTGTAGTTCCTCTGTAACCTTGAACGAATATATAAAGATAGTTTTTTTTTTTAATTAAATTAAGAGTAACAAACGAGCACACAGTTCACCTGATGGTAAGTGATTCCTGCGGCCCATGACATCTACATTCATCCTTGACAAGGAATCATAATGCACATACTATATCACCCTCGAGGTCGGAAATGGAATGTCTCGTCACCAGTAATAAAGGTTTCCGGATCCCTACACAGCAGCATTATGGTGATATTTTACACTGGTATACTGTGAGGGCGCGGTCCTACACCGTTCGAGCTGACCCATTCATTCTACAGTTAGAAACCAAACTATAGTGTAGCTGTACCACGTAAAACAACACATAGACCGGGATAAATATTTTTATAGATTAATTGCTGGGCATAGCCCTTTCTTTAGAAGCATGGTCCTCTAGGCGTCTTTCAAATTTTTTTAGACATACTGGATCGCCATGTTCTAGTCACCTTAGTAGAATAAGTATAAACGGAATTCAAATTACGATTGAATTAACACAGATAGCGAAATAAAATACATAGATAGCTTTTAATTTAATACACGTGTATAGCTATATATATATATATGTACATAAGGCATGAATTTAACAATTTTTTGTCATAACTACTTAAAATACAACGTTGGAACCTCCTTTATATATCAGCTAAAGATGACCTCGGCTGAATAAATGTGTAACACAAAAGGCTTTTGACTCGGTTATTTATCACTGAACAAATAGTTGACTAATAATGCCCAATTACAACAACATTGCGTCTAACAAAATACGTGCCTGAATGAATACATCCATCAAATATATAAATAGTATACATACATACATCAACATTACCAAATAACTCGTGTGTTGTAATAATTTAATCAGTGTATTAGTGACGGTGGTAGAAATAACGAAATTTCACAGTTGTATATCAGTGTTGCCAATGACGGAAATTAATCTCTAAAAGGGCGTTAAACATGCTGATTCGTTTTCAAATGGTAAATAACAGTAACAACCTTCTTGGATCGAAGAGATTCATCAGACTAATACCATCGTGGCTATTACATTAATCTTATTTATAATTTGAGTGGCAACCTCCATTAACAGCGGTAGAGGTACGCTATAGTTTGTTTCTGCATGAATAGTTCAGGCTCTTGGAATACCAGCGGAAAATAGCTGCATAATGCTACTGTATTTCGTCTCGTAAGTGCAGGGATCGGGAGACCTTTATTACTAGTGCCGAGGCATCCCATCTCAGTCCGCAAGGGTGACAACTTATGATTCCTTGTCAAGGATGAATGTAGATGTTATGGGCCGCAGGAATCACTTGCCGTCAGGTGATCTGTGTGCTCGTTTGTTACACTCAATGTAATAAAAAAAAGAAAAAAAAACCTTCGACCGGAAATCGCAGTGTATGCAGGTGGCTCAGGATCTGTTTATGGCAAACTGTGTGGGTGAGATATTAACAAACTTGACCGGGATAAATCCACGCCTTTAAGAAATAACAGTATAATACTAATGTGTTTCATATTAATTATCGGTAACCTGAAACAATTACCGGTGATGAGGCATTTCAACTACGTCTGCTGTATCGCGGTGCGTATAAACTGACTACATTTTAACTCTTCTAAACTTCTTATAGCTTAATTCAGTATAATTACGTTGTTAACGTAATTTTTTAAACGTTAATTTTTTAACAGTATAAATGTAATGACGACAAAGATGTCTAACGTTCAGCAATTTACTAACAATAGATGGCGATGGTAATGTTGATTTTCTTCTGCTTAGGTTTCTAACAAGAAAATATAGTGAAATCATACTTGGTAACGAAAGCATCTTGAATAATCTGAGTGAAAACTGATACCGCCGATAAATAACTTATTGGCATATAATTTATGTTCACTTTTATTGAAACGTGGAATAAAATTTCACTTAATTTGCGTGTTCACGTCAAACACCTGTGCATCATTATCACAAATCTATGCTGCAGTTACATTGTAGATGACGTGAGATCGGTTTTGAAGTACAGTAAAATTTTAGATAGACAATTTGAAAAAGTCGCCGAGCCGTTGCCATTTTGAAAAAATTTTTTTGATTTAAACATTAATATTCTGCTTTATTTGCCTAATTAAAAGTAAACATGGGACAGATAAAATTTTATACATTATTAATATATTTTACAGTCACGTAAAGCAAAATTATGATTAAAGATATCAACACGATACGGACACACCATTAACCAACAGTACTGTACACTTAAAATAACTGTCAACAGAGACACCAAATAAGCAGATACTTTTTTTTTTAGTCCAGAATATAAACGAGAATTCAATAAACAAACGGTACAAAGACGACACATGCAACCTCCTTTCACACACTGCACTAACGTGCAAAATACGTACACTTCAATGCGCTAACAGGTCGCTAAACACACGGGAAGTTGACACGGTCAGGTTGAATGAGATCAGCTGAGCTTTCGCCACATATGTTACTTGTCGATCGCACGTGTTAGTCTATGGTTTTAAATTCATAATATATCGGCTTCTCACAAGCTCGCAAAAAATGATGTATGTTCAGAATCGTGACGAACAGCAACTTTTGGAGACGGTCAACTTCTCAAAATGGTAATGTATGAGATCTATTTTTATAGTGGTAGAGTTACACTGCAGTTTCTTTCTAGCTGTATAATAAATAGGTCAGCTCGACCGGGTTAAGACCACGCCCTCACAGAATACCAGCGTAAAATAGCAGCATAATGCTGCCATGTATCTTCTGGTGAGTGCAGGGATCCGGAGACATTTAATACTGGTGACGAGGCATTCCATCTAAGTCCTCAAGGGTGACAACGCATCTGCATTATACTTCCGTGGCAAGGGCAAATGTAGATCTCATGGTCCGTAGGAATCACTTACCATCAGGTGAACTGTGTGCTCATTTGATACTCTCGATAAAAAAAGTCGTTAATTGAATAAACCTCTGATATAACCCAGACGCATCATAGCAATCTGTAAAAAAAACATTACGCTGTAAATTAATATCCATACAAAGGCAATGAATAAGTTTTCTAATCGGGATTACGTAAAGATACATCCGAATTACAAGAAAATAGTAAATCTACAGTTAGTATAGAACATTGTTGATGATCGCGTCATATACTGGTGCTATTGGCTGCAGCTTCGCAGTTCATTGGTTCTATTCCCAGCCGAGGGCGAATAATCATTGTGCATCATAAATTATTGATTTTCGGATTCGGTGTAAGTCCCGCGATTTTGAGACTGAATCTAAACCTTCCTCCGATCTTAATGTACATGCATTATATTAGAAGAGGTAAGGGAACAACGAGCAAGTGCCTCCGTGCTTGCCGAGAACGTACGGCACTATAATATATACTACGTAGTTAATATCATCTGGTTATTACATCACCGCGGTCGAAATCATCCAGGAGTACATTATCAACATAGAAAGATTTACATTCTTGAAAAATTTTATTGTCTTTGCCAGAAAGATATTTTATCACCAATTATTATTTATTAACAGCTTAATAATAGCAACATCAAGTATTATTAAACAACCATTGTTTTTAACAATATTGGCGTACAGATTACCAGACCATCAGATAACATCAGATAAACCAGAAGTAGAAAAAAAATCAAACAAGGATAAAATTTACATTTTAATCGAATACTTAAATGATCAATAAAATTGGGATTGTGAAGAAAAATAATATAAAATAAACAAAAACAAACTCCTGCATAAAAACGAAATCAAACAGACGATTAGTATTCCGATTCGATAAGTATTGATAAACAGGAATAACTATTATTTTGTTAAAATGCTATTCAGAATATAATTATTTACAAAAAATAATGATATTAGCTATTCCCATTTTTTTTTTATTAACAAGTTTATAGAAAGAAGTTTCGCCCCGATCTTTTCTGGTCTTCGACAGAGAAGAGCAAGAGTGCAAGAGCGATCACTGCAATCCTATTTTCTTTCAGACCCCATTCAATATTGTAATTTGAAAATCTAAAGAAAAATTTTAAAACAATATACGTGTTCCAAATTCAAAATTATTAAAAAGTTGAAAAAGATAAGAGTTTTTATGTAACAGTATTTATGGCCAGACATACATATATATATACATATATATATATATATATATATATATATATATATATATATATATATATATTATATATATATATATATAAATTAACGAACCAACCTAATACCTTATCGAAAATAGGCAGTATTAATCAATCTATCCATTTCAAATGCCAAAATTTTTAAGTCCATACTGCGCGACGAAGGTTGGAACTATCGGTATACATTGAGCTTCAATGTTAGCGAGAGGTTTATCATATGAAACATTCAAACTATTTTGTAAACAGAGGTAATTGGTATGAACCAAATGGACCAAGAGTCCGAAGTCCTTCACCGCTAAATATTTAAGCAGTCGTAAATCATTTTACACCTAACGCTGTACGGTACACGTCGGTCAACAGGGGCAGTGACTGCCACTAAAATGTCACTTAGGTAGGTAGGCCATTGGCTCAGAGAGCCACTTAAATGATAAATAAAATCTCATAACTAAACGACAACTAACGCTCCACAATATTTAATTAAACTACGACGTTGTATTGTGTAAAAAAAAATTACTACAGATACACCTAACTCGATTTTTTTTAAGTTTTTTTCTTTAATTACGGCTGTGGTGAATTCGACATGAATAGATCGACTGGCGAAGGGCGATAATCTCAAACAACAAATATATATATATTCCATTCGATAGGTGATAGTGAGACTCACTCTTGATACATCATTTTAGATGGATTAAAACGTCTGAAGAGTAACGTTCAAGTAAAGTTTAGTAACTATTAGGTATAGTTTAATTAAACATATACGTGAACAAAAACATTGAAAAAAAAACTATTTTAAGACTTTTTTTGTTAGGATGTTTTTTTTTTATTTTGTATCAGTGTTTCTCGTTAATTAAACATAATACTTTTTCTATCTGATCATAAATCTTCGTCAATTTAAAATAAAACTTCGTTACCTCCTTTAAAATCTTAATCGAACTAAGAAATAAATATTAAATTATGGAAATACAAGATAATATATTCAAACCAGTACAAGTTTTTCTGTATTGAAATTTACTGAGAAACCTCTCGGAATCTAAGTTTTTTTTTAATTTTCTTAATTACTTTAGAAATTTATTATCTGTTATTAACACTTCTCAATTGTGTTTTTCTGCCTTATGTTAGTAATATATATGTGGAGAACGACGGTGTTGGTGGCACAATAACTTTAGATTTATATAGCGATACGGTTAGTCGACCCAAATAAAGAGAAAAATAAAAATCTATACTTATTATGTATACACGAAAAGATCGTAACAATACAGATTATGCTTCCGATGTGTGTTAGCATAAGAAATCATAAAAGATTTAAGTAAAATTAGATATTTCTAATTTTGGTCTGTAATGTCCTGGCCATCACTGCGTTGCTGACCACAGGGTCCATCCACAGTTTGCCAAAGGCCACGATCTGTGCATCTGTAGATATTGGTAAAAAAATTGCAGGGTCAATAAATCCATTTAAGTAGAACAAAAAACCAACAAAGATTTCATTGCTGTCGCTTTATTGAATCGTGTAAACTTCTTTAGTATACTTCAATAAACGGGTTCTTGGTTGTCTATATATAGTTTTATTTATAACTTTTTAGTATTAATATTTATTCTGAGGGGTGAAATACGAGTATCTAGAACACGTTTAGTAGGACAATTGTATATGTCGTTTATTAAGGCTGTTTAAAAAAAACTAAACCAAGTTATACAAATGTTTGTGGTATAGTCCAAGTCTACCGAAGATAAAATCACACAAATCGGCCCTGAAATTTTGGAGAAATTGATTTAAATGCGTATAAAAAAGAGCATCGACAGCCTCTCTGTCTTCAATTTGGTTAATAATCTGGAAATTAAGTGAATCTACATTTCGTTTTCGGTATGTGAAACATAAAACATGTTTTTCCGGTACACTTGTTTAAAAGAAATTCAAAGTTAATGCCAACAATAATTGTTTTGTACTGCCTTTTTATTGAAAGGTCCATCGCCTTATATAACGTGTGTAATTTTCACATATTAAAGTACAGTCCTGTACGATATTAAATACAGCTATTATGATACAATTCCGATGTGAACTTTATACATTTAACGGAGGTAGAGCCACACTGCAGTTTATATCTAACCGTGGCATGAATAGGTTGGCTAGACAGGAGTACGACCACACCCTTATAGAATTCCAGTTTTGCATTTCGTCTGGTGAGTTCGTTCTGTTCGAGTTTCGTCTGGGACCCGGAGACCTTGTTACTGGAATTCCATTTTAGTGATGTCGCATCTAGATTATGATTCCTTATCGAGGATGAATATACGTGTGATCGGTCACAAGTATCACTTATCATCAGGTGAACTATATGCTCATTTCTTACCCTCAATATAATAAAAAATATGCCAGATGTAAAATTGCATTTCAAATGCAGAAGAAATGCAATTATAGGAGTTTTTTATTGTCTAAGTAGATATCAGTAATTACTAAGTGATGCTTAAAATTATTCAAGCTTCCTGCTGCCAATGTACTTTTCATTTTAAAAAGTATAAGCATAAAATAAGTAAAAAAAAACCAAAAGATTGAAACTTGTGATACAGACATATCAAATGTGGGATTTAATATTTTGCCAAACGTATCTATCAATATAAAAAAAAATTAAAGTTAAATATATTAACGTTCAAAGCATAACTACATACTACTCTACAGATTTATGCTAAACACGTTCCATGAGCAGTGAAGAAGGGCCGATGGAAAATATGCATCAACGAGAAAGAAAATAATCAGATCATTCAACACGTCATAGTATCAATCGATCACACATCGTAAAGTGATGAAATTTAAAAATAACTTTACTCTCATATTGATTCTGACCTTAAAGAAAAAGATATACATAGTTCAATAATCTTGTCCCCGATACGGCTAACATAAATATTTGTACAACTACATCTAATCTATGTTATTTACGATTATCATTTACGTTTCGAAGGTAAACATGGGAAAGTAATGTCTCCCGATGCTTCAAAAATATAAACAGTAACAATAACAAATTTTAAGATGGACACACACTATCGTCTTATTTCAACGTAATATTTTTATATTTAATCATCTAAAGGCCCATCCATTGCTCCGTAGGGTTCACTCAGACATTGGCATGAAACTGAGTCCTGAGTATACGCCTGAATACACTTTCCAAAAACTTGGTTATATCATCGCTCCAATCATGAAACTACCAAATAGATATTAATTTATAAAATGAAATTTGGAACAGTAGTTAGCCATATGATACAATAGACGAGAATATCTTTTTTCTCATAGACGTAATAAGAGATGGTTAAAAGTAATAACTGCCGTTGATGCTATAGGATAAGCTGTTATAGAAAGGAGGAAATCTAATAGTAAATTGCTGGTGTGCGATTATGCTACCGTTAATAAATGATTTTTATTAACGGTAGCATGCCTATTCCGCATGATAATAAATATACGAGTAAACGCACTAATAAATAGCTTCCATAAGATCGGCTTAAAGTATATTTAATTTATATACAGGTTATCTCTCATTTTAATAACAAGAAATGGTACAAAAATAAACAATAATAGCGGAGATTTAAAAAGAAGCGGGTATATAAAGAAAGCAGTTACGTTCTTGCTGCGATGATTCACAATCAAAAGAAATAGATTAAATATCGAAATATACTTTATATCAATATACAAATAAGAATAGATAATTGTTCTGTTTATCTGTCTGTCTATAAATAACTTCATCGTCACCACCCTGATGCCAGGATAGGATAAATTCGAATATACAATTTTTACAGATGACAATTACTAACCTATAACGTACTTTGTAGATAATGACCATAGCCTATAAACAATACATTACTACAGGAGATAAACTAGAAAATTGATAGTTCCAGATGTTCACACTTTAGTACTGTCCGTCGCTGGTCTTATATTAGAATGATCTAGCGCATATAGATATAGTACATTTATTATTTTATACATTTTTGGGCAGTAATAGTTTAAAAATACTAAATAGAGCCTAGCGGGGAAAAACTTATATCTAATAATATACCCGTGACTTTTCTGGCTGGATTTTGGTTGAAATTGAAGTTAAAATACTTTATATAGTATTTTAAATGTACATTATTTTTAACAAACAATTTAGCTTTCATTCAGCAATGAATTAACAGATGTCTGTTTATCTTATAATGAATCGTAAGCAACAGTCTGCAATAGTCACTATTAGAATATAAATTCAAAGGAAACAGCAGTACCTCTTCATATATTGAATTTTAAGTTTTATTACAAACAAGCGCTTTCCTAGAAAGGCCTCGTAGGTTTACTTCGAAAAGCTGCTAATAATGATTTATCACAATTGGTACAACAAAAATATTTTTTTAGTATCTTATACTTATTATACCATAATTCTAACCAACAATTTACCTGTAATAGGATTCCGAGTCAATGCACTAGAAACCCTAGCTCATAGACTATTCTGGTATTAATTTCACTCGACATTCTGTTCAATTAATACCTTGAACGGGTCAGTGATTGTGTCCGCGAGTGTACCTGTTACGCGGGACAACTTTCGAAGCTGGGTAAATTTGTGAACCCAAGCAAATTCAACCCACTACCGCCTCATTATCGTTCCCACATAATGTGTTTAAAATTCTCAGAAATCGAGATTATAATTACACTCTCCAAACTTTTTACTTACATTAAGTTACGTGAACCTGATGTACATGCGTACCAAATTTGCAAAGCTTCTTAAAACAAAAACAAGTCAAGTAATAAGATGTGGATGGTTAAATTTATTTTATTTTATGGTCGCGAGGCTGTTGTACAATTATGATCTCTGTCAATCTCTATCTGTCCTATATAGAAATCGTTAAGCTGATGAATTGAATATGATTTAACTCGGTAACTATTCTGCGCGTGTATGCCTTAAACTCAATAATTTTATAATCCCATTTTTCTAATATTCCATAGAAGATTGTATCATCGAATTAACAAAGTAAGAATGAGTAAGTTATAATAAAAATAAGAGCTTTCAAACAAAACAAATCAAGAAAGGAGAGTCGTGTATAAAATTCAATCAAAAAGATTCCCCATTATTGTGGATCAGACACAAACTAAATTTATTATAAAATTTCCTCCTCTATAAATGCAAATCATTTCAATTGAAATACATTTAAAAATATACGATTAACGTATAAATAAGTCACGAGGCTCGGTGCAACTACATAGTGGTATTTCGCTGTATAAATTGTTGATTGGATCTATACGGACTGCACGACCAGCATTATTGTTTTATTTACCTGCTACGTTCACCTTGATGTTTTCGCGTGTTAACGAATACCGGAGCAATTTGAAATTGTTTTAATTTTTAAACAAGTTACGAGATTTCAGTCAACGGAGTCGAAAATGACACACGTTTAACATTCTAAAATAGACGGAATAAGAATTATGGCATTGACATTATAAATTTACATGCGAAATTTTATTTCAATCATGTTAACTGTTTGTATTAATCAATCTCTGAATCAGAAATCTCGGAACCAAAACAGGAGAATCACAGGAGGATGTGTTAGGTATATAAAAGATGCAGGTAGTACTCGATGACGATGAAGAAACTCGGCACACATTAAAGCAAATTACCAATTATTTACAGCGTAACCAAACCTCGTACGTTTGCTTGAGGACATACGAACACACGAACTTTCCAATAGAGGAACATTTTGAGAATGTTTATATGCATATACTATCATAGCTCTAACAGTGGTAGAGCTACGCTTCAGTATCTAGCTGATGATGGGTCGGCTCGCCTATCGGACCACGCCCTAACGGAATACCAGCGTAAAATAGCAGCATACTACTGTTAAGTTTCGTCTGGTGAGTGCAGGGAAGACTGGTGACGAGGCATTCCATCTCAGTCCTTAAGGGTGACAACGCATCTGCATTATGATTCCTTATCAAGGATGAATGTAGATGTCATGGGCCGCAGGAATCACTTACCATCAGGTGAACTGCGTGCGAGTTTGATACTCTCAATGAAATAATAAAAAAAAAGAAAATCGTTTATAACGAACTGAGCAACGTTAAAATATTTTACTGCCTCAAAAAAAAATCATACACATTTGATTTATAAAACAATACCAACCAGAAAATTTCATTTCTCATTCATTCATTTCTAAAGCATTATTTACCAAAGTATGCGTAGAGTACGACAATTATCACATCTTAGAAGAAACTGCGTTGACATGCATAAAAGGAAAATCCACTTTCACATTGAAATAAAACGCATTTTACAAACACACGCAAACGCTTCACAGCAGACACTCATCGGATTGACACGGTATTACCTAACACTAAAGCACACAAATGAAAAGTAAATATGCTTTCACACAAGACTACCTATCGAACCATCGGCTATTCGTTATTTTTTTTTTTTTTACATTGAGAGTAACAAACGAGCACACAGGTCACCTGATGATAAGTGATTTCTGCGGTCCATGACATCTAAATTCATCCTTGATAAGTGATCATAATGCAGATGCGTTGTCACCCTTGAGGACTGAGATGGAATGCCTCGTCACCAGTAATAAAGTTCTCCGGATGCCTACATTCACCAGACGAAGCAGAACAGTATTATGCTGTTATTTCCCACTGGTATTCTGTGAGGGCGTGGTCCTATCCTGGTCGAACTGACCCATTAATTCTGCAGGTAACTGCAGTGTAGCTCTACCACTGTGTTTTTTTTTTATCAGTGAGAACTAAAGAATAATAACATGGTTGATGTTGTTTTCCCGTCCACGGCGATATCTTCCTTTTATTACTAGATATACGCAAAATATCTTTTATAGCGCCAAGCATTTGCGTAAAAACAGAGGCACCCACTCGTCGTCCTCTTCCGCGCTCTGATTTTATGCATGCGCAATGAGATCAAAGGAAAGTTCAGAGTGTACATGATGCAGTGTCAGGAACACGGAACATACGTACAACACACACAGACAAATATTGTTCCTCGGCTGGGAAACGAGCCCGCGATTTATCAGCTAAATATGAACTCATGGAATACATAAAACGTAAGTATATATCAGTAATAAAAAAAAATCAATTTAAGATTATAAAGAGTATCGCAGCCTCAATTAAACTTATTTGTTATAGCTTAATTTGCACAAAATAAACAATTTATAAAAAAACAAGTAATTTATTGCTTGATATATATGATAATACGTTTAGTACTACGACTTAAAAATATATTGTTTTGCAAAGTTAGATCATAGATAATTATTAACATTATATAGTAATAATTAAATCGTGTTTTGGAGCGAGTCACCGAAAGTTATATGAATCGAACTTAAATTATAATATATAACTATGAGATCTACTAAGGAATGAAAGGTGTGTGGCAAAGTTGAACGAACATGTCAAGCGCTTTTACAACAGAAATATGTATAACAGTATCATAACTTATATTTTTCTATCGATGCAACTAGTATATATAAAAAAATATGCGTTTTATTTTAGATTAATGCTCAAAGCGAGTAGGAAAGATCGCAAAATAACTAGATTACAAATTCCATTGGCGAATGAAGGTAAAAGACAATTTATAGCTTCCATATAGAATGGAACACAATAGTATTTCTGTATATTATATTACTTGAACAGCTTTATGGTTTACACTTGAGACATTCTGCACCGTCCTCCCCAGCATATTAATAATAGTAAATATAAAAATATTTCTAAATACAATAGGACAAGTAAAACTTTGAGTATAGGAAGATGTTATGTCATAGCGTATGCAATCTTTTGTGACTTTTGTATTAACGTGGGCATGGTGTTAAGAGGGAAGTCATTATGCAAATGTATTCGAACTGAAACACGAAAGCGCGTCAGCAATATGTTTTCAAAGAATACTAACGTAAAACAGCTGTATATAACTGATGTGGGTGAAACTAATTTTTCGTATTTTTTAAGTTGAGAGCGATTCGTATCATTATTTTAAACGAATACTATGAGAGCTATTAACATTTCTAACATTCCATACTTACTCCAACTTAGTTTAAATGCTGTTTAAATTATTGTTCAAGACAATAGTCGAATGGCGGATTAGAACTTACGACCGCAAGTATCGCAGACCGTGCTCTAAACCGAAGCGTCGATAGGCTTCATCTCAATGACAGATATCTTTTAAACTTTGTCCTTGGCATCGATGAGTAGAGAAACAATTAATTCATACGAATCTATTTTAAATTAATTTAGAACTGTATTTAAAATTTATTAATAAAGGATTGAAAAAATTTCGAATGAGATGCTAGTCTGAAATGTTAGAATAACAAAATATATAAATGATAGACCAAATTATTTTAACGAAAAAGTATACTTTTGTCTGCATTTAAAGTTTACTACTCATATTGCAGTATGTATGTCACCGTCATGTAATGTCATAATATTCGATGAATTATTATGAATGAATTGTAAATTATGGAACATGTTTTTTGTATAAATGATTTTTACACAAGATTTTATAATTGAATTAAATATGGGTAAATTTACATTAACTGATATTTAAACGTCTTAATTTAGTGAATAATTAATCGGCTACATCCGTTAGTAAAGAGTAAATTAATTTATCTTATACTCAAGTAGACAGGTCCGTGTGACTATATACAGATGTAGTAATGAATTATTTTGTAAATTTAATTTTATTACAAATTCTTAAATAATGTTAAATTCTTATTAATATAAATAAAAAACCATGGTTACAATTCGTTGTAAAAAGGACATAATTGAACGTTAATTAAAGTAAAAAAAATTGGCAAAGCCTCTTTTTGGCAGCTGCGAATTGATCAGCTCAATCGGTGAATGACAACGCCCTGACAAAATACCATTTGTGTGTTTCGTCTGGTGATTGTTGGTGTCCGAAGAAGCTTTTTAATGGTTACATACAATTTCATTCTCAGGGCTGGCAACGCATGTACATCATGATTCCTTATAGAGCATGAATGTGGGTGTCACGGTCTGCAGGAATTACTTACCGTCAGCAGGAACTGTATGCTCGTTTATCACAATACAATAAACGAAATATATAACAACAACCTAACCTCACCTAACCACCTGTTATTCCTTCCGATCTATTTCGCAATTAGACATTGATTTAAACTATTTTTCATTTTAAAATTCTAACATCATATTTTTACATGTAAATTAAAAAAATAACGCGGCCCGCATGCTTTATTGTTAAAAAGAACAATCTGTAAATGAATTGTAATTGTTTGATTATCTAAAAGTGATAAATACGACCACAAAGTTAATAAAATATCGCTTTCAGTATGATTACCGTTAAAGTGGCATTATCTTTGAGATCTTGTGTAGTTTACCGACAAACGACGCATTAAAAACTAATAATGAAGGTCCCGTAGGTATTTCATAGCATCGGGTGTCATAAATGTAATACAAATTGGCAAATTGTCAAATAAATTTATGTTGCAACATAAACTAAAGGTCTGTTATTAAAATTAAAATAATTGTAGATATGTATTATCATTAAATAAAAATAAAAAAATTATATGTATTTATAGCGTGGCGAAATTACAGAAGCTGACTTTTACGTCCTCGGATTGTTTCCAAATGGAAAAACAATATTTGTGTATAAGAAATTATTGATTTTTAGGTTATGTTTATGTATGTTCCATGACCCTGAATCTGAACTTTACTCCGATCTTATTGCACATGTAATACAAACAGAAGATACTGTCGTGGTATCATGGACCAGGAGGATATCAAAGCGAACATGAGAAAACATATTGATATTTACCTATTATTAGAAAATATATACAATATATTATGTAGCATACATAAAAGATAAATAATTAAGAAAGAAAAAACTCTAAGAAAGAAGAAACTCTAAGAACATCTAAAAATCGAAACAAAATATATGCCACAATCGGACTTGTTGTCCATTATTTAACATATAACTTTAACTTATAACTTTTATTTGATATACAATTATAATTTAACCCATTTATTTCTTCTCTTTAGCAACTGTGCTAGGTCCTAGACCTGTGTTACAGCTGCTAAGCTTCCGGATGAAGTTTAATTTATAATATACTTAAGATTACTGTTACATTAAAACTATAATTTAATTAAAGAAAAAAGAAGAATATCCTACTATATATCCACTCTTGAAGACAAAGATGGACTGTCATCGTTACCAACAACACTGATTACTGTTACTTTGTCCCAACATAGTATTGCTAAGTTCTTATGTGCTTACATTCTGTGGAAGAGAACCTAATAGAACACCCATCATTTAGCTTAAATGTAACTGTATGCTACATCTATGAAAAGTATAGTAAAATCGATTATTGTTACACAAACGTCTTATACCAACGGTAAAACAAAAACTAGGAGAGATCCTAATAACTTGTAAAAATGACCTTTGAGAATAAACTAAGTACATTTGTAACCTAGGACATACTAAATACTAGTTCAATCTAATCTGCGAACTAGAATAAGGCCGGACGTATCTGCTTATGGGAACGTTAACTATCCACTCTGAACATCGTAGAAGTGTGTAAATAGTGTGAGTAGGACAAAGTAGGATCCGCTTGCCATTCTACTTGAAGGTTGTAATTAAAATAACGATTAACTCCACAGCTAGACATGTACCTCCCCCATAGATTACCATCAAGCACTACCCTAAGATACCTGCATCTATTGCCTTGCTGTAAATTTTCAAAGATCCATGCTCCATCTAGTGGGGTCCTACGCTACGACTGCCAATCCGAGACTGTCACTTCTAAATTATTTTTTAAGATGTTGTCGATCTATTCCGACCAGCCATTTCAACTTGCAACACAAGTCTGTGTAATGCGTCGCGCAGAGAAACACCTAGGACAGCCCTCTCTGAGTGACTGAGCTTCCTCATACGGCCAACAACGATGTTCATTATTACGTATACGTATTTTTAATAGGAATATTTTATTAAAAACCAATGGGCTATCATAGGATGATAATTACAATGAATACTCTAGATGGAAATAAGCTAAACAGCAGACGCGGTTGTCTAATCGTAAATAACTATGACTTTAAACAGACTTTGAACAAACTACTGGACAAAAGAACGGATGGGAAAAGAACCACGCTTTCGTTTTGTGAAACTGTACAAAATAATAGCTTATTGCTGCTGTTTCATCAGGTGGACAATAAAATAGATATCTACTGAGATATATTACTGATGAAGAGGTACTCTTCTTATTTTCTCTCCTTAATGAACCTACTGCATTATAATTCTATACCGTGGATGAATTTGGAGACCACGCGAATCACCTATCACCATTTGTATGTCAGTCCTTAACAACGTAAAAAAATAGTTAAAGAAATGGTACTTTTAATGTTTAACAATGGAATATACGAATGCAAATACTATAACAACATTAAACAATATCGGTACCTACAAAAAAAAGAAAATATTGACAGACTTCCTACATAAATATATCATTTATTAATAATGACCTTAAATATATCCATCGAGCAACCACGTATCTGTATTTATCTATATATCTATCCAATCGTATCTATATTTAGATATATAAACTCATAACAATAAATAAACCCATTTATCATTAAACAGGAATGTCTGGTCACCACCCACGAAACACAGAACTACGAAACGGACAATGTACGGGACGAACGCAAGACGACCTTGGGTTACATTAAGCCATTTCCTCGCTGATTAATAAATATTTAGTCCACTTGCTATGCCTACTTAACATATGAACACTATTTTTTTTTATTACTTTGAGTGTAACAAACGAGCACACAGTTCACCTGACGGCCAGTGATTCCTGCGGCCCATGGCATCTACATTCATCCTTGACAAGGAATCACAATAATATAAAATAATAAGCAGATACGTTGTTACCCTTTAGGACTGTGATGGAATTCCGCGTCACCAGTAATAAAGGTCTATATAAAATATAATACAATCCTATACAAACATATACTATGACAACGCAAAAAATTCATAACGATATCTCCGGTCTCAAATATATCACATAACACTCACTTAGGAGCCTCATGGAAAGTGATATCACGGCGAAAGTATTATTGTAATTTTTTGACAATTAGATAATTCCGATTGGGTAACTTATAAAAACTACGAATAACCAATCAAAGCACAGTGACAATGTATTGCTTGAACTTGTTACGGTATTTTGTTTCTTAATTTCTAAACTTTTAACAACAATATCATTTCGCCGGAATTTAATCGTATTTAAATCGTACATTAACTTTAGCTAGTGGAGCAATTAAAAAAATAAGTTAATAAAAATAGGAAACGGAAATATATATATATATATATATATTACATTAAAGGAATGACTATCTAATCATATTGATAAAGCGTTCCCCGGTCCAGCTGAGTCATTTTCGTTAACAAGCAACTAGCAAAGCTCTATCACTATCAAAAATATTAATACCATCATATAATAATTCAACCATATATTAATTCTTTATGTCAACGTCATACTCACAAACTTTAGCGTCTGCCTAATAATGGAATTTATCACAGTATTCCAAACGAAAAAAATTGGCTGAAATTGGGCGGTCCAGCGTTTATCATCACGTGTGGCCTTCACGTTGGGAACGGGCAAATCATCTTAGAAGATTATTTTTTATTGGAGCAATCTTAGAACTATGTGGAGCTAACGATATAAACTTAGGATGAAAGGAAAATAAAAACTAAAAATCATCATATTCCACACAAACTTCTCTCGCAAGATAAAAAAACTATAGTAAGTTATCTCAAGGCGCTTTATATTTATTTTATGTTACCTATTTACTTTATATTATATTTCTACATAACAGTATTTAACTTAAGTATGGAAAATTTCCAAGTTATGAGCTGATTGAAGTAAACGCTTTAGACAACTAGGCCAAACTTTGGTAAGAAAATCATTGGCTAACTTATCAACCCATGAAGGATTTCAAATTCGAAGTTTAATTTTAACAAAGATTTTTTTGCCCACATTTGACCACTAATTAACATAATTGCTCAGTGTTGTGTAGTAAAATATTGTTCGAACGAAGGTATTGAGTTACAATCTTATACCGCCACAATATTGGGAGCGGCTTGATTATACAGGCTTTTAATTTTTTAAATAATCCTTCCTAGCAATACTATTAGCGTTAATACCATTCCAGTTATTTTAAGTGGAACCTAAGCCTAAAATGACTGTGCTAGGAGATGGTTCATGATAAACTGTTTCGCAAACTGTACACTAAACCATTGGGCCTACGACGCTCCAATAGCTTTTAAAAATAAGCGCCTTATTTCTATAATATATAACACAAATATAATTACAAGACATTTTAACCATTACACTCTTTCCTCTACTATATATTATCAACGACTACCAGGATTATAGAATTGAACATTTTTAAGATGAATTGTCGTACTAGCCATCTGTTTGCCCCGATTAATTAACTGCCGTCCTAATTAAAGCAATAATCGAAATGTTATTGATGTAATTTGGACGATTAATTCAGCACAGTTTATAACATTATTTTAGATTAGATTGGACTAGATTGATTAGATTTCAATTGACAATAGACTAAAACGTACCATTGGCTGTAATTACACAACTATTACTAACGGCTGGTAGCACGAATAGGTCGACTCAGTCTGGGAAAGGGCTATTAGAATAGGGAATGCTGCGTTATGATGTTCAAAGAAACAAGGATATCTTAAGTAAATAGGAGGGTAAAGACTCAGTCGTATTTGTGCAAGTATTTCTATATCTAAGTTTAAGGAATGACGACTTCTGTAGATGGAGCGGCGACTAACGCATTTTGAACAAAGAGCCGTTAGCCTGGAATACTAGTTACATCACTGGTACTGGGTCTGATTTGATTCCCCGAGGCAGAAGAAAAAACAAATTGTAACCTTTTAGTTCTGGGTTACGCGTATGTCCCGTGTTCATCTGAGCCTTTCTCATATCTTATAGCGGATGCACTACATCAGGCTACAAAAAACGAATAGTTGGTGCTTCTTTTTTTTTTGTCACGTCACTATAAGATATCCTGCACAATTAATGTCATCTGGCAAGTGGATATCAATGACGGACAGAAGTTATGGTAATAATTCAATTACTATCATCAGCCTGAACCTACTCTATTATGTAATACCCTCCAAAATTTGCAATGTAATCACTTACCTCGTAGAGAACATATTTATCATTAAAATAAAATTTAAATAAAACTTATCGCATTAAACTTATCATATTTATGCGGGTTAAGGTTAATCCTTACAGTCCTACTTTGTTTGAATTGGATTTCAAATTTATTTTGTTCAATTTGATCCC
Source organism: Teinopalpus imperialis (assembly GCA_029286865.1). Taxonomy (NCBI): domain Eukaryota; kingdom Metazoa; phylum Arthropoda; class Insecta; order Lepidoptera; family Papilionidae; genus Teinopalpus; species Teinopalpus imperialis. Next base: position 11,114,820 of record JAGSMU010000026.1, read on the forward strand.
AATTTAGAACAAATGCTGTTTCAAATTTAATAAAAGTATATAAAATAGTAAGACCTAATAACTATAATGGTAAAAAAAAATAAGTGGATCAAAATCGTATTGATGATCTTACAGGTCTGGAAGTCGACAAAAATACTGAAACTCCTTAATACTAGTTTGAATTTATACCGAAGAGTTTTTGTTTTTAGCATTCTTCGAACAATAATAATTCCTCGCTAACATTTCTCTGGTATTTTGGTCTCCGGTATTTGTCGTGTAAGTTTTCGTGATTTAAGGTCCAAACGAAATGTGAGTAGAAGTTATCTAAAATTTAAAGCGTTATATATAAATTTAAGAAATCTTTAAATAGCGTCGGTGCAACATTTGCGATGTCAGTGGTTGATTACTTAAGTCTGCCATCTCTTTTACTTCAAATTTACTGTTCAATAGTCATAACCAACAAATATTATGAACCTTTGTAAACAGTTACGCGACAAATTCAAATTATAGAAGCACTATGAAGTTTCAAAACAAGCTAGTGCGTGATGAAAATGGAAGTACGTTTCATAAACTAACAAAGGAAACAATATTGCATAACAAGCATTACGTCGCGTTATTTATCGCATGCACTATTTCAGGAAAAACGTAATATAAAACTTGTGGAATCTATATTTTTAAAGAAAATAATCGTAGTGAAAATATAATACATATAAATTCTGCCAAGACCATGCCAGACCGGCGTATAAATTATTTATTTATTTACTTATACAACGCCTAGTATGTAAAAAAAAAGTTTGTTAGTTAACTCGGCAATCTTTTAATTTACCATTGAACCGGTCAAGGAAATCCCAGGGCGATGACACTACGATTTACTCGCGGGATGATACATTCATAGGGTAAAAGTGACGTTACGTTGAAGTTACGAGCGTTACTACAAAATCATTGTCGTCATCATCGCACCCAGCGATGACGTCATGTGCAATGATATGCGTATAGTCATTGCACATGACGTCATTTCCTAACAATCGACACTCAATAATATGTTGTATATAATATATAATATTGTTGAAAATTGCGAGGCAGTTATATTCCGTAAAATCGCTGTTTCACATTCAGAACAATGTATCACTATTGTATTTGAATTAGGACATCAAGTCTTTATACATACACCTACTTCAATTCATCTATCTCTGCATCACGCTAAGGTTGGCTGGTAGAGAACGCCTAAGGCATTAAGTCCGCCTTTATACATCACTGTACCTATATGAAGTTTAAATAAATAAACTTTAGTTATATTAAACAAGAGAATAAACGATTTTAGTTACCATTTATTTAGTAACGAGATATTTTCAGTTAAAATGCGAGGTCATTACAGATACCGTATACTTTAAACTTGCAATATAAATAAATATCTCAACAAAATTTATAGTTTCTGAGCTATTGCTCTACGTGTGCGTAAAGAAACATATAAGACGACGGTTTCCCTTGATCGATATTGACCACGGCCGATATCTTCTGTCTATTGCCAGGTGATATCAACTGCGCATAATATTTTATAGTGCCGTAAAAATTTGCACAAAGTGGCACTCACCCGCCAGGGACGCCCCATCCTTAGTCCGATGTAATGCACAATTGACGGCCACGTGATGTAGTAGTTAGTTATTAGTTAGAGTACCTGGCTTGTGCATCGCAAGTCCTGGGTTCGATTCCTAACCGAGGTACAAAATTTGTACGTGACAAATCGTTTGTATTCTAGTCTAGGCGTGTACATATACACATATACTAAATTAATTACAATTGTTTAAACTTACAATGTTATTTATTTTCGACAATCATCGACATGATGTCCTCATGATCTATTCGTCCACGGCGATATAGAAGGTTATTACCGGATGACGTTTACACCAGGTCCGGATGCAGAATCAGGGTTCAGACTACAAAACCAATACTTTGCTGTGATGATAGCCAAATACTGTTCCTCGACTGGGAATCGAACCCAGGGGTCACGATGCAGCGCAGCCAGGTACTGTACAATACTCGACTATACCACACATCGACATCGGCAATTAGAAACGGCGTCATACACCCCCACTTAATGATGACGTCCTCTCCTAGACGATTTCGACAAAGGCGATGTCTTCTAATTATTACCAGATGGCTTACTATACACGATATATAATTATTAACTGTTCGGCCGGGGTAGAACCACGCCCTCACAATTAAATAGCAGCATAATGTTGCTGTGTTTCGTCTGGTGAGTGTAGATCTGGAGACTTTTATTACCGGTCCTCATGGATGGCTCATCCTTGAGGACGAGCCATCTATCTCTGTCCTCAAGGGTGACAACGCATCTGGATTATGATTCCTTGGCAGCGATGAATATAGAAGTCGTGGGCCGCAAGAATCACTTACCATCAAGTGAACTGTGTGCTCGGTTGTTACTCTCAATGTAATAAAAAAAACATTAATTTAAATTCAATAGTGTTTTTTAAAGTTATAGTCAAATTACTTACTATAAATGACACACAATTTTTTTTCGGTCTTTTGTTGTTTTTGGATCACTTCATGTACCTTGTTCACTGTACCTTGGTTTCAATATCAATAATCACGTCAAATATTTGATTCTACATAATTATTTTGCCGTTACAATTGCATATGTTCAGTTTTTTTTTATTTTAATATCAAACAAGTTTTTATTTGTTTTAATGCAATATAATTCCGTAATAATGCTTGGTGATTTTTTAGGGTATAATTTATTACTATCACAACTTTAATAATTATAATAAAATGAAATCAATCACTGGCCCTCAACTGTCTCCAAAAAAAAATTTATTGTTGCGATCAAGAGACAACCAAACAGACAACACAAGACAACCTCATTATATAAAATTACAACATCATCATCTATTCCGATCATCTTTACACTTAAAAATATAGGCCTCCGCCACAGATTGCAACAAAGCAGACATGAGAATCAGTATATTTTAATTTCAACAAACAGGTTTCAGTTTACATTCGAACTACTTACAACTCGGGAAAAACCGTCAAAGCACGCGCCTACAAAGGACGTCAAATATTTTGAAAATATTGTTTTTTTCGAGAACTTATATATTGTTAAAAATGGTAGAGCTACACTGCAGTTTGTTTCTAGCTGCAGAATAAATGGATCAGCTCGACCGGTGTAGGACCACGCACGCACAGAATACCAGCGTAAAATAGCAGAATAACGCTGCTGTGTTTTGTCTGGTGAGTGTAGTGATCCGGAAACCTATATTACTCGTGACGAGGTATACCATCCCAGTCCTCAAGGGAGACAACGCATCTGCATAACGATTCCTTGTCAAGGATGAATGTAGATATCATGGGCCGTAGTAGTGATCAGGAGACCGACATATATATTACTCGTGACGAGGTATTCGGTCCCCGTTCGAAAGGGTGACAGCGCATCTGCATTACGATTGATGATGTGTGGCCGCAGGAATCACTATATATATATATATATATATATATATATATATATATATATATATACGAATTTGATACTATTATACTAGTAAAAAGCATTTTTAATTTTAACAAATTTACTAGGAATAGGATTATATTTGCATAAGTACATTTATTTAACAAGATTAACTATCATAAGACTTTCACAATGATAATAAATCTAAATAACAAAACCCACCAATTTCTTACAGGTTTTGCTTTGAAGAGGTCGTATTTGAGCCGTAGGCAAATTTCACGCTTATTTTAAGTTAAACAAGCTTAGCGATTGAATAAAGAAATTGACTTTGACATCAAGTCGACCGTCGTGATGGTACAATGACCTGTTCAGTTTTTGCGAACGATGACTGCAAATAGGACTACGACTTAAAGCATTTCATTGACAAATCTGTTTCCAAATGCTAATACTTATTAAAAACCTTACGATTTCATATCAAATGTCCAGAAAAACTAACTGACACTACATATTGCCGCAGATAAAAGGGATACGAGAGCCTTCTCACACTGGTTTACGTTATATTGAATTTGTCAACTTCTCTAATACGAAACCTCTTTAAAATAGTTTGTGTAGTGAGAGGCTTAAGTTGTAATTTAACGTAAATTATTTTCCAATACAAATTTCTAAATTCCTAAAACTACTATTGGAACATTAAATGTTATTTTTTTTAAATAATTAAAACAAAAATACATGACATTTACCATTATTTTAATCTGGCGGGAAATTAATTAATGAGTAAAATATATTAAAAATATTTTGAAGCTTTATTTAATTAATTTATTCACTTTTTATACAACTTTTGATTTATAAATAAAATAACATTCAATGCTAAGTTTATGGATCATATTAGAAAAACATCGCGAATGTCCATAGTAGCACTTTAGTACATCTCCGACTTAAACCACCGACGTGGTCTAAATAAACACCAAAATGTTCCGTTACACAAAAATAAAAAGCCTTTAACAGAATTTAATTCATATAATACAAACATAAAAATATAAAAGTTATTAAAGAATAAAAATACTTACAGATATTTTTTTAAATTCGCACTGGCTGCAAATACCCTACACTACACTTCCAACAAAATTAAAACGGGAAAAAGCAAGAATGCCGATTATTAAAAAGGGAGTCTGACAATCGTTCGAAAGTTTAAACTTTTAAACGCGACACAAGCGTTCTCCCTGACGGCACCTCGCGGAATGATAACAGACAGCCTAGAGCCAGTCTTAATTATATCAACAGAACGCTTTAATACGCCACGAATACGACACGACTATGTCATGAGAATTGTAATAAAATTTTGTATTGGTTCAAAAAAAACTGACTGGAAATACACAACACACATATTTTTTACTAACAATCAAACGCACAGTTCACATTATTAGAATGCGCGGAATGACAACTGACAGCCTAATTATATCTACCGAACTGTTACATAAACTAATTGCGTGTAATAGTCTTGACACTAGATGAGCTATTAAGTAACCCTATAGCGTACTGAGCGTAAGGCATACCAGATCCCTTCTTAGTCAATCCGAGTCTCAACATAGTACATACACGACGCGCTGTCTATTTGCGTTTTTCTATGTTTTATTATTTCTTTCATTACTCTACTATGATAGAGTTTCAGTGAATACATTTCTTTTTTAATTCCCATATAGCAAAATGATTACATATATCACATCTTACCACAAGATTTATATTAGAAAACAAAATATATAACAAATAAATTATTACGTCCATTATCTCTAAGGTATTAAGGTAGGAGATAAGAGTATGGTATTTTCACCTTAGCTCCAAATGTGACAAGTAAACCAATCGTCATTCGAGACACAAAAGCAAGAACACCGTTAGTGCTGCGTAATAGTGGTATTCAGTGTAGAGCCCCGCTGCAGCTACTATTAAGGTGTGGCATGAATTGGTCGGCACGATTGAGGCAGGACTCTGACAGACTACCATCATGAATTAGCAGCATAACGCTGCTGTGTTTCGTATGGTGAGTGTACGGTACCGGCGAACGGATTAAAGGAAACGAGATATTGCATTTGAGTTGCCAGGGGTGATTGCACGCATGTTGAACATTTTAGAGACATTTGAATCGTGAGTACATAAGATCATAACTTATTTTCCGAAGTGGTGATAAACGTCATTAATAATAATGATATTTATTTAGTTAATCTGTTTGAAGCAACTGATCGAGCCGATGTTCGACCCTCTCGGGCACCCGAGTAAATTGCTTTCACGCGCAGGGTAACGGTCCAAGCCGAGGCTCAATCTCGGGGACCCTTGATCTGATTACCCGTCTCGGCTGAGCCCTAAGCGCTCGGCCACTTTTCAAAGCGATGAAGCTGTAAAAGCCCTCGGGCTAACTACTGGCCATCAAACATAAAAAATAACCTACACCCACAAACGTTGTGTTCTCACCACCGCTGCCTTGAAATATATCTTAAACATGATACAACTGACGTATTTTAGGTCTAGACGTAAATTCTGTAACGTGATGTAATCAAGGTGTATCTAGAAATTGCCTGTGGACACGATCATTTGGTATATTACTAAAGATTAAACATTAGCATCGTTAAATTGTGCGATATTACTTAAGAAATAATAACGGAACATCGGAAATATTCGTTGAGAATATTATCGTCTCGTTGTCGTGTACCGCAGTTGTGAAGATCACAAATCGGTCCAATCTCTCAAGAGCTCAGGTGTACCCGTTGCTGTCTCTTTGATCAGAGAGAGATAATGAACACTGAATAATAGATAAACTTGTCAAATCTTTTATCGATCTAGCGTATAAGGGAATAAATTGCAAGATAAAAATAATAATGGTGTATTTTTTTTTTTATATTTAAATACGAGACGATTAAAATTACTTTAAAATAGTTGCATAATATATAATAACGGAAAATAAAAAACTCATCAGTAATATTAAAGTAATATTAAAAAAAAATGTCTGGCACAATTGTTAACGTTAAATTGTTAATGGTAGTACCATTGAGACGTTAATTAAATATTGTGTAGCTTCGTTAACAGTGGTACTAATTTTTCATCAGTGGTGGAGCCATACCATAGCTTATGACTAGGTGCTGCATGAATGGGTAGGCTCGACCGCGAAACACACCATCACAGAATACCAGCATGACGCATGCTTTGTGTGTGTGTTACGTTCCGATCCGTAAACCCTTATGACGAAGCACTTCATTCCTCAGGGTTAACGCTTCTGCATTATGTCATGGGCCGCAAGAATCGCTTGGCATCAGGTGAATTATAATTGTCACCCTGAGTGGATTTGTTTTTTGCGTTATACAAAAAACTTCAATGTTCACTTAATTATTCTGATAACATTGAAAACAAACATGGTTAAGTTACTTACAGTTCACAATTCACATTTTCATTTAAATTACCTTCTAACATTTATTTCTTTTTTAAATTAACCTGTATAAGATAATTTTGTATCGACAACTTTCGCGTTCTTGAATATTTTATTATATTTATTTATATATATATATATAAAACTTTGTCATATTATCGCTCGTTGAAGGTCGAGTGTAAGCAGATAACCTAAAAACCTTACAAATTCTGACCTCTCGACCTTACGTAGGTTACAGATAGAAATATTAAGCAAACCAACGTGTCGTATATAAGTAAATTAAAGCCACCACGATTTATTTTCTGCTTGACTTGAAAGTGATGTTCTCCTGGTTTCCACCACGACGATATCTGCTGGTTATTACCATATGAAATTGACTGCGCATATTATATTATAGTGTCGTTACATTTTACACTAACATAGAGACACCCACTCGCCGACCCCATTCCTATACCGATATAAAAATAAATCGTTAATTTCACGATCTATTATGATGTTGCATAAAATATCATTTTAATTCATACATACAAACATACAGACATACGACATACAGATACAGACCCTAATATTTAGTAATACACAAATAATGTTCCACGGCTGGGAATCGAACCTATTAGTCGCGTCGTGTATTCTAACCGCTACGCCAAACAGGCGTTAAACGAGATATTAGCTCACCTCTTTGTAACTTTTTTTATACACAAAAAGTTTAAATAAACTTGTGAATTAATGGGATGTCGTCATTAGGTTATTTTCTATATTTAATAAATGGCTACAAGAAAAATTTAAATTAACAAAGTAACTCAATTTCCAGACACATTCATTATTTATAGTTATTTTTTAACTTTTTCCAGTGGTAGAGCTAATCTGCAGCTTGTTTTTAACTGCAGAATAAATGGGTCAACTGGACCGGGATAAGACCACAGAATACTAGCGTGAAATAGCAACATAACGTTACTGTGTTTCGACTGGTGCGTGAAGTTATCCGGAGACCTTTATTACTGATGACGAGGCATTCCATCTCAGTCTTCTAGGGGTGACATTATGACTCCTTGTCAAGAATGAATGTAGATGTTATGGGCCTGCATGAATCACTTACCAGCAGGTGAACTGTTTGCTCTGGTTTGTTACTCTCAATGCAATAAAAAAAAAGACTAATGTTTCTTTGTACTGGACCATTTTATTTAACAATCTCTGTGAGTTATGCAACATTTGCAAACAAAATTTGATAGTTTGCATGCAACCCGAGCTCGATTTCTGCTTGCGTATCGGTTTGTGCAAACAACAAAGGAGAAATATGTGCTGAAAGGCCACGTAATCAGACATTCCATTTTTATGAGACTAAGGGTTGAAAATCGAGTACACAGTATGCATGCATGTTTTATCCAATTTACCATGGGGAGTGTTCTGAGGAGTTGTTCGGATTGATTACCAGCTTTAAAGAGTTCGGATTAAGTACCAGCTTAAAAGCGAGAAAGAGAGCAGTAAAGATTGAGATTAAACATCACGATAGAATTCAAAATTTTATCCTCATCTCGATGATTGGCAATCCACCACTGTGAGCTTTACGCGAAGTTTTCTGCCACACGCAACTACTCTATGGAATCAGCTGTCGCCAGCGGTATTATCGAACCAATACGACTTAGGGACCTTCAATAAAAGAGCACACACCTTCCTTAAAGGCCGGCCACATCTGCGTCTCCTCTAGTGTATTGCGGATGTTCATGGGCGGCAGTAATCACTTACCATCAGATGAGCTGCAAACTTGTTTGCCACTACCTAGTCTATAAAAAAAATGCTGCAGTATGTCTCTACCACTGTTATTTAAAAAATATTAGTGTCAAATTTTAAAAATATACAGCTCAACAAACAACATTATTTGTATGTATACACAAATAAACGCTGTTGCTAGTTTTTAGCCGATTGCCAAGAAGGGTTGTGTTATGTGGGATTTTTTATTCCCTCATGGCATTCAAAACATAAATTATTAAACTTATACAAGGATAAATTCTATACATTATATTAACTATAAATAATATATCATTATATTAATTATAAATAATCCATATTTACTTAATATATTCTAAAAAAAAAAGGTTTTAAAACTGACGACGTCGGCTTAGTAACCATAGGTTTGTATCATATCTGTCTGTAAATGTGTTTTACAAACAAAACAATGCCTCGCAAATATTTGTGATCAAATAATCGGCCCTTATCATCGATTGAGAAACTTCAGTCGAAAACCTAATAGCGATTGTTGCCTATATATACTCTGTGGGATTTAAAAATTATAAATTTACATTTTTTAATTGAGGTGAAAACTTTTCTTATCAAATTTATATAAACAGCTGTTATTTAGGAATAGTATTAAACATTAAGCCTTCATTGTGTTTTTCTATATATTAGTATGTAACTTTTGTTGTTGGTATGTTTTTTTCGTTGGTCAATGTTTCTCCATCTCAAAAGGCATTCCGCCCATGATAATCTTTTTTTTTAAAAAAAACTAATATTAAATAAAGTATATTTACCACACTAGTAAATCGAAAAGTCTAGGTCAAGCTTGAGCTGATTGTACTAAAACGGTAATAAAATTATAAATAAACACAAACTACAAATATGTTCAACGGAAACATTTTTACCCGTTAAGTAGTTGATTACTTGAATCACGTCATGCATTTATTCGCTACTCCAACTATGGAACAGTGAGTTAGCTTTTTAGGTCTTACTTAAAACTGTACAATGACTATACTAGTCTAGCCACTTGTTATCATTGATGGGGATAATAATAGCTAGGCTCGTCATTTGGTGACGACGTCTTCCAAGACTTCGATAAAATCGTATGACGATGTCTTCCAAGACTTGGATAAAATCGGAATTTGTTTGTTAACAGTTAATGTCAACTATACAGAATATATTTCGTAATATTAGCACAAACATAGAGATACCCTAAGTAGTAACTTTGTATAACGTGAAGTGACACGATGAGCCAATAGAAAAATCGGATGCATTTTCAGCACCAATTGTCCTACTGCAATAGTAATAACATCTAAGCCCGAAATGCAACCCGAAATATATTTACTTCAAGTGGGATCCGAAAGGAATAGGAAAGTTTCACAGATAAACGTAAGATTTTACTCCTTAATAAAATTAAATGGATTATGTTTAATTAGTACAAGTCCAAAATATGAAGAAAGTAAAATATTCTTTTTTATTTTAAAACTTTAATAATAAACCAAATTTGTCATAACCATGTATAATGCTACTGAAATCCAAATGAATGAACTAATACACTGTAATGATACTGAAAACCACAGACCAATTGATGTATATATGAGACTTCATTCAAGAAAAGACAGGCAAGGTATTCTGTGAAATTTATACTATTTTATAGCTGTGGTTTATTCAATTTCGAGTATTCTTCTGTCATGGTTAATGAAACGGTCTTATTTTTCTTTCTTCTTCTTGGTTCTTTTGAAATAATTTTATATATTTACTTTATTTTTGTTAGTTGATATTTCGAATGGCTATTAAAAAATATAACATATTTATTTACAGATTTTAAAAAAAATGTAATAAGAATAATCAAGGACATGATTTTTTATATATTAAAATGAATATCACTATACATGAATAACACAACACAATATAGAATCACATTTCACTTTATATATCGTAAAATCTACAAAAAGCCAGCTTAAAAATAGCTGGAGATAACTTAAAATGCCAACTCAAACTATGTCCTCGTATACAGCAATATGATATTATTAAAACTTAACTACTTTTACATCATATATATATATATATGTATGTAGGTGACGAATGAGCACACAGTTTACCTGATAGTACGCGTTAGTGTTTTTGCGACCCACGACATCCACATTGATTCTGGACAAAGTACTCTCAATGAAGATGTGCATAGTCGCTCCTGAGTATAAGATAGAGTCGCCCAGTTATAAGGTTACATTATTTACGTATTTTGTTTTTTTTTAATTTATTTATACACACACATACACACCAACACATACACACACACATTTAGCTTATACAAACACACTTCAATTACCTTTTCATTTAGTTGGATTGATTTTTATCTCTCCATATATAATTCTCGTATATATAATTATTAATTAATAGATATGTATATAGTACAAAAATTGTTTCTTAAAATTTCTTATTAATTACTAGTCCGTAAGGTGAGGACTTGGCGATCTGTCATACAGGGCATCCTAGTATAGACACCAGTTTCTCACAAATACTGTTCATCACTGTGTTCAAATCTGTACTGTACTATATTTACTAATCTTAATTTGTGAGATAATACAATAAACATTATTATTATTATTATTCAACATTTTAGCTTGACCTGGGATTATGAACGCGGTTTTCCCGACGGCGAACGAACGAAAAATAGGCCTAGGAAACTAAAATCTAACGAACACAAAGTTCTCTTTGAATATTGAAACAAAGAAACGTGAACTAATTAAAAACAAACATATTGAAACAATTTTTATTTAATTAAACAAAAATATTGACATCGGTGATTGAGAAGACCACATCACGTTAGTCCGTAAACAAACAACCGTTATACTTCCTCCAATTTAAGGAGATTTTTCATAACCTTCAGCTTAGACGCAGATTTCATCGAAGGTATGGACATTTGGCGACGTATAGCCAATTCTTGTTTCAGGAAAAGCTTTTGCAATTCCCTCTGTTAGGCCACCGAGGGAAGCGAAATAATTTTTACGCGGCCACTACACGATAAAAGAAATAAATTATGCAGAAGTAATAAGAAGTTAAACGTAATTGAAACCACGTACAGGAGAGTGTACGCAAGAATGATTTGTGGCAATCTGAGGGGGGAGGTTATTCAACAGTAAGCTAAAGATGGGTAGAGATAACGATGATAAAGCCGTAACCGCGGTAATAAAAGGCCTTGTCGGCCTGAACATGAGGATTCATATAAAGCAAGAGCATTATAACATATTGTTATAATTCATCAATCTTTAACAGTGTATTGTTATAAATAATGAGCCTTGAGGACTACACTGGAATTCTTCACTTCCAGCAACAGGAGCTTTTTGGATTATCTATTAATTATTCCGTAAAGTTTCTTGCGTCACTTATTTGTACAGTAATGCAAACATTCTAAGTGGTCCTAGGGTATCATTCAAATTTATTATCATTATATAAGTTTTTATTCCTTATTTTCAGTTAAACTAAAATTGACTTTAACATTGAATCTTGTAAATTGGGGTTTAACAGTCAGTCTCTCTCACTAGGATTTTAGGCCTGGTTGTATCCAAACATCCCGTGGTGCTGAACCATAGTCCGGATTTTTATACTGTCTTATCGTGTCACTTCTTTTATAGAAACGAATTTGTGTAGAACAAGAGGATTTTTTTTTGTGCATTCAGGGCAGTTGCCGTCGACTGGTACTTTTTTTATAGAATAGGTAGCAAACCAGCAAGCATCTCACCACAGATGGTAAGTGATCACCGCCCACCATGGACATCCGCAACACCAGAGGAGTTTCATTAAGAAAGGCTCTTTTCTTGAATGTCGCTAAGTCGTATCGATTTGGTAATGACCAAAAGTCGCCTTGGTTGAAATCCACCAGGATATCGTTGCCATATAACAAGAGTGTACAAACCTAGTTTTTTAATAGATATTGCACAATTTTTAGTAATACCTAAAATGCAAGTCATCGTTTCATAGTTATAACAGAGAGTAAATGCAATGACGTCACCTGAATACCATTGAAGTAGTTACTGAGAAAATATGTTTCTGTTGTTGCGCATTCTGTGGTAAATTATTCTTTATTTTCAACTAGCAAACCGCCCAGACTTCGCTAGGATGCTTCAGTTTAGATATTTTGTATAACAAATAAATAAACGGCACTTTATAAATACGTTACGTATATAAGTACGTACACATTATAAATACGTTTATATACAATAATGGGGATAATTTTCACTTTTTAATTTGAAAAACATGTTTCTAGTCAAATCTAGATAGCAGAACATAGAAAATTAGCCTGAGCGGCTAATCTCGCATAATTGATAGATATTTTCAATTTTCACCTACGATTTACAATTTCCAATTATACACACTAGTATAATTGGTGTATGATTTTTATCCATTTATGTATTTTTCCATATATATTTTATTATTTTACTTAGTTTTTTTTAAACACTAGTTTGTATTGTATATTGGTGTATATGTGTATTTTTCTATATATTGTATTATATAGGTATTTTCTTCGTCATAAAATATTAGAAGTACAACCAACGCTACAGTGATTAAACGAAAATATTAATTAGGTCACTCACACGACACTAGGGATCTATTTTAAAATAAATCAGACGCAGGCGTGTGTCGTCATCGTGCGTCTACTAGTAAAAAATGTACAACGTTGCATCATCCTTTTACCAAGTCTCGAGTAATTACACTGAACGTGTTATTTAAATTGTTGCAAAGCCTCACAGAGCTGTACAAAGATTTTGTTTTTCCGTCATTTTTCCACTAAGGTATAATACAGTTACTGTAATTGGCTACATGATGACAGTCTTTGTAGGAATGGATGGAAAATGGAAAGAAATCATATAAAGCGAGAACATTATAACAAATATTTCATCAACCTTTAACAGCATGCTGTTAGTGATAGACCTTTCAACCTTATTACCCAAACTAAGAAAATATGCTTTTGTCTTTCGATAGCAGTTCTAGACCAGCTCTGTTGAAGTCACTGATTTGACAATTTTAAATCCAACATATATGATAGTATGATCTGTGTCTTTTTAATTTAATACCCTTAGTTCTATGATCGATAGCAATTATAAATATTGATTTGATGATGATGTTATCACAATATTTTCATATATTACACATACGACACACCTAGACTCGAAAAAGAACAAAGTTATACACAAAAATCGTCACATGTATGTGAATTGGAAGCGGGACCCGAGAATTCGGCAGCATCTAATAAATTATTTCTAAGATACGCGAGTTTCGCCCAATATGCAATGATTGATAAGGACTATTCTCCATTGCTTTGTATGGAAAGCCACGTGAAAGCCAGACCCCAGAGGAATCTTTTAATAAGTACGTATACAGTTTTTTATATACAATTCTCGTAAAAGATTCTTTCGACACCCATGAGCTGATAAGGGTGATGGATCTGTCACGCCGTGTGCGGTAGGCGTTACACGACAATATTTTATAAAGATAATAAAAGTTACTGAAATCTCTATCCATTTAATGTTAAATGTATTAAAGATAGCCTTCAGTTATTGGGAATCGAAATTTCATCGACCTTAACTATGGACGATTCATCGAGTCCAAGGCGAAGATAGCTGCAATAAAACATGGGATCCTGGTCAAAGTGAAGCGGCATTTCCCTGCGGGGCAGCTTTTAACGCTCTATAAAGCTCAAGTCAGGTCGTGTGTAGAATACTGTCGCCACATTTGGGCAGCTGTAACTAATCTGATCAGTCTTGAGCACAGGCGTAAGGTGGCTAGCCTTTCAGTGTTTTACAGAATGCAATGCAGTGTGCTCAAGAATTACATGATCTAATTCCCACATCCACGTTCCACCATCGGAATTCACGACGCACTGCTGGATTTCATCCTTTTGTTGTGAACATCCCTGAAACCTGAACGAATCGCTTTGCTTTGTCTTTCATTATTCGTACAGCAAAGGAGTGGAATAGTTTGCTCGCGTCTGTCTTTCTCTCCGATTACAATGTGGGTGTTTTCAAGAGTAGAGTGAATAGGCATTTACTGCGCTAGTGCGCCTTATCATCCAGGACTGCATTTCCATTTAACATCAGGTAGGATCGTGGTCAAGTTCAAGTACCAAGTTAGAAAAATTTATTAAAAAAAAAGTACAGACACTGATGAAATATAAATAAATTGAAATATAATTAAAGCTAGACATATAACAAATACATTAAGTACATGTTATATTACTGATTCATTGACATTTGTGTTTGAATACAGTTAACCAAAAGTTAAAAAAAATTCCCAACAATACCACATATAAATTAAACCATTTAAAAACCCAAAAACGATTTAAAATGCAACATTACAGCTAATTGAAAAAATTTAATTTTATCAGGGTTTATTAATATTGATTCAAGGGATTTTATTAAGTATGTATGCCATGCCCACTTTATATCTGGAATGGCAATAACAGATTACAGTCAACGGTGCTGGCCGTTGATCGGGGTTTTGCGGTCTGGTATGTTCCTGATTGCTATTACCATATTAACCCTTTTGGTTAGTTAAGTACAAGTAGTTATGGTTTAGAGTACGGTCTGCGAAACTTAAGGTCGTAGGTTCGAATCCACCATTTGACTATCGTCGTGAACCACTTCCTAGCACAAGCATGATCAGATTAGTTGGAGTGGTGAACCGGAATATTAGTTTAATATTCTAAGATTTGCGCTGCTGTTTCGTCTGGCGTATAAAATTACGGAAACCTTACTATTGCTGATGAGACATTCAGGATTAGTCTTCCGGGGTGACAACGTATAAATTATTTAGAGGAGTCAATGTTATGAATGGGTCTCCAGGATTAACTTACGATCGGATGAACTGTTAGATATTTAGATAATTAATAAAATATGTATTTATTAAAGCGCTAGAGAGATGCACAGAGAAAAGAAACACATGTTAACATATTTAGAAGAAAAATAAATAAATCCAACTCCTTTTTTATTCACACTTATAGTTAACTGCAGCCTTCGCACTAGGCAAGTCTGTACCGCGAAGGCTAATTACGAATACATTTTTTTTAAACCTTTAACACCTGCACCTCTCTTATAACGTTAAGAGTAGTAAAAATAATATTCTAACTATTATTTTTTGGTATATTTTAGTTTGTACTCCATTCAATATACAACTATGAGTAGTTATATACTAGTATGATAATATAAATATAATTTATATACTCACATTATAAGTTAACTATATACATCTATCTATATAAATATAAAATACGTTCTATCTTTTCATAAAAAGACCGTGTCATGATCAGAACAACTGGTAATTGAACAGCTCACTCCAAATTTGATCCCCGGCTAGGAAACAAAATAAATGTAACAAACATTATTGGTTCGCTCTCGGTTTGCTATGACACATCTCTCATATAGTGCATGAATTATATCGGATAAGGATGAGCTACACTGCAGTTTGTTTCTAGCTGCAGAATGATAGAGTCAGCTCGACTGGGGCAGGACCAGGCCCTCACAGGTCACTAGCATAATGTTGCTGTGTTTGTCTACCCATCTTTGTTGACATGGGTCACAGGAATCACTTACCATCAAGTGACCTGTGTGCTCGATTGTTAATCTCAATGATATAAATAAGAAAAATACGTGTTATATATTTATTTGTTAATTTTATCTAATTAAAATTATCAGGAGAGCATCGTCGTCATGTTAATACCGACATGTGGCGAACGCCAACATTTTCACCAGGATGAAACCGACAAATCTCCGCAACAATAATTATAAGAAATCCTCTTACCAGAGCCCGAATTTAACCTCAAACAAAATATATAAAGTTAAAGAGATCAACAGATGTAACACAACCGATAACAAGATGTATAAACTTGTCATTGTAAATGATCATTAGAATATTACTATTTTGTTTATCAATAGATATAGTCTGGAAAAAACCGAATTGTCTAAACAAAACAGGAAGTAGGGTGGAAAATAATAATTATTCAATAATTTAGTGTTGGTTGCTCGACACTGAACTAGTTTTGTTGTTATCTCTTATTGAGAATCAATTACTTCAATACAATAATTCTTATTTTAATGGATAACAATGATTAGTTTATCATTTTACGTAAAAATTTAAAAATAAATGGATCAACAGCCAGTGAAAAATTATAAATAATGATATATATAGTATGATTTTTTTTTTTTTCGGTCTGATGGCCGCTGTTAGCCCGAGGGCTTTTACAGTTTCGCCGGGTTGAGAGGTAACCGAGCGCTTATGCCGCTCAGTCGAGATCTCTATTAGTGGGTAACCAGCACAAGGGCTCCAGAGAGGGAGCCTCGGTTTGGACCGTTACCCTGTTCCGCGAGAGCGTCTGACTCGAGGGTGCCCGAGAGGGCCGAACCTCGGCTCGGTCAGTTGCTTCTGACTAAGAGTTATCTACATTAATATCTCTATTATTATTATTGGCTATATGTACTACCACTTCGGAATGCGTGGGCGCTGGAGAAGAAGTGGCGCAAGAAACTCCAGCGACGCTTCTAACTGTATTGACTGGAGAGAACCGGCCTGACATGGCGGTATCGCGAATAACCTTGTTTGCGACGCCCTCGCCGTCGGCGGGGGTGTTATGAGGGTGCAATGTACGTGTGTTGTGTTTTATGAAGAGCTTGGGACCCGGTGGTCGCGGCGTCGGGGTCGTCGAGGGCGTACCTCAGTCTCCTTCGGACGCGGATGAATCTATGATGCGCTATGGGATTGTAAGTGGCGGCACTTACAATCAACGGGTTTGGGTGTGTGACGGCAGAGTCGAAATATAGGCGAGATACCTGCTTCAGGTACTGAGCTATGGTCGGCAGCTCAAGATCTATGTGTAGATTTTCATTACGCAAGAACCACGGCGCACCGGTGGCCTTGCGCATGAAACGATTTTGTATAACCTGAAGCCGGTGAATATGACGCGGGGAGGCATACGCAAAAACGGTGCTTGCATATGTCATTATGGGTCGAATGCACGCTTTGTATAGTGTTATTTTATTACGCAGGCACATTTTACTATTTTTATTGAGTAACGGGTGCAAACGACCTAGGGCGAACGCTGCTCGATTCCGTACGCGGTTGATATGCGGACCGAAGGTGAGTCTTTCATCTAATGTGACGCCTAAGTATTTGACTGTCTTTTCCCAGGGGATTGGACGATCAAATAACTCTTTAGTTGGGAGCATTGGAGCTCGAGATTGTCAGCCAGACATTCAGCTTTCTCTTCGTCTAAGAAAGCGGGCGGTTTATTGGGACGTGCTAAGGGAGGCATTGTTTGGGCGGTGCCTCTATTTAGGGACTTGGGAAGTCGCCAGAAGGCGAGATGAGATGGTTCGATGTTGGATTTATGGATGATTATCCCACCGATCGTTCCTGTATGGGCTATGCGTGATCGAACTTCACGCTGAAGGGTACGCACGTAGCACCAACCGATTACTTTCAGTGGGATATAAGTCATGGGCACGAATATTAGTATGATATAATCATAATTCTGTAGACATTTAATGACAATTTATTTTTATGCATTAATACATAGCCTAAAAAAATTATGTCAATACGTGTCGTTTATAAACTTAAAAAAAATCTAAGGTGTTGCCTTGATGATTGTTTTATGGAAACGCGAACACTCGTATTAGCAGCAGAACCGATAACCGTTGTCGTAAAACGAGTTCTTAGATGGAGACCACAAACCGACAAACGTAGTGTAGTGTAAGCCGGGACGCTCTGACTAGGTGGAGTGACGACCTTGTACCAAGGTAGCTGGCAGGAGGTACATGAGTGTAGCCGACTATCGTCATCAGTGGTGAGTAATTGGAGAGGCCATGTCCAGCAGGAGAGTGCTGCGGGCTGATTATGATATAGACTTGTAGGAAATTGTATACAAATTGATGTTTTTTTTTAAATAAGTCATAATCAAGACAGAGGACCAGCGTTTGTTGTAGCCTTCCATACTTAAATAATCATAAATCGACCCCCTTTTTCGATAGCGAATCGAGCCGAGGTTGGAGCTTCCTTCTGAGCGGCCCTCGGACCGCAATCGCCCCCCTTCGTTGACGTTCTTCGTTACAGGGGTCGTAGCCCAGCAGTGGTGCAGCCGCTCTTCGTGCCAGCATCGCCGTTGTCTCCCAACTCAGCGGGCCCCAACCCGCGAGTCTATTTAATTAAAGCTGTAGAGGTCATAAGACCAGAGACAGCATCAAACAAAACACGAAAAAAAAATTCATACTTGCAGTAAATATTTTTATAGAATCGGTGGCTAACGAGCAAGCGGCCTACCCGATAGTGGATTATCACCGCCGCCTATGAACATCAGCAACACCGGAGAAGTCGCAAATACGTTGCCGGCCTATAAGAAAGATGTAAGTATATTACGTAGTATGTCACGAAAAGTAATTCTTTTTGCATAATATAGATATTCGATTGGAACGCAGCATGTTTGACCTACGTATAAAAAAATTGATAGCGAAAATAAAAAAAATCCACAGTATTTAGAAACCGTAAGTTGTGGTTCCAGAACCGCAACCTCGCAAATGCGTAATCTAAATTAATCAATCATAGCTCGCTTTAATCGACTGAGACACGTGGTAAAAATGATTAATGATGATGACGATTGTAATGATAATAAAAATTATTTTAATGACAGCAACAACCAAGGTTACAGGAAATTTATAAATGGTTTTCAGCAAACCGGAACGCCGATAAGAGCTCTTTCACAATGAATGAGCGAACGCGATTGGACGCGGGAATATAACAAGTTCTTATTATTGTCTAAATCATGAACATCTAATATACATAATACTAATTTAGGATAAATAGTCAATAAGCATTTTTTATCAGCGATGTTGGCGTTATAGGTTGGACTCGTCGTCCAGCGATCGTGAGTTGATCCTAATGACATTCTACGAAGAGTTCTCAGGTTAAAATAATCTTGTTAACATTTGAATCCGGTTTACGTCGACCGTCGCTTTCTGTCACGTCTAGGACTTAAAAATCTCTCATTGAGAACTGAACAGCGTATAATATCTCTTTCTACCCCGATAGAAGGATAAAAATTATCTACGTTAGTATTTTGATCCGAATACAACACAAGAATTCGAATAGGCGTATACTGAGCTAATGCACTATACTATCAATAACGGTATGGCTAATTATAATCAGGTGTGATTTTAGATTAGCACCAGCCGTGATTAGTGCAAGCAATTCGAAAATTCGACGTCAAGCAAGCCTATTTTACGACGAATTTCTTAGTGAGTGCTTATTTTTTATACGTCTACAACAAACGTTGCTTCGGCACTCTATTTTCCACTCGCGTTTTCATTGTGTATTGGATCTTAGTTTAGGAGAATTATCACTTACCCGTCTAGCCGATCATTGTTGGAAGTTGTTTTCAGACTTTTTTCATTTCCTATTATCTATTTCATTCTTGAAACCTGAAACCAAAACAAAAATTTAAATCACTAACTGTAGCATAAATGGATCTCCTCGAACTGCGACATACGTGAAACTGGGTGAAAGTGTTTTGTATGATGAGTTTAGGAATCAGAGATTCAATTATTATTAACGAAATATTCCATTTGTGTTCGTTAAGGTTATCGACTCTTGCGCATCATGCATCTTTATTGGTTTGTTGAGTATAGATGTAGAAAGGACCGCACATGGACCGCAGTTATCCCTTACCGCCAGGTGAGTTGTCACCCTTAGTTTAATAAAAAAAACAGTTTGTTTATCAATTTCATTCACTGTCCGAGCTACACTACTCTTCCTTCCTTTTTTTTAGACATAGAATAGGTGGCAAACGAGCAAATAGCTAATGGTAACTGCCGCCCGTGGACATCCGTAACACCAATATCGTAATCCGATGACATCAGAAAGTTCAGTAATAAAAACAGTTTTAAAAGTTCGGTTCATGACTACTTACTTAAGTTACCTGTAATCAGATAAATTAATCATCCACGTATGGAGTTTATTGGTAGCTACCGGTATTGTATTGTGTATATATGTATATGTATGTATGTTAATATTGCATTTATTACTTTTTATTTATTTATTTATTTACACTTCTTACACAGTACACACACGCATTCTCTACCAGTCAACCCGAGGTGTGGTGAGATATGTGTATGATAGGTGTAGCAATAAACTAATTAATAAAAAAAAACTAATACAAGCAAATATTTTTAATTCTTTATTTGTATATTATACTTTAACTATTATTAATCCTTTCTTTATATTAATTAGTTTATTGTAAGGTTAATGCAATAAAGAGTAAAGAAATAAATAAATCAATTGAGAGCTTAAGATAAGCTCTAAGCTACTATTTTACGCTGATTAAAACGGTGAATTTAAGAAAACGGAAATCTCATTTCTTGTTACAAGCCTCGACAGTCCTCAGGGGTGATTATAGCTCATGACTTCTCATCGTGTGTGCTAATTTGGCACTCGATCATTTCATTAAAGAAATATTTAAAATGATAAAGTGCCGAATACTGAATCGGTTACCGAAGATAGGCTAAAGTTAACGTTTAAGATATCATTTTTTTATTACATTACAAACGAGCACACAGTTCATCTGATGTTAACTGATTGCTGCAGCCCATGTCATCTACATTCATCCTTTACAAGGAATCATAATGCAGATGCATTGTCACTCTTGAGGACTGAGATGGAATGCCTCATCACCAGTAATAAAGGT
Organism: Teinopalpus imperialis; assembly: GCA_029286865.1. Taxonomy (NCBI): domain Eukaryota; kingdom Metazoa; phylum Arthropoda; class Insecta; order Lepidoptera; family Papilionidae; genus Teinopalpus; species Teinopalpus imperialis. The sequence continues at coordinate 11,136,126 of JAGSMU010000026.1, forward strand.
CTCCGGATCCCTTTACTCACCAGATTAAACACAGCAGCGTTATGCTGTTATTTAACGCCGGTATTCTGTGAGGTTGTGATTTAAAATCGTCCTGAATCTAGCCATGAATTTAAGTTGACAATTAAATGGAAGGCAAATTGAGTGAGGTTTTTGTATTAGTCATAAATATAGTTTAATATTGAATTATTTACTTTATATTTGTTTTCTTAATACTAAATAAATATATGTAATAATTTTGTAATTGTCGACAAAGCTTTGGTATTAAAAAGCATGACCGAAATAATAACGATGAGATTTTGAGTCTTTATATTAACTCACCTTCAAGAATGTATGAAGGTTTAAATGGGTCAAAACTATTACTAACGTGAAGTGAACTGTGGCCTCGTTTGTCAGTTTTATCTCCGGTAAAGTAAAAATTTAGATAAAATGTTATAGGTAGATAGCAGCAAAATAGTAATGCAAAACATTCTAAATTAAGAAGATCATCCTAGCCGTACATTAATTATTATAATTACATAAAATCTACGGCTATTTAACTTAGAGGACCCAGATCTGTATATAATATATATAATCTATAATGACAACATGTTACACTACACTTCGTAGCTTCACACTTTAACAAGAAATAAGTACTCGAGGTAATACAAAAAATTTATATTCCTAATATGACTGTTTATCATATATAGAAATCATATTTACATATATGTACTTCCACAGGAAAACTACAGCAAAATTGTTTAATGGTTTTTATATAATAAATTAATTTATAATATTAAATTAATGACATGTAAAACAATGACAAGAGATACGACATTCTTTTACATGTAATTATAGTTCTCGAAAATATAAAATCAACCAAAAGCTTGATTTAAGAAGGCCAACAAGAATGAAGCTATATAAAAAACACTATCTAATATATCATGTACCTTATCTCAATTTGACCTATGCAGATTGCAACATACGTTCTATACCAATCAAGTTTCTATCGCCTATTTCAACGACACTGACCACTACCAAAGAGGAAGTAATTTGCGGGGACCCTCTTATCCCATCATCGTAAGTATTAGAGAGTACAGTGCGACAATTGGAAAATTGTAGTCTACGACCAGTTGCATATAAAAACTATTCACGAATCGACACCGTTGACCCCTATATGTCACTTGATGAATCACGTGAACGAGACATGGATTTATTAAACATATTTAAGGAAACAAGCATTTTTTTTACAAGAACTGACTATGGATATTGGTTGACTTCCATCCAACGTGAATGGTAAGTATACAATCCAAGGTAAACGCACTAACGTAGTAAAATCATTCCGTTTAATCTCTTGCCTTCAAGACAGTCAAATTTTAAAAACCTTCCTTTTTTTTATTGTAAATTCTTAACATTAGGTACTAGGAGAGTGAGAAATTATTATTTACATGTTTAATAAGTGTATTTGCTGCTGCCCCTAATGGTATCTACAGACATGCTCCCGAACAGACTTGCGAGCAAAGATGCCCGTGTGTAAGTGTTGCGATGACGATGCTAAGACGGCTGCAACACCAGGGCCAGTTAAGGACATTCAATCCCCGGTTTAGAGAGCTATCGAATAAGAGAGGGCGAGTAGATTAAGAAGCGGTCTAGATCACAAGTAAATCACGTATAAGCCGGATTATTGTCTCACACGCGCCAGCATATTAAAACGACAACTTTGAAGCGGCATTAGCCTAATGGTTTAGGGTACGGTATGCGAAACTTGAGGTCGTAAGTTCCAATCCACGATACAACTATTGTCGTGAACTACGACGTGACTATTGTCGTCCTATCACCACAAGCATTTTCATTTTAGTTAGTTGGAGAGGTTAGCCGAAATATTAGTAATGTTAACAGCATACTAATATTTAAAAAAAAAAAAAAAAATTAAACACTAGTACATAGCCATTACTGGTGGCAAATGTCGAAAACCTCGACCCAAATCAGTAGAATCGTTTACTTTAATTCAACCCGAGTATAATAAACAAATATGTAAGAAGACATTGAACACTTACACATATCCAAATACTGGGGCATATGTCTCGAGTAAGGTAATAATTATAATAAACAAATACCAACATACAGGTGAACCCCATGAAAAGTAATTTTCTAGAAAAACCTGCGACGAATAGTCACAGATAAGCACCTTGTAAATTTCTTTAATCTGAAGATAAAGAAAAACGTAATGTAATTCCTTCATCAAGATTATAAAATCACAGTACAATCATTACGTTAGTGATGCGATTAAGATTTAATAGATGTATAGTGATTTGGATAAGCTTTTTTTTTCTTCTGTTCTGTAGCCGAAAATATAAGTTTGTAAAATTTTTATTTTATTTATTTTAACTTAATAAGACAATATGTCCCGCCTCACTAGGAGACAACGGTTGAGACATATCACACATTTTTGGAAGGCAGTTACTTTAACCTAAACCTAAACCTGCACATCTTCAGGTCAATAAAAAATACGGGAACATATAGATACAGTTAGTTTTCATAGCTGTACCATCAATTGTTATTTTTAACAAAAATGGCATCAATGTTGTCGACGTCAAAAACATTTCCTTCAATAAACCCCACCTAATCCATGGCTCGAGGTATGCTGACAATTTGAAGTCTGGCACAACGTACCCTATACTGCAAGCCTGATCATTATATACATATACGTTGTCGAGCCACGTCGTAGCACAAATAGGTCAACCACCTCACTACAATGTTATTTGGACGTTTTTTTCAAATATTTAAGTAGTCAAAATATATAGTGTGTATAAATTTTTTCATTATAGTTTCAATCAAAACTTTTATCATTCGGAATGAATGTTTAACACATACATTATACGATTATAATTAACACCTAACCTGCGTACGCGCAAACCTTTAAGACCTTTTAAATCTGAGACCGTAACTTTTTAAAGCTTTTACTTAACTATCTATAAATTAAGTAAATCGAGTACTAAATAGTCTTGAAATTAATTATATTTCCTATTATAGAATGATGATAATAATTATTAAATAATGAAAAAATATCGTTAGAATATTAGAGAAACAACTGTATATATGTATATTTAAAAAATATCGTTAGAATATTGCAGAAACAACTGTATGTATGTGTATTTAAAAAATATCGTTAGAATATTAAAGAAACAACTGTATATATGTATATTTAAAAAATATCGTTAGAATATTAAAGAAACAACTGTATATATGTATATTTAAAAAATATCGTTAGAATATTAAAGAAACAACTGTAAGTATGTGTATTTAAAAAATATCGTTAGTATATTAAAGAAACAACTGTATATATGTATATTTAAAAAATATCGTTAGAATATTAAAGAAACAACTGTAAGTATGTGTATTTAAAAAATATCGTTAGTATATTAAAGAAACAACTGTATGTATGTGTATTTAAAAAATATCGTTAGAATATTAAAGAAACAACTGTATATAGGTATATTTAAAAAATATCGTTAGAATATTAGAGAAACAACTGTATGTATATTTAAAAAAAATTCGTGAAGTTTAATGGCGGTATAATTGTATTGTACGTTATATTTAGAAAAATATAATTTAGACAAAATATAAAAAAACGGTCATTAGACCGGATGTGAAATAAAGAAACCGGTAACCGGTATCTCAAAGATACCAAGAACCAGGAATTAGCCTGGTTCGACGATATTTCATCTTTTTCCTCAGTCCAAACTTAATAATGCTAAATAATTTGAAATAGTTATTTAAGGTTTTCATGGTGGGCTAAGAAGGAAAGGTTTTTTTTAATACTTTCAATGCAAGTGCTTGACCACGATCCCACCTGATATTAAGCGGAAATGCATTCCTGGCTGGTAAGGCGAACTAGCTCAGTAAATGCCTATTCACTCTACTCTTGAAGAACACCCACATTGTAATCAGAGGGAACGACAGACGCGGGCAAACTATCCCAGTCCTTTGCTGTACGAATAATGAAAGACGAAGCAAAGGCGCTTCGTTCGGATTTGAGGAATGTTCACAATAAAAGGATGAAATCCAGCCGTGCGTGGTGAGGTCCCATGGACTTCTATTCCTGTAAAAGGCAGATAATGGATGGTATATTGTAGGACAAACTGCCTTCAATCCAATACAGAAATTTGTCAACAGAGGCGCCAAGACGAGCAGGCTTTTTAGAATATTGCGGCGGGGCTGCCACATCACCAACAATGACAAATTAACAATAGCAACGCCTGAAACACGCTTTTAAAGCTTAAGAACAAATCCTTAAATACACAGAGAGCTCCTAGACTACACTGTGTTTTCGCGGACCTTTGATCCACGAAGCTGTATCGGTAAGGATGGGAGTAACCCTATCAACACACAAACAGAAATAAAATGATAATGATGGCTGCTAGTATGTGAGGCGTTAGAAACGTGGCATGTAGGACTTATGACTTCAAATCCTGTGTGCAAGATAACAGAACATGAGAGTGTGATGGATTCTTTGGGATCTAGAGGTGAGTTTTAATTTTTTTGCCGAATTAATAACTTCATAAGTAACTTTGACAAAAATTAAAAAATGAAGCATGACTAAAGAGAGCAAAATTGCAATTTCCCTGTAGTGTAATTACACTAATATAAAAAACCCATGGTAATACAATTAACTACTTAAAAATATAATTAAAAGGGAATCTATTAGAATACCAAAACAAAGGCCACTGAAAAGTCGAAAGTAAAACACATAATTATCATTGTTCAGTTAACTCAATGCAAATCAATTATCCAAAAATACGACTATTCATTAGATATTGCGGCGTAGTAAATCGAACTGATTTTCAACAATAGAAAGGTCAGACTGTTTACTTTTTTCTTTTCAGTTTATTTGTTCTAGAACAATCAAAATTATTCTTAACATAATGCAACAAAAGACAAATATTTATCTTTACAAAAATGTAGGTGACAAAAAATGTACAACTAACTCTAAAATATACAGAAAAATTCATGTAAAGTGCATAGTGGTGGATTGCCAACTGTGTTGATGCATGATATTTAAGCTCAGTGGTTAGGATTAATCAGAACAACTCCTTAGAACACACCTCATGGTGAATTTGGTAAAGAATGCGTAGCGATGCAACATCTCTTCCTTTTGCTAATGAATCAAGCTGATCGGAAAGTACCTGATCATCAACAATTTAAGCTACTCTTTGTTGAATGTAGTCAAATGGAAATAGCTAATTGTGGGGTGCCTCGGCTCAGAGGTAAGAACATATATAATATAGCTCCATTATAGATTACAATATTGGTATATTGTGACCATCATAGCAGTTAAATTGAGAAGAATCAGCATTTAGATCAGAACTCTTTTTGACATGTGTCAGCTTCAACTACCTGGATCCTAGCGACAAAACCATTAAGTCTACACTAATTTATGAATATTCTCTAGAAATAGAGGAAATAGCCTCAAGAGGCAACAATGCACCAGATGTTAGAAAATTTAGGATCAAAGGTTGAAAACCCTGCTTGGCTTCTTCCATTTTCTTACCAAAATATCAATGTCACTATTATCATATAGTATCATATTATAGCTACATTATCAAAAGAGTAATTCTAAACCATACCCAAATACAATGTAACTGACATATTTTGAATATTCTATAAATAATGGGGACCTATTTTGGAAAGTATTACACCAGGAACAAGATATAGTATACATATATTATGGAATGCAAGCTGGAATTAAACTACACTATGATTTAAAAGTTCTTGTAGTAGGATAATTGGCTTTTTCATAAGGTGATTCAAGGGATTTTACAATGACAAGTCCTACACAAATCTTAATAACAGCCTTATTTGTAGCAAGTTAAAATACTGTAGTACAGATTGGAATCCTTACTACACTGTACAGGTTAGTATGTCTTAAAATATTCAAGCAACATTTCTGAAAAATATTTTTTATTATTATATATATTTTATAAAACTTCGACAAAATATTTTCACATTATTGTTAAGAAATATACTACAGTACCAAAAATTTTGTTGAAAATTGCTAAACTATTAAATTGAAATGACTTAATAAACAATTAATAATTTACTTTTTACTTTTATTCAACATGTAATCAAGCCAATTACGTGTAAAATTTAAAACTAATTTCATATATATTTTATTTTAAGTGTTGAAAACATACCCAAAAAGATTCCTTTAACAGATAACCGTATCATTTATTTATCCTGCGATAACTTACATGGCACTTCAATGTTATAGGCCTTTTCTTGTTACATTTTAATCACATTATTAATATGTCATTTTATAATTATCCCAATACCGACATTTCAAATTTTGAAACGACGCCCTTCTGCACTATTGGTTATTGACATTGAAATTTTCCCAAATTAATGTCATTTTGACTTCTGTCAATGCCAATTACGTAATAGGAAAAATATTATATGAACCTAAAACCTTTTACTATTTAGTTCCAATTTAATAAAGATAGTTTAACTTCATAATGATACAAATTAGAAGTTTAAACTTAAATAAATTTGACAACAGCACTTTCGTTTTATTTTAGTTTGTCGGTTTGCTTTAATCCTAATGGTTATATTAATACTATTTCATATTATCTAGTATCATCAATATTTTATTCATGAAAATCAAACTCCAAGTCATGCACCATCATTACTACCTATAGGCGTAGTCTTTTAGACTCCGTGCAGAATGTGCAACTTAAGCAGAAAGTATTGGCAACACAGACAAAGCCAAGACTCCGGAATAAATATTCCCACCACAGAATAAAATGAACTCAAATGCATACCAGTGTAATTGGATCGTGGACTTTAGAAAATAAAATTTCTAAAGCGTATTCGCAATCTCACCATTTTTTAACTATTTTATATATTTCTTATTTTTAATATTCCCAGTTGCCCTCAAGTACATAGATACAGCATACGCTGATCTCCACTACTCCGTGTCGATTTTCATTACTGTATACAAGTCATACGGCAAACCTGTGCTGCCGCCGGCATGTCTGCCACGTTAAGATCACTTCGAGATACCGTAAGATGTCATTATTGCCAAAATAGGGCAAATCGGTAAAAAGGATAAAAAGGAGGAAGGATATTGATTTATTATAACTTTTAAAAACAATCAGATCATTTCAACATTAGTGAGGTAGATAACATAACATTAACATTTCCACATAACATCATATTATTTTTTAAAGTACTAACTGGATGTAGTATCATCAAGACCTAGGCCTCTTTAGGGCTTTTTTCTCTTTATTATTCTTATATGCTAGTGACATCTTCTGCATATTTTCTTTATGAATTTTATCATGATCAACAATTCGTTTAGGATAACCAATGCCTATAATACATCCTGCTGTTGTTTGAACAGATTTAGGAGCCTTCCATGGTTCATAAATATATTCACTAGGATATTTTTTCAATTCGGGTACATATTTTCTTATATACAGACCATCTTTATCAGTCTTCTTCCCAAATGCAACAGGACTGTAAACTCTAAAATATTTATAAAAGAAAGCGGATGCTGATAGCCACATCCAGTTACCAGCATTTAAGGACCAATCATAGTCAAGAAGATAACCCTCAAATACCTTTGCTCCTTCTTCCCAAGATATCCATAGGTCACCTCTTGTTAAAAAACAAGCAACCATATGTCGTGCCAAGTGGTGTATCCAACCTTCTTGCTTTAGCTGACGCATTATGGCATCAACAAATGGATAGCCTGTCATGCCTTCCGTCCATGCCTTTAACTGTTCAGTGTTTTTACCCCAAGGAATTTGAGTACAGAGTTTATTGCCAACCATTCTATCAAAATTCTCTGTACCTGTACCCGCTGTGTAATAAAATTCTCTCCACATCAATTGTCCTAAAAGAGAAACTGGTGGCATTGTGTGAGGCATGCCATTTTCAACCTGTTTAAGTTTATGATAAAATATTTTTGATGAGAGACACCCATGACTTAAATATGGGCTTAAAACTGTAGTACTAGGTTCAATACTATTTGGTGAAGAATTTGGTTTTTCAAATTTACAAACCCACTGCTTTTTAGACATATACATATGAAGTCTCCTTAAGCCTTCAGTTTCTCCTCCTAGATATTTACATTCAGATAGAGTTGATTCATCAATACCAATTTCTTCCAAGGATGGTACATCATATTCATTGGAGTCAAAATCTTCTGCCTTACAGCACTCTGATATTTGCTTATTAATTTCTATTGTTTCTTTAACTTGCATGTCCTGGACTAAAGAGAGGAACTTTTGATATGTCAATGGTACACTGCCATTATTCTTTTTTAGAATAGCATTGGCATCATAAACTGTGTGCTGAACTCTTTTAACAATAAAAATTTCACTTTCTTCAGCAATTTTTTCAATAGCTTCGTCTTGTTCAACAATTTCAGGGTCAATGTCAACCTGTGATGACAAGAATTTTACTTGCCATTTCTGAAATAAATTGGGCAAACAATTTACTGCCTCACCTCTAACAATATACAGACGTGTATTCAATTTACGTAAATTAGAGTCTAAGTCTTGTAAGCTTTGTATGAGAAATCGTAATCTGTTATTTCCTACAGTATTTATACCTTCAGGATTTAGAACATATATTGGTCTTAGAATATGGTTACGATTTTCCGCCTGAAATTAAGAAAATAAAAACTATAAAATGCAATGATTTAATCAACAAAATAAAAGGAAAGTAATAAGCTTACTTCGTTAATTGCATTTCTCAGTGCTAGGTTATCATGAAGTCGTAAATCTAAACGAAACCAATGGACTACAGTTGGCGCCTTAGACATTGTAGATAAAAAAGAAACTTCTGAGTAATGTGGTATTCTTTTAATATTTCTACAATAAATATACCAAATTCAGTGTATGTGATGAACAAACTAAATATTTAAAAACTACGGCTAGTAACTAGTAGTAGTTGTCAATTTCTATTGTCTATTATTGTTTGTCACATTGTCGGTGACGATATAACGGATATAATAATTACAACAGGCCAATATAGACTTAATTACTTAGGTGAAAACGATAATATTTTGATTGTAAGCATACATGAGTAAATATTGTGTCACTTCGAGAAATATGCAATTGAAACGGATATTGGAAAAACGTATATTTATATATATATATAAATTAATTCGGGGACATCCAGGCTCTACTAAATAATAATGCTATGAAAAAAAGAATTTGGCTACTTGGTAGAAAAAACATCAGCTAAACGGAGAGAGTATTTAATATTATTAATTATTATTGATTTCTTAAATAAGAAAAATATGCGATAAAATGTTCAATGTTTTCGGATATCCGCGTAAATAAATTAGAGCACCTCGATTCCATGTAGTCGTGTCTTTCCATTTAGAGCTTTTATTTTATTTTAATTTATAAAAATAAAAGAAACAGAGTTGCGTGAAGGAGGTTCTGAATTAAGTGAATCTACGAGACCGAGTACGTTGAGCGAAAAAAAGGGACCAAATGAAAAAAAAATCTGATGGAATACATCATTCATCTACTTCCCTCATTTGTTGTATTAATTCTTTGTAGACCAAGAAACAACATACACGTTAAATATTTGTAAGATAGAGCCTATCATCAATATGCTTAACTTGCTTAATTTTTTCTACTATTTTATACGAGTATAGATAATGTTGAAGTTGGCGCTGTTAGCTTACACGACTTTAACAGCCCCATCGTACTCTGGGATCACGGATCCGGGTACATAGAACTAATACTTTAGACGGGTCTTTAGTCAAAAGGGATATATAGGATTAAGGGGTATATGTGTAAAATAAGGGTGCAATAAATTACCAAAATGAGTAATGGGAGGGTACCTGAATTAGCAGTGACCATAAAGTAAGCGAAGGGGGAAAGCAAAAATGATGCAATTTTTTTCTATAGAGAAGCTAATAAGAGTATCATGAATAAAAGTAAATTTATAACGTAGTCAGGAGACATTTACATTAACATAACCTAGAAATATACACTGCAGGCCAAAAGTTTAAGACCACCTTAATTAAAGTAGGAAAATAAAGTAAAACTCTAATAGAAGATTAAATGTTCAATAAACCGGTTTAATCATCTAATAGAACATTGATTAACAACAATATACTTTAAAAGCGTAAAGAAATATTAACAGTCCATGCAAAAAAAGGCTATAGTTAAACTGATTTTCATCAAAAAATCCTTCTTTACATTTTATGACTTTTTTCACAAGTCTCGGCATACGGGCAATCAATTTGTTAATGGTGTCTTGTGATATATTGTTCCTAATTTCGCATAAAGCTTTCCACATTTCTTCTCACGAAGATGGGCCACGATTACGAACGTTCCTATCAAGCTCTTCCCACAAAAGTTCAATGGGATTGAGCTCCGGGCTCTGAGGAGACCAAACCATGTTTTTAACACCCCTTGTGCCCCTTTCTCTTCGTAATTACCTCTACATAATATTGAGCTATGTTTTGGATCATGATCTTGTTGGAAAATTAATCCATCTCCAATTGATCGCGACCCGGAAGAAACGGCATTTTGTTCTAAAATGTTTTTGATCTGTTCCTTTTTCAAAACTTCTTAAATTTTAATCAAATCGCTAGTCTTTGGCTAAAGAAGCAACCCCAGACCATAATTGAGCCACCACCATGCTTGATTGTTGGGACTACACAATCTGACATCATCTTTTCTTGGGCACTGCGTCGAACGTAAATTCTACGTTTTGAACCAAATAGTTCAAACATGGATTCATCGGTCCAAAGCACTTTTTTAAAATCTTCTTCTGTCCAATGTCGATGGGCAAGAGCCCACTGCATCCGTTTTCACTTGTTTTGCGGCCTTAGCAGAGGTTTTCGAACGGCAACGCGACCATACAACTTTGCATCTCTCAGCGGCGACTGAACCGTACCGTAGTCAATGATAAAGGTTTAACTCTGGTTTTGTTTACTTCAACGCGGATTTCTGGTGCTGTTAGGCGTCTATTTCGCTTGCTGGTAACAACAATGAAATTATCTTCTCTAGACGTGGTAGCTCTCGGCCTTCCCGAGAGTGAACGATCTTGAAAACTGCGTCTCCCTGTATCGAGTTATTGTGAACTTATTGAATCCAATCCAACTGAAGTTATCGAAGACTTGTGTTCATACAAGTCTTCGATAACTTCAGTTGTGAAGCAATTTCACGTTCGGATTTGCCTTCATTGTGTAAAACAACGATGGCAAAACGCACTTCACTGTCAATTTCTCGAAGCTTTTCTCATTTTATGACGTCTTCACTGTAGAAACCACAAGTTTAGACTAATTGAGATTATTTGTGAACAAACCCAGGTAATAATAAGGTAAAGTTGGGTAATAATAAGTGAGAAACAGGTTTTTTTAGTAGCGAAATAATCCTAATTATTGACCAATACGTAACAAAAGCAAAGTAATTTTATAGTAATGAGGACATTATAAAAATATTATTACGACTCTACCACCTGGCTCTAGCGCAACGTTTGTTGTCGTGAAAGTAAACAAAAGAATGACTTCTATAAATATTCGTTAGTATGACAATAGAAGCAGATGTACATTCCTTTATTTATCCTATGGGATTTTATTTCAATTGATGGATAATTATGTTGTTCATGTGCGGTTTTAACCTTTAGGCCGGCTGGGTAGGTCAACTGTAATTCAAGATTTGGCACATTCGTTAATAATTCTACCCTGATCTTTTAACAGTGTCACAATATCATAATTTTATATATATATTTTTTTTGGGAACATATAGTATACATAAAGATACTCATTACTACCTACACCCTCATATTCAGTAAATTTCAGCAGCTAAATTCAAACTGCCGCGAGACTTGACCTATATATTTTATTGTGTAAATGGTATACAATATGCTGTAGGCAATAAATAATTATACTAATTTGTGTGTGTGACAGTTACCATGACGACCAATGATAAAGTCTTAGCTCAGTATTGTAATATCTGTTATCTGTAGTCGTAAGTTGTGAACCATAATTACAAAATATAGTCTTGACATTTTGACAGCGTTAGTTCATATTATTTCTTAGAAAATGTTCAAAAGCTAGCGTGGTCTAGCGTCTAGCTATTAATATGTTTTTATTGAAGCAGGATCAAATTATGGAGTAAGATAAAAATATGCCAAAAATTATTGAATTAACAGTTGAAATTGATGTTCAAAAGGTAATTTATTATAATACTATAGAATTTTGTTTGAATATGTTTTCTATATTGGCTTAAATAACTTCCTTTTTGATGTCTTTGCTAAGTCTATGAATGGTGACTACTATGATATACTATCATAATTTAATTTAAATTGGGAGAAAGAGGGAAATTGGCTTATTGCTAGTAAATAGCGCCCTAGTTCCCTACACTCGCCTTACTACCCAGCAGCATAATTCAAGTATTATGTGAGGGTGTAGCCCTTCCCCCCACAGCCAAACAGCTTTCCCATATGAATGATACTCTAATACCTTTTTATTCAGGGAATGAGATGGCCTTGATTGTCTCTTGTATTATTAATAATAATGCTGAATTAAATTCAGACATTACCTATGTTATTGATACATGTTTATTGCCCTGTAGCTGTGATGGACTGAAATGATGATGTAAATATGATACAAATAATAATGAAATACAAAAGGTTTTATGTTCACTTTATTTATTTGCCTCCAGGTATCATGTCCAGGAGTGTGGTTATGTCAATCAGGTCGTGTCTCCCTCATAGTGTTTGCACTTGGCACAAGTTACCAGACATGTTTACTGCCATCAGTTTTCCCACTCATGTTCAAAGATGTTCTTTACTTTCGGAAACAATTCCAAAAAACATGTGCACTTAATAATATCTGTTGTTTGTTGAGTGAGTATTGATCATTTTTTTTAAATTTTATAGTTTTTATGTAAAATTATAGCTGATAAATAAGTATGATGGTGAATAATCACTCTAATCTATAGATTCTTTCAAATAATCAATATGCTGATTCCATTCTAAGAAAATGAAATGTATAAATGCCTAATACAGCCATTGAACCACCTGAAGACTGTTACATTAGATCTAGTTATTGTTACTTGCGGTCCTTTTGTGATCATATGGCAGTGTAGTTATGGAGTCATTGAATTTACTCCTCAGCACAGTAATGAAATGGAGCATTTTGCTGCTTCTTTATTTTAATATAATGAATTGTGGTTTTTGAAAGCCACCTAAGTATCAGCTTAAGGGGAAAGTATTTCCTGGCATTTAGTAATTTTCAAAGTCAGTGTCATGAGTGGTTAATACCACAAGATTTCTCACAATTCAGGATAGCTTTGACATTTACCATCGGTTGATTTAGCTGGTAAATACATTCATTAAGAATTAAGTTCATTAAGAGTTAAAATAACGGCTTATTGTTTCAGTCAGTGTGAGCCTGAAGCTTCGCCTAGATTTCAAATGTATATATATATATATGTGCTGCGCTAAATTATTTAAAAATAAAACCATATTATTTTGCAGAAGATGAGACAATATATTGTGAACTGGTGCAATGGAGTGAAGACTGCAATTCAGGCAAATGCCTGATGTTGGCACAGTACTTAGGCGCACTAAATGATGTCCTGTTCCCACCCAATATGTGTTCCAGTGACGGTGTTGACCTGCTCATGCGGAGGTCTAAGGGGTTTCCTGTAATTATATATTGTTATAGTCACAACATAATTTATGTTTATATTGGATAAATAATATTTAACATTAAAACCTTTTTGGTTGCATGACTTGTGTTCAGGGTACCAAACTGCTGTTTTGCAGAGATGCTGGGTTTGATTCCCAGTTGAATAACACTATTTGTGTACAACAAATTGTTGTTTGGTAGTTTGGGTGCATTATATGCATGTGTTACATGTATTGCATACGATTAGGGTAAAAAACAATAAGTGGTTCAGAGAAACGGTTAAGGCACTAATATAACTCATTATTTGATATCATCATCAGAAGATGCCATGATTGAAATTACCATCATATTAGATCTGCTATTACAATTGTATTCTGTATAGCCTTCTATTTATATTAAATACCAAATACCAAATTCCAATTCTCAAAATTAAATTAAAATTTGAATATGGTCAGGAAATGACTATGCTATCCATCTTTTTGAATTTAAAACATCGCCACGTTCGCATGCGACAGAGATAAAACTGATAATGATAAAATATATTAAGGCCTATCACAATTCATCTTTCAAAATATTCTTCTTTTGCCTGATCCTAAATGTGATTTTTTTGAGTTGTCTTTCTCATCCTTAGGATGCGATGTGCTAACACACAAAAGTGACCTTGACTTGAGTCAAACTAATCACTACATAATAATGGGTATTCTAAAAAAATTACATACAATATTAAAATAAAATTTTAGTAATTACATATAATATTAAAGTAAAATTGCTTTGTTGCTAATTTTAAGTGACCTTTGTTCTAGAAGTAAAATTCGTCAAATCTAAATCACTAATACGGTACTGTGTTTCGCAGTGATAGAAATCATCAATGGGAATAGTGATACAGAGAAATTTTATCCTAGGCGACATGGGTCTCATTGTCCCTTTATTTTGATCCATAGTATAAAATAGATGCAAGTATCTATTTGTGGCAGTAATTGTTTACTATCAGGGCAACTGTGCTTATCTGCTTTCCTAATCCTATTTCTTGTGTTATGCTGGATATTTTCAATTGCATATGCTTTTAGTAATCTACTACTCAACTCATGGATGTATTTAAATTGTAACAAGAAAGAGTCAAATTATGATTATAACCATTTTATTTGGGTTTATTGAGTTTTTAATTAGTTATATTTTATTACTGTTAATATTTTGAACAAAATAATTAGTATCAATAAATAATCTCAAAATTATGCATTGAATGAAATTAATCTGTTCTTCCATCATATTGACATTTTAAAAGTACTGAGACGGCTTGTATTTTTCCACAAAAACTGCCTTCCTTTCTTTTGCCTTCCTTTCCCTTCGAGCTGTTTAAACTGTATTATCGACATACTTTTTATCAAGTCTTCAAAAACTTTGTAGCATTTAATTCTACAATCTTCTCTTGCAGTCTCTTACGTTTGTTGTTGCTTGATTTTGCTGTTTAATTTGTCCTCTGAGCTTATCCCAAATCATTGATTTGTGACCTCCTGAAGATGACCCAAAGCTTTAATTACTGCAGTGTAGGGTTAGAGCAATATCAGGCATTAAACGAAAACCATCTCCGATATATGGAGCAAAGGGACAGTTGTTATAAAATGTCTGTTATGTGTACCATGATGACTTAGTCAGGGGTCCATTTTTCTAAATGTGTATCTTCCTATGTACTTCTATTCAAATACCATGTGGTAAATGGAGGGGCCTCTGGCTTGTGCTATTTTAAAAAGCAAAACTTAAAAAAAAAAAACAAAACTAAACTAAAATCTGGTATGTATACATGTAGCCAGTGTATAAGAATATTGTAAAAATATTACTTTTTTTTATATTAAATATTAGTTTCTTTTAGATAAATATTCTGCCTTATTGTCGTTGGAAGCTATGATTTTAACTTAAAATATTTTCTATGAAAATGTTCTAAAGGTATAACAATAATATGCCTTATACTTATTATTACCATCGGTATAACTTTAAGAAATTATTATTTTTCAGGGAATTCTTTCACCAAAAATCGAAATTGCCACAAAAGTACGCTTAGATGAATTATGGAATGCAAAGACAAACATAATGATGAAAGGTACCAGATGTCAGTGTGCATCTACCTGGGATCCAGATGGGGGCAGACAGAAAGCTGTCTGTCACACTCCGATGTATCACAGGTTACTTAACTCATTATGTAATAGGCATACGAGCATACAGTCATATAATATAAAGACTGATATATAATAATAATATTAAAAAGCATTGATGCATGCTAAAAACAGAGACAGCTAATATGTTACGCCCTATAAATAATGAAATAACCAACCGATTTTTTTTTAATTCCTTTAATTGTCATAAATTTTGAAATTAAATTTGGTTGAGGTATAACATGTTGGCAACCTAATCTACTTTGTTTTGTTGTCATATATTCCGCCGCCTACGATTATGTTATGTAGATGTCAGATCTATATAATACTTTATTTATTTATTTTTCTTTACGGTGAAAGTAATGACTGGAAATCTTATTATTGGACACGTGGCATTTGTAAATATAGTCTAATATCTTATTAATTATTTATTTTGTTTAAAACATGGGAACTGTTTATCGTTTGAATACTTATCGCAAAAGGAGAGGTGTGAAATGATTGTCCATTAAAGTGAACTATTTGTAACCCAGTTATACTGAAATATTCGTATTTTGGCTTTATTAGTTATATACAACATATATCTGACATTGCGCGTCTCGTTTGACCAGGGTTTTGATCAATAAACACCTGGCTAATAACCGTCGCATTTAGAATATACATTGTTACAAAAATAGTTATTTTTTTTAGAGTTAAATGCAACAGCCACATACGACCGCTTCCAACGGCTAGAGGGCGATCGAGATCTCGTTCTTGGGAATCCAGATCTTGCTGCAGTGTTGAACCGACGGAAGCCAATGTTGTATACAGCTGTCCTAAGTGAGTATATGGAAATTATTACGAAATAGTTTGCGACAGCTTTTACCATGAAATAGTTTGCGACAGTTCGAATGTGCGACGTTAAGTTTCGCAAACCCGACTAGGGTCCAAGATCTAGGGGCTAAAGCATTAGATATAATATAAAATAGATAGATGCCATATTTAATATTAAACTATAACCCAGGTGTACACTTTAGATAGCGATCCGAGTCGAGGTATCGTGCCTCCTTTTGAAGGGCCCCCGGATCGTATTATCGCCCCCTCTATGTTGTCGTCGACGTTCTTCGTCCACAGGGGTCGGAGTGCAGCGGTGGTGCAGCAGCAGTCTTCGTGCTTCGCTTCGCAGCATCTTCGTTGTCTCCTTACTCAGAAGGCCTTCGGCTCGCGAGTCTAATTAGATAAAGCTATCACTGGATGAACAGCAATACTCATACACAAAAACCTTAGATAGATTATTAGTTACTAAACAATTATTACTGGAACTAATTTAGGTAACTATTAGAAGTTTTTTTACTATTAGAACTTTTTTATAATTGATATAATAGTCGTTAATGCTCTTTATCCAAACACTTACAGACCTGACAAGAGATCCCGTCTCCACGCCTCTCCCTCCCCCCACCGTTCCCCCGCCCGCCACTTAACTGGAAAACCGTACAATATTTATTATGCAGAGACCGCCTCTGCTACCCCTTGGCAAGTAAACAGTGCTAATAATGATGTTCACGAACACGAAGACGATATTGGGTAACGATAACTTTGCTTGCTATAGTTGTAGGTAGTGCAACGTCTAGAAACGTTAGTAAATAATTAATCAACAAACATGTTTTAGGAAATGGGATGGGTCTTATAGAGTCGTTTTGAACAAAATATATTTTTTATTGTGCGTTGATTCATATATTCGTATTTTCTAACGAATTTGTGACGTGTTTATGCGATAAGGGTTGGCTTTGGGCAACGGGCGGTGACCTCGTTGCTTACTGGGTTCGATTCGCAGAACTGAAGAACAATATTTGTACGTTACAAATTGTTTGGTTTCTATACAGGGTGTTGTACGCATGTCCCGTGGTTCTGACACTGCGTCTGACCCTATCTGCACATGCGTCGATATAGGGAAAGGAAAGACGAGTAAGTTCCCATGTTTGCGGAAATGCTTGCAGCACAAATATATCCCCTGCATAGTTAATGTCATATGATAATATTCGTAAGATATCGTTGCTGTCGGAATCGGCCAGGATCATCGCAGCTAATTTTTAGCTACACCACATGGTACCAATGTGGATTGGCGATAATCAATAAATATATTATTTTTAAATTATCATACTTAGGTCATAGTAAATGTTTCTCGATTTAGAAAAATAAGATCTGAGAATGTATTTATGATACATTTATTGTTTTTCGAAGTATATTCCCTCACCATTTACATATTTTGCATTGCATTCGTTGGAACTATTGTGTGAAGGAGTGGATCCAGTCTTCTACTGAACACCTCTTCAATAGCTTCGTGGAAAAACATTCACCGTCACTTCCTGGCTTGTAAAACGTAAAACTCTAAGCTTATCTTTAATTTTCGAAATAAGTCGCGTTTCGAAAGTAAAATGCGAGGTCCCGGATGTATGCGTTCTCATTTCTACATTTGAGACCTTCAAATACGCATTCCACTGGCTTTTTCTTTCCGGTTAAAAAAAGTACACCCGGATTTTATTTATTTATTTATTTACTCTTTATTGCATTAACCTTAACAAAGTTCATTCAAAGTTCACAAAGGGCAGACTTAATGCCAAAGGCATTCTCTACCAGTCAACCCAAAGTGTGGTGAGATATGTGTATGATAGGTGTAGCAATAAACTAATTAATAAAAGAAGAAAAAAACTAAAAATAACTAAAACAAGCAAATAATAACACATACACATATACACAACATACACATATATATATTTAGCTTAGCAGCTGTAACACAGGTCTAAGACCTAGCACGGTTGCTAAAGAGAAGAAAATAAATGGTTGAAATTGTAATTGTAAAACAAATCAAATATCTGTTACGTAACAACGTTGTATGATAAATGTATTAAAAAAAAAAAAATATCCTGACAATGTGACATTCTTAGATATAAATGCACATCATTAAATTATTATTATTAAATTATATATATATATATATATATATACATATATTTAATATATATATATATATATATATATATATAATATATATATATATATATATATAATATATATATATATATATATATATATATATATATATATATATATATATATATATATCCATACACAATAGTATACAATACAATAGCGCTAGCTGCCAATAAATTTCATATGTGGATGATAAATTTATCTGACTTCAGATAACTTAAGTGAGTGATCACGAACCAAACTTTTAAAATTGTTTTTATAACTGACTTGTCTGATTTCATCGAGCAAGGAATTCCAGAGTAGTGTAGCTCGGACAGAAAATGAATTTGCAAGAACACCGGTAAAGTGAGCTGGAATACAGATCTTGTTATTAAACGAAGATCGAAGAATTCTGTCATGAGATAAAGAGAGATAATGGAATTTATCTTTAAGATAAGAAGGTGATGACGGATTAATTAAAATTGAGAAGAGAACAAGCAAAATTCTGAAATTACGCCTTTGTTGTATGGAAAGCCAATTAAGCTGAGATCGATATTGTGAGATATGGTCATATTTACGCAAACTAAAAATAAAACGAATACAGTTGTTCAACAGGCGCTCCAGCTTGTTAAGAAGTTCCAGGGAGAGGCCGTAAATTTGAAATGTTAATCTTAGCTAGCATCTTGGGGCTACCTACGAGCATTGCTTGACATTTCAAAGGATTGACGGTGACTCGCAAAATGAGATGACCAATCCTGAATAGCATTTAAGTTACTATTTACTTTATTAATCCCATTATGGAGGTCCTCAATGTGAGATTGTACATATAGCTGCAGATCATCATCGTACAGATGGTACGCGCAATCAATTTTGGAAGTGAGAAAGTAAACCGCCTTGCGGCACGCCAGTATCTACGTCGGCCAAAGTTGAGTTTTGCCACCTGTCACGATATTATAGACAGCCAATGACTGTCCCCAATTAAACTTTTTATCATTTTTCGGCATTCGACACGCAGTCGTTTCTGGTTTTCCGTTAAATCGTGATGAACTCACGAGTGCTTCCGAACTTCCTAACCTTTAGATGGAGATGCAAAATGTATTGCATTTAAATGGCTAATACAGTACGAATTTAATGGCAAATAATTTTTTTGTCAGTTTCAATCCGCAATCGCCGAACAAACTTCACGTATATCGTCATGGAGATGATCAAATCCACGCCTAAATTCTGTGTACCACGATTACATAGAACTTCTAAATGTGTCTTCAATGCCAAATGTCAATTGAAGTCTCTGGCAACTCTTATTGACTTAAGCCACAACAAAAATCGTAAAAAATCATTAACCTAAAAATTTCAGAGTTAAATTCATTGTAATAGTGACACAATTTTTAAAGGACAACACAATGAAAAAACAATAGATTTCAAGTTTCGCAAATTTAAAAGTAACATGTTTCCAGAGAGTTCTATTTTTTTATTGTAACTTTCAGCCAGTTCTTGTAACCTTCAGTCCCCACTCACGTGTAAATGCAAAACCGTTAGTTTACTTAACCGCTGAGCATATTAATACAGCGCTAAAAAATATGTAGGAGTTTATTTGTTATAAATAAGTTATTTAAGTACTTCAATCTGCCGGCCGGACACAGAGCGGCGAACCACGACTGTGAGTACCTAGCATTATTCTGCGATATTATTTTTTCACAGAACAATGACCAGTGATCAGTATACATCGGAACAAGTGAACGACATGTCACCGAGCGAGGAACGCTTGCAAAAGTTGCTGATAGAAAGTCGCTATGTGGACGAGCATCGCTTCAGTTGCCCGACTAAAAGTCGCCGCGACCATCGCTCTACACCTACGAAACCCTGTGTGTGCGATATATGTAGACGATACTATGAACTATTTCATAATTATTCCGATGCTAGGTGATAAAGCTTAAAGGATGAACCTTATTAAAATGATTTTTTTAATAAAAATAATCGCAGCGACACTTAATCAACTCCTCGTTAGAGATTTGAAGTTGTGATATCAACTAAATCAATCAATTAAATAAAAAATCACCAATTATCATCGAAAGCACCAATTATCATCGAAAGGTTTGGGTCGGGACCTTTCGATGATAATTGATGTAGACCCAAAATACAAGTTAGTAAAATAACAAAAATTCAGAGGAAAAAACGGAGAAAATATTTGCGCACGTACACAATGGATGAACAATTAAAAAACTCCAACGATTGTTGAAGAATAATACATGTCATTAATCTAAGATATAAAATACAAAATTAAAATGTGGATTAATCAAAGTCAATAAAAATAATTGTACTATAGGACGACACTTGTATAAGATATCACGTGCTTGCTTGGCGTTTATACCAACGGTTGATACTTAATATCTATAAAAAAAAAAAAAATATGTATCCAGATTCAATATATCTGAATGTTGTTATGGGATCTACACTACACTATACTCGTACTTTTTTGAGTCAAGACAGCGTTTGATATTTGCAGCATCATTGTGAGTAATTATTAATTATTACTCATTAACATTAATAATATGTGGCAGAACCTTGTGTTCCTAAATAAAATAAAATAATACACATCAATAGCCCGTAGTTTCCCGTACCGGGAATAATTGATAGATACAACTGTATCGTCATTTGTTTAATTTTTTTTTAATTGCAAATGATTATGGGTGAGATAAGTTAATTATGTTTTAAAGTTTATAAAAAAAAATCGGTATGGCAATACACGTGTAATGGGTAAGTAGGTAATAATACAGGAAATTACCAATTACTGAAGCTGAAGCAGAACTGCTGCTATGTTTCACATGGTAAGTGAATAAATTCCGAGACCTTAATTATTACTGGTTACGAGATCCACATTAGTCTGGATCTTCATTCTCCAAGTCGGGCGGATGTAGGTGTCATTGGCCGCAGGGATCACTTGTCAACACATGAACTCTGGTGTCGTTTGTCACACTGACTATGTTAAAATATAACATAACCGTCCTACACTTCACTGTTGGTTTTTATTGTGTATCGTGTTATCATTTGAATTATTTTTAAGTATTTTATATTTTATTTTCTATTCACGATATTTATACACGAATTGAACATATATGTTTAAAATTCAGAATATAATGTATGAAATCCAATTATTAATTCGAACTTACAACCTAATATACCTCAATAGCTTTTTTTTTAAATTAAAGTCATCATAAATAATTATACGATTATGGAATATAATGTGGTCGCTAAAATAGACTCAGTCTGATCTACCTTTTGGAAAATTGATTGTAATGTAAATATAGTTTATCTTAAGTTTTAGGTGCAATAAAAACATGACATAAATGTCTAAACATAAAAATTATATTTAAATCATGTAAAAAGGTAATTCTATACTTTAAGTTGTCACGTTTTTTGAAAAAGTTATAAATATTTGATTAAACTACATAATTATTTATTGCTATTATAAAATGTTTATTTCGTAACTTAATCTAAAATATGCATTTTACACTTAAATATACCACCGAAATACTTCACTTTATCTGTTTGTAAACTTATCTTGCAAATAAGATTTCGAAAAAAAAAAAACTATAAAAGGAGTTGCCTGAATGTATACCTGACTAATAGGGATACCTCACCTTTAAATAGGTAATTACTTAATGTTTGAGAAAAAGTAAGAATAAAAAAATCAAGTAAAAAAAATATTTTCAGTCTATATATAGTAAAAGATTATTATTACTGTAATTGGTGCACTGAGGACTCTTTATTCCAATGTAAAAGTAAAGAATGTGTTATTGTATGAATTATGTTTTGGTTAAATGGCCTTAAGTCATCATGTTATTGTATTATTTAATTCCTGTAATAAATGTATTGGTGTCTAAAAATATGCGTTGTTCAAATAAAACAGCCAGAAATGATTACAACTAGTTTTATTCCATATCACGATACTCATCGCATGCTAAGGTAACTTACCAATTATTCTTTTTTCTTTATTATGGCTCCTCAAATACATTTCATTATATTACTTAACATTAATAGCATGACCAGTACTGTTCTTTTTTTTTAATTTTATAAATTCCAAACCTACTGAGCATTACCAAAGGGCAGTACGTGTTAGTTATTGTAATTGAAACTCGGCACTCATTTATTTACAAAATATATATTTGAAATTACATTACCTGAGATATACTTCATTCTTTTCTACAATAATTAAGTAAAAATGTTAAGAAAAAAATAGGCAGAATAAAGATATTTAGAATATTCAATAGATAACACATTTCTATTAAAACGCGAAGAATAAAAAAGAAAATATAATATCTATGTTAAATACAGATTATATCAGAAATTAAGATCTAACTACAAAAGTTTAATTATACTACGGACGGAAGACGTTATAATAGTCAGCCTTCAATATTTAATTACTTTTCATTAATTATTAATAAAAACATATGATTAATAATATGACGAAAACAGTTTTTGTACAATGGTTCCTGTAGTAACATAATAATAGATGAAATTCTTGTGTAACCTAACTTTTTTGAACCACCAAAAGTTTGTTCACAACTTCTTTTTCTTTTAAGTTTATTCTAGTTTTTAGTAATGCATTGTACTTTAAAATAGAATAGCGAATCAAAAAAATGTTCTTAAAAAAGCAGCACCAATCTCGTATTATCGCATTGGATATAGTACGTTTACCAGAAAATCGATAAAATATTTGTGGAAATCTAATAACACTACAATTTACGATATAAAGTAGCACCAAATATGACCATCGATTACTTAAATTAATTGTCAACAGTGACCTATTGAGCACCAAATTATGTTTACGTAATCCTAAAGCTGGACACAAACAGGAATTATAAAAAATCTATATTGTAATGGATGTTATAAGAATTTTTACTATCAAGGACACGAATATTCCTAAACATACAAATGCCATACCGAGACAAATATTTGTTAAGATAACATTATACATAATTGAGGTTTCAATTGTAAAATGTCTAATTCCAGCTTTATCGCTGTTGAAATATATATTTTTTTTATTATAATAGATAAGTATTACATCGATATAAAAATCTATGTAGGACTGATTGTGTAACAGTATTAACGACGCGGCTAAACATGACCTTATACCTAATAATCATATGTTATATTTTAAGGTGTGTTCACAGTAATTTTGTGTCCCTTATAGGACTTCCTCTCTTTACTCTTAACGTATTTAGTACAGTCTAGCGCAAAGGCTAGTATGGCGACTAGAGCGAAGACCGCGTAGAAAATTGCTAGGGCTATGAGGAAGCTTTGCTCGTTCCACTCCCATATATTTTCAGCTCTAAGGTATTCGTAGTTCGATAGCACTTGAGTGCCGTTTGGAGGTGGGCACGGTGATTGTACTATTATGTCTTGATATGGTCTCTGAAAGGATAAATTCTAAACTGTAATCATTATGACACGAAAACACGTAAAAACTGTAAAAATACTAAAAATATAAAACAAAGATTTTACTGTTTTATTTAATAATTTCTAAGGAGATAGGAGAAAGAAGGATAATTTGTTGATCGTTTCAAACCTTGGGTTCTAATTAATCATCTTTACCTTTTAGTTAGAAGTTATATTTCCAACTGCGACATCTATTACATTTTTTAATAATTGTTGCTATTGTCATACAAGGGGATTATTTCAAATGTTGCCACTTTAAATAACTAAATTTTGGACAGTAAATTCATTTTTTTTATTTATTTCACAGTACACAGTGGAAGAGCCAGATTGTTTTTATCTGCCGCATGAATGGCTCGACTCGATCAATGAAGGAACACGCCTCAAAAAATACCGGCGTGAAAGAGCAACATAACGCTGATGTGCTACGTATGATGAGTGTAGGGGTCCGGATACCCAATTACAGTTTACGAAGCATTCCATCACAGTCCTCAGGGTGGACAATACATGTGCATCTTGAATCTTCTTTGACGATGGATGTACAAGCCATGCCCTGCATCATTTACCATCAAGTGAACTGCGTGTGTGTTTGTCACCCCTAATAATATAAGAAAAAAAAACCTGCACCATTTTAAGCCATATACACAATTTTTGTCATCTACAAAATTTAGTTTACCTGTTTATTAGTACATCTAATATCTTTACTGATGCTACTCCTAAGAGCGGTTTCGCTAAGCTCTCTTTGCAGTATTTCTGGTAAGATCCATCTTGACGGAGAGACGTATTCCAGCCACCTCACGTATGAAGGTAGATCTTGTTGGTGTAACATCACGCCGTTTACCAAAGTGGTAAGCAGGAGAATAAGCCCTGATAGAACAGACGCTGTCTTCTCCATTGGCACAAGGAACACCATAGCTCGACAAAGCATTTGTATGCTGATAAGGTATAGAAGCGTATAACCTGGACAATAAATGAGCTTTTAAAAAAAAAGTCTTCTATGAACTTTATAATTATAAAGCTAAAAACACTAATAATTTTCAAATTTCGTCATCACAGCCTATCAATGCTGAACATAGATATCCCCCTTGATTGCCACAAAGCAATATCGTAGTCCACCTGCGCCCATAGACTTCCCCGCAAACTTGTATAGGTGGACGCTCCTTCTGGATGGGTCTTCGATTGACATTCCGGTGTTGTCAATTAACGATTGGTTGATTTCTACGAACTCTATGGCTAGCTCATTGCCCTACAGCTAGCTGATCTTCTTCATCTACATTTATGTCTTTTGAAATACTATTATTAGTATTATTGTTGAATGACTAATATAATCTATAATGTATGTTTATGAAAAACGTCTCTGCTCCTTAATATTCATTGATTTTAATTGTTAACAGATAAGGGAAAATACATGGGTGTTTTAAAAATATTTCGGATGTTCATGGGCGGCATTGTTCACTTACCATCGGGTGGGCTGCTTGCTGCCACCTATTCTTTAAAAAGAAAAAGATTCTAAATATGAATTTTATTTATTGGTAACAATATAATATTATTTAAATGGCAATGTTTTTTGGAAAAAACGCGAAAATTATTGGAGACTTATTATTAGGAAGCTTTAATATTCCAAAATAAAACAATTATTTTTTTTTGGAGCCTTTAAGGCCTACATATTAAAATTGACTTATTCAAGTCTCAGATCAACGTCTTCGTGAAATCACTTTTCATCACATTTAAATCACAACTTGCGTGAGTGACAATTCGCTAGAGTTGTTACTGGTACGCGTGATACATTCCTGCGGTTAAACAGCGAATAAATTGCTTAACACATGGATACGGCGATATAGCTTAAATTAATATGGATGTTTTGAGACATCCTATATCAAAATCTATGGCGTAGTGTTAAGTAATAATGACGATAAATAACGATAATATCGCAAAAAGTACGAAATAGTTTTTACCTAAGTAAATATAGAAACCATCGAAAGAGGCCGGCGACTGCGCGTACAAGCCAGTCATGGCATAACTTGGCACTAAGTAGGCTAACCATGTTAAAACCGCTGACCATAGCTCCAAGAATTGCTGTAACATAGACAAGGTGTTATTTTAATATAATATTAGGGTATCGCACAGTTCATCTCGGAGATCGACAGATCGTGAGTGTTTCCTGCGGCTGCATAATCATTCATTCACGAAGGCTAACACGAAATGTCTCATCACCAGTAATATGGAGTACGGTTTCTTTCTTTCACCACGTTTATCTATTGTTTTACGCTGTTATTCTGAAAAGCCCTGATCCCTAGCCCAGTTGAGCCAATATATTCACGCTACAACTAGTTTATTACAAAGGCGCCACTTCCAAGTTTATTATGTATGATCTTCATTAGCTTATCAGGTCACATTTAGACATCACATCCCAAAGGACCCGCTTAAAGGCTTCTTCAACTGTATTTATTAATAAACTCCTTGCCTATAAGACCAATCAACTTACGTCGAACAGAATGAACACAGTCCTAGAGTACAGTCCAACTGCGACGTCCCTCTCCACGTGGTGTCGCATGGAGCTGGCCTCACGTGCGCTCATCCATAGCAGCAGCGGCCACGCCGAGACACAAAGCACCGCATAGTGGTAGCCGACCCTATCGTTTTGTGTCAACTGAGGAAGAATTTATAAATTATATATTATATATCACCATCATTAACCTTACCAGGTCTCATTACTAACTAGGGCTCCGAGCTGTATCTGAATTCCTACCATAAACCCAACTAATAAAAAATTCTAGCTGCGCTTTTAACATTATCAGCAATTCCGTTAACCAATCCAACTAACGTTAGATACTTGTGTTTGGGAATGGTTCATGCCAACCGTCCTTAAGATCGTCCCTTAGCTTATCATGTCATTCTTAACACAATCCATTAGTTTTGTCTTTGGTCTTTCGTATTGCACCTTCCCTATTACTTTTCATTTTCTGACTATAAGCAGAAGCGTGTTAGAAATGTTAACTTATATTTTGTAACCTTACCTTAGAGTCTGTAGACGGGAGATCCCAGAATACGGTTCCGGTGATTAGCGACATGACCGCCGCAATTAGCACCCGAGTTATTATGTTAGACAGAGTGGTCATTTGAGTGTACAACAAACTCTTCCTGAAAAGGATAAAATATTAAACGTTATATCATCTTCTTCCTCCCATATCTATTTTTATGAAATAGAAAGGGTCCAGAAAAGAAGATAGAAAATGTTAAATTTAAAAAAAGAGTGTTGCCTACGGCTCACGAAAATTATCCTCAATAAAGAAACATAACGCAAATGTATTATTACCAGTAATGAAAAAAATTAAGGAAATTAAAAAAGAAATATATCCAAAAATCGATAATCGATCATTACTTACTCAATGAGAGCAAAAGCTTGCAGAACCGCATTGGGTCTGTTAATAGGCGCCGGCAATGGCACAGGGGGCGGTGGTTCCGGTGGTGCTTGCGCCCCTGCGAACACACCCGCAAGCGCCTCTATACGACCTGAAGACTCCAGCATTGCCGCGGCTGATAAATCGTCCAGTGTTACTAGATCCACTGAAACAAAAATAGCTCACTTAAATCATTTAAGACAAATCCTTCCTAACATTATTTATTTAACTAAAATTTTTAAAATGTCACTAGTCATATTAATTTATAATCATAGCGGGCTCGTATTTCAGCACGTTTTTTATTTATTTTATTTAAACAATTTTAAAATATTTTTTTTATTCATATACGCTGACGTCATTGCCTTTTTTAATATATATATATATTTTTAATATTTAGGGAGACCTTTTTTAGTAACAACGCATCTGCATTATAATTCCTTGTCAAGGATGAATGTAGATGACATGGGCCTCAGAAATCACTTACCATCAGTAGAACTGTGTGCTCATTTGTAATTCTTAATGTAGTAAAAAAAAGTTTGGACAAACTTATTTCTATTATTAACAAATCGATCGTTATTATAAAATTTTGATCAACTTAATAAATAAAACTTCGTATGTTGTATTATAGACACATGCGATACATCTACAATAAGTTCATGTTACTTATTGATTTACAATAAAACTATATTTTCACCAATGATGTACTTATCATGAAAATGTTTTTATTTGTAAAGGTTGTTCTATTAATATATACACTATTGTGATAGACGTCAATACTTACAATAATAATCAGAAGGATTTTTGAAAGCAGGACATGGGTAATCGATGGAGGCAAAATATGGCAACATATCTCTTCTGTATCCGCTAAACATTGTCCTACCGGCTGATATCAACACAACCTGAAACATTACCAACAAGAATATTAAAACATTTTGTTTATTGTCTCAAACGATCACACAGTTCACCATCCACATTCATCCACGACAATGTCTACAAATACTACAGTTTGCATTACGGAATGTCTCGTCAACAGTAATAAATGTTGGAAAAATGAAACTAAAAATTATAGTTTTATTGATCGTGGACTACTTTAGACGTCTACTGTTGAAATTGCTATTATGTATAAAATGACGATATATGATTTTTTTATCAACTTAAAGCCAACTCCATGTTGTTTCTTATAAAATAAGCACAGAGTCCGTGGTAAGTAATTACTGCGACCCATGACTCTCACGTTCATCATCTATAAAGAATCGTAATGGATATAAGTCGTCATTCCTGAAGCGGTATACTCCATTACATTGCACTAGATAAGGTTGATAGTAATAGTTCCGCAAATTGTTTTAAAATTAGATACAGTGTCAGTAGTAACGAAGTATGAATTTACCTTGGTAAGCATAGCGAATATTTCGTAAGTAGGTGGGTGTAGCGACATTACGACAACGCGTCCAGTACTGGCCCAGTTCCTCAGGTACTCCACGAGGAAGAATGTGTCGAAAATGTCCATTTCCTTAGTTGGCTGGTCCAGTATCAATATTGCCATGTCTAATAACAACTGACAAGCTACGTTGAGTCTTCGTATCTCTGATCGAGTGAGCCGACTCACGTTTGTGTCTCTTACTTGTTCAAGCCCTAATTCTTCTATCAGAATATTTATCTGCAATGAAAAGACAAACATAATTGTGGAGAAAGAACATAATTGTGTTATTAAGGGCAACTGGACCAAGTTATACGAAAACATACAAACCCACGGACAGTAAATAAATAAATTATTTTCTCAAGCATTATAAAGTATTAAGGTAATATATTAAATATTAATAAAGAATATTTATTTATGTTCAATATGTTAGCTTATTGATATATTGCAAAGTTAACAATAATATTTGGTTACACCACAGAGAGCAATAGCAAGTTACTAAACATTTCTTTATCACAAAACCATTACAATTTGAATTGGTACGTTTTGGAATAATTTGATCGAATCAGTAAGAGCATAAGACGGGGAAGTTTTTATAGCAGTTCAAAATAACGTTAACGTTTTGTTCAAAAAAGCTATGAAATATTAAGTAACCTTTCAATATTATTTTTTTTATAATTAGTGTGAACAAAACAAACACATTCTTCATTTGATGATGATTTCCGTGGCCCATGACAGCTACTTCCATCCATCCATTGTAAAGAATTAATATGTAAGAAATTTTAAAATTCCCTTAGATATAAAGGGAATTGTCTCATTATCAGTTATTAACGTGTCCGGTTTTTTATCTGCTGTTTATAGATTTTATTATATTGTTTATAAATATTTTTGGAGTTCTGGTAAATAGTGATCCTTCCCTGACCGAATTAACTAATTTATGTTAGTAACAGGTGTTTATCTGCGGCGTCCACACACCAGGTATAAAATTATTATCAACGTAGTCTTATAGATTTAAAAATATATTCTTGAGAGCTAAGTGTAACCAAACACGTTTCGTGATTATTGTTTTAAACACAATGTTAGTAATCACTTAGTAAGTGTTCTCTGGTATCTTTATTGATCATTACTAACTAGCTAAGCTAAACAATTAACTTACTTTGTTGGCAGTGAACTCAAATACCATTTGCGGTGCTTGAATAATAAATAACTGACTCACCCGATCCTTGTCATCCATTTTGACCTGATTATGATTATGTCTGGGCCTTCTCAGAGCAGCGTGAAACCGCAATGTATGCTCAACAGTCATAGACGGACAAAGTGACGTGTCTTTCCGTACGTAAGCTGCCACCTTGCGAAGTGTTGAAGATGCCACTGGTTGACCGTTCAATACTATGTCCCCGGATAGTTTCTGACAGGATAAGAAATAAATCATAAATATCTTATATGTTTATATCTAGTCGATTGCTGTACATTGTCACACACCTCTTTTTTTTCTGTTTGACTATGTGTTTGTTGACGCTAATCTTCCAATTTTAATGTGAGTTCGGTGGTGGTGGTCGGTAATGTGTTGATATAAGCTTGTGCTAACAATGCCAACCGATTTAGATGAAATAAACTAATCACTAAATTATTGTTTTTTTAATTTAAATCAGTTGACAAATATTAAAGATGAAGGCGCAGTGGTATCTAACCACTCGGCTGCATCCGTGTCTCGGAACCCATTCAATTACCAGGCTAGAAACAACATTCGTGATTATGAGATTATCAATTATGTGTTCGGGTCTGGGTGTGTCTATTCTTCTTCTATCTATTGCACCAAAACTGAAAAACCTTCAACATCAATGACTAAAAACCTATTGGCGAAGTACAATGTTATCTCCCTTAAAAAAGGTGATATATATCCATATAGATATTGTAAAGAATATATAATACAAACATTATGTGTACTCACCTTCCGTACTCCAGCGAGTACGTCCAGAAGGCCTGTGGCTTCATGCTGCGACGTGGCCAGCACCGCCAGAATCTCCCCGGACTTCACCTCAAAACTCAGCCCGGACACCAGCAGAGTTGATTTATTTTCCGGCGACGTTAGTTCTAAACTATTAACCTGATAAGAAATTAAGAAAATAATTATTAAATTGTTAATTTGAAAATTCCCGCAATTTATTGATTAAAATAGAATCGGAAAGAAAATTTTCTTTAGGAGAACTGACAGTTTAACAAATAATTCCTCATCGAAAATTGATGAAAGAATTTCAGGTGTATATTTTCTTACAAAGACTAAATCTGACTAATTCGTAAAATTTATTTCATTCGTATGCTATCAATTGAAGAAATTAAATATCTTAATTTATACTCACATAATAATTGGGGTAAATATAGGCAGAGTGTGTGTAACCATCCAACTGGTCGCCAGGTCGTAGTGTCGAATGTTTTCTGGACTGCGCCAGGGACAAGTGGCTTCCGGCTTTTGACATGCGTCCGCCGAGGTGGGACGAGGGCATCAAATAACTGGAAAAAAATATATAGTACAAAAAATGATTTGGTTTTCGCTAAAATCAATGCCGAACAGGTTATTTTATTAAACAGCTCCTTTCTTAAAGGCCGGCAGCGCATTTGCAACTGAGTTTGGACGTCCATGGGCGGCGGTAATCACTGACCATCAGGAGAACTGCTTGCTTGTTTGCCATCTATTCTATAAAACAAAAGGTGCCAAATGGGTCGTCTCGATCAGAGACCGAACGTGCCCTCAGAGCGTTCATACAATGAGAAAGTAAGAAAACAATTACGATAATTTTTGTCACTTCAGCACTTTTTTATGAATCTAAAAATGATAACCAAGCACTTACCATCAGCTCAACTGATGATAAGTGGTTAATGAGGCTATGTAATTTTTAAATTAATAATCAAGATGCATATGCGTTAGCACACCTAAAACCTGAGATGGAATGCCAAGTCTAGTAATGGTACAACACACATCAAACGAAACAGAAGTGATGTGATGCTTAACCATGCTGGTATCCTGTGAGGGTGAAGTCGTTTCCCCGTCGAGTCACCCATGCAACTAGAAAGAACCCGCAGTGTGACTACCACTGACACTCCAGTGATCATCTATAACATTTATGTTCATGACAATATAAAGGAAAACGATGTTTTGTGAATTGGTCTATCAGGATGTGTGATCGTTATCAAGAAGGTGGAAGACAATAATTCTGTGAGTTGGTCTAGCTTCTATATTTATGTTTACTTCTGCTGATCGTTATCAGGAACGTGGAAGACAATGATTCTGTGGGTTGGCCAAGCCGCTATATAGGTATATGCTTACCTTTGATGATCGTTATCAGGAACGTGGAAGATAATGATTTTATGAGTTGGTCTAGCTGCTATATGTATATATATGCTTACCTCCAATGATCATTATTAGAAACGTAGAAACAATGATTTAATGAGTTGGTCTAGCTGCTATATGTATGCTTATCTCTGATGATCATTATCAGGAACGTGGAAGACAATAATTCTATGAGTTGGTCTAGCTGCTATATGTCTGCTAACCTCTGATGATCATCATCAGGAACATAGAAGACAATAATTCTGTGAGTTGGTATAGCTGCTGTATATATGCTTACCTCTGATGATCATTATCAGGAACGTGGACGACAATAATTCTGTGAGTTGGTCTAGCTGCTATATGTATATATATGCTTACCTCTGATGATCGTTATCAAGAAGGTGGAAGACAATAATTCTGTGAGTTGGTATAGCTTCTATATTTATGTTTACTTCTGCTGATCGTTATCAGGAACGTGGAAGACAATGATTCTGTGGGTTGGCCAAGCCGCTATATAGGTATATGCTTACCTCTGATGATCGTTATCAGGAACGTGGAAGATAATGATTTTATGAGTTGGTCTAGCTGCTATATGTATGCTTACCTCCAATGATCATTATTAGGAACGTAGAAACAATGATTTAATGAGTTGGTCTAGCTGCTATATGTATACTTACCTCTGATGATCATTATCAGGAACATAGAAGACAATAACTCTGTGAGTTGGTATAGCTTCTATATTTATGTTTACTTCTGCTGATCGTTATCAGGAACGTGGAAGACAATGATTCTGTGGGTTGGTCAAGCCGCTATATATGCTTACCTCTGATGATCATTATCAGGAACGTGAACGACAATAATTCTGTGAGTTGGTCTAGCTGCTGTATGTATGCTTACGTCTGATGATAGTTATCAGGAACATAGAAGACAATGATTTTATGAGTTCGTCAGGGTCTTTCTTAACATCAGGTGGGATCGTGGTCAATTACTTGCTTTGAAAGTATAAAAAAAAAACTTCTGATGATCGTTATCAGGAACGTAGTAGAAAATGATTCTGTGATTTGGTCTAGCTACTACGTGTATGCTTACCTCTGATGATCGTTGTCAGGAACGTAGTCAGCGACGCTGGTGCGTCGATTATGTGGGCGTTGGGAGCGCTCGGCGGCGAGCAGGTTGGCCTCGCTCTGTGACTTATGCCGTGAGCTGGTCCAGTTCTCTCGGATGCCCGCTTGTTGCATAGCCACTAGAGGCACGCCTGTTGCGTGCTGGCGTACCAGAAAATTGTTTAATTTTTTAAACAATATTAAGTTTGAATCCATAAAAAGTACTGTATTATGGCAGATGTAGAAATTAACGGGCCGAAAAATAACGCTTTCTCAAAATAGCGAATAAAAATATAAGTATAAGTAAGTTACTTTACAGGAACGAGCATTGTAAAATACACGGCTTGTAAGGTTCGTTTGGCGAGTGTAAGTAGACGGACCGTGTTAAAGACTCACCAGACGTTTATTTTTATACGGAACTAAGCAACAAAAAAAAATTGAAAATTTCAACCATGTCCCTAAGAATGACAACGTATCTGTATTATTATTACTTATCGAACATGAATATGGATGTCATGGGCAGCAGGAAACACTTACCATCAGGTGAACTATTTACTTGTGCTCGTGCGTCATCCCTAATATCATACAAGAATCGATATTAACTATGCCCAACAAATTCTATACTGTAAAACCTACGCATAGAAAGGATATCACTCGTCTTCACAACCCAAGTGCTACAATCAAAGGTTCATCGACACACAACATTCATAAATACACTCCTCGGACTTTCCGAAAACTAACTATTTTGATTATGACTAGGAATCGAAACTAGCAAGTAAGCAAACTGGTAGAATGTCTTATTCTACCAGTTTGCTTATTTGCTAGTTTTACATGATCTGCAATGGCGTATATGTATGTTAAAAAACGTTAATATAAAGGAAATTTATTATATATATAAATTTATTATATATATAAATTTCCAAAATACACGCAAATACTCTGAAGTCATAATTTCTTAAACATACCTGATACGACGGATGTAGATTCTGCATTCTGAAGTCAGGATCGGAACGGTATTTTCGACTGTACTTGTAGTTGGTGGAAGTTTCGTTGTCCGAGCTGTCATAGCCTGATGAATTTTCGCGCGCGCCCCGACTTTGTCTTTGAACCCTGAGAAAAAAAATTAAGTATTACTTTGTTATGTGTAATTGAGTTGTGATTATGAATATAACAACAGAGAAGGATGAATTTCGATTTACTTATCTTACGTTATATGGGTCTACATCGCGCAATATAAATTATTCGGAATTACATTTGAAATATTAGCTAAAAGTATGTTCGTTGGCATTATGATCAACTTTCTATGTACATAATTTAATGTAATTTAGGTATGTTTTGTTTAATGAATAATTTTATTTCGTTATGTAACAGAGAAAATTCACGAAGGTTCGATCTCAAAAAGTAAACCAAATGATGTTGCTCAATTCTGCTTGAAATAGAAAAGTTTATGCGTCTTTTTTAGAGTTTGTTATCTTATTTATGCCGTGTGACCAGTTTGCATCCTGTTAGACTGCCACTAGAGTCTCATTGGAATTACGTCCCATAATTAAAGATACTTGTTGGTTATTCATTTCCGCAAAATAACGCTTTATTACGTTAAGCAGATTAAATTTACGTTAAGCAGAAAAAATTAAAACCTTGTTATCAATTATATGGTATATGGTCGAAGGTACCTAAAATGTGGTTGGAAAAAGGTCTAACTTTATATAAACTCCTAAAAGAGATACTAGCACAGCGTAGAAGTTTACAGCATCTCCTTAGCATTGCCAACAGCTAGTAGAAGAAATGTTAACGGATTTATGGCAAATTCTATGCATAAAATAAGTCTTGTTAAAACCTTAAAATATTTGGTCTTCCTTTTAGGGGAGGCGCACTGCAGTAAACTAAATAATCTATTGTCTTACAACCTTACAAAGGGTTAAAAAAATCCCTGCGTCCTGCTAAGCTGACATCGTCCGGTAACAACCAGTAAATGGCAATGAGAACATCAAATTTGATGATTGAAGAACAGTAAGGTACAGTACAAAGATATTTACCTTGGTACTGATTTCATGCCGCTTCCTATGGAAGTTTTAGGCTTCGGTGTGCCAGAGCGTTGGGAGCCATTGTGGTTCGGCGGAAACACGCGTGGCAATCCAAACTTCAGGTAGGTGTACATGTTCGAACCAAGGGCTGATCTATAAAAAAGTTTTCGGGTTATTTCAAAAAAACATATCGTAGATGATCCGCCAGTCACTCAAGGTTAAGCAGAGCTGTTGTTTTTAGAAGTTCTTCTGTTTAGTTTCAAAGGTAGTTCGATTCTGAAACACCTACCTACTTTGGCCTACCTTCAGTACGTTAACCCTCAAAAAGAATTATGACGTCGCTGAATGTATTGACTTTTGTGTAAATATACGTATAAGGTAAAATTTGATATGTCATATAATTCCCATTCATCCTGCTGCTGGCCCATGTCTTCTTTATACTGTATACTGGTATGTTTTCCCTTCGCTTAGCGTAAATTAAATATTAGTGGATCATTCAAACTCAATTGAATGATATAGACACGAGCATAAAAACTCATGTAATCATTTTAATACTTACAGAAACGCTATATTGATTAAAATTCAATCAGTAATAATTACTTTTATAGAAATAAATGTTAATTAAAAAAACAAAAACGTGTTAATAATAAAATAACATAAATTAAGTTACCAGTAGTATCTTTCGTCTTTTCCTCTAGAGGTACAGAGAAACTTATTCAAAAGAGTGGTAGAGTTTAACAAACGAATGTTAGCTTTTCAAGTCGACAACTAATTTTCATGTTTTTTATTTTATTTCTTTATCAACTCATAAGAAAAAAAACACAAAATCAGCAGTGAACTCGGGGCACCGATAAACTGAACTGATAAAATAAGTCAATTGTTGAATAAATTAAATCAACAAAAAAGCTATAATTAAAAGAGAAACTGAATCTTAATGTCCAAATTACGAAAGTCAATTCACCGAATATATGTATACGGATAAAGATAAAGAAGGGGTCAAAATCTATTACTAATTTATCAGAGAATGATAGAGAAACACTAAAAACGAAATTTGAAATGTTAATAAGTACAAAGAGAAACCATTTATTTATTGTGTTCTGGCATTATGACAAATAAACAAGCTATTACTTCTTAATTATTTTCGTCGTAAATGAACAGATCATAACAAGTACTAAAAAGCTTTTAACATCGTAGTGCATGAGTTCTATAAATATTATTAGGAAAATATGAATTTTGTATTATTTCTTTTTGAGAAGTGTTGAAGTTTTTTTCTTTTCTGAGAGTGACAAACAAGCATTGACGAGCGCTCCATGACATCCTCATTAATCCTGCATAAGGAGTCATAATGCAGATGCGTTGTACCCCTGAGGACTAACATGGAATCCCTGGTTCCTTCCACTAGTTTTAAGGATAATCAGACATCTACACTCACCAGAGGATACATAGCAGGTCCCATTCATGCTGCAGCTAAAAACAAACTGAAGCGTGGCTTTACCAACCAAAATACTTTTCTATGCTTAAACATTTAAAGACGTTTGTTGTGAAATATTTATAGTTCATACAGTCTAACTTACTTAGGTCCGTATCTCGGATGGGAGAGGATAGACTGAACCGTTGTATCTCTAAGCTGGAAGTTTCCATAGGGCAAGGGACTCTTGTCGGTGCTGCCTAACGCGCTGTCCGTAAAGTCAGAGTTGAGATTCTGTCTGTAAAAAGAAAACGAAAATCAAACACCCACCATACATACCCGCCGCTGTATCTCCTATAAACCAAGATCTATAGGAGCACAATAATTATAAATGGACAGAGATGATGAGGTCCAATAAAGGACGAAAGGGAAAAGGAGGAGAAGGACAAGCAGTTTTCCGTTTTCCCACGATCGCAAAGTAAGAGACAGACAAATGAAATGATGACACACGATGACAGTAAGAAAGCCAAATAAAAAAAAAAAAGGTATACCTTCGAACACCACATATGTAACTGTACTCGGAAATAAGTAGGTATAACAAACATTAACAAAAAACATAAACAGTAACAAGCATTCCACCTAATTGAATATTAGGATAGAAGAATTCTCAGCATTCAGAGAAGTACAGCATTTCCGGTCGAATTACTTTTTTTTACAAATGATACCCTCTTAAGGAATCTTCGATAAGATATCATAGTTAAGTTGTCACTTCTAAGACAACTCTCGTAGCCAGTAATATTACTTTATAATATTTCGTTTCAATTGCAAACTTCAATGATAATTTCATGTACTAAACCTACCGCCACTACTTGTGTAACGTTAGAAATTTGTAATTCAATATTTTGACCTAAACTTGTCTCTACTTGGATTATTATTATGTAAACGGTAACTAAACGGAAACCGCAAAGTAAGTAGCCAATACAAAAAGAACTGCGTTGCAATATAGCTGGTGGCCCGTTTTACGTAGCATTTTAGCTGCTAAATTTAATTGAGTCCTAGAATCTTTTATCTTAGACCCGATAAAAGATCCAACGAAAAGAGATTTAACCATGCTATAAGTTGCGCAGTTAAATATTCTATAGCCCAATTTCACAGATTAATAATTTTTACAAACGCTATGTTGATGGCCTGAGGACACGCCCTACTGTAAGAGTGAAAAAGCAGCATAACGCTGCTGTGATTTGTGCGGTGGGTGTAAGAAAATGGAGACTGGTAGGAGTCATTTCATCTCAGTCGTTAGGGGTCAACACGTCATGTGCATTTCGAATCTTTGTTTAGAGTAGACATAGATGTTTATGGCCTACAGCATGGATTCTCAAGCGGATTTGGGCAAGAGACCCCTTTTCGATGATCAGACCCCCATAACCAAATTACTTTAAAAATCCTATCTCTACTATTTTTCCTATTGATACAAAATACTTACCAATTTAAAAACTCTACGGTTGGTTAAGTGAGTAAACTCGATATCATTTTCTCATCAAAACACAAAGTTTTTCATCTTGTACGAACTTGTGCAAGCTTATAGACTTGTTGAGTTTATTAAAAGTACAACAATGATATTTCCTACTAAAATTAGTCTTCATATAACAAGTTGGTACTCGTAACACAACTTATACAGTATATAGAAAGTTTAAAATAATAATTTGTATTAATTAGTAGGGGTAGATTTTTAGACCTCGTCGACCCCCAAAATCGGTTTTCGTTTATGTCGACCACTTTGGGAAACCCTGGTCTACTCATCACTTATGACTTGGTGCATTATGTGCTATTTATCAACCTTAATTCCATAGAAAGTATATCTACGAATATAGTCGGAATTTTTGGAATTTTCATGTACTGTCGTAGGCTTGTGATTCAGGCATAAAAACGTTCTTCAAAGTCTACACGCCTCACTAAGGCCAGTATTAATTATGAAGCTGTTTTGGCGCACTTTTCTTGCAATACAGCACAAAAATATTTCCAATTTGTATTCGTATTTGGCTTCAGTGTTGAAATATTTGTTTCCTTTCTAAATGGTAAATTATAATATTAATGTATTTTTTTATTAATGGTTGTATATATAAATTAACCACTGTGATTTAATATTATTATATAATATACTTTTATATGATTATGATATTATACAGTGGAACTTCACCATTTGCAAATAATCACTTAAACCAAGTGATGCCAAGTATTAAAATCAAAAGCCTAAGAAAACCAAACCCTTATTTCAACTGCTTTCTAGTACAGGTCAAAAGTACGAGATATGAGCAATTCCTTTCGTTTTTAGATACCTAAGTCTTATAAGTATATTTTTAAAACACAATACCTATAAATAGACCAGGCGTGCAGGTCCTCCGAGTGCATGCTGCGAGGGTCGTGGACGAGGGGGTTGGAGGGCACGGAGTAGCGCCGCTCACCGCCCAACCCTAGCGCTGACTGAGACATATCTCACACTGCAGCCTCCACCTGGACACAATCATTTATTTTGAACGGTAGGAACACCTATAGATAATTTAACATTGTAGCACGATTGATAATTTTTGAATAGGGAAGGATCACGCACTAAGCAATCATCATAATTATCATTATGTCTAGGCTTGACTCTACATCTGAAAGTATCATTAGATCTTTTCAGCAGCATCCGTCACCTTCGTTGTATTGCTAATGACACCTTACTTACCTTTTCTATCTCAATAAGGGCACTCAAGAGCACTCGGATGTAACTGCGCTCTGTTACTTTTTATAACTGTGTATGCGCTAACGTTAAAGCACTACAATGCATGCGAGCCGACCGGATCGTGGTACACCTAGTTTATTGCGTCAGCGTAGTTCTACGGATCTCTGTGTTTGCGCGATGATTACGACACTACCAGCATCCTGCGCAGTTGATGTCATCTGACAACAACCAAAAGATGACGCTGTCTCTCTGCGTGTGTTTTAAAGTGTGTGTACGCATATATTCTTTAATAAAATTTGTTTTGTTTAGACGTGAGCTACATAATACAAAAAATTATCTCTACCAACCTGCGTCATCCCAAAACAAGCTCACGGCACTCTGTCTGGTTCCATTTACTCTTTGTTATGCAGATCTCTTATCTCGTGTCATATCTGCAACAATACAAACCGTTATAATCTCTCCGTGAAACAAAACGTGTTGCTTAAAATAAATATATATAATAAATAAATGGTGCGCAATTAAAAATAACATGAAAAAATTTCAACACCAAGTCCTAGGATTGATTCTTAGCCAATATCAACATATGGGTCATACTATTTATTATTTATTACATTGAGAGTAAGAAACTCGCACGCAGTTCACCTGATGGCAAGTGATTCCTGCGGCCCAGGACATCTACACTCGTCCTTGACAAAGAATCATAATGCAGATGCGTTCTTACCCTGCGGACTGAGATGAAATGCTTCGTCACGAGCAATAAAGCTTTTATGCTGGCGTAGTCCTATCCCGGTCGCGCTGGACCATTCATTATCCAGCTAGAATCAAACTGTAGTGTAGCTCTACCACTGTTATATAAAACTGGTGTACGAATCTTCTACAATTTTTTTACGAAACTGATGGTGACAAATGAGCACACAGCATCTGTAGTAGTTTGGCCCATTCCAGGTCGAAACGACCCAGTCACGACTCAGCTAGTTAAACACGGTGGTAGAAATAAGCAGCATCGTGACTCGTAAGTGTAATATAACTTGTACCATCCGGAAGTTATGTTAATGCGCTACCGATGTTTAAGACAACTGTAGACCCATCATAACTGAAACAATGGGGTCGTACACACCGTCGTACGGGTCGTACACAACTTCGTAAGGGTCGTACACATTCGTACGGGTCGTACACACCGTCGTACGGGTCGTACACACCGTCGTACGGGTCGTACACACCGTCGTACGGGTCGTACACACCGTCGTACCGGCTTGTGTATTTAATAATAATAATAATAACTCATTTAATCGATCCAGCACCAATAATACAAAAAAATTAAAAAAAGAAGAATTAAACAGTAGATACAAACATGAAAAACAAATCATAAAAAAAAAAAAAATGTAAGCACAAAGAAAACAAAAAAAAATAAAATATGTTGTTCAGTACAACAAAAAATTAAATAAAATAAGTGTAAAAAGTATTCATGTCCAAGTTAGATGCATAACATACTCGTACCAAAAAACCATAACGATGATGGTGGATCAATAAGGTTCCAGCTCAGTATTTTATTGACCTAGGCCAACACTGGTATTCTGGTGGTACCTGACTACTTTCCTATGTTGTAAATAACTATAAGACGCGTGCCCTTTTACCTTTTTTTATAATTCATAGATTTTTCCAAAACATTTTTGGAAATTTTTAGAGTACAATTTGGTTTATGTTTAATACATAAACCAAATTGTATACCGCGCACTCGCGGTTTAGAGCTAGCCCTTTTCGCCGATGACACCGGCCTCTATGTGTCTGGGTTCAAACCAGACGCTATTTGTAGACGCCTCCAATCTGCAGCCAACACCTTAGGGAAATGGTTCCGGAAATGGAGGATCGAGGTTAACCCTACCAAAAGTGCAGCCATGTACTTCTCTCGGCGCAACAAAACGCCGCATCTCCCAACTATAGAGTTATTTGATCGTCCAATCCCCTGGGAACAGACAGTCAAATACTTAGGCGTTACTTTAGATGAAAGACTCACCTTCGGTCCGCATGTCAACCGCGTACGGAATCGAGCAGCGTTCGTCCTAGGTCGTTTGCACCCGTTACTCAATAAAAATAGCAAAATGTCCCTGCGTAATAAAATTACACTATACAAAGCGTGCATCCGACCCATAATGACATACGCAAGCCCGGTCTTTGCGCATGCTTCCCCGCGTCACATTCACCGACTTCAGGTAATACAAAATCGTTTCATGCGCAAGGTCACCGGTGCACCGTGGTTCTTGCGTAATGAAAATCTACACATAGATCTTGAGCTGCCGACCATAGCTCAGTACCTGAAGCAGGCTTCCCGCCGATATTTCGACTCTGCCGTCACACACTCTAACCCCTTGATTATAAGTGCCGCCACTTACAATCCCATCGCGAATCACAGAGTCACCCGCGTCCGAAGGAGACCGAGGCACGCTCTCGATGACCCCGACGACGTGACTACCAGGGCCCAAGCCCTTCATAAAACACAACACACGTACATTGCACTCACATCGCCCCGCCGACGGCGAGGGCGTCACAAACAAGGATATTCGCGATACCGCCATGTCACTGGTCGGTTCTCTCCAGTCCATACAGATAGAAGCGTCGCTGGAGTTTCTTGCGCCACTTCTTCTCCAGCGCCCACGCATTCCGAAGTGGTGGTACAGATAGCTAATAATCATAGCGAATTTAAAGAATCCTCTGTCAGAAGCAACTGACCGAGCCGAGGTTCGGCCCTCTCGGGCACCCTCGAGTCAGACGCTCTCGCGAAACAAGGTAACGGTCCAAGCCGAGGCTCCCTCTCGGGAGCCCTTGTGCTGGTTACCTATATATAGAGGTCTCGACTGAGTGCCATTAGCACTCGGTCACCTCTCAACCCGGTGAAACTGTAAAAGCCCTCGGGCTAACAGTGGCCTTCAGCCCGAGGAAAAAAAAAAAAAAAACCAAATTGTACTCTAAAAATTTCCATTATTATTTGAAGGTACAATATATTGCATTATTAAATTTTCACTTTGTCAGCTATATATTTGTAATTGACTTATCTTGTTGTCCCTCTCATTTCAGTGGGATTCCCTGAAATGAGAAAGGACAGGATAGGAATTGAAAAAGGATTTCAAAGATTCGAAACAACATAATTTATATTTATAATTTTTGTAAAACCTGCAAACTAAAATAAATATGAAATTAAAGAATCAAAATAATATCTATTTACAATGATGTAGACATGTAAACGTAGTTGATTTTTTTCTCTTTGTGATAATATGCTAATATTTTATTCAGTGATTGACATTGGGTATATACTAAAAAAAAACCGTCTGGCTATTTGGATGACAAATTGAATGGTAGGGTTGCCACTTTGTTGATTTTTTTTTCTTTTTATTAAATTTAGGTACGCTTAATGCAGTGGCAGTGGTTATCACTTACCATTATGCTTCGTTGTTTTTGTTTCCTATTGTATATAAAAATATGCGGAATTTCACAAGCTAATATTCGTCAGCGACATTGCAACGTTATGCGATCTAGATATAGGAATATCTGATAAGAAATGCTAGTTTTTCTGATTCCATGAAAAAGGATACGTGCGTCTCTAAAGCTATTTAAATGAATGTGAATCAATTATCATATATCCATTATAAATAATTTCATGTAAATAATAAATAAATTTACTGTAGTTTATTAAAATAAAGATTAAAAATAAAAAGATTCTAACGTGTGACAACCCTATTGTTTACGTTGCGTTCACCGGACGTCGCTACGATTGTCGGTCGCCGGTGTCGAAGGCATAATTGGTAAATTCTCACCATACTTGGTACGAAAATTTGTATAATTTCATGCAGATACTGTACCTACAAGTATTTGTTTGTTGATAACTCTAATATCCGTAACAAATAGTCCTACCTGATATCCTGGAGTTTTCAGTTGATGTAATTTGTATTGCAATTATTTCTATCTGAAGTAGTCGATTTATTTGACATGTTTAATGTTTGTGTTCGTAATCAATTCTGGGACATATA
Source organism: Teinopalpus imperialis (assembly GCA_029286865.1). Taxonomy (NCBI): domain Eukaryota; kingdom Metazoa; phylum Arthropoda; class Insecta; order Lepidoptera; family Papilionidae; genus Teinopalpus; species Teinopalpus imperialis. The sequence goes on from JAGSMU010000026.1 coordinate 11,179,722, forward strand.
TAAAGCAACATATTTAAACAAAATGAATTTTGTAGTTATAGTTCGTTGAGTTGGGCAAAAACGGCAGAGGTACTTTTTTTATTTATTTTCTCTATTTATTTTATTCAGGATTTTATTTATATTATTATTATGTACGTAACTGTCATCACTTAATTGGCCATCATCATGCTAGTGATGACAGTTAATTAAGTAATGTTAGTGGTAGTGGAGTGTCGCCGTGATCTCGATTAGAAGAATATCATCATCCTGCATAGACATAAGGGAGAAGATAAGGAGAACTGAAATATAAGCCATGATTAGCCCTATAGTAATATTTTAATCCTACAGTCGTATCTGCAAACGGGTTCATCCCAACCAGCCTCTCGAATCACCTGAGACGGGTCGGACTCCGGGACGAGCTCCAATGCAGAAAACGGAGCTCCTCGTATCTCTCGTATAGTCGGCAGGTTTCTCACCCTTTCGCCCTAACCCATTGGACCGTTTGGACTCCCCTGTCGAGGAATAGCCGTCTGGCTCGTCCTTATATATCTTTACTTTATTGTATTGTATATATTTGTTTCATTATATGTTTGTAGTATTTTATTTATTTATTTTATTGACCAACCAAGCGGGGATAGAGAAAAATATATCCCGAAATATAATAGGTAAACGGTATTCCAACGTTCTAGACAAAATTATACACTTCCTAGTCGATCCCTTCAGGGTTTGAAAACACAAGTGAATATACATATAGTAGAATAAGAGCCCTTATATCTTACAAGCCTTCCTTGCCGAACTGTATTAGGGCATAGCCCGTCACGCAGTGGATTGGCGGACACGTTTTGTATTTTTTTGTTATCTATTTCTCAAATATACAACTTTTTGTGTTCAATCACCACAACCATTGGGATATATATATATATATATATATATATATATATATATATATATATTTATATATACATATATACGTATATATATTGGCTTTAAATAGTATTAATAAAATCATAGGTTCATGGCCTAATCACTAAGCTTAAGTACGCCATTAATCTATATTGCGGGAAATTCTATTTCCGCTTGAATCAAATAAACTTAGCTAACTACTGGAACGACGTTATTGAGCGATGACTAACCAAGTAAATCATGATTCAAATATCCAAAGTAAACCAATCTAACAAAACAAAGAACATACCGATGTAATAAGGGTACTGTGTAATCATGCAACATTGCAACAAGAACATTTTTAAGCTATGATATCAGATATATTATGACCTTGAACTAGCCCTTTTGAGATCACGCTAAAGAAAACTACATTTGTGGTGTATTGTTTAATAGTTTAAACAGTTGTACCATATTCTTAAGACCTGTTTAAGTAGCAAGTAAAATGGAGTGTTAGAGCATAATCCACTACGCGACGCCACTGCTGTTTAGTTGACTTCATATGTCATTGAAATATTTTTCGTAATTGTTTCTTAGACATAAATTACTTCTTATACATGAAACGCCACGGAATCAAAATCAATATGCTTGTGTATAGTTACATTAAAATTATATACTTATATAACTTTTTTGTGAATTATATTCACGGACGCGGAATGTTATAAGTGACAGAATCACGATATTAACAATCAATAGTACTTTTTGTGATGGGATGTGTGGGATGACAAATGAAGACAGTTCCGCTGATGGTAAGTGGTTCCTGTGCCCAATGACACCCACATTTATCTTCAGTATCAATAATTCAGATGAGCTATCTGAGAACTAAGATGAAATGCCTCGTGACACTTTTGCATGCTATGTGTAGATGGCTATACAAGAGAAACCATTGCATAATTTGTAATTTATACCATCCTAAATATTACCTTGTAAAATGGCAAATAAATTATTATTATTATTACTATTTTTCTTCCGACTTGTGTTACATGTCAGGTTGAGTAAACGTGAACGCACTTAAAAAAAATATATATTTGTCAGTTGATTCGAATGAAACGACGAAAGTCACGACCAATTTGGCTGCATTCTGGAGCTTAACGTGCATAGACAAATAGACAAATAATCTATTTATGATTTTATTAAATGAAATAGATTATTAAAATATTTTATAAATATTATAACATTATATAAATTTCAAATAATCATTCAATAAAGTAATAATTGTCTTTTTATCAAAAGACAATTATTCTCATTTACCATTACTTGTGTAACAAGCAAACTTTAATGCGAACATAAAACGACCTCCAATAGCCGACAACGGATAATCTACAAAAAAACAAAAATAGCTGTGTCTGGCATTTATATCACTATACAAACCAAATTATATCAAATTCTTAATTTAAGTTATTAACAGTGTTATTAAAAACTAAGATGAAATGCAATTATAACCTAATACAATCATCAAGTACAATGAAAGAATATTCAATGGAAGCAAACATAATCGGTTACATAACTCTAAAACTTTCACCAACAACAATCAATTTCTTATTATATATCGGAAATCTGTGTAATGAATAAATATTTAATCGACATTAAATTTTCATTACATTACAGCAAAAAGAGTAAGAACGATATTCTTAAACTTACTTACTTACCACAAACACAACAAACACAGGTTACCATTAAAGTTAAAATAAATAAATAAAGAAATATCTTCCAATTATTACTAAACAACATCAATTGCGCAGGATATATTATAGTGCCGTAAATATGTGCACAAATACATCTCGTCATCTCCTTCACAGATACGATGTAATGCAGGATCCAATAAAATCGAAAGAAGGCTCTGATGCAGTGTCTTGTGTTATTAGACATACAACATACTTAGCCTCAAAATCTAAGAATTCGTGTCACACAAATTTTGTTCCTCGGCTGGGAATCGAAACACACACCTGCATCGCTGCGAGGTGCTCGATACTACACTATTTCCTTTTTTTATAGAATGGTAGCAAACAAGCAAGCAGTTCTACCGGATGGTAAGTGATAACCGCAGCCCATGGACATCCGCAACACCGCAGAAGCGTTGTTGGCATGTTTAAATTACTAACCCAATTATTCAAAAAAATACAGTATTTTCAATGTTTTATATGACGCTGTAGCTACATTCTAGTTTTAGCAAGAATATATCGGTTCGACCGCGGGAGGACCACGCCTTCACAGAATATGAACATACAACACATTGCGGCATTTACTACTATTGCAGCATAGTGCTGCCGTGTTTCGTATGATGAGAGTAGTTAGATCCGTACCTGTCATTTCCAGGCATTACTCGTGCCTATCATTACAGTGAAATTGCGACGTGTTTTGTGTGGTGAAAGAAAGAAACAGAAGACCTCAGTACTGTTTACGAGGATTCCCTCCTTAGTCCTCAAGAGTGACGTAAGGCATTATATCAAGGAAGACTGCGGGTGTTACGGGCTGTATGAATCACACCTTGTCTACCTCCAGCCTTAATGAAAAATCACATAGTCACTCTTAGGGATGGCATGCCTGAATAATTTGGTTCTAAACTTACATTGAACTACATATTTTTAAGCGAACATAAGCCATTGCTTGTCTTCTATCCCGTCTGATGTTAAGTAGACCTTGATGGTTGAGCGAACTACTTCAGCAAATGCTTGTTCACTCTTGAAGACACCCACATTATACTCGGACGGAAAGACTGCCGCAGCAGGCAAATTAAATCCTTCGTTGTTCGTATCGCTTCGTTTGAAAGCGAGAACCATGGACAACGATAGGCTGAAAAACCGCCTTGCGTGTTGGTGTCCAATGATAAAACTTTATATATATATATATATATATATATATATATATATATATATATATTATCACATTAATAAACACACGAGCACACAGTTTACCTGATGTATAATTGATTCCTGCGGCCCATGACATCTACATTCTTCCTGGACAAGGAATCATAATACAGATGCGTTGTCACCATTGAGGACTGAGATGGAATGCCTCATCACTAGTAATAAAGGTCTCCGGATCCCTTCGCTCACCAGACGAAACACAGTAGCGTTATGTTGCTATTTCACGCCGGTATTATGTGAGGGCATGGTCCTACCCCGCTCGAGCTGACCCATTCATTCTGCTGTTAGAAACAAACTGCAGTGTACCTCTGTGTGTGCGCAGTGTACCACTGTTAAAATATTATATCTTTAACTTTAACTAGTACAATGCTAATGACAGATAATTTAACCAGTTCTATTTAAATAGGCGATGAAACGAGCCCCAGGCAGTCTAACACACTTACCTAAATGTATCTAACACAATGTGTGTAACTTAAAATGGCGCTCCAATCCGTGGTCTCAGCAATCGCCTCGGATATGAGCAGACCCTCACCTACATTGCGATAAGCACTACCGGTTCTTGATATTGCATGTTCAAATCGTAACAAGAGGTTGTATTTAAATTTTTTTATTGACACACTGTGGGCTGCAGAACTCGTTGTAATGTTGCGTTTCAAGCGGACGGAGAAGTTGGATTGCTATGGCGCACAAGAATTTATATTGAAACTTTTAATTATAACCAGAACATGACTAATATAACCGTAACATAGGTAGAGCTATACTGAAGTTTGTTTCTAACTGCAGTATGAATGTGTCAGCTCGACCGAAGCAGGACCATGTCTTCACAGAAACAGCAGCACAATGCTGCAAGTGTAGGGATACGGAGGCCTTTATTACTGGTTACGAGGCATTCCATCTCAGTCCTCAAGGGTGCCAACGCATCTGCACTATGATTCCTTGTCAAGGATCAATGTAGATGTCATGGGCCGCAGGAATCACTTTCCATCAGGTGAACTGTGCGCTCGTTCGTTACTCTTAATGCAATAAAAAGAATCGTATAAAAGATGTATTTAACACGTTCTTTCTTTTAGGAAAGCCTCGTTACCATTAACAAGATTACGGTTTATTTTACTCATCAAGTGGAACATAAGAGCGGTATTATTTAAGCCGATATTGCAAGCGTATGCCTTCCCTTGTCGAGTTAGCCGATATTTTTATTGTATTGAGTTTGGGTTCATTCATTTTCCGATAAGGAAATATAATGCAGATGAGCTGTCGCCCCCTGAGGAATAATACCAAATAACCAGCAGTTGCTGTAATTGAGTCTGCCGATCTCTACACTCAACAGACAAAACACATACCGAGTTTTGGACGTTTGTATTCTGTGTGGTCGTGTTCCTAGACATAAGCTGCATCGTTGCTCTGTCACATTTGCAATCTGTCTCTACCATGTTACTCTGGCATGTTTATCTTTATGAAATTATATTAACGTTACACATGATCAACAATTTGTTTGTGACTAATCTATAAGCTATTATAGATAAATCAAGTCTGTACTTAGAAAGACATTTTAAGCCGTTATTCGCGATCTAAATCGCGGTTGTCATGTCTAACAGACGCCTCAATAGCCGTGGGCGACAAAGCTCTAACGGTTGCCCGTAGAACCGACGTCTAACCTAATAAAGATTTATCTGGTCTCCTTTTGAATTTGACAGGTAAGGGTCAGTAATATTCAAGAGCCATAATAGCTTTTGTACCCTCGTACTACATTACACATAACGGCCGCTGCTCGAAATGTCAATTTCCGCACTTAATGGTGTTGGAAAATATCTTGAAAAAAAGAAAAACGCGTTTTGATCGTTACAACCGACATTTGAAATGTACGCCAAAGACAAAATAATATAACATAATAATTATATAATTAATATTTTAAATAAAAATAATAAAATAACATAATAATATTTACGAAGGACATAAAATAAATCAAATGATTGCTAGTCACAAGATGGTCCTAACTCAGCATACGTAATTTACAACCGGTGGTCGTCTATTTGGTAACCATATGACGCGAATGCATAAACATATTAAAAAAAAATCTAATCTACTATCCACTACTGGTTGAATAATAACACTGAATAAGTTTGATGAAAATAGAACGAAAATAAATAACATATGTACATAGTATAATATAATATAAAGGCTGGCAACATTTGAAATTACCCTAAATAGACAATTGTAATATTTATCATATTTTAATAGTTGGATAGAAAGACATTGGATCTACCTATGGATTATTTGAGAAGAAGATTAGTAGAATCTGGAATGTGGACAGTTTGATGACGGCCTTGAAGCTTATGGGTAAGACTGTCCCAATACCTAAACTCCATTGTATTGGAGGAGTTCGTCACGCGGTTGACATTTACAAAGACACGCAATAGTGCCTCATTACGGAGAGTGGTATCTTCTCGTCTTTATATTTACGTGCCTTATGGAAATCTTATTTTATTAATACCTAATCCTAATTAACACCTTGTATAATCGCAAATAAATATTACTTATTATATCTAATATTTTTCTTACAACTTGTGGCAGGTCACATCGAGTACGCATGAGACGCATTTAAAAAAATTAAATATATTTTTATTTGTCAGTTGATTTGAATGTAACGACTCTAAACCCAAACGTAACTCAATACACCACTCAAAGCCACGACCAATTTGGCTGCATTGTGGAGCTTAACGTGCATAGACAAATAGACAAAAAGTCTATTTATGAAATAGATTATTAATATACTTTATAAATAATAAACATTGCATAAATTCCTAATATTCACTCAATAATTTTCTTTTTATCAGAAGACAATTATTCTCATTTACCAACCATTACATATGTATCAACCAAACTTTAATGCAAACAAAACCGACGTCTAATAGCCGACAACGAATAATTAATAATAACACAAAAATAGCTTTGTCTGGGATCAGATCAAGTGTTACTAGCATTCGGTATCATTTACATCACTACAAAAAAAAACAATCTTAATTTAAATAATTAACAGTGGTATTAAAAACGGCCCTGACATTTTTTAAAACCCACGGATCACGACCTGCGCGGAATCATCCACCTCACAATTATCCATAAAACGATAATGACTTATTCGTGGGCGACCAGCTCCTTTGTATGATAATTGTTGCATATTAAATATTACATGCACGGTTTCACTTCCCTATACACAAGTCTTGATCCTATCGCGAAAAGGAAAGTATATATGCTAAACAATTTAAACGTTCCAATAAATTATTCATTTTTTATTTATTCTTTTTTCTGCACATCATGAGTACCTTTATGTAAGTACAGAATGCAATACTATTAGATTGACTGATTCTTTTTTTTTGTGTGTGTATTTTTCTATTGTCTTTTTATAAACTTTTAAAACTTTGTATAAAAATTTATAACCTGCCACTGAAGTTCAACTTTTTCTCTCATTGCACCCAAAGTTTCACTTAAAAATAATATAAAAAAATATCTTTGACCCTGAAAATGGCCTTTGAGTTTGGGTAATACTTATTGAATCTTACCTCCTAATATATCATGCATTTAGCAAGTCGGTTGAACATGGAACACGATCAGTTAGCGCATTTATAAACATCAAGCTATATTTTGTAAATTTGCGTGCATTCAATTACCCCGAAGCGAAATAATCGCTTGATAACCGAGATGGTTATAGGTTTTTTCCAAATCTCGAATGTCTCACATTGTTTACCCATTCGAATGTAGGTAAATATGACACCCTTCGCATCGAATTGTTGATTCATACTAAAAAGTAAAAAAAATGCACATGTAATGATCAAAAATTATCATACCTACATATATACATATTCTAGACGTGTGTACAGGTTATCGCTACATTGAGTAGCGGTTAATTAGTAAGTCATGATTACTTTTTCTATTATTTTTTTAAAAAAAAAGAATATTAGCAATGCTGTTAACATTAGTACTAGGACGTTGCTGTTAATTTTTTTTTCTCGGGCTGATGGCCGACGTTACCCCGAGGGCTTTTATAGTTTCAAAGGGCTGAAACCGAGCACTAACGGCGCTCAGTCGAGATCTTTATTAGTGAGTAACCAGCACTAGATCTACTCGATAGGGAGCCTCGGCTTGAACCATTACACCTTTACGCGAGAGCGACTGACTCAATGGTGCCCGAGAGGGCCGAACCTCGGCTCGGTCAGTTGCTTCTGACTACGGATTATCTAAATTAACATCAGTATTATTATTAACTATCTGTACCACTTCTTCTGAATGCGTAGGCACTGGAGAAGAAGTGGCGCAAGAAACTCCAGCGACGTTTCTATCAGTGTTGACTGGTGAGAACCGGCCTGTGACATGGCGGTATCGCGAATAATTTTGTTTGGGACGCCCTTGCCGTCGTATGCTCGGAGATCAGCAACGGTCGAATGGGAGATTCGACCTTAAGTTTCGCTGACCGTACCCTAAGCCATAAGCTATTGACGCTTCTTTAATGACACTAAGGATGAGAAACAACACACAGTTCACCTGACAGTAAGTGATGAATGTAATATATACAAATACATTGTCAACAAAAATTCAAGATGCACGAGCGTTGTCTGAGGAGCGAGATTGAATGCAATTGGAATTGAATGGATTGGTATTCCTTGCATTGTGGCTGTGCACATTTCGTATTTTATTAGATGATACCAAGGAACGACGAGATATAGAAATTGTTTACTTTAGACTTGTAAAAAACATAACACGAAGTATAATCATTAGATGCTCTTCATTATTTATAACTTAATTAATGATAAATTAATTTTTTTATTACAAAAACTCTGTACTATCACATTACACCGACCACGCAATGATTTTATTATGCGCATATCGTACAATAACTTTGTATGTGACTGGGTTCTAATTAAAACTAAAAACGGTCAAGTTCGAGCTAAATATTGCATTTAGTATTCTGTACTTAGTAACTTTGTGGCGAGCGACGCTGGTTCTGGATATGATGGATGTCAACCGAGTAATAATATTTGTGTATCAAAAAGTTGGTTTTCGGGTCTGGGTCTGTTTTATGTAAATCATGTGTCTAACACTGTACCTGAGACTACGATAAAACAACTATTCACTTTTTATTTCACACATATGTGTCTCAAATACAAAAGGTTAGGAACAAATACCGATTGCTGTATTGGGTATCGTGTCTCAGATTTAAAGTATATTTTCACGAAATCCCGAAAAGTGCATTCAAATCCGGAGAATATTTTTGAAAACTATATAGATATATATTTATGTATTTTATATGGTATATATTTATCAGTGTGCAGTTGATTATATGTTATATGTATTTATTTTTAGTAAATTATTTATTACTTATGTAAGCATATTTATTTATTTAACTTTTAGGTGCACAAAGTATTTATACACGAAAACTAAGATAAAGAAAGTATGTCCTAAGGTCCAGCTTATTTTTGTAATAAAAATCTCTTCGAGCAGGCCTGGTGTTGGACATATAACAGGAAATAAGAAACATAGTGTACCAAAAAAATTAAATAAAGGACTATATTTATTACATGCATATAAATACATAAATTCTAGTTTATGTTATATATATCATTTTGTTAGTTATTTTTTATATATTTATATATTTTTGATTGCTGCAACTACCACATTATCTCACCACACCATGGGTTCACTAGTAGAGAATGCCAATAGACGTTAAGTCCGACCTTTGTAACCTTTTTTTTTGTTAAAGGTGAACGCAATAAAGTATAAGAAAATAAAATAATTAAACAAATAAAAAGTAAAATTAACAAAAACTTTAATAACCGATCTTTTGGATTGAATGAACTATAGTCAATAAAGTTGATAAATACATATCGTAAATTTACAAATAAACCTTAGTAGGAGGTTTATTGCAGTACATGTCTGTTTTTATAGTAAAGATCAACAGAGTATAGTAAAGATAAACCGGATAATGTTTAAGAAACCACGGCTGTGATTTCCTTTGACTAGACGTCAGGACATAAAAGTCTGTAGGCGTTTATACCTGAAGACAAATGGCAGGCTGCGACGGGTCTATTTTTGTCTGGGGCGGTATGTGCGCCGGCGCCGATCGGTCAGCGACCGGTCGGCTATTGCTAAGGATGGGAGGCTGCGAGACATGGACGGAATTACATTTGTGGAAGACTGTACTGGGCAAAATTTTTATAGGTATAAGGTACTTGAAGACGACTGAACCGATTTGATTACTTTTTTATAATATACTTAATAGTCCGTTAACTTAGTTTTTAAGAAAAGAAAAATTGGGCAACTACTCGAAAAATAAATCGGAAAAAACGGTTTTAAAGATAATTTTATTTTATTTTAAAATAGATTAAAATTATTAAATAGAATTTCTTTTATTTATTCTTTACCGTAGTCTGGATTTGCTGTTGCAATGTTGTGATGTTTCTCAGATAATAACATTCCGTAATAATCTCTGCTGGCAGCTGGGTTTTCGTTTATTCTGACTAAGGTATAATTTTTGTAAATCATTTAATTAAGATAAAAGCCAAAACATTGTAGACGTTTACGAGGCAAAGAGAAGCAGCATCTAGAAATAACTATGGCACAAATAGATTGGTTCAGAATCTGCTATAGATTAGTATAAAATGGCAGTAGATATATTTATTTTATTTTATTTATTTATTTAAACTTTATTGGTCAAACCTTACAAAAAGAGAGACCTTAAAAAGTACTATATATATTAGACAAGTAATATACTCTGCCGGTCAAAAGTTTAAGACCGCACATAAACAAAATAATTATTCTTCAATTGTAATAAAATCCTATAGGATAAATAAACGAAATGCACATCTGCATATTCAATTGTTAGTATCGAATATTTAAAGAAGTCATTATTTTGTTTACTTTCAAGTTATTGGACAATAAACATCTATTGTTTTCAAACACCGACAAACGCTGCGCTAGAGCCAGGTGGTAGAGTCGTAATATTATTTTATGTCCTCATTACTAATTACTTTGCTTTTGTTACGTATTGGTCAATATTAAGGATTATTTAGCTCCTGAAAACACGTTTTTCTGACCAATTATTACCCGAGTTTACTTGGGTTTGTTCACAAACAATCTCAATTAGTCTAAACTTGTTGTTTCTACAGTGAGGACGTCATAAAATGGGAATAGCTAATGAAGGCAAATCTGAACGTGAAATTGCTTCACAACTGAAGTTATCGAAGATTTGTGTTCATGGCTCAATAACTCGATACAGGGAGACAGGCAGTTTTCAAGATCGTCCACGCTCGGTAAGGCCGAGAGCTACTACGTCTAGTGAAGATAATTTCATTGTTGTCACCAGCATGCGAAATAGACGCTTAACAGCACCAGAAATCCGCGTTGAAGTAAACAAAACCCGAGTTAAACCTTTATCATTGACTATAGTAAAACGGGGACTGAGAGATGCGAAGTTGTACGTTACCGTTTAAAAACCTCTGCTAAGGCCGCAAAATAAGAAGAAACGGGTGCAGTGGGCTCTTGCCCATCAAGATTGGATTGAAGAAGATTTTAAAAAGTGCTTTGGACCGATGAATCCAAGTTTGAACTATTCGGTTCAAAACGTATAATTTACGTTCGACGCAGTACCCAAGAAAAGATGATGTCAGATTGTGTAGTAGATTGTGATTGTGTAGATGGTGATGGCTCAATTATGGTATAGGGTTGCTTCTCTAGCCAAGGAACTGGTGATTAGATTAAAATTGAAGGAATTTTGAAAAAGGTACAGTATTAGCGATTAATTGGAGATGGATTCATTTTCCAACAATATAATGATCCAAAGCATAGCTCAAAACTATGTAGAAGATATTTAGAAGAGAATGAGGCACAAGGGGTGTTAAAAAACATGGTGTGGCCTCCTCAGAGCACGGATCTCAATCTCATTGAACTTTTGTAGGAAGAGCTTGATAGGAACGTCCGTAATCGTGGCCCATCCCCGAGAAGAAATGTGGAATACTTTACGTGAAATTTGGAACAATATATCACAAGACACCATAATCAAATTGATTGCCCGTATGCCAAGACTTGTGAAAAAAGTCATAAAATGTAAAGGAGGATTTTTGATGAAAAATCAGTTTAGCCAACTATAGCCTATTTAGCATGGACTGTTAATATTTCTTTACGCTTTTAAAGTATATTGTTTGTTAATCAAAGTTCTATTATATGGTTAAACAGGTTAATTAAACATTTAATATTTTATTGGAGTTTTACTTTATTTTCTTACTTTAATTAAGGTGGTCTTAAACTTTTGGCCTGCAGTATATATATATATATATATATATATATATATATATATATATATATATATATATATACATACATATATAGTGGTATTTTTTAGTAATTTGGAATGCCGCCTATGAGCGTATGCGTCTATGAGCCTAATATTGAAGCTTCACTTCATGCGCCCAAATTACGCGAAAACCTTTGATTAAACAGACGTTAAAATTCAGTGTGATATTTAGTTTTATTGTTCATTGTTCCATAAAAAAAAAGGAATCCTTTATAGTATTCGACTATCTACTTCGCGGGTAAACTGTTTACTTTTTTTAAATATCAAGTGTGTCCAACGAGCACACAGTACTCTTCATGGTAAGTAATTACTACCGTTCGTATTTCTTTCCATCCAAAAGAAACTCATAATATATGTCGCTATAAAAAAATAATTAAAACGTATGCATTGTCATCAATGTGGACTGATAAACGATAGTCACGTTGGTATTCATTGAGAGCGTGGTCCTTTCTGGTTGAAACAATTAATACTGTAGCTAGAAACAAACTGCAATGTGGCTCCATCACTGCTACTTGTTTATACCTAAATAACCTACCTTATAACCCTTAGTCACCTTCCGTTCTCGAAGTCGACACGAAGACTCAATTTTCGCAGATATAGCGAAGGCTATATTCACAGATGAATTACACCACAAACAACGTGTACTTGTGAAAATAATTTTACAATAAAACACGTACTTTCGTAACTAACCATTATAGAGAACAACAATGGGAAATGAGAAAATGATCACAGTGTAAAGAGTCTACTAATGCCATACTCTACGGATATAATGTGTAAAGTATGTAATTTTAAAACCTTATAAGAACTCATAATGTTTTATTGGAATTTGGGGTAACGGGGGATCATCGTCTCAACCCCTGCGGGGACGATAGATGGCCTATGCAGATCTTGTACCGGAAGTGTGAGTTTTTATGTGATTAAATGAAGCAGAAACTTCTCTAGAGCGAGGCTTCTCGTTAATCATTTAAGTCTAAATCTAACTACGTGTAAGAATATGGAGAAAATAATTATAAAAGAAATACTAAATAATTAAATGTCAAAAATAATATATACGCTGAGTCGTTTCTAAAAGGAAGTAAGTCCTTATAGAAACTGATTCGAAATTAAAAAAGAAAATATTTTTAACATACATTTAATTAGTAGTGATGAAATTATCATTATCGATTTATGCTTTCACGAATGATTATGCAAAATATAATTCACTATACACCGAAATCAAATAATTTTTAAAAAGCAATTTCATTTGGTGGTATTTAAGTTTTATAACCGATAATACAATTTCCTATTCAAAGTTGTAAAGTAATAAATAATTTCACTTTCTGTTTAAGGCATAAATATGTAAAAGTGATATGTAGATTGGTATTCACAACTCTTTAAAGCGTGTTTGCATTTTCTTTTAAACATAAAACCCGTTGTGAACGACAAAATGGCGGATGAATTCTAGTAAACACGCAATGCTATGTAGAAGATCCTGTTTAAAATTCAGACGGTATCTTTAAGTTCAGTTATATCATTATATACCGTTTAAGTATAAAATATAATTGTTGATATAAGCTCAAAAAATTTAGGCATTTAGTTGCAAATAAATTTACTTTAATTGAAGGCACATGGATTTTATTAGAAAAAATAATTGTTTAGAAAATTTGATAAATTTGCTACAAATTAGGTAATGATTTTCGCGCCATATGGCAAATACATATATTTTATTAAGCATTTTGCCATCTATAACTAAACTGCGATTTAGTAAAAGCTGAAAATTACCTTTGAGTTAAACTAAGATAAAAAAGAGACCAGATAATAGTGTAATTTTTTTTATTTTGAAAGATAAAAAAAACGAGATATAATAATAAATTGTATCTGCGAGATATCCAAGAGACCGGTAACACATTGAACCAATGGGCTCCTTAATCCAAGAATAACAGTAAGTATATATATATATAAATGCCATGGAGCTTATGCATTTCGGACTAAATAAGTTTGTTATTATAATTACCCTATTGTGCAAAATACTTGCGACGTAAATATGTAAAACAATCACGTGTTTAAACGTAAATAAATATATATATACATAAGATTTTCATAAGGCTCATTCCTTGCATTACTCATTGTGCTTACGAGAGAAACATACTCATATGATTGGAATGTCGCCTCAACCGCAACCGGACGCGGGAGAGGGAACCTGCAAACTCGCTACTGAATGACGAACAGGTGTTCACTGACCTTTACGGGATCTTTGGGGCAGTTTTTTTTGCAGCAAATTTATTAATTACTCAATGAAAGTTTGCAATCGAATGATTGGTAGCGTGCAACATTATAACAAGTTTGTAAGAATTAAATCCTCGAGTAACACTTCATATATAAAAAGCTACACTGCTAATGATGTCTACTTTAATATCTTCTTGACCTCCTGGTAGATTTGGGTAACGGCGTAATCTTTTCTATATATTATGTCAACTGTACAGGATATTTACGCACATATCCTGCATAATTAGGTCTGAATGTTTGCGTAAACATTTATACTTAACTGTGATTCTTAACCTCTGCATTTTTTTATCTCTTATCGTACGGAGTCGATATGTCTTAGACTCACGAAGACGAATACGTCATAAAGAATCTATAATTAAAGAAAAATCATTGGTATATTTATAGCAGTACCCATAAACCAATCTACCTAAACAGTTCATACTACGTTTGGTAATCAGGCAATCAAGAAAAGGTAAAAGTAGATTACCTTTTTAAAAAACGCCATTATTGTCTAACTAGAGACTTGATAACTATATCTATATATCGTGACGCTACTATCTAATAACAATAAAAATAAAAATATTTTACCTTAATGTTCAAAATCATCAGTGCTGAGCAGTAACAAATTGTTAGTTAATGCCACAGTTAAGTAAAAGTTTTTTATAATATTATCATAATAGTTATTGTTATGTGATTACATAAACAATCAAGTCAAAGATTTAAATAATCGTATCTAATAGCAATCCCTATTAGATACGATTATTTAAACTCGTTTAATTTTTTAATGGATATAATATTTGAGTGTGCTACACAAACATGTAGACTTAGCGTAACACATCAACGCCACCTAATTCCCTCGTAACATTTAAAAGTTATGAAATAAAAACAATTAACTATAACTTCAAATATTGTGGAATCAATACCTAAACTAAAATGTTAAAGGTGGTAAAATACTAAAGCTCATGATAAACGTAACACAAAACTTACAAAGCAAGCGTGACAAAAACATTCGCAGCGTAAAAAAACAATCTCGGCGTGACAGAAATACCTACATCTTAAATATATGAAAAAAAAAGGTTGTTACAAGTAGATTAGAACATGTCGAATCGGAGGCCCAGATAATTGCCCAGACGTTGAATAATTTTCTTTTCTTTTGTTTAACTGGGATCTACGTTTTTAATAAATTACATTCACCGTTTCACGCACTGTTTTTTTTTTCACTGCACCTTTTTTACTCCCTTTTTTCACGTGGTAGAGCAAGGCTATAGTTTGTTTCTAGCTGCAGAATGATTGGGTCAGCTCGACCGGGATGGGACCACGCCCTCACAGAATACCAGCATTATGCTGTTGTATTTCGTCTGTTGAGTGTAGGGATCCGGAGACCTTTATTACTGGTGACGAGGCATTCCATCTCAGTCATTAAGGGTGACAACGCATCTGCATTATGATTCCTTGTCAAGGATGAATATACCTAGATGTCGCGGGCCGCAGGTATCTCTTGCCATCAGATGAACTGGGAGCTCGTTTGTTACTCTCAATGTAATAAAATAAAATGCTTTTAATAGATAACCTAGTGAGGAATCGACCTAGAAGTCATGACAGGTTTCATTTAAAAATTATGGATTAATTATTTACCATTATAACATTGAATATTAACTTTAAGGTTGAAAGATTCCGTCTGATGTAATCCACGCTCCGACCAACTCTGTTTCAAACTTCTCATAACTCAGCAGTTAGATAATTCCCCCATAAAATCGTATTATCATCAATAAGTATCTTCTGATAGATTATCTGCCGTTACGGCACCGAGGAGCTTTTAATAACCTGTTTTCGAAGGTCATCTCAAAATATCTCTCGCGAAGGCATGACGACTTCCAGCCAAAGCACAACCAAAGAAGGCTAGGTTTCGTAATGGATATTAGAGGAGACCACATTCAAGCTATGAAAAGACCTTTGATTGTATCTAAACTTGAATGGTTAAGTCTCTAGATTATGTCTACTAGGGCAGATAGCTTAATCTGGTAGAAGATATTTCAAGAAAGGAGCGTATAGGAGAATCTACCAAGGCTGAGCATTGTCAGCTTTTCTTGCAGTCCAAGAAACTCAACAAGAAGTTAATTCTTTAATTTTTTCTTAACAAGCTCAAGTTTGTTAAGAAATCAAAGTTCATATTATTTTTAGCGGAAACATTTCGTAACGAAGGAAACGTTGCGAGCTTGCAACCTTGAGATGAGACTAGGCTGGGTACATTTTTCACAGAATTGGTAATTGTTGGAGTAGGCGCGTCCTGTAATCTATCCGTGGCCAGATAGAACGACTATCTGTGTAAAGGTGATATCAACTGGATTAATGAAACAAACATTGTTTAGTTCCTTTGCTTGGGAGAAGCCTATGTCCAACAGGAATGCTGCAAACTTGTGATGATGATTTTCATAAAAAAATGGTAACATGATACATGTTACCATTTTTTATGTTTGTTAACTGTTAATATATAACTGATGTAGCCACCCTTCAACTAGTTTCTTATTGCAGCATAAATTGATTGGCTCAAACGAGGCGGGCCAACGTCTACTCAGAATATCAGCAAAAAGAAACTGCACGTCCAGTTACTAATAGTATTAAAGTTATTAATTAGTAACACGTAGACCGTGTGTTTGTTTAATACCCAGAGTTTCATTATTTTATATGATGTTTTTATATAAAAAATATTTACGTCAGTTTACTTACTTAATTGAACCCGTGACTTGAAAATTATGATAATAACGAACAAATTATTTGATATCTGATTTTTATACTATGCGCCGGGAAACTACCGGGTACGAACGTTGAATAATTCTTAGCGTTCGTTATAACATTCTCTTTTGCATGGATTAGTTAAAAAATAATTAATAAACCTATTACATCAAAATGAATGTGGAAATGCAAACTTTAATAACATAATTTAATAAGATCTAGATCTAGAGTTTATAATATCTAGATTCAGATGTGCTAATCCTCATAATTTTTTGATGAATTATAAACAAAGTGACGACATCTTTTAGCATTCTAGGATTGCACCAGGAAACCGACGTATGAAGTGAGAAATAAATTAAACCAATAACGTCACAAATATTCCTAACACTGAGAAGTACTAAATGCGAAATATATACTAATTTATATAGCACATAATATTATGTAAAAGCACGAATTTAAACAAAACTATTTATTCAAAGAGTAAGCCAAAGTCAGATGTTGCGCGTGAAGAAAATCTTCTAGTAGTAGAAATAGACTATTTCAGTGTATGGCTAAGAGTTTTTTGCTTTTTTTAATAAGCTAACAGATCAGCCAGATATTGTAGTTACGTAAGCATTCACGCAAATAATGCGAAAAAAGCAAAATTGCAGGTTTGACTGCTCACTTGGCACTGGCCAAGAATAGGGAGTGTTAATTTCTAACGTCGTGACATAAATAGTGAATGTACTCCACGCACGTCGACCCAAAAATCCACAATTTACGAGTAGTAAGTTCTCTGTTCGCTATACCATGCAGCCTTCATATAATAAATAACATCTAGTAATGATACGATTACGACATATTGCACTAAATAATGTAATATATTCTTAATTATTTTAAAATATCATAATAACAAATAACTAACGAAAGGTCATACAATAATTGGTAAATTACATTATTCTTTAAAAAATGTGATTAAATAACTGATTATCACAAATACATTACACAACGATTAAAAAGAAATTATCAACTAATAAATACGTTTATGCACAGAGAGAAAATTATATGTTACGAGAACACAAGCCCTTACCATATGATATTTCGATGCTGGGTCAACGAGTTTTTATATTAAACCTCAATTGGATACAAGGCATGTACCGGCTTGTTAGTTTTATCTAACTTTCGCTTTTATTTGACTCTAAACATCACATTTGTGACGAAACGTTTGAAGTAATATAATTAGCATGTTACAATGAATACTCTTCACGCTACTTGATACTGCTTAATATAACGTATGTTGACACATGCTAAAATAGGCCGTAAAGCTATTACGTTAAAGGTAACCTTGATTACTATCATTATATATTCATAGAGGTTGTGTTAACAGGCCGATCAGATATACGGAATGTTTGAACAAACATTTGGGTTAACGTTGGTTTTTGTTATAGTAACATTCAAAATGTTGACCACCGAGGACACATGTTAACTAAAGATGCGGTTTTTGGTTGCTTGCCACATGCTAGGGTAGGCTTGACTGGCGGAGGACAACGCCCTCACAGGATGCCAATTTAAAATAGCAGCATATCGCTTCGGTGTTTCGTCTGCAGAGTGTAGGGATCCGGAAACCCTAAGTACTTGAAAAGACGCATTCCATCTTAGTGCTCAAGGGTGACAAAGCATCTGCATTATGATTCCTTACGGAAGAATGTGGGTGTCATGGTATGCAGGTATAAGCTTATTCGTGCGTGCGACAGTCTCCGGCTGCAATGTATCTCCTCTATCATGATTATTACATGTTACATGATACTAATTGATAATTGTAATACAACTAGTATCTGGACTTACAGTTTCCTTTTTCGCTGGTATTTTGAGTAGACGTTGCCCTGCCTCGTTTGAGCCCATCAATTTATGCTGCAGATAGAAACTAGTTGCAGAGTGGCTATATATTAATAGTTAACACACTATACACAATACAACATCGTACAATGCGTAACGGGTGAGTTAGAAAAACCGGAAGCCCATTTATCGGTGTTAAGAGACATTTAATCTTAGTCCTAAGCGACAGCTCCCGCCTCACTCTTTTACTAATGGTGACAGGCATTCCATCTCAGTCCTCAAGGTTAACAACGAATTTGCATTATGATTCCTTGTCAACGATGAATGTCGACGTCATGGTCCGCAGGAATCACTTGCCATCAGGTGAACTGTGCGCTCGTTTGTAACTCTCACTGTAATAAAAAAAAAGAAAAATCCACTTTTCATGGCTCTTCACCGGAAATAATGATGATATGCCGCTGCAAGATTATGGTTTTGAGGAAGGCAAACGAGCGCACGGTTCACCCGACGGTAAGATACGATTGCGGCCCACGTTGCTCCGTAAGGAATTAGGGTTACTCCGGTCCCGACACATCCCAGTTTCCGGTGGTAACAATGTCTCAATCTTGATCCGTGTAAGCATAGACAACAGGAAACGCTATCCTTAATGCAAGTTTGTCTCTCCTACTTACGTAAAAATAATTCACAATTGTTAAATAATAAAATTATAACCTATTTATTGAGTTAACATTAACAATTCGACATAATGTTACGGTCGGTTATGGGTAGGAAACCACAGAGTACACAATGTTACTCGTACCGGGTTATTACGTGTAAGATAATATGTATTAATTACTTATCGGTAACAGTCCAGTAGTTAGTAGGTCGTGCACACGATGTAGTGGTTGTTGATTTGAATCTTACTCGTGCCAAAACTTTAAGTTTGGAATCCCAAAAATAATATGAAATATAATAGAAATCAATTTAATGTGGATCTCGTGTGAATCTTATTCAGTCTCACAGACCTACTAAAAGGATCAGACTTATGAGATCAAATTATTGTAAAATAGTTTTGTACCACAATAAATTGTCAAAGCATGCCTCATTAATTTAATGTGGATCTTGTGTGAATCTTATTGAAAATTCTTCATAACTCTGATGATTCAATACCACTTCGCAACAATATCAACTTTAAGTGTCACAGACCTACTACAAGGATCAGACTTATGAGCGCAAATTATTGTAAAAACAGTTTCCAACCAAACGAGCACCCGGAACCCAACACCAGAACTACTAATCTCAAACACTATACTCACACTACCTGTAAGTAACCTAACCCATGCCTTACTTGGTCATTCATTTTTTTTTATATAAGCAAACCGCCGAGTGCAATAAATCTATTTTTATTAACGCGTTTTTATAAGCATAACCTATATGTATGTATTATATATAAAAATGGTACATACATATTGATATATATGTATGTATCAATTTTTGGGAATTTTAAAATAATTTAATCTATGCTCAACATTTTGTTAAAAGGCTAAATTCTAGCAGAGACATTTCTAAAAATCAGTTTAACCACTCCGAATAAGCTTAAAATGCTTGTGCTAGGAGACGGTTCACGCCAATAGTCCAATGGTGGATTCGAACCTACTACCTTAGGTTTCGCAGAACGTACACTAAACCATTGGGCTATTGACGCTTCGACATTAGTTTATTGCTGTTTAATCCTAAATTACCTGTAACCGTATTTTCCTTAAAATTTCCGTTCGTTTCCCCAAATTCTCATTCTCAATTCAAATTCTTATAATAAAAAACAACCATGAATATTTGTCTTATGTAGCACCCTACAGTATAAATGTTAGCGATCGATTGAGCCCCGCAGCTCAGTGGGTAGAATACATGGCTACTGTGTACTGGGTTCGATAGGAACTATATTTCTGTATCAGAAATTGTTGGTTTTCTGGGTGTGGCGTACGCATGTCCCGTATCCTGGACACTGCATTCGAGCAAATCTTCTTGTATGTATACGTATTTCATCGGATTAAGGAAAGAAACGTGTTGCGCCATATCACGAATTAACTTTCACGCAAAATATATCCCTGAATACATATAATATTTAAACAATTAATTATACTTGCCTTAAACTTTTATCCAATATCATGAATCACAATGACATCTGTGAAAGAAAAACATTTGTTAGTATTGTTAGACGACATATTAAACAACTTATTATACACTAAAGATCTGTCCGTTTGTCCGTACATATGTCAGAAACTACTGAAAAGATATGATTTCAGTTTTTACTTATATTTAAGTTAATTCTGTACAGTGGTTTTGATATATTATTTATATTACATGCATCTGTGCAAAATATGAATTTTTATAGTTATATTATTCCACTTTTTACGTGGAAAATGCTTTACAACACCATCTAAAATAAGTATTTTATAGTAAGTCATTTTATATAAAAATATGTAGTATATGCGATATAAAATCTACTTCCGTACCATGAACTTAAGCATTACCTTACCCGGTACATTGTTTTGGCAGTTGACTATATTTATCCACCTACAGCAAAGCCTTGTACAAAATTTTAGGCAGTACTATATTAAGTCAGTACTTAGTGTATTTTTTGTTAATGGTAAAAACAATAAGTTATGAATAAACAAATATAATTAACATATAACTAGTCTGGCCATAAATACTCTTAAATAGAAACTTTTGTTTTTTTCAACATTTTAATTATTTTGAATTTGGAACACGTATAAATTCAAATTTAAATACTTCCTTCGATTTTGCGTCATTTCACATATTTTTCGCGTACATTATCAAATTACAGTATTGAATGGGGTGTTAAAGAAAATAGGATTTCAGTGATCGCCTTGCACAAAGTGGTTATGGAGCCGTTGGTCATATTAGACACTTCAAAAGCTTGGTATCAGCCATATGTTCGTATATCGTACTATCAACAGATACAACAACACTTCCTCTGTCGAAGACCAGAAAATATCGGAGCGGCCGCATGCTGTTAGAACTACAAAGGCTGTTAATGCCAGAATTCGTCGAAATCCCATTAAGAAGCAAAAAATCAAACCCGTATTATAAAACAAGACCTGAAGCTCGGTGCTTATCGTCGATATTCAGGACATGCCCTAAATCAATCTTTACAATTAAAGAGAGTGGATCGATCAAAACGCCTTCTGTCGCAATACGCATGTGAAAGGCACAGGAATATTTTCTTTATCGATGAAAAAAATTTCACGATTGAAAAACACTACAATAAGCAAAATAATAAAATGTACGCTCACAGTTCTAAAGAAGCTGCTCAAGTAGTCGGAAAGTTACAATGTGGTCATCATCCTGGGTCAGTGATGGTTTTGTGGGGCGTGTCTTATCAAGGAGTCACAAAACTACATTTTTGTGAATGAAAATTTCAGCCAAAGTGTATCAAGATACAGTCTTGGATCATGTTGTGAAACCTCTCAGCAATACACTTTTTAAAAATATACCGTGATTTTCCACCAGGACTCTGCACCTGGTCACAAGGCACGAACTACCCAAGCCTGGCTTGAAACCAACGATCCGGACTTTATAAGAGCGGAAGACTGGCCCTCATCTAGCCCAGACCTCAACACTTTAGACTTCAAATTATGGTTAGTTTTAGAGGGCATGGCCTGCTCTAAACAACACGTTGTCATTGAGCCTCTTAAAAAATCTTTGGAGCAAGCAGTGCGTAAATCCATAGATTCGTGGCCAAACAGATTAAAGGCCTGTATAAAAGTCAAAGGTTTTTTTTCGAATAGAATATTTTTTTTATTTTTTTCTGAGACTAATAAATATGTAAGTATAAATTTTAATAATATTACATTACTTCGTTAAAAAATAAAATTTCATTTGTAACAGAACATATGGCCGGACTATGTATAATAAATAATATACATAATTTATTTTCGGACTGTAAGAAATGTATTATTCTAATTTATCCTAATTGATACCATAATAAAATGTAAAAAGCTAAGAATAAAACAAAACAACGGTTTCTATAAAAATTCAACAATGAAACAACCAAATCTTTTCAAGTGTCCAGGAAATGTCATAATGTCACCCATAATGTCAAGTAATATAAATATACTAATTGTAAAATTATCGGTCGTTCAAATCATCTTGAGCTCATACAAAAATCCCATAGAAAAAAGTTTTTTCAGTTTATCCCGAAGTAGTCAATTTTCCGGACAACTTTTCCAATTTTTGCTCCCTAATTCGGACTATATGATCAATATTAAAAAAAATGAAAAAGGCTTAGGTGAGTTGTTGTTTGACGACTTTTTGGTTTTTTTTTGTCACTTGTTTTGTTTTGTTTCGCTTTCTTCGAAAACAAAATACATAATGTAACAGGACATAGCAAGCAAGTGGGTTAGTGTCAGATAATGCATGTATACTTTAGAAGTAGTGAAATCAGAACGAACTGCTCGCTTTACATGTCTTTTTTCTGAAAGCCGACGCTTCGCCGGTTCACAACGTTCTTGAACTTGGCCCAATGCTGTAGCTACTACCTGTCAAGTGATATAACTAGGATAGAAAACAATAAGTAAAATTTCAAATTACCTCCGTTCCGGTTAAAATACACTAACCTTAACGTAGCGTAATGACACTGTTCTTTGGTATAAGTGTAGAAAACGCAATAATAGGATTGCTGCATCAGGCTTATTACCGTTTGGATGCAAGATGGGGGGAGTCATATAAAATGCATAATCCCAATTACTTCTTCAGTCGTAGGGCCATTTCTAATGGATATATGAAGACAGGTTCTCCAGCTGCCGTGTAAGTTTGCGAACTTTAGTTATTTTCCTACAACATTTGAAAAATGCTTAGAATGTTCCTAGACTCGGACTAATCTACTGTAGATTTTTCTTCTATTAGTTTGGTGAACGTAGTCAAACTTCTGCGTACGGGCCAATTCTAAACATATCACGTTAGATGACCATCTGATTTGTTGATATTGAAAACATAATGGAAGCTTTCTTTCTACACACAGGTGAAAATCTGATATAATACGTGTTTACGTCTAGTTCAGATCATTACTGTCACCGTAACGAAAGTATTGCACGACGTGACAAGCAAAATACGTGAAAACGTTACGTTACTTTAAGGAAGAATATACCTTGTCTCTGATACAAAGAGTTTCAATTCAATCTTCGATCAATTGACATGGAGTTGTTGATGGTAATGCGCTAATGGGATAAAGAAACTTGCCAGTCACGTCTTTGTTGTAAGAGATTGACTAAAATATGATATAATAAGATATAATTTATAAGTAAATATAATATATGTAAAAGTAAATAGATAGTACTTGCTATCTATCGTCTAACTTGACTGGGATGCAAGAGTTTCACTTACGGTAAAATAACATTGTCTTTTTTTTGATTTGGTCGATTGGTAGAGAATGCCACTGGGCATTAAGTCCGCTATTGTACCTTATTATAAACTAATTAATTAACATAAACCTCATTTAAGACAGAAATAAATAAATAAATATAAATTATAATACAGAGAGAAACCTCTGGAAACTAAATACTTGTCACCTGTAATGAGGTTACTGTCAATCACCATACTTTTTGCTGCAGTAGAACTACTGTGCAGCTTGTTTCTAGCTACATCAAGAATGGGTTAGCTCAACGTAAAAGGACATTTACAACATACCAGCATAAAGCTGCTGTTTTGAGTATAGGGTCCGGAAACCCAATTATAAGTTATTAAATTCGTTCTTTACAGACCTCTGGGGTGACAACACAAGAATCTTCGTTGGGGATGGGTACGCCTAGGACCGCGGTTATCACTTACCATCAGATGAACTGTGTTCATTACCACTTACGTATAAAAAAATTTTGCTTTAATATTTCAATCCTATTCGCTCCTTCTTAGTTTGATGTCACACATATACGTGACGCATGGTTGACATAGTTTTTATTATTTATTGTATAGCCAAGAGATACATTTTTTAAAATATTCTAAATATAAATTCGTAACGTCTATTTCAATTGGTGTCACATAATCCCGACCAAAAATCATTTGCTGTGGTGGAAGTTTTCCTGAGACACTAATGAAATATGATAATAAACTACTCGAAACAAAATAGGGCCCACCATGT
Organism: Teinopalpus imperialis; assembly: GCA_029286865.1. Lineage (NCBI taxonomy): Eukaryota > Metazoa > Arthropoda > Insecta > Lepidoptera > Papilionidae > Teinopalpus > Teinopalpus imperialis. The sequence continues at coordinate 11,204,776 of JAGSMU010000026.1, forward strand.
TTTATAAATGAATTTTACAGATTCTTTTTCTTTTTTCAGTTTTTATGTTTAGGAATGAATAAATTAAGGTTTTTAAAAGTTTTTGAACATTAACAAAAGTAAGTTTTGCCAATTTTATGGAATTTGGTCAAAATTTACAGTTTTTAGGGAAGTTTACAGAAATTATTGATTTAAGTAAAGTTTGATTTTGATTTTTATTATTGACTAAATCAATGTTTGAATAGCGAGTAGATCCTCATCTGTTCCTTATGCACTCTCTGAATCTATCTGGGACACTTTCAATCAAGTGGGTGATGTTTTCCTCGGGTATTCGCTCCCAACACAATTTTAGGGAGTTTATGAGCTCTTGTCGATTAGTCACATTACTGAAGTTCGATATGAGGCTTCTTTTCAATTGGTCCCATAAATGTTCAATGGGGTTAAGATCGGGACTCATGGCCGGCCACGGTAAAACCGTAATATTGGCTCCAGAGAGAGCTCTCTGGGTTGTTTGCGCTGTATGTGGGCGAGCATTGTCTTACATAAAGACGAAGTTTTCATCCACTCTTTTTGAAAATGGAATGACATAGGTCCGAATTATTCGATCAACATACCGAGAGGCAGTTATGGAGCCTTCTTCCAGAATTACCAGCTCAGTTTTACCGAGCAAGCTTATTCCAGCCCACACCGTAACATTTGGACCTCCAAAACGATCCGTTTCATGTCTGCAAGGTCCTGAAGAACGTTCTCCTTCTCTTCTCCACACGCGCACTCGACACTCATCACTGAAAAACTTCACTTTACTTTCGTCCGTAAAGATTACATTTCTCCAGTTGTCCATTGTCTACTCCGCATGCTCGCGAGTAAACCTCAGACGAATAACACGAGATCTGGAATGTTGTTCATGGAGCCGATTTTGAATGGTTTGATCACTAATTCGTGTGCCAGTCGATTGCCGCAGTCGATTTTGTAAGACGAGGGCGGGAGTCGTACGCTCTCGACGTACAGTCAATCTGATATACCGGTCTTCCTGGATGGTTGTAGCTCGCGCTCCTGATCCAGATCTCCTCGCGACACTACCTGTCTCTAGAAAGCGTTCCCACGCGTTTCGAATAGCTCGTCGCGACACACCAAGATGTCTTGCCACTGATCTCTGAGATTCTCCCTCCTGAATTATAAACACTGCTCTTGTGCACTGCACTGTGGAAACAGTCCACATCCATATGACGCCGAGAACTAGGCATAATGATTGCGAGTAACACTGAAATCAAGTCAAAATTAAAAAGTAGACGTGCGACTGTTACATTCAGAATGTGACTGAGGGTACAAGTGACTGAGAATTTGAGTAATAAACGTTTTTTGGAGTACTTCACTTTTTTAGTCTACTCACCATTGAATTCCTGATTTGAAACATTGATAACGTTAGATAAACATGTCGAAATGTTTAACTTCACTATTTACTACCCAACAATTTTTTTAGACGAAATTCGAGATTAACTTCGTGTGGGCCCTATTTTGTTTTGAGTAATTTATAATTGAAATGTAATATATATCAACGTAGCAAATGAAATGTACATTTTCACAAATTAAATCAAACATAATAGAACTTTGAAAAATGGATTTTAAATACAAGCTTATTATAAGGATGCAATTATTTCTAGGTTTACGAACGTGTTTACAAGTTTAAGAACGTGGAGCAAAATAATCTATTTTTATCGATATAAAAACTTAAGAATATTCTTGTATGTTCTCAATTCGATTAAGGAAAAACCTATACCTCAAGCAATATCCTAATTTAGATGTGGTTCAAGGCGAAGACAAAATACCCGTTCACTAATTCGAAATACTTGTAAAAAGTATACGACTATGAAGACAGTAGTACTGTATAACGTAATTTCGCTATCAAATCTAAGTAAGTACAACAACAGTAACAGAAGTAAATATGCTAAATGTATTGTTAAATTGCTTATAAGAATTCTAACAAAATATTTACGTCTCATGTATTATTATTTTTTTATTTATTTAACTTTTATGTACACAAAGCATTTATATAAAGGAAGTAATATACAAATGCGCAGCTTATTTAATTCTTCTCTTCCAGCAGGCCTGGCGTTAGCCATATTATCGAGAAAAAAAAACATAGTCTACGACAAAAAAAAAAAAAAATAGAGAAAAAAATTAAAAATAAATACAGGACTATATTTATTTACAAACATGCGTAAATTATTATTATTTACACGAATGAGCTTATGTTACTTTACTAGACCAAGCATTAGAACTTTTTCATATCATATCATCATTGACAGAATTGAAGTCTTAAATTTTTTGTTCCACTGAAACATGTTGTAACTTAGTAGCCATGAACCGCATGACCTATAAATTCTTAATAAAACCTATGTTTTATTTAAAGCATTATTCGAAGTGAATATGTCAAATTCCTAAGGGGATCTACACTTTGATTTGTATATCATATATTGCATTGCGCTGTTAGTCCGTTCTTTTCTGCTGCCCTTTTTTAAAACGTTAGTTGTATAACTTGAGTTTTTGAATATAAATGTTTACCTATTTCTCACCATGTATGTACATACATTATTTAAGTATATAGTAATATTATTATCGAAGACTAAATATTACAAAATCCTCATCCGTTGTACATCACATTGATACGTTTGCCTAGGAAACCCTAGGTTTTATTTACAGCATTTTTCAAAGAGAGTATGTCAAATTCCTAAGATCTACACTTTGATTTGTAAGTATATAGCAAAAAAGCCAACAACTCGGTACTCGGGACGGACGATATTATTTTAGCGATATAAATTTAAACCTTGTTTTGTAAGTATAAAATAGTGTGGCGAAAACGGGAGAGGAAGAAAGAGCAGAGGAGAGACAAAACCAGCTCAGTGACGTATACAGCGTAGTTTTCTCCTCAATCGGTGAAGCAGTTTTTAAAAAAATAAGTCCTCTCCATTTCCCTCTCTTACCGAGTACCTATTTTTGGTCTATTTTACATTAGGAACGTTTTAAGAAAACATTGAATACAGAAAACATTGCACCTAAATTCGCCCTTGAAACTCTTCACTCCAAAACGTGCTTTGCAAATTTTACAATGGCGTCATATTGTATGTGACAACATGTAACAAAAATACGCAATGAATAACAAGTGTTAACGCTTCGTAATTAAACATAATATTTGAATAATATACACTTTAAGTGGGCCAAGAGCGCAAATGTAGCGGGTCTCAGTTTAGCAACGCAAACGCATCAATGTGATGTACAATGGATGAGGATTTTGTAATATTTAGTTTTTGTATTTCAATAATGTATGTACATACATAGTGAGAAATAGGTAAAAAATTATATTCAAAAACTCAAGCTATACAACTAACGTTTTAAAAAAGGGCGGCAGAAAAGAACAGACTAATAGCGCACTGCAATATATGATATTTGTTTAACTGCTGCTTAAGTTTACATTAAGTTAATGAGATAAGTCATTACGGACTCAACATAACTTTATTTTTTCACAAACAGTGAATTTAAAATGATTTACTCGTATATATATCATCGTAGAGTTGATATTTTAATAAGTGACATCAACAAATTAATGTTAATTAAAGGATGGCATAATAAGAAAATTATAATAAAAATATGTTCAGTGTTGAGTACACATTTAGAATATAAATTCAAGCGTCAAAAGCCTAATGAGTTAGAATACGGTCTGCGAAACTTAAGGTCGTAGGTTCGAATCCACCATTCGACTGTTGTAATAACCATCGTTAATCGGAATATTAGTAATGTTAATGGCATTGCTAATATTCTTTACTCGAAAAAGAAAAAAAAACTGGCTGTAAACATGTTAGATCGACCGGGAAAATAGCGAACGTTCACAGAATACATACACTAAACACTGGTGTGTTTCGTATGACGTTTAAAAGAAACCATTTCCCCTATTATGGGCTACATTTTCGGGCGATATTTCATTGTCCCCTGTCTTTATCGCTTTGCTTTATTATTCTTCGATTAGGCGAATGAATTAATATTGATACAGAACCACTGTATTATATATCTGTGGTCATAGATCAGACAATGATAAGTACATTTTTGCTCAGTATGACTTATTAATATAGGTATAATCGCCAAAAATGCTCTTTCATTTGGTCATATCAGGATAACTACATGCAAAATATTACTGGTGTATTGAATACTAATCAGATACTTTTATACTTTAACTTTTGGCGATTATACCTATATTAATAAGTCATACTGAGCAAAAATGTACTTATCATTGTCTGATCTATGACCACAGAAACGTATTTATTACTTGTAGTGTTAATTAAATTAATAATCTTTAACGATTTCAGAATAACTAAATCTGAAATATTGTTAAACCGACATCAAAGCACCACGTATGACGATAGCATTCAATTTCGCGTGAAGATTGACGCTTTTAGCGACAGCGTGAAGTTTCAGTGCAATCCGTCTATATGGCTGGGTATTTACTTTTAACGAGACATTCCATCTTAGATCTAAGGAGTGATAACACATTGACTTCCTGTTAAACATGTGTGAGCATTAAGGGCCGAAGTTATCACATGCCGTAAGGTGAACTGTGTGCACGTTGTCACCCTTACTTCCGGTAAAAATAAATAAAAGGAAAGCCGTTCGCCAATAGAAAGTGAATTTATATAAAATAACAACTCTGCAATATTTATTTCGCCACGGTGGGTAAACGTTGCATTTCAGTGAACAGGCAAATTGTTGTTATTCAATAAACATTTTCTGTTGCGTATATCTTTACACGTCTTATCCTTCCGTTATAAATCAGTTGTCGGCTTACTTCCGTATTCATCAATTGGCATAACATTGTTACGGATGTACAGACACAAAATTTTGTTTTTTTTTTTTTAATTAAACTAAGGACATACACATTAAATTGTTTAAAATTCTGACTACTGCAAACACCTACATTGATCCTTATCATATTTTCAAGATGAACCGACGTTGTCATCCTTGAGGACTGAGATGGAATGTCTCGCTAACAAGTGGGTCTTCGGATTCGTACTCACACGAAACACACAATTATTCTGCTATTTCATGTTTGGCATTCAGTCTGGTGTGTTTACGATCGTCGTTCACGAATACGTTACACATTACTTCGTATATCCCTTTTTATTTATTTTGGGTGATTTGTATGTTTGATTTAATTGTATTTATAGTTTCGCACGCATTGCAATAAGCTCAATGTATGTAACTGAGTATATAAGTAAAAATAATTACACAACCATTAATTAATTTTAGTTGAAAAAATTTCGGGCAATAAATGTCACTGACAGTAGGAATGTGCACGCAATGCAACCCGTTATCGATACTTAGCTACCTGCGCACTCGGGGCCGATGCGTCATCGTGACCTTCATTAACACTGACTCTTGATTGGTCGTTACGAGTAAGGGTTGTTGTTTTTTATAAATATAAGATTTTTTCTTATGACGCTCATTACATTACTAAAGTTACGCTTTCGTTAGAACTTAGAAATATCGCTAGAAAATATAAAAACAGTTTCTCTATTACGTCGAAACAAACATTTTATCGTACAAATCAAAAACTTTTATTTTCAGATAGCGTAAAATCATTCCTATTAATACTTAATATAATTTAGCACATCGATCGTACCTATCCCGTTATCGATATGCACCTCTACAATTCTTACGCACATCACTACAACTCTCCATAAGACCTGTAAGTGCGAGCGAGACAGACAGATAAATATGATTTATGCCCCGAAGCTTCAATTCATAATGCGTGGACTATAGCAGATGATATTGACCGCGGTAAATTGAGGAATTCGCACTCCTATTATCTATCTGATGTAAGGCTTATACGATAAAAGGTTCACAAACATGCAGATCGAAAACAAACAATTCGTAGCGTATAAATATGTGTTCGGAAATCGACTTATGGAATCGCGACTCAGCTGCCTAGCATTTTGCACACTAGACATCCTGATTTTTATTTACGGTGCCAAAAGACTCCCCCTTAATAAATTATCAGAAAACGGAAGTGGTATATTTGAACACAGCAATACAGAAAAATTAAATATTATATTATTTTCATTCATGATAAAAGCGTGAGGAAATAGATGACACAATTACCTTGACCATTTATAAACTCGTGGGAGTTAACTTGCGAGATTAAGTCGGTTACTATCGTCATTCCCACAGATATTAGAAGCTGTATCATGAATTCAATGTTACTTATTACAAATAGATGTTAATACTACAATAATAACGATCATTAGACATGCTATTTTGTTTCAAATAAATGACAATTGAAAAATGATTAATCTATTGTAATTGAACAGTAAATATTTTAATTAAATTCACTAGTCTGTTGTACATTTTCTTATGAAAATGATTTAATTTTATATTTACAATAATTGTAGTTGTAGCTATATATTAAGATTTCGTAGTATCATAGTAGATTAATCATTTTAACCGTTTAAAGTGAAAATATCCAAGTGTCAATTAGAAATCAATTATACATACTTGTGTATTTGATACTAATGCGCATTTTTGTTTCAAATTTAAATATAATATACGATATAGAACCCGTAAAGTTTTAGTTCTACTGATAATTAGTACATTTTTAAGACATATTTGTCAGTTATAGAGCTGCGCTGCGGTTTATTTTTAGCTGTAGAATGAATGAATAGGTCGGCTCGACCGGGGTAGGACCACGCCCTCCCAGACTACCAGCGTAAAATACGAGTATAATACTGCTGTGTTTCGTCTGGTAAGTGTAGGGAAGCTTGGTGAGGAATAATTAAGCAGAAGAGATGCAGAATGATCAACGGTTGTTTTATCAGACGAAACATAGGAGTACTAAGGTTTAGTGCTCCAATCGAACCGACTTATACGTGCTACGGTGGTGAATCAATATTTCAGAACTATATTTATCAACGATTTGCCATTCAAAATCACAATAAGCAGCAATTACATATTACTAGTAACATTAAATCCCCATATTAAGTTTTGAAATCCAAGGTTGGAAATCAAATGCCTACTAAAAAAATTCACGCCACGATAACTGGGCGGACCGACACAATTCGCAACAAAAAACGGTCTAATCAATGCTTTATTACCTCTGTATCCGGCATTCAGCGAGCGTAAAACAGAACGGATAGGTTAATTCGATGAGACAAAAAGCGACACTGTTACACCGACCTCGTGGGAGAGTTGCATAAACGTTGCGAGATAGCGTGTCGATCGGAGTCGAGGATGATTCGTTGTGCTGATTGGATAAATGAGGTGTGAGCTGAGGACATCATTGTGTTTTGGTACTATAACGTCCAAATTTATGTGAACAGCTTTAAAATACATCTAATAAAACAATAATTCGTATCAATCAAATCAACTTTTTGATTATTTATTTGCCGAAATATAGTAGAAATGGTGTTACAATGGAACATTAAACGCACAAACATATTCTGCCACGTACGGTGTACAAATATTATAGTGAATTTATATTTAATACAAATTAATTATTGTATTAACATAATCTAGTTTAACCACAATATTACTCGTCAATTACTTACTTTATTACATTCAGATTTTCTAGCTTATCTTCTAGTAAATGTTTAACATTATAATAATATTTATTGAATAGCAAATTATCGATTAATAATCGATTTCTAAACAATTTTAAAGGTAATTGTTTAATATTCCGAGATAAATTATAATATATTATAATACACTTACAATAAACCTTTTTCTCAAATAGTTCTAATTTTATCTGGGTGTAAGCAATAATTTAATAGATATTTTAAAACTTTGCGTAAGTAACACAAATGTGAAAAGTGGTGGTCATATAATTAAAGACACCTTCTAGTTAGGTACATAAAACTCCATTTATAGTATTATCAATAGTGAAAATAATTATTTATTCTACTTTATTAATATTACACTAACGCCATATTATTAAAATGAAGACAATAAATACTTGTACTTAGATAGAGCCGGTTACCATATCCGTTCTTTAAATAAATCAAAATTTGAATGCAGTCGCCCACACAATTAAAATCAGTTTAATGTTTCATGTTCTTTATTTAGAATTAAAAAAACGCCCTTTTATCTTTTTTCCATTTTCCTTGCATTTTCAAGAAACGCGCCTAACGCATAAACTCATCGTTATCCCAATACTAAACATCATTTTTATCATTTTCAACAAGCTACTATTGGTAAAAACTAAGTTCCGATTGCGATGGTCTACAAGGAAGATGATTCTGAATTATTATGACAAAGGTTGGTCATATGGGACAATTGCGAATCAAGAATGGAAGATATGGTAATGAAAGCTATCCAGCATTTCAAGAAGTCGTTTCAGAAAACGTACCGAGGGAACCGAGACAAGAACAACCACGTGAAGACTTAAGAATGTTATAGTTAGCCAAAAAAGATCCGAATAAATATCTAAAACAAGCCTACTGGCGTTATGAGATGGCGTTGACGGCTTCTTAATAAAAATTCCGAGATAATGCAGCACAGTAATAACTACACCATTACCGTAACCTAACGGTTAAACTTAACCTTTTCGTATTTCGTTGTGCGCGGAATGAACACAGTCTCAGTTTTAATAATAACGGAAAGATACGTTCTCACACACGTTAATTAATTTTTGAATTAGAAAGCATTCCCAATTAATTTTTGTAGATGTAAATTACAAAGATATAAGTTTCATTCGAGTCAATCCTTTTTGAATTGTAAAACTGTTATTAGTAATTCGTGGTTTTTAATGGAAGAGGCAAAAAAACTGGATTAACAGGCGAGCAACAATATTTATGATCTAGTTATCATAAATACTAAATAAATAGTAACAAGTAAATACCGCAGCTTAACATAGTTTTATTTAATATACTTAAGCTCTGTCAATCACTAACAAGAATACCACTTATAAAACCTTTAATAACATAACTGTTTAGGGCAAGGTAGGTCACAGGTCAGCGTCCGTCATTAGTAAACAATGTTTAAGCTGAGATGGAGTGATTAACACGAATATTACGATTGTTCAGAACTCGCGTTCAGATTCAATTGCCCCGGGTAAGGAACATGCCCTCAAAGAATATCAGCTTGAAAAAAAACATCATAACGTTACTGTGTTTAGATTGTATGTTATTATTGGTGACGAGACATGCCATCTCAACCAACAATAAGACAACGCATGAAAATGCATTAAGATCCGTAATCGTGGATGAATCTGGGAGTCATGTACCGCAGTAATCACTAACCAACCGTTGAACTGTGTTGCTCGTTTACCAACCTCAATAAAAAAAAGTAATTAAACAAGCAATGTGCGTTATCATTGTGAGTGTGGCCGTGCGCACATTACCAACTGCCTCAAAGTTCACCATACGAATACCGCTATACCTGAGGAAGCTCAATGACAGTGCTTATGACAGCCCAGCAAACTGTACAACCGTATAGTAGTCAATTTACTATATGGAGTGAGACCGGACCGTTCCTACGTAATATGAGTAACGGTTTACCACGATTCGTTCAGAGGCGAGGTGGCTTGCGTAAGATTATAGGTGTGATATGATTCGTCCGGAGCGTTATTCGTGTTGCGTGATTGTGCGACTCAGTGATTAGGAGTATACGAATACTGTCGCAGTTGGTTGATTCAAATCTCACTCGGGGCACGTATTGGTGTTCTATTGGAAGATTACGACTATGGCGATTTCCTCTGGTTGGCCGAACTACGTCATCTGGTCAATATATATAAGGTAGTGCCATTAGCATTTTTGCAAACATAGAGACACTCACTTGTTACCCTTCCCTCCCTTATTCCGATATAATACATGTGCAATAAGACCGAAGGAAAATTCAGTTGCAGTGTAAGGGACACGGTATATACCTAATCCGGCCATAAGTTCGGTTACAAATGAAAATGCATTTTTTAATGAAGTTATGTAATATTATTAAAATTTATAACTACATATTTATTAGTTTCAGCAAATAATAAAAAAATATTCCATTCAAAAGGTTTTATACACTTTTGCTACTTTTGCTTTTATACAGGCCTTTAATCTGTTTGGCCACGAATCTGGATTTACCCACAGTTTCCAAGGGAAATTTCGCCACTGCATGCTTCAAAGATTTTTTTAAATGTTGCCGAGTCTTGTGCTTGTGCCGTGCTTAGAGCAGGCCATGTCCTCTATAACTGACCATAATTTGAAGTCTAATGGGTTGAGGTATGGGCTAGATGAAGGCCAATCTTCAGCTGTTATAAAGTTCGGAACGTTGGTTTCAAGTCAGGCTCGGGTAGTTCGTGTCGTGTGACCAGGTGCAGAGTCCTGCTGGAAAGTCCACGGTATATTTTTAAAAAGTGTATTGCTGAGAGGCTTCACAACATGATCCAAGACTGTATCTTGATACACTTTGGCTGAAGTTTTCACTCCTCTTTCATTAAAATGTAGTTTTGTGACCCCTTGACACGCCCCACCAAACCATCACTGACGCAGGATGATGACCACGTTGTACCTTTCCAACCAATTGAGCAGCTTCATTAGAACTGTTAGCGTTCACTTTATCATTTTGCTTATTGTAGTGTTCTTCAATCGTGAAAATTCTTTCATCGGTAAAAAGGATATTTCTGTGCCTTTCACCTGCGAATCGCTACAGAAGGCGTTTTGATCGATTCACTCTCTTTAATTGTAAAGATTGATTAAGGGAATGTCCTGTATATCGACGATAAGCACCGAGCTTCAGGTCTTGTTTTATAATACGCTACAGAGTCTTCATTTCTCGAGATAAGACTTTTTGCTTCCTAATGGGGTTTCGACGAATTCTGGCTTTAACAGCATTAACAGCCTTTGTATTTCTAACAGCATACGGCCGCCCCGATCCTTTCTGGTCTTCGACAGAGGAATTGTTGTTGTATCTGTTGATAGTACGATATACGAACATACGGCTGATACCAAGCTTTTGAAGTGTCTGGAATATGACCGATGGCGCCATACCCATTTTGTGCAAGGCGATCACTGCAATTCACTTTTCTTTAACACCCCATTCAATATTGTAATTTGATAATGAACACAAAAAAATATGTGAAATGGCGCAAAATCGAAAGAAGTTTTTAAAATAATATACGTGTTCCAAATTCAAAATGATTAAAAAAAGAAAAGTTTTTATGTAACAGTATTTATGGCCAGACTAGTTATATATAATACACCCAAAACCGAAAACCAACGATTTGTAATGTACAAATATTATTCCTCTGTTGCGAGTCGGAACACAGGTATCTACTAGACGCAGCGGTCGTCTAGGTACATATTAATATGTCATGACAATGACAATATTAATAAGTACATTGTAATTGTTTTAACCTTGAGCGAACCACGTCGCTACCTCTATATTAGGTGCACAAGGAAACCAGCCCGGGAAAGAAGCTTTCGTAGAATACCAGGGTAAAGTAGTAAGTTAACGCTATTTGTTGTGCTTTGTCTAGTAAGTAAAAGAAAGCGGAGAACTTATTACTGATGGTATTATATCTTGTTTTTGCATTACTAGGTGAAATCTAGGAATCATAGGCTGCAAAAATAATTAAGTTAAACTGCGTGCAACTTTCTCATGCCCTAATTTTATCAAAAAAACATTTCGTTTGAATTTAAAGCTACAATTATTTAATATTTATTTGCACATAAAAGAAACTTGTACTAAAAGTCGGGCTTTATACGAAAAAGCATTTCTTTTTTCGTGCTGATGGCCGCTGTTAGCCCGTGGGCTTTTACAGTTTCACCGAGTTGAGAGGTCACTGAGCACTTATGGCGCTCAGTCGGGACCTCTATTAGTGGGTAACCAGCACAAGGGTTTCCGAGATGGAGCCCCGGCTTAGGCCGTTACCCAAAAAGCATTCTCTTCTGGTCAATGTTTGGGTTTATCAGAGAAAATATGAGTGTTGATAGTGTTTATAAATATATAAAATAAATATTTTTATCATCGTTAGGGTGATAAAAAAGCTCACAGTTCACCTGAATTTAAGTGATGACTGCAATTCATCACTTCATAAACACCGCAAATCTATCGTAACAGCTTCAAGATGCACGATGGGTTGTAACTCCTGAGGACTTGAAAGGAATGCATCTCTAATAATAACTTGGTCTGGGAATCCCAACTTTCGGTCTGCGAAACTTAAGATCGTAGGTTCGAATAAGTTGGAGTGGTTAACAGTAATGTTGGTAATAGCATTGCTTGCTTTCTTTAAAAAACTAGCAGTTCTTTATACATCTGTGTCATCATAGATGACGTACCTTTTGCCTTATAACTTAAGATAACCATTGCATGAGAATACTGTATAGTTACTTACACTATAATACTTAATCCACGGACATCAGTTTTTTAAATATTTATTATGTAATGATACATAAATGTCCTTAATCTAGGTGCCTTATGGCTCTCGATGTGGACGTGGGTTCAAATCCAAGCAAGATATGAACCAATATGAATTTCTTATTTTCGGGTTATGAGTCGATTTCTTGTTCGAAATAAAATCGCACGTTAACATTCTTAATTAATTTACAGCGATAGCTGACACGTTTCAGATGTATTAATTTTTAGACGAAATGTCTATGCTATAATGTCACTTGCTTCCTCTGCCAATCCTATTTGATTGATACACGTCAGAGGTTATTTGTTAGTGACATATTATGAGAACGTACTACATTTTCAGTCGAGATGTTTTCGATTGTCAAGTATATGTCTGTCGTATTATCAAAGATCTAAATTTGAATGTCTAGATTTGTCAGTATAGTACATCGCGTTCAGCGTTACTCGGGTACATTCGAAAGTCGAAAGGGGGACGCGCGACGCGCCTCATCAGCTGGCAAGTCAGCATAGGTGAGAGCAGAGTAACCTTGATACGATGAAAGCGTCCGGAAAGATCGGCGCATTGCCGATTATATGCAATAAGCACAGACGCGAACGTTAGGCTGGAGACACACCGTGTTGCTTTCATTTGCTTATAAACATTATCCGGATATGTAATATTTGATAAAAAAAATACTATATACATCTATATATAAATTCATCATTTTTATAGTGGTAGAGGTACGCTGCGGTTAATTTCTAGCCGCAGAATGACTGGGTCAGCTCGTCCGGGGAGAACCACGCTCTGACAGAATACCAGCATGAAACAGCAGTAGAACGCTGCTGTGTTTTTTCTGTTGAGTGAAGGGATCCAGAGACCTTTATATACTGGCAACGAGGTATTCTCTCATCTCATCTCAGTCCTCAAGGGTGACAACGCATCTGCATTATGATTTCTTGTCAAGGATGAATCTAGATGTCATGGGCCGCAGGAATCACTTATCATCAGGTGAACTGTGGTTCGTTTGTTACTCTCAATTTAATGGAAAAATCATTTATCAATTTGAAACTGCCAAATGGAGTGAAATTTATTATTTTTGTTTTATTAAATTGTATCGCTACCGGTGAAAAATTATAAACATATTAACGCCATTAAGAAGTGATGAATTGAAATATTTGATTGATGATTTTTGAGATAAACTAGACTTGCAATTATATTATTTATATGGACTTTTGAAAGGATGAGTTTTGGATAGGGACTAAACGCACAAAACCTGAAACGAGCAGGAACCTGCAACGCAAGTCATGGCTAGAAAGCGCGTACTGTTGTCTATGTGAGGGTGAGACAAATTTATTGGTGTCCAGTAAATCGACATAAAATTATATTAAGTACAAAAATTACATACCATTCCTCATAATAATTAAAATACTTAAATATTTTAAATCTTTGGTAAATTTGATTTTACGTAAGTAGTTTTTAACATTTTATCTCTTTATCCAGGAGAAAATATTGACTAAAACGCTGTCAACTGGGAAAAAAACCCATGATTGACATTACAATCAGTTAATACGTAATGAAATATACTTATAAATATAGAAATAGTATAGAATACATGAATACAAGAAAAGTAAAAAAATAAATAGATCTCTTTTTAATAAAACATGATATTTTATAACACATATCTGAGGAAGAAATGGCTCAACTCCTCATAATTAATACCAAATATACCATAATTTATACATACCAAAATCGATCTTAACAACTTGAATGAATAAAATGTAAATCATAACTCCCGCCAGTGCAACTTTCGTTTCAAAGTCCAGTGTGTAATCGTCCCAAATCTCATTCTATTCAGACTTCGCAATCTCGTCTTCGTCGCTGGCTGCATACAAATTCTTGCGGGTCTTAAGCACTAAGCCAAGGTAAGCCTTGCAATGTCAAGATCCGATTTTCCGGATTCCAAATACATGACTTTAAAGAGAAATCAAGGTACGCAACCTCGTTGCGTGCTGAGATACCGTGATGGTGTTGTCTTTCGTACTGTTAAGACGAAACTTCTGATTAAAAAAAATTTCGACTATATAAATAACGCTCGTTATTAAATTATTAATTATTTAATATTTTACTGCAAAGAAGCAGAATCATCATGCCTAAATACAAGATACACACATAGGTACATAAAACACATAGATAATGAAAAAAAAGTTAAGCCCGGATTTTCTAGGACTTTCTAATAAATAAAATCGATTTCTCACTAACTTAGTAAGAAAACAAAATCAGCCATATTTAAACATCAAATAAACTCCTCACTCACTGTTGGAGATAATATATATTAAACAGTGTAGCTTTACGACTGTGAAATGTAGTCTGTAACAAAACAACATAAAAGCAATTTTCATGGCTGTATGGTGTATTATTTTGCTTTATTCTGAGTTCAATTCCCACGCAAATAATAAAGCTCGTTTTCGAGTATGAGTGCGAATTATACGTCCCCTGTCCCTGACACTGCATCTTTCACACTTTCTCTTTTCCCTTTCTCAACCCTATTGATGTAATGACGGACAGTGAATAACTCTATTTTCGTGAACGTTATGTCCCTGTAATAAACTCAACTCAGCCGTTGCGATCTAGTAACAACCAAAAGATATCACCGTGGTCAAAATGAATTAAATTAGACAACAAAAATCACATTGTTGTCAACAAAATCAACTCGTGATAGCAAAGTATTTTATAACCTTTTAACACGCGTTGTCTATAGGACGGTATAACTCTTTTTTTTTACCGTCCTATACATTATAGCATAAAGCAACAATTTGTGGTTTTGCGGTAGTAAGAAATATAGCAATAGTCTGTTCAATTCAAAATCTATTCCTTTTCATCGCCGTAGACAAAATTATAAAAAAAAGATGATTTTTTTTTTAAAAAAACACCTTGTTTCATAGGTCGTGTTGGTGAGTGAGTATGAACTTAAGTAGAAAATTGCGTTTACTTGTATGTCAATCATAATATTTTTACGTTATGTTCTACGTTAATTTTTTACTTTATATTCTAGTCTAGTTAACGACGCTTATCTCGGTTGTCCTGATTTCTTTACTTCAGCCATCACGTGCGTTGCATACAATATGATGAATCAATTAGTGCTGATTTACCGCCGCTTTTTGTTTGTTTTTTAATAAAGGAAATATTAACAATGCAAAGAGAGTTGCATTGATTTATACGTTTTTCACGTGACATTGAAAATTTACGTATTGTTGCAGTTATATGTTTTAATTATGATGAAAAATAAGCCCTTTTATTTTGATTTTGGAATTTTCTAGACGTATTTTTTTAAATTATTTTATTGGACTAACAATGACCTTAAATGATGATAATAAAGAGAGTGTTTCTTTATTACAATTGTTTAAAAACTCTTACCCGTACTTCTGAAAAACATCGTCATGTTGCAACCCAACCTGGGGATGGGGGGACCCCAGCATTACGAGTATTATTTGATCTTTGTGTGCTCCTATCATACGTTGGTTTCAGTATTACGAATAATTAAAAGTCAATTTGTTTAACTAGTTATGCATTTATCGTTGTTAAATAGCTATAAGTATGTTTATAGTATAGGTAAATATTTTGCTATCAATTTGTGTTAATACCGCCATACTAGGCCCTCTCTTACCTGGGTAAATCTTCCAAACAAAATACGTTAATTCTGTTCCTACACTGTTAATACAATCGTATACATTTAAGTTCCATGATTAGTCTGTATCTACGTAGTAGAACCATATTGCAGCTTGCTACTAGCTGCACTATGAATGGGTCGACACGGACCGGGGAAGGAACACGGATTGTAAATGTCTGTTTCGCATAATGTGTGGAGGACACCTAATATTATAAAAAATAACTTCATATTATTACTGCATTCATATCGCGTACTTACAATCTATAATCAAAATTAATATTTTGTCTCTGTATTAATGTCATCTGTATGAATTATTAAATTTGTTTGTGAGTGATTTGACCGCCGCCATTGAAATAACTAAACAATCATCAAGTTTCGCGGTCAAGTTTGATGATATGTGGAATAGGTCATGGTTTTTCACTAATGAGATAAAATATACTTTTGAGCTTGTGTATTTAACGTTTTTCGATTATTTTTATTTGAAGCTGAAATAACATGTAAAGTTCATTGTTTGATTTCCTCATTTTTGATAGTTTTTCTCATTTTTTTTCTTCCTAGTCAGTTGGTAGTTTTAATGCTAACAACACAGGATTTAAATATTTTTCCCGCGGTAATCTTTCCGTTCGGATAAAATGTGAGTGTCTCAAAGAGAAAGGTACTTACTTAACTAGTTCGCATTATCAACTTTTATAACAACACTTAACAACAGGAGGGATTATAGATAAGAACTGGCTTTATCATATATATCAATTCTCTCATTTGAAAATAAAACTTCTAACCTAAGAAGTCGTAAGTTTCTAAGCTTGGACATATTTTTATTACTATATTGAGATTTAAAACAATCCATGGTAGGGAAACATCTGCCACTCTTTTCTACAAGAACTAAATAATAAACTTTTAAGTCTATATTAACACAGCATAAAATATTAATAGGAGGCTTTCTCATTAAAAATTGAGATTAATCACACTGGTATTTTCTTATTTTTATTTCTTAGTTTCCTAGCAACGATGCATTATTTGCGCAACACAAATTGTTGGTTTTCTGTGTGTTATGTGCCGTGTACCTCACACTGCATCTCAACCTTCCTTCGCTTTTTTAATATCATCTCGTAATAATCAGAAGATATATCTTTGTGTAGTTGAATTCTACCAAGAGGTGTCATCAAGTAAAATGAAGAAAAGGAAATGGGCCAAATGATACGGGTCAGGCTATTATAGAGTAAAACTATATTAGCGGATATGTAAATTCTTTTACTTCGGTTATTGTATATTTTTCATAGTAATGAGGTTGAGAAATGGGCATACAGTTCACCTGATGATAAGTGGTTCCTGCGCTCCGTGACATTCGATAAAGAATCGTAATGCAAATGTCTTGTCATCCAAGAAGACTAAAATGAAATGCCCCGTCATCAGTAATAAGGGTCTCTTGATCTTGATTTTACGCTACGATGGGAGTGCCATTTCCCTGGTCGAGCCGACCCATATGTGCCGGAGCTAGAAACAATCTGAAGCGTGTGTCTACCACAATACCCTATTTCTTTATTATAAATTATTATACAAAAACAAAATGTGAATAAAGAATTTCGTAGCTAACTTTTAGTTTGAATATTCACCTTTTTCTTCACCTTCCTCCTTCCAGGACAAAACACAAACTCATTATTTTCATGAAGAGGGGCAAACAAACAGATTAACAATCGATCTGCATGAAAATTATAATTATATCTATAACTTTTTTATGCTCAACCCATTCTAAAATTTTAAACTGATTTTTTTTTATAATTTACACTACTGTAATAGTTTCCTCTACAAATAATATACAAAGTAGTTCAGATATGAGAGATAACGGTTGTCCGTGCATTCCTTCTAACGGATGCGGCAGCCTTGTGGGTGATGTTGCAAATAAACTCAATAACAGAGACTGTTCTTGAGACGAATCGGATTTAATGGAAGGTTCGTTCTTATGTATTAACTATGAAGAAATTCACAACCATACTAATGACGGTTTTATGTTATATACTTAAATTACGTTATACTTCGCTTAACATAAATTATAAGATGAGTGTAGAGTGTCAATCAAGTCTAAGTCAAGGTATGGAAGCGTTCCATTTCAAAGTGCAACCTTTGTGTCTTGAATATTATAGATGTAGGGGTTAATGGGCCACAGTCTTTAGCTACAAGGCGAACAAAGTGCTTGTTTGTTAAAAAGTACATCATCAAAGATGATGGAAGAATGTTCATGGGCGGCGGTAATCACTTACCAGGTGATCTAGTTGCTCGTTGGCCACCTATTCTACAAAAAAAGCCCACTGCCAACTTACGTCAACAAAGCATGATTCATCGACAAA
Organism: Teinopalpus imperialis; assembly: GCA_029286865.1. Classification (NCBI taxonomy): domain Eukaryota; kingdom Metazoa; phylum Arthropoda; class Insecta; order Lepidoptera; family Papilionidae; genus Teinopalpus; species Teinopalpus imperialis. The sequence goes on from JAGSMU010000026.1 coordinate 11,223,122, forward strand.
ATTATGGCACTATTATATGATATATTATTTTTATCCTACGTATTTGATTCACGGAAATCGATCACGAGCATATTTTGCGAATTTTGTAACGAAAAGAGACACAAAGGTATAAAACCTCAATCGATCAAAGTTCTCCGTAATCTTACGATACAGCACGACAATAATCGAACTCAATTGAGGTTAATTAATTTTATGTTCTGTTAACAGATTCGTGTCCACTACAGTACTTAGTCGCATTTCATCACGTCATAACTAAATTAAGTACTCAGACCTCGGCTTAGTCGATTACGGTACCGTTTACGGTTATCCATCGACAAAAAACCGAGTTCAATGATTAATGACTCATTCTTTAATTGGATGACTTGTTTAGTTTATTTGTCACTAGACAACAAATTCTTCCCACCCTTTCACCTTTACCTTTCGACCTGTAATGTAGAATCGCTTCGATTATATACATCTTGCAGCATTGAAACTGTCACAATTTATTATACCAATCATAAAAAATATAGTTTTGACACAAATTTTTAAGCATTTTTAATGATTTTTACGTGTCGCTCCTCTTCTCTTTTGTGTTCCTCCCACTCACACATCCGTATGTAGTTTAAGGACAAATTTACGTACACGAAATAATTGTTTATATGGGGAACGAGGTTTATACCTGGAAATTACGCGTTTTCAACAATATAACGTATATACGGGTGAAATACAGAACGTCTTTTTATTAATGTCTGTTAAAAGAAAAGGCGTTTTGTTAACAATAAAATATTCCACACAAAGTATACGATTATAATGATACATATTAAACCGCAATTTGGTTTCAATAAGTAACTTAATTATAGAAGCTAGCGATGGTTAAATTCAACCGCAATTAAACATTTATGATAACCACAAACTATGTGCTTATGAGTAGATAAGCAACTAAAGAATAAAGGTATTGGTAGTTATTTAAACATTTTGCTAAGAAACACAGTGGTCAGACTTGCAGTTGCATAGCGGGTTTTAGGTTTCCTGACAATTTATGAGCATTATAAATTTTACTTTTCAGGTCTGCTTACGTTGCATGTTTGTTCCGTGTTACGTGCATAACATCTAACTAAAGAAGGGGGACGGCTTGTGAATGCCTAAATGCGTTCACACCCTTATAAAAAATCCTGAGCAGATTATGTAATTTATAATATCTAGGAGACAGCATTGTTATTCGTAATATTTTGTGCAGTAACAATAATTTGCAATTTTTTATTTTTTTTTCGTAATATTAACAATCGCCTTTAAAATATAAGCTTAATCTCTCTAAACGCTGGAAAACTGAAATTGAAAAGTTTAATTATCTTAATTTCTTTTTATACTTATAGTTTTATATTGTTGTGTACCACTCAAATTAATCTCATCTGTGTTGTTTATTTAATTATCAATTTGTAATGTAAAGACTCACCTCTTACACCCAAGGTACAAGCCTGGTTTAGTTTTGGGTATTAATATTTTTATGTATTAATTTGAGGAAAATTCATTATTAACTACTAGTAACATTGGTTGAGCTACATTGCAGTTTGTTTCTAGCTGCAGTATGAATGGGTCAGCTCGACCGGAGTAGGACCACGCCCTCACATAATACCAGCGTGAAATAGCAGCATAACGCTGCTGTGTTTCGTCTGTGAATGTAGATGTCCGGGGACCATTATTACTGGTGATGAGGTATTCCATCTCAGTCTTCAAGGAAAACAACGCGTCTGCATTATGATTCCTTGTCAAGGATGAATATAGATGGCATGAGCCGCAGGAATTACTTGCCATCAGATCAAATATAATAATATATATAATAAATTGTAATGGCCAGACGCTCATTCGCAAGACGAAACGCAATAGCGCTAACCCACTATTTTACACTAGCATTCCGAAAATCACCAATCGAATGGACCTTCTCGTGCTATAGCTGGCTTATAACTGCGGCGTGACACTACCACATAAAAAAATCGTTACTACAGTTATAGTTCTCCACTAATAAGCCACTCACTATAAAAAAATACACCATGAAGCTGTATTTTACTGTGGTAATTTGTCATCTCATAACTCAGAGATGAGAACGCGTATGCTTCATCTATCAAATCCTTTTTTTTTTTCGTTGTTCAAGGAAAAAGAGGTTTATCTTCACCACTTTTACCAAGTCTGCATAATGCCCTAGCTTCTTTGGAAGATGGAGTAGACAGAATACGACTTCAATAACCTATGTCAAATTGACTTAAATTAAATCTAAACATAAATTCATATCTCAGAGTTTCGTCTTGTGTGAAATAAAAATAATGTTTGTAAATAAGATCACTTATTAAAATAACGCCTAGTATATACGGTGATAGTAATGTCACATTATATCAAAGTGAAAATGATTGCGTGATTTAACGTTTATTCCCTCGGGAACCCTTGTGCTGGTTCCCTGGGCTGAGTACCCTAAGCGCTCGGCCACCTTTCAACCCGGTTAATCTATAAAAGCCGTCGAACTAACAGTGGCCATCAGCCATCTAATAAAAATCGATTGATATGGAAGAAGCGAGTTTACTTTTTACTTTACTAATTCCGCGTGATATTAATCAAGCATAAAATTATAATTACTCATGAACTTGTGTTGTAACAGGATATTCCAAGGCACGCGCCGGCTGCGCAAGAGTCCAACCTCGGACCGGAACGGCGACTATTGTTTCGTTGCCCAATCGCTGCATCTGCTGCGGATAAACATCGATGCTTCGCTAATGCCGACCGGTTTGAGGCCTTTATGGGCCTTGATCGGTTATTTATGTCCCTTTATTCAGAAACAATGCAATGCTGTTCCTAAAATACATATTTTTATGTTTTGTACGCAACATGTTGATTAATATTCTATACATGTATATTTAGTGTTCTTAGTACTCTTTATGCTGGCTCCTAAGGCCTATAGTATAATTTCGTTTCAGCGCAATTAATCATCAGTTCACAAAAAGATTGCAAAAATAAGTTTAAAAATACTTGACAATTACATTAAATTAACATTATTATTGACATTAGATTAAAATCTTCATATGGTCTTATCTTGTTTACTTTCCGAAAAAAAATTAATAATGATTCATCTTAAAGTGAACTTCACTGGAATAAAATGTTAAAAATAATTAATTTAATTACGATAGCCATATACCATGTTTATTTAAAATAGAGAAAAGTCAATGGCCGATTATGTCTTACCACTAAATAACCCTTAAACTGTGGTCACAAAATACGGAAATTAACTTAATACGAATTATAGGTGAAGCTGCGCTATCATCGCCTAGCGCACAACGACGAATAGCGACTGCGACCTAAATCACGCTATTAAAGTTTCCTTCGCTATTACAGCATCGATATTAATTAGAGCATTGGTCGCTTCTTAGACTGATCAATTAGAAAGCTAATAATTGTGTAGACCAAATTTTCTTATTCATAAAACCATTAAAAGCACCAATAAATCATAAACAAATGATTAATAAAATTCAGTGCACTGGACCGATCCATTGTTTGGGCATGATATTGCAGCCGTGCGACCGAATTGTTCGCGAATAGACAAATGGAGTTACGAGTAGACCGTATAAGAGGCGGACCTTGTTATTGTGGGAATGGTAATAAGATGGAAATTAATATTCCCGTTATTTCCCGGCACACATATTACGTTCACTAGAACTGTATGCTGAGAATTGCATGTCAAGGTCTGCAATACAAACTTTAAAAACAAACGCGTACAGTATTTTTAAAACTGGAGTCATTACCAATTTTAATTCTCTTACCGTAATTTTTATTAAGCCGAGTTACAAATGGTAGCAAAGATTACGATTACGATTATTATAATTTCTTTAGATTTGTTCTCCTAAACGTATAAACGTAGATTTCGTAAAATATAACGCATAAAATAATCGCCAAAGTGTACCAACCCACATTAATATAATTTTGGAAAGTGACATTTTAGTTTGAGTTGTCATTGCTCTTGTTGTATTAAGTAAATATTATTGCTGTTCATACACCAATAATATTCACTTAATACAAATCACAATATTAACTTTGGATAAGAGATTAGATTATTTATTATTTTCAATGTTTTCTTTGGATGTTTTTGTATTTTTTGTGGATTCGGGGCCGTATCAAAATTATCATCTGGCAATAACATGCAAAACGAATGTGATATGTGGCTTTACTTTAGCCAAACCATTTTCCGATAGATGATTACGGTTACCCTTTCAATTTAAATCTTATGTCCACAAATCAATCTAAGCAAATAAAAATCAAAATTATAATTTAATAATCCTTGTAAACTTGTTATCTTCTTAAGCACACATAAGTCATGAAATTAAAGTTATTGTAGAAGCAATCGATATATCCAACAGCTACAAAAAAGAGTAACGATAATCATTCTTTCTCAAATTTCTACAATGTCTTTCAATATAATTTTTAAACGATCGATCATAAGCTTATTGGCTCACGTTTTCACATCTCCCAGTATGGCATCAAAAACTTTCTCCCATTAAAAATGTGAAGAAAACTAATAATAACTTATGGCCATAAAAATAAAGCCATGCCATTAAAGATTATTAAATAAAAATATTATAAACTTCAACAACGTTCGAAATTTAAACATTTGTTCCCACCTAGGGAACAAATATTCAAATTACGTTTTACTCTTTTTTTATGCAATCAACCAGAAAAAAGCAGGTATGTCATTACAAAAGCATAATGTATGCAGTGAGTGGTAACATAATATATATGTGCACGGAAGTTCCTATTTCCGTTCGGGAAATTTAGTCGTAATAGATTGATTCAGTTCCAATTTACAATTCACGCATTGACAATGTCCGCTCATCATAAAATATAATTATCTAATCGTTTTATTACTAATATATTACATATAACTAACTAACACGTATTAGGGAATGAAAAGAATAATTTAAACATTTTTAAATATGAACTTAAAACACTATTAAATATAGAAGTTTTTAAATTATTATTATTGCCTATTGCTTTTGCGTATGTGGAAATAATATGCATATGATATGAAGCCAGAATATCTTTTTTTTTTCAGGCTGATGGCCGCTGTTTGGCTTTTACAGTTTCACCGGGTTGAGAGGTGTCCACGCGCTTATGGCGCTCAGTCGAGACCTCTATATATGTGAAACCAGCACAAGGGCTCCCGAGAGGGAGCTCGGCTTGGACCGTTACCCTATTTCACGAGTCGAAGGTGCCCGAGAGGGCCGAACCTTGGCTCGGTCAGTTGCTTCTGACAGAGGATTATCTAAATTAATACTCGCCATCGGCGAGGGCGATATGAGGGTGCAATGTACGTGTGGATCCCGTCGAGTCTCCCGTGGACTCCCGGGGTCCACCTGGACCACTTTGGGAACTAAGGATCTAAATCTAAATTAAAATATACAATGAGCTGGTTTTTATAAGTGGCACTTTCAATTGACATGAAAATGAGCCGCAAAAGATATGCCATAATATTTGTTGAGATCTTTATTATTATTATTTGATTTTGTCATAGATTTACAAAATTTCCATTGCCAGCATTTTATTTAGTCTACAGCGACGTAGGTATTAGGACCTCGGCTCACATGGACCCGGTGAAGATGTGGCCCTGGCCATACAAGGGTAAAAATATTCTATCTAGTAAAAGCTGATTTGTTTCAAAATTAAATCTTATTTACAAATAATTGCACTTTAGAGCGAAAAAAAGTACAATGCGTTATTCAAAAAACACGGATGGCAACTCTGGTCAATCATTATTTATAATAACTTTCTTATTGTCAGTAGTGAAACACTCATAAAACTCATTTTACGAAAATGTCTGGTAAAGTAAAGTAAAAACTCCGAGATACGAGAACATGATAAAAGGCATATAAACAGCACTTCTTTGTGACGTTAAACAAAAAAGATACCGTACGACCTAAAAAGACATTATCGTCGAAAGAATGCGCCGCGTCTGCTGTTTATAGTTTTGTAACCGGTTAAACATTCGACTTATGAATAAATAAACCAACAGTTTATTGCCCTACCGCAATCATGTTTAAAACGTAAAAAAAAGTTAAATTTTTGCTCTTAGGACGTTAATGTGTATTTGTTTATTAAAAAAAAATTATCTTACGAGTATTCTAATCAAAAGGCATCAAATCGAAAGGCAATGACACATTAATTGATATAAAATATTGTAATTTTCTGATGAAGGCGACAAATATAATAAAAAATGTTAAATCCCTACACGAGTAAATTGCCATAAGATGAAAATGAAAGATTCATTCTCGATAAGAAATCATAATGCAGATGAGTTGACGTACTCCGTTAGAAGTAACCAATCGAGCCGTTGTCCCGCCTTCTTGGGTACCCTCGAATCAGTTTACTCACGCGATCCGGGTAACGGTCCAAGCCGAGGAGCTTCCTCTCGGGAATCCTTGTGCTAGTTGCCCTTTATGAAATGTCTCGACTGACCACCCTTAGCACCTTTAAATCCGGTGTAGTTGTAAAAGCCTTCGAGCTAACAGCATCAATCATCCATAAAAAAAATAGTTGACATGAGGACTAGGATGGAATACCTTGTCACCAGTAATAAGTATCTTCGGATCCCATACTAACTTATCAGGCGTAACGCAGAGGAATTATGCTGCCATTTAACGCTGATATTCTGTGAGAGCGTAGTAATTCTCTAGATGTGTCGACCCATTCATGATACAGTTAGAAAAAAACCGCGTTGTGGCGCTACAACTGTTAAATCATGAAGATGGTGCACGAAGGAAATAGGAGGTTATTAAAATTTATTCAATTTAATTATGATTGATTAAAATTATACATCTCTATCCTCTACAACCAGAACACGTCATATTTCGACGTTATGTCATAGTTTAGTGGGTGGAAACTAGTCATACAAGCCATATATGAATGGAAAGGATTTCCTCACTTGAATATCTATTTGCGGTATAGATTAGTTATATATTTGTTGACTGAGGCCTCTACCTAATCTTTCTGGTTAACACTATGCTTGGCGAGTAAATAGTATGAAGTGTAATTATGATTACTCACTGACACGTTACAAACAAGCACGAATGTGACTTGATGGTAAGTGATTCCTGCAACCTATAACACATAAATCCATCGCCATTTAATAAGGACTGATATTACAGATAAGTTGTCTTCATACATCTGTAGACACATAATTCCCTATAGCTTTATTTCACTCCCCATACGAAACACAGCGCCAAGCAGGTATCGTATGCTAGTATTCTGTGAATACGAATTCTTATCCCTGTCAGGTCAATCAATTAATCTTCAGTTTTTTGAAACTCCAGTATAGCTTTACCAGATCCTGCAGCACAAGTCAACAACCTCCATACCACATCACACAACATTTTTTTATTTCAAAAAATATTATATCATTAAATGTGCTTAATTCTGATAAATAGAATCTTCGAAACATTACAAATCTTATTCAGTGTTTAGTGATTTAGAATATTAAATATTTTGAGAACATTTTAATAATTATATCACGTAAGAATTCTAATACCATCCCAATATCAACCTGTTTCTACAACTAAATGTATCTAATAATAACTTTATTATTAGTGCGTTAACATGCCTTGAGACCTGTAAAGCACGCAGAGGCTTCGTAAATGCCACTAATGCGGTCATCGGCCCAAAAGCTGACCGTTTTTAATGTTGAAAGACTTTGTATCGAATATGTCACGCAATGTTGCTGCTGTCCTCTCAAGTTAGCACTAATAACTTGTTCTAAGGCGTTAATGAATCAGAATATAAATAATAATTAAATAATAAATTTTCTAATTATGCGACTGTTTACATCTGGCTTATCAATAATAATGAACACGCTAAGAGTCCTGAAACAGAGGTTCCAGTGACGCCAACATATTATAAATTGATGAGTTTTAATGTTTTTTTATCGTATAACTTATTAATTATCGTCATGAATCAAAAAGGTAATTGTTACAAAAATTAAAGAGCACTAAAATCTCCACAAAAAAGGTTTTATGATATTTTCTCGTGAAAGTAATATTACTCGAGCTTGAGAAAGCCTTCATGTCGGTCGTTCATTTGATTGAAATCTCTCACAATGTAGGCTATACACGTAGTACTGAATATGAATTGAAAGTGTACATCTCCTATATAGTACACTGTGGGAACTCCCAAGACATAAAACTATATTGATTACGTGCCAATCATGACAAAATGTATTAATTCATAATTACAACGCCTTAACTTTCTGCCTTCCATAAAGTCCTTTTAAACAATTATTTAAAAATTAATTAATATTATCTGCGTGCGGAATAGAACCTACTGACCTCCGCAGAATACAAAACGGTCGTAAACAATAGTAATATTATGCAATGCTTCATTGAGTATAGGACAGAGCGCCTTCACGCCTATCGATTTGTAGGACACGCTGGAGCTGGGGCCTTCAAATTGACTATTTAACGACATTGCTGCTCGTATGGGCTATGAAGATTGATATAATAAAAAAATATTTATTACATACACGACAATGGCCTGGTGCCTTTGTACCAAGATGTCAGGCGTATTATTTATGTAAAATATAAAGACATCAAGCAGTTCTTACCTTATATACCTCCGGTGCATCATGCATATTTCGATACACTGCCATATGCAGAACATAAGTTAATACTATCAATATCTTGTAATTTTAACAATGTAATTAGCGTCTAAAATTAAAAAAAACTACTTATATTTTATTTCGTGTCATTATTTGAAAGCAAAATTGGATTAACATGAAATGTGTTTAAGTGATATTTGATTTTTCTAAATCGAAATTAAACGCTTTTTACAATTATATAATTTCAAATTTGGTGTAGGTCCATTTGCGGCCCGTCAATATACACCAGTTTAGTAAAATACGTCTAAAACAAAATTTTATAACTAAAATACATATTGATAAAACGCAAGAAACATTGCCAGACTTCATATAATTTGCCTAAATATTTAATTAATAGATATGTTAATCTTAAAACAAGAAAAAATGGACTTGCCCCACTTTAATATAAACGATCCATATAAAATTGTACATATAATAGTACATCTATTGCTATTAAATGTTCAGGCATTTTAATACAAGTTTTAAAAAGAAGAATTTAGTGAAACGGACGTTGTTTACAGTCTATTGTTTTAACATTCCAATTTATAACATCTAACCATATAGTAAAATCGTAAACATGCGTTTGGTGGGTTGGTGCACGCTCATCACACTGGCTAAATTAATTTCGATGTGTTGAGAGAAGTTTGGACTGTTTCATTTAAATAGGTTGACAAATAACAACGCATGTCAATTTTGATATATTTGATGGTAGTTTACATTTTTACGGGGGTAGAGCTACGCTGCAGTTTGTGTCTAGCTGCAGAATGAATGGGTCAGCTCGACCGGGGTAGGACAACGCCCTCACAGAATACCAGCGTGAAATAGCGGCATAATGCTGCTGTGTTTCGTCTGTTCAGTGTAGGGATCCGGAGACCTTTATAACTGGTGACGAGGCATTCCATCTCCATCCTCAAGGGTGACAACGCATCTGCATTATGATTCCTTGTCAAGGATGAATGTAGAAGTCATCGGCCACAGGAACCATTTACCATCAAGTGAACTGTGTGTGTTCTTACTCTCAATGTAATAAAATAAAACTTAATTTGTAATTAAAACAAAATATTTTTTTTTTTAGTATGATGCCTAAATGATACGTCGCAGTTATCACTTGCAATTAGTATAAATGTAGTGTAATTAATTAGAACATAATAAATAATGTATTACATTTTATAATTGATATATTTTATATACGATGATATTCAAACATGTGTGTTTATACAACATTACACATACACATATATAATATATACTCGCGATGAACTTGTGTATCCGTGAGATGAACTTTTTATCACTGTTAATATCATAAAAATATGATAAATAATACAAAGCTGGAACTGCCTTGTGCCCTTGCGTATTATGTTTCCATACTTATCCGGATAAAATATTTACCATCGAAGCGATGGAAATCGCTGTTTCCGTGGCCCGAGCACGAATCATAAGAAGAACGACAATGTAATTATCAGCGATTACATACGACTGTGACGATGTAGCGCCGCCTGCTGGAAACCTTTATTGTGGGTGTGCGAACCGCAGCGGGAACTATATTTGTGCCAATTGTTTGAACGAGAAAACGTCAAATGAGAAAAACTATGATTCAAGATCAGCATGTATATTAATTTACACATTTAACACTGCTTTCAAAAAGGTTTTAATTTTTTTTTAAAGTGGCAGAGCTACATTGCAGTATGTTTCTAACTGCAGAATGAATTGGTCAGCTCGACCGGGGTAGGACCACGCCCTCACAGAGTACCGACGTGAAATAGCTGCATAACGATGCTGTGTTTTGTCTGGAGAGTGAAGGGATCGGGAGACCTTTATTACTGGTGACGAGGCATTCCATCTGTCCTCAAGGGTGACGACAAATCTGCACTACGATTCCTTGATGAATGTAGATGTCATGGGCCGCAGGAATCACTTAACATCAGGTAAACTGTGTGCTCGTTTGCAACTCTCAATGTAGTAAAAAAAAAAGGTGATTCTGAAGATGAAAACAAAACAATATAAATAAATATTTTTATTAATTTGTTTTTTATATAAAACTTTTTTTTTAAATGAACAAAAGATCAATAAAAATATTTTTATTGATTTGTTTTTTACAAATTATTATTATATAGGCGGTGATTATATTCACCTGTTGGTGAGCAATTCTTGGAGCCCAAGGCACCCCCATTCGTGCTAGATATGGAAACATTTTGCATAGGTGTTTTGTAACTCTTGAGGACTAAGATGGAATGCCTCGTCACCAGTGATAAAGATCTCCGGATCCCTGGACTCATTAGCGTTATGTATAAACTTGTTGATACAATTCATTGGAGTCGGCATTTTAGTATGACAGAGCCACACTGCAGCTCGTTTCTCACAGTGTGCAAGAACAACTCTCGGATGGTCATTATTCTTCATTTAGTGTGACGAAGTGGTAACACATCATAGATTCAATTAATGCCCGACGCATACTAAACTTGCTATGCATTGCAAATTGCTAACTGCGGCCCATTTTTAATGTGGCAACATTACAAGATAGTAAAGATATAATGATCCGATAGCGCCGCGTTTTCTGTATTATATTCTTATATCATCTTTGGTATCAAATGAGCACACAGTACTCCTAGTAATACTCCTAATAATAATAATAATTTCGAATAACTCACCGCCATTAATAACATCTGCGATTGCTTTTACTCACCAGACAAAACACTGTAACGTGATGCCCTCACAGAGTACTAGCGTCAAATTGCTATTTGACGCTGTGGTGTGGTCTTTACCCGGTCGAGACGTACTAAATTCATGATTCGAATTTCAAATAGTAACAGTACACCTTCATATTGTCCATAAAGACTTACTAGATTGTTTTTCATTACTTATACATACACACACACACTCAGACAGATTCTCTTATTGTATAGACTGAGCATCACGAGCCGATAAAACTGTATGTCATATTTTAATACCAAAAACAAAGGCAACAAATGACCACACTGTTCTTCACTCAAGTCCATGAGCCTTATAGCAATGGATGTAAAAAAAAAAGTCAAAGTGACAGTGGATTATCATCCCAAAAGTCTAAGATACTGTGACAATATGACAGTAACAGTTGATATCACTGTTGACAATATTCATGCGGTCAAGAAGTTTATTTTAATAAAATTATTTATTAACGTAATGCGCAGAAAGCTGTATTAAAAATGCAACATATTATATCTAGCCTTCAAATAATTATATCACGGTCAGGCACGTAACACAAATAAAAATATGCATAAAAAACAAAATAGAAATGATATATAACTGTATAACATATAAGCCTAATATAAGTCTCGTTATGTTATTAGGCTTATATGGTAAGACAATGGCACAGTTAACGAAACACCGGAATGTGAGCGCGGTCTTCGAGTTCATTGTTCCACACGTTTAGGAAAAGGTGATATGTGGATACCGTAAAGTAGATAAAATGGAATGATTTCAAAATTCACATGAGGTCATTCGCTACTTTGGAGGTTAACTTCGCGATGGCCATAAACCTAGTTAAGTCCGTATGTTAAAGTAATTCAAACTAATTTAGTAAGATTGTAGAGAACTTAACCTCGCAAATGCAAATAAATGTTCAAACTCTAAATAAATCAACAAATTCGATCTCTAAAAAAATTAATTATTTTAATATAATATGTAATTGATGCAGATGGTATATGATTGTATGTATATCTCCCTCCCAATTTCCTCGGATAATTTCACGTATTGATACCGAAGGGATGTTGCCATATCCAAAATCACTTTTTCCACGAACCACTTAAGTATTATTTACAATTCACTTTTATACACTTTTCTAGTCCAAAGAATTGCTAAAAAAGAAGTAGCCTGTAAGTTTGCTAATCTAGATAAAGAAAACACGAAATATATTTATTGAGGCACTCTGTTGAGTGCATTGTGTTGTCAGTCAGGCTTCATTAAGTCAAAAACATTTCATTGTATAACATTATGCTGAAGCCTAAATAAATCGAACTTTTTTTATAAACACACCTACACAAGATAAGATAGTAACTTTAATTAAAAACTTTAATAATAATGTTGCGTAATACATTATGTATTTAGTTTAATTTCGCAAGTTCTAATAAAACTTAGAAAAAAAATAGAAAGATATAATATGCTAGAGAGTAATAGATAAAGAAATTTAGATCGTAATGTGAAATTTAAGCAGAACCCTTAAATTAAAACATACAGCTACTTGAGTTAACGAGAACAACTTAGGCAATACTTACCTATTTTATGCATGTATCAATTATCATCTTAATACGTTACGGTTCGTAGATCAACTAACCTTATTTTATAATTAAATAATTTATGACGAAACACTATCATGTTTCAACACTAATTAATGTTAACGATATTGTAGTTTTGAGTTATTATTTTTATGCCAACTTCTAGACCTTGATCAAAAATCACACTGTATAATTGTAACTGTTTGGCGTGCTATGATTTAAAACTACCCGCTATTCGATCATATCCCGTGGGACTATAAGAGAGGATTACAGGAAATACCAGAGACCAATGCAAGAAGTAGAGTCAGGTCGCTGATATGAACTAGGTGAAGCTCGAATAATTCGTTTCGGAAGAGGCCATGTTAAGCAGAATATCAGCTTAAAAAAGTAGCGGTACTATTATTTTCGTCTTCGTGAAAGAAACCTGCGATATTAATGATTAAAGAATCATTCGCCATCAGGTGATCTATGCGTCCATGAAGTTACCTTCTTATTCCATAAAGGACAACCCATCATGCTGCCGCCGACATCTGCCTGCGTAAAGTATCGAATACACCAAATCCCTCACTTGAACAACGCCTGGATATATCATCATAGGTATGTCAACGGGCTGATGTAACATGTACGCATGAAATAGACATTGCATGCTTACATTAGCTCGTAAAATTACAACATTCATTTCGTAAATTAACAAAGTATGTTAATTAAATCGAAGGCTTTTCAAATTCTACAAGATATTTCTATAAATCATTTCTTTAATATCAATCTTATTACCGACTAAACTGATTTTAATTAATGTTTTTGCGTAATGAATAAAACCAACATTACAGAATGAAACTCATTATTTCAGATGGAAGAATTGAAATGATTAACAACGGTGTCTATGTGTGTAAATAATGCAAAGGGTATGACGCAATGATTAATAAACAACAATCCACCAACATCATAGCAGCCAGATTCAAACAGGAGCATAACTTTGCTATTTGTTTGGTGAGTGTAGGGATCCAAAGAACAATCTCCTAGCACAAGCACACAGCTTAGATGTAGTGGTTAACCAGAATATTAGTAATTTTAATAGCATTGCTAATAATCTTCTTAAAAAAAACAAAAAAATGTGTGCAATGAGATTTGAAGGTTGAAATGCAGCGTCAGGCACACGGGACTTACGGGCAAAACACCTAGACTCGAAATTCAGCAAGTTTTGATGCACAAATATTTTTCCACAGTTCGCTTAGATCGAAGTAAAGACCCCTCAGTGGCACCTAGGTACTCTGACCATTCAGCATGTTTGTAGCAAAAAGCAACTCAAAGATAATTTCGTGGATTTCCAGGCGTTTTAGTGGGTACAAATTCAAAATAACCGTCTCTTTCCCGCAGAATGGAAGGCATTACCATTTATACCATTATCATTTAAACAAATAAATAATATTCGAATAATATAACAGAAGTAGACTATTTATGAATCAATAAATTAAATGCAACAATAATAAAGTGACCTTTACCGCGGTCTAACAAACATCTATGCCATCACAATATAACGGGTTATAGATAATAAACTATTTAAATTCCCACCGTAAACATGCTACGATATTTCAAGCTAAGCGAATTAAATATGTGTATTGTTATTAATTTTACTGTCGACCTAATTCCACGCAACATATATATGTTGAAATGGTCATGGTTATAAATAAATAAGATCAATAAATAATACTAGCAGAACCAGATATTATTAGATTTTTTTGCACAAACATTTTGCATTTGAATCTATAAACGAGTTCTTCGCACGGCACTTGCAATGTAGCTGCTTATTCATATATGTATATGGGTCACTTAAAGCAACCCTAAGAAGAGATACGTTAATATAGTTACAATTAATTTTAATTCATATATGTATAATGTGCATACATATTAACATAATGTAATACTGCTAACTGTTAATAAAATACTAGTACGGCTATGTACGACGTAACAACTTCATTAGCGATATACTCAGTACATTTATGATACAGTTTTGCATAAGAATAATTATTATAGGCTTGCATGGAGGTTTTGTTTTAATTACATACGAACCTCATTGCAATATACGATTAGTACTGACAGGCAATGTTTTGTGTTAAAGTATCTACAATTATAAATCGTATTCGCTTTTTGAAATTCAAAAATTTTTGATATCAGCAGCCACATGCGTGACTCAAAATCCGATCCTACATATGTGCGGCAGTCGATGTAAACTAGGGATGTAACGGAGGTGGTTTTATCGGAATCGGAGTTTTTAAATTTGTTTTATTGGATTCGGAATCGAAACCAGAACCGGAATCAGAACCAAAATCGGAAACGATGACTTAGGTAAAAAGGAAATGTATTAGGAGCAGTTCAAAATAAAATATTATGACTATCTTCCCCGCAACCGGGATTCCCCATGTATAGAGTTTATAAGCGCCGACGGTTTGCTTTCGCCGCCCCTTATGTATGCTTCAACCTCCGGTTCAATATTACAGGATCCGAAGTAGAAATTGGAGATGTAATATCAATCGAAAGTTCCGACCTTTCGGAATCGGAATCGAACCTCCATAACATCCATAATGTAAACTATAATGTTAGAGACAATAACGTTTAGCAATACATATTTGATATTGAACATACAGGCTTATCATCAATATACGAAATTTGATACTTATCTTAAGGATCTAATACATACAATATGAAGAATTACCTTTCCCTTTAGTTTGGTAAAAAATATAATTTACTGCATCTTGGTTACGTTGAATTTTATTAATAATTTAAGAAATAAATGTAATATTTATCATCGTAGACAATGGAACTGATTTAGGTAAGTTTACTGCACGCTTTCCAATAATTTTCTTGATTTTAAGTCGAATTATTGGAGTATCTAGTAAAAATGGAAAATCCAAAACAATTTCACATTTACTTAATTTAGAAACCCGTACCGTACCGTGGAAATAACTGAACCCATTTTAATAAAACAAGTCTAAGAATTAAAAATACAAACGAACAAACAAAAAACAAATCGAAAAAGTAGTTTGCAAATAAAAACTACATCGAAATCAGTGTATCTATTACTTCGCTAGCTAGATTTGTCCTGCACAGAACTTTAAAGTTATAAGACTGAAACAGTGTATAATTGATTTTAAAATAATATATAAATGCAGTTCACTCAGTTTCTTTCCTAAATTAAATATAATAAGTATAAAACAAATAATACGCATTTTTGACTTTATTATTTTATGTTTCAAAACTTTAAACCATATAACGTGACGCCTTAGTGAATACTAAAGGAAATTTCTAAATATTGTGGATATGAAGCAATGTACCTGGTATTAGAAACCAGAGAGAGTAGATACGTCGTAAAATCCGTTATATGCTTAACCCGACCGTTTTGAAAAAATCAAACTATGACTTTTGTTGTGATGTAATGTTTCGACATCAACCTCAAACTTTTTAACTGGAAAATGGTAAACAAAAACAATCGTAACAGAGTCCTGAGTTACAAAGAGCTGAAATTTTATTAGTAAGATTAATATCTATTTCTAGGTATGATATATAACTCCGTCATGAAGAATCAAATACAATTGTATTTAAGAAAGGACTACAAAATATTTTACATAAAATACAACTTCCTATAATATACCCGCATTCGTAAAATATTTAAAATTTATAATCAAGAAGTAAGTCCCTCGTACTTTTCTAATAACTTAACGTTAGAAATTTGAACGTATATATTATAGTCGAAATAAAACAAAAGGAATAGATCTAGAACCTGTTACTGCAAATCTGTGGTCCTCCAAGTCGATGACTCATACTACCCCGAGTTCGTTAACATGAGCCATTGTTTTAGCTTTTTTTTATTGGATAAAGCACCTAAGGCATATCAGCAAAAAACATGCAGGTAAAAACCCCTTAATAATTTATTTGACCACTTATGTTCCATATTATCTTTAAAACTTTAAGTGATTTCTGTAAACATTTAAGAATAACTTTCAATATAAGATTGATATTTAAAACTATTTTTTTCTTCAGAATTGCTTGCTGTCAAATTTAAATCGTTACACATGTATAATGCGATCAAGATAAGAATACGAATGTCAATGAATTGGATCCATTAACTATCTAGAAACGTACAGAATACAAGGAAAATTATTTCGCATTCATAACATTTCTTATACATTATTTAAGTTTCCAATAGATTTCAATAAGTTTTAATATTATTTAAAAATATTAAAACTATTTTTGTGTGTCAAATGAATTGATAATAAAATCTGCAAAAGGGAGATGCTTGAAGGCGGTGATGACAACTTTAAATTTAAATATAGTTTAAGTATTTTTATATTAAATAACAGTACAATAATTTAAGTCTTAATTATTGTACTGTTATTTAACATAAAAATACTAAGTTTTCTTACGTACGTATACGTAGTCTTACTTACTTAATAAATAGTTCGGAAATCTTTTTGTTTGTGGTATTAAACTTTTGGTTTGTTTCATTAATATTTTTATACATATTTTATAGATTTAAAAGTCAAAATTATTTTAATACATTTTGGATTATTTGTTATATACAAATAATAACCATAAAAACATCTGAATTGGCATTCAAGCTCTTGCACTTTATTCATTTAAGAAATTTGTTAAGACTGTGTTAAACGAAGAGTACAGTAAAAAGTATGTTAACAATAAATGTAACTATGATCACTTTATAATTATTATTCGAAATAATCTCTTGACTATTGTTTAATTCAGAAAAACAATTATAGAAACTTCTATAAACTACACACGTTTTTAGAATATATTTGTTATTGCGCTTATATCGCGTGAAATTAAAACTGTTTCAATACAATCGAACCTAAATGATATGGTTACCACATTCTTTATATTAAAATTTTCACTAGTTAACTGAAAGGATTTAAATGATAGCTTTTTTTTCTAGCGTTGTATCCAAAATTTTTCCATAAATCTTAAATTCTAAGGTAGTCTAACTCGCACATAGACATAAATTATGTCTATACCACCTACATAAACACCAGAATATGATGCGTGGGGAACTTACTTGATAAAACACTAGCCAACGGGACTCCCGACTCACCGAATCACTGCACCACAAAGCACTTATCACAAAAATTACTAAAAAAAATCTGTTCACACTGCGCGTCACTCGAACAATTTAAATATTCCGTAATTTCATTTAAGTTCAAATAATTCGAATAATTTTGTTCGATAAAATCCGCAGGACCCGATGCTTAAACCGAACAACCCGACTATACGGAGACCGCACTTGGACGAACTAAGCAGTCAGTGACTCTAGTTGTATGTCCATCCCTTTCTGTACACATTCGTTACGGCCGGAGTAAAAGAGACGGAAATATTGTGAATTCATGAGCATATGCGCATACGCAGCATGTTGGCATCTCGTAATTAAAAGGGGCTTTATGGTGCGAAGGAAAGAGAGAGAGGTAACGTCTAGCCTTTGGAGGTTCACGGCGAGTATGTGCGGCAACGATGCGTAGAAAATACATGGAAATAGAGGCTTCACTATTAAGGTTAAGCTCTTTAGTAAAAGAAAATATCCATATAAATATATTAAAGGAAATAGATATATTTTATTTTGTTTAATACTTTATACGTTTATTAAGTTATAGTATTGTATCGTTCAAGTATTTCGGATATTAAATGTAATATTATTCTTATGTTATGTGTACTATCTACAATTCTTTCTACAAGACTTTATTGTTTCATTCAATATGAGAAACTAGACTCGAAGCATTTAAAATATCCGCCGCATAGACAGTTTTATTACGAATAGTTGATACAAGTTTAAAAGCCAGTGGAAAAATCAAGTTTTAACTATAGGCTGACATGGAAAAATTAAAATCTCCTCTTTATAAATAATATGTTATGAATAAGTTTGGATATTTTTGGTATAAAAAACAAACACCGTAGTAAATACACATGCATAATAGATAATATAAGTATATTCTGAAACAACGAAACTTTCCTTTAAAAGTGCCATAATCAAATAAAGAATGTATTCGGAACTGTATACTTAAAAGGCATAAAGTATAAAATCCTTTAAATGTATAATTCCCATAAAGTCAAGTGCATATTAAGCCGCGAAGTGAGCTACGAGTAAAGTTGGCAACGTCGCTAACGTAACATCAACTTTGAAGTTAACAACGTTAAGTTAGTTTGCGAACGGTTTATTGGAAAGTGGTTGTTTGTTAATTCGTATATTTATTTTACTTTTATTTTGAATATTCAAATAGTTCGTGATTGGAATAAAGTTAACAAAATGATAGGTAGTGACTACACACTGGAACTGTGCAATGTATTTCACTCTGGACAAGTGAGTTTTACACTAAATAATATACATTTGTTAACTTTAGAGTGTTACACATATCAGAAATATAGCTGAATTGCTGCAAAAGCAACTGTTCAATATTGTTTTATTTTATTTTTTTTACTTAAATTATATGCAGATAAAATAAACTTATATATACTTTTGAATTATTCAGCCCTATGAGTATCTTATAAATTATTTTTTTTGTTTTAAGTGAAATGATTTTTTGCTTTAAATTTAAAACTTATTCGTATTATATTATGATACCATTAAATATTAAATTAGACTTAATATAAAATTTTAAATTTTTTAAACCCTATATCTAAATATAAAATCAATAGGGAATTTAATTTTCATCTTTAGTGGAGAGACCTATAAATATTAAATAACTCTTATATTATTTATGTATAACGCGTTGATGTCTTTTATAAGGTGTATTGGGATAAAAAAAAGATCCAGACTCTGATCTCTAATATACATATATACCTGCAGATAAATGTAGTAACTTTCCTATCATTGATCGATCTAAGAAACTCCCTGATGCAGTAACTAACAAGAACAAGACATCTTGGATATCAGGCACTGTTCCCCACCATCTCATATCCTCGAATATAGTATTTACCGCCAGACAGTTCACCATCCACCGAATGTGCACTGTTTTTTATGGTATTTCCTTCAGGCGCCTCATGCATCTAAGGCCTTAGTTCCCAAAGTGGTTCCTTAGTTCAGTAGAGACTCAACTCTATGTTGGCGTGACAAAAAAATGGGGCTCACAATCACTCGTAAGCGGGATCACACGAAAATTTATTTGCTTTCGATAGTGAAGAACTTAAATGTTGGCTTGAGTTTCACCTATCAATGTAGGTAGATAATATTTTACTATGATATCGTGGTTGGGACTCAGCCGCAACGCAATATCCATAGTAATATCTAATCTTCACATTTTTGTCGAGTTTTGAAAATATGGTAGAAATGTAACTGTAGGGGGTCCACCGGAACCAGCAAAATTATGAAGTGGTCTATGAGAAAAAAGTCTGGGACCTCTGATCTAAGGGATAAAATAAACTAGATTAAAAATGATTTATATTTACATCTTTTTAATTTAAATTCAAAACAGTTAATTTTAGGTACTTCGTCCAAATCGGAGTAGTAAAATAGTTATTGAAAATTTTACCTAAAAATATTATGTTTCAAAGGTGATGAGGGTATATCACCAGAGAGAGCACTACCGCGTAATATTATATGCATAAGAACCCAGAAAATGGATACACTATTACAAGTCAGATGATAGTTTCACCATATGTGGTTATATACGTTTAAAAAATCTAATTCACCAGGTGGAGCCCGGAAATTTCTTCCAAAGACTCACGGGTGGTGTAAAAACTGGCATCATTCTCAAAGATGTCTCCATGCTCACCCGCAGCGGAGAAGTCACTGCAATACTTGGATCTAAAGGTAAGAAGAATCTTATTTCCTATCATCTATATCAACTTTGGTTGTTGGTCTATTTTATAACTTCTGTAGCTATTGTTCGTATAATTTTGCAAAATTATTTATCATATAAAACATCTAGGAAGGAAAAGGTCCACTAACAAATTGGCCAAAGTCGCCACGGCTCGTTCTAATTTCATCTGCGTGGTATTTATTAATATATTTTTCTCTCATCTGCAGGAAGTGGTAAGCGCGCACTTCTAGATGTGATTGCACGCCGCGTTCCCTGCAAAGGACACATACTTCTAGAAGGAGTGCCGCTTGAGGAAGAACACTTCCGGAATACGTGTGCTCTTGTAAGGCACTCTACAAAGCTTTTGCCAGGACTAAGTGTACAACAGACGCTGTCCTTATCACTTACTAAGGTGATTGCACAATAGATTATTTTAGTTAAACTATAAACAAAGATGTTTAAGGTGTAGACTCCAATCAATAGAACTTCTTTTAGAAAGCGTCTTACTAATAAAATATTAGTGTTTCTAATAATTTAAACGTCAAAGCACACAAGTCACATATTACCTAACTTAATTAGTCGTTTAAATTTTATTAATTATTTTCAAAAATATTTAATGCGGAAAGAAAGTTACTATTCAATATATTCTTTTTATACAATATTAAATAGAAAAAACTATTCTAATATATTTTATTTCTAATGAATAATAAGCCAAAATTATTAAATAATTGAAATGAGAATATTTTTCAGATTTCAGGCTACCTGAAGTCGTCTAAAGTAAAGCAAGTGATGGCAGATTTGGCCCTGTCGCAGGTAATTTTAATTTCTACAAAATAACATTTCTCAAAGACTCAGTAATAAAACGATTTTCGAATTAAGGTCGCCCACAAATGCGTCACGAACCTAACGAAAAGTGAATATCGGAGATTGGTGATCGGAGTCCAACTCATACGGGATCCAAGTACGTAATAAACAAATTTTAATACAGATATATTTATCTTACTATTTATAAAATACATATAACCTTCACAACTTGTAAGTCAAAGGTGAGGCTTTCACGTTACATCAGATGCATTTCTTTTATATGATATAATCGCGACATATGCATATATACATCTTAACTTTTACATTTCGACTAAGCAGGGACGTTTTCTATCCGTTGTCTTTGCTCAATGATCAATTTAATATAATACTTAAAAATAACTTGACTTAATTGTTAATAACGTTTGTACCCAAGAAATATTCAAAAGTAACCAAATGTACAAGTAGTGAAAATATCTCCTCCTTCTTTGTACTAATCCCCTCCTTGAATTTTACAGTATAACTTTGTTGATCTATGATTTTTATAATAAATGCATATATATGTAACTTTTCAGTAATATTATTGCTTGACGAGCCGACTTGGGACTTGGATCCTTTGAACACATATTTAGTGATCTCTATATTATCAAATGCGGCGAAAAAATATGGAACTACTATTATACTTACAATGGAGAAGCCAAGATCTGGTAAGGAAAATAAAAATAATTTAGAATAACAATTGTTTCCTGAATATAGGACTAGGAATAAAATTTGATATGGTCATTTTAACAAGTAATTTCTTATGAGTGAATAACTCAAAACCAAATTACTGAGACTAAATTCTCATGTAGCAGTCCATTTTAGTCCTCAGAGTTCCTCAGATTCATAGCTTCTTTCTAGCCCTCTGTGACTTCAGCGAATGCGCAATATTAGTTTTCGTTGTTTCGTCGAGGGATTAAAATAATTGTACTGTACGCATATGTTAATATATCTTATAATTGTTTGATAGAGCTCGACCGGTAAAGAACCACGATCTTACAAAATACCAACATTAAATAAAAGCTTAGCGTGAGAGGAATTTTATCTTTGTTTTCGGGGAACAATGCATTTGATTCCTTATCTAGGTCAAATTTTGAACAGTTATGTGTCGCAGAAATTACTGACCCTCACCTATACATCATTAGGTGAACTCATTTCTCTTTTATCACTTCCCTTATATCATCAAAATATTTTATGATATGTCTATCAAGGAAACGATCAAGTAAACGAAAAAAGTAAATAAGGAGTTTTTATTGCTTACATTCCAGATGTGTTTCCGTTCCTCGACCGGGTTGTATATCTATGCCTTGGTGATGTCGTGTACGCTGGCCCGACAAGGAATCTGTTGGACTACTTCGGCAGCATCGGTTTCCCTTGCCCACAGTTGGAGAACCCGTTGATGTATTATTGTGAGTATAAGAAGTCAATTCGGTTATTCCTCGATTCAAAGTTACGTTATATATACAAATTTCCGATTTAAAAATTAGGTCGCATTATCCAATATAGTTCTAGTATTCGAACTATTTGAAAGCTATAAATATATTGTAATATTCCGTAATAATAATACATTTTATTAATAAAAATCTACTCACATTTTTTTAATTTTACTATATCTATCAATCCATCCAATCAATCATAAACAAATTCGTTTAATAATCTTTAACCTTCTGTTGTATTAATAAACACATATGCTAAATTAATTAATAATTAAAAAAATAATTAAAAAAACGTTCAATATCGTATTTGGATGGACCGATAATGATTTGTAACTCCGAGCTTCCGTATGTTTGAAGACAGTCCATATGGGTTTTTGTTTTACAAGAATAGTCATTAGGCCATTGCAGAAGCTTTAATACAATTTCTTAAAATTCGGACACTTCCCTGTACGTTGAGATTTAATGTGTCCTACGTCTATTCTTAATTACAGTATGCCTGTCAACCGTAGACAGGCGATCACGGGAGCGTTTCATTGAGTCTAACCACCAGATAGCTGCATTGGTTGAGAAGTTCAAACTGGAGGGCCAGGGCATCATGCAAGGCAACATGACCGAGCACAGCCGAATTATAAACCCTAATAAGATACAAATGAATTATGGCAAACCGGGCGGCATGAAAGTTATATGGATGCTATATTTGTAAGTACATTTAGATTAATCATATTTTTTGATATCGATTTGGAAGTTAGCATACATTTGTTATTTGAATAGAATATTAGTCATTCTATTAACATTACTAATATTCCGGTTAACCACTCCGACTAAGCTGAAAATGTTTATGCTTGGAGAGGGTTCACGATAATAGTCGAATGGTGGCTTCAAACCTACGACCTTAAGTTTCGCAGACCGTACCCTAAACCATTGGGCTATTGATTATACTCCCATGTGTCTGAAATGTTCAATAAGAATGTAATGTAACAGGTGAATTGTGTCCTCATTATTTATTTATATTTGTTTATATTTATTTATTTATAATATTAAAGCTGATAAACGAGTATACTGTCCACATGATAATTTGCGGTCCACGAAATCTACATCTATCCGTTGTCCGCTATTGACACCCCATTACATATTAAGCCTCATATAAGGAATATGATGACCCGGGAGATCCATGGTTCCGTGTTAGCATCATCCGCACCAGGGCATTGTTATCATCAACTTTTCTCTAAATAAATTTTTCTGATATTATCGCGTTAATATTCAGTTCAGTAGATGATTATGAGTATAGTATTTGAAACAGACAATTCAATAGTTTAAAATTAAACACGGAATAATACGTTATTTTGATAGATTTAGTATTAACGTTATTATTTTGTTTGTTTTATTTATATTATCTTGTTTTATTAACAAATTGCAAGGAATATTTCGATGTTTTTGAATCCATATCGATATGACTTACTTTAATATTTTGACATAACATATAATAAATATTTAAACTCATATCTTACTCTATGATACTATTTCATTTGGTTGATCTTTAGACTTTTCAGCATAAAATACATGTACATTTTACAATATTTCAGGAGAATTCTCGTCTCAATTTTTAATTTGAAGAAACATGGAATAAAGCAGATGGCAATGAGACTTCTCTCATTGCCAATATACTTTTTAATTTTATGGATATTCTACAACGAAGCTCAGGTATCTTGAATTTTTTTTAAGAATTGTATACGAATGTAAAATATCTATTAACATCAAATTTCTTAAAATCTTCAGGACTTCCAACGAGCTTTTATAACAAAAAGTGGACTTATTTTTAATGCTATGGTGGGCACTTATTTCATCAGCGTCATGAACACAATCTGTCTTTGTAAGTGGATATTTATTTATTATATATATACATAGAATAAACAAAAGCATAGTTGACATGATGCCTTCAGCTCACAAACATCTACGTGTTGTCACCTCTGATAGCTGAAATGGTATGCCACGCTACCGATAACTGGGTCTCCGGATCCCTACACTCACCAACCGAAACACAGTGGCGTTATGATGCTATTTTACGCTGGAAGTCGGCATCGCTCGATACACGTGAAAATTTCTAAACAATATCAGTTTCGCACAGAAGTTTTTGGTAGAAACTATATCCTCCAATGGATATAGAAATAATGAAGAAAATACTTGCATAACTCAACTCTACGGTTGCAACTTTATTTTTTTTTTACTACAGATGGTCCGTACCGAACGCGATATTACCAAGAATCACAAGAGGGACTATACAGCGGTGCAAGTCTATTGCTATCCTGGAATCTGGTATCTTTGCCATTCTCCTTAATAACCACTTTCTCATCCGCCGCTATTATTTATCCGTAAGTATGTTTATTTTATGACGTTTTTTTGTTTGTAATTTAACTAAGACAATTGGTCTAGTAGTGCAATCTATATAATTGTTGAGATTGCAATATATTGTTATTTTTTTTAATATTTAATATTTTCTAATACTTGAACTAATAAATTCTTGATAGCTTATGCGTTGGTACATTTTGGTGGAACATGACTTGAATAAAAATGTTTAAAATCAACTAATACGTGATAATTATACTTTAAATATAAAAATGTTAAATACAATACAAAATTTTGAAAACCAATACCACTCGCACTATCATTCAAATATCGACCACAGGATCCTGGGCGATATATCGGAGAGCATTGACTACGTGTACTTCGCCCTGGCACTGTGGTCTTGCTACATTTACGCGGAGCAGCAGTCAATTGCAATCATGATGTTCGTGAAGAATGGTCTTATCGCTGGCATCGTCAACATTTATATAACTTGCATTTATGTAATGCTAGCTAGCGGCGTGCTCAGGTAAAAAAAAAAATTTTTTTTTGCTAATTCTAGTAACCTTAGGATAAAGGGATCCACTTTTTAATCGGATGGAAACATAGAGGCATGCTGTTTATTCTAATCCCTACTATTCATATCAAACACGACAAAGCGTAATGTTTGTCCAGGGAAATCCACAATGAGAGATAGAGATATGAGAGTAGGCATTAAATTTAGACATTAATCACAATTATATTTTTATATAATAGGTCTTGTCGGAATAGAAAAACAACTAAATTGCAGGAGTCGATGTATCCAAAGAGTACTTTCGATACTTCCTTCGATCTTATCTTATCCCATACTACAGGAAGAAAGATACAAAACAAAAAAGATGAAGTCACTCTTACGGAACTGTATCACGTGTAATCATAACCTGTTTCGTGTAGCACACGAAACGAAACCATTATGATCTGACCACCATTGACCCCAAACAGTATTCGATTTAACTACCGCCATCTTAGCCTCATGTTTCATGCCAAGCCACACTGCAGTTTTATACGCCATCATGATAGGTGATGATGGTCATGAGTATTTTCTAAAATACTATAACATATTCAAAGTACAGCACATAGCACAGTTGACAAGATAAAAGATAATTTCACAAGAGATCGAGATAAGATATCACATACATCAGCATTAAAGTAAACAGCAAGTAGTAAAATAGTATAATAGACCGGTAAAAGTCCACGCCCTGACAAAATACCCACATATCATGCTTTGTTTTGAGTGTAGGGCTCCGGCGATTAGAGAGGCGACCAGTTGCAAGTAACGATGTATTCAATCTGTCGTTATTGGTGTTTGAATGGGTGAACGGAGATGTCACAGGCAGCAGCCATCACTTACCATCACGTGAACTGTTTTCTCGTATGTATAAAAAAAATGCGATAAAAAAAACATTTTAGGTAAATCTTAGCATTCAAATTGCCCATGAACCAATGCCCCTAGTAAGAAAAAACACCAAAGCCACCAGGTTAAGCGAGTAACAGTGAATTAAATGCGTGTCCTTTTTTTCCAGGTCGTACAAAGGTTTCGAAGAATGGCTATTCTATTTAACCTATATCACGCACACTCGCTACGCATCAGTTTTCATGCACAGAAATATATTCAAGCAGCCGACCTTCAATATCCTGCCATACAGTAACAGCGAGAACTGCACCGCAATAACCAGTTTAATACAGACCTCCTCAAACCTGAATACCAACTCAAACTCCAACTGTCGATACGCGAGCGGCAAAGCATTTTTGACAGAACGCTTCACTTCCAAAAACTTTGGTGGTGATATTTACCAGGCTGGTGATTTCAACCCTGAATTTAATCTTGGGATATCATTTGCATTTTCACTAGGAATTATGATCTTTAACAAATTCCTGTACTTGGTGCCACTGCCTGGATATATTATTGATAAATTTAGGGAATAAGCGTGAACTCTCATCGAAACATAATTACTATAAAGCCAATCTTATTTGACCCCTTATCTAACCCCCAAGTTCTTCTATTAGACATACCGACTGAAAAAAATTAGAAACTAAGCACCATACACCTTTCTTAAATATTTTTTTATCCTTTTTAATTTGTTTTACTTATTTAGCCCACTGTTATATTATATATTATTATATTTTATTTAAACTTAAGGTCAGATAACCAATTTGATGGATACAACCTCCTAGATTCTGATGTTTATGCTGTTAGCCTATGCGGCTCTTACAGCTTCATCGGACACAGGGCTCACGGAACTGTGGTTCTCTTACTTACACAAAGCGCTCATAAACTGAGCGTGTCGCTCTACTCTTTGGTCTCACCTATCTGATGATGCCACCCAAGTTGCCAGTTCCCTAGCTATATTGTGATTCTCCCGAGTGGAGAATGGATGGTGATGTCTAAAGACCGTCCGAGGTTTCGGTATGCGAACCTAGCCTCTGACGGACGCCACCTGTTATCATATCAATCGGAAGCTGTGGGCGGTGAGAACCGCCCTGACACGCGGGTGTAACGAGTGTGGATACAACCACTGCTGGGCTTATAAGTATGTTATATACAGCCTTCAGAAACATTGATATCGTGATTCAGATACGGCCTCTAATTGATTGCTGTGAGTAATAAAATTAAAAATCCTTGTACAAAAAACCTTTTATTTCTAACTACACTTCTTACATTATAACATTACTTAAATATAATTAATATGCCTTTCTTTTTGAAATGATTTGGCAACTTATAAATTTCGATCTAATAAACAAAGTTTCAATACTAAAAAGAAACAAAAATATTTTCTCCATAGATTATAGGTATAATGATGTTGTATTAAGGTTCGTAACGGAAAAGTCGCAATCGCACCTATCTTGAGCGTCTTTCACTTGTGTAGAAATAAATATTTGGGGCCTGTTTGACAGAATGGACAGACAGCGATAGACATTACGCGGTTAGATCATCGTGTTTTCTTTTTTTTTATGCCTTTTCGTCGCAACTCGTTTAAAAGTAATTTTGCATACTATAGGTAAATTTCCGTTATTGTCCCATAAGCGTACAATGAACAAATTTAACCCCCATTCATTCATTCATTGAGCGCTCAAGATCCGCACTAATAATTATAATAACATAGTTTAAAAATTGACTATGTCACTAAATTATTCACTTTTCACGTCATAAATTGCATTTCTTTGTCTATTGTCCACATTTCAACTCAAAACATCAATTGATATTAAAATCTCCGATGACCTTCGGGTATGAATACAACATTGTCTCGCTTTTTGATTCATTTTCATTCTCGGCTGAAATGCAGGTCGCTCCGTCTCCTTAAAAATATAAAAAAACATCTCCTTGCACAAGTATTTTAGCTCAGTTTAGAAATGTTAGTAGGTATACTGGCATTCATTAAAAAAAAAGAGAAACTGATTTCTGCGGTGTAGCCACATCTATCAGGATTAGTTATATAGAATCTCTTGATGATTAATATAGAATCGTTTGCTACCCATAAATTAGGTAGTTTCCATAAATCAGATCTAATGAAATATATGAACCGATATTTTACTTAAGGTTGCATTCGTCTGATCAAACTGATCTTGTGTCGTACGTCAGGGAATGGACGAAGCTTATTCTAATTAAAATAACTCATTGAAAACATAAATAATTGCCTCAAAACTTACCTTCATAGAGAACATAGGCTTTGTTCAGCTTGTTTATTGTTACCTGTAAAAGTTAAAATGATTACCAACACGCTTTTCCTACGCTTCCCCATTAGATTATTTCATTCGCAGAATTGCTTTACGAACGATATTGAATATGACGAATTGATAATAACTAAGGCTGAGATTTATAAAGCGTACTTGAACTTTGCTCAGGCTTTAACATTTGAAATCTTTAAAACTTTATTTTCAATTAGTTTTAGAGCATCTTAAAATATTACTAGGAGCATGTAAGTATTCGGTAAGTCAGGATTTTGGTGACTTTGGCCATGCTAAACATAGGCTAAGGATATGACTGTAAATTTCATTGCCTACTTAACTCGTAAGCTAAGTCGAAGCAAAGTCTAAGTGCGCTTTATAAATTTCAGCCTAACAGTGTTGTGAACACTGAGTTGAGTGTTAACGCCACCTTTGTGTACTATCCCAAAAAATCTGTTTTTCAATTAAAAGTATATTTCTTTAACCCTTTCTTTAATAATTTCATCTCCGTTTTGCCGTGATGGTTAAAAGAATTGAAAACTGGTATGAAATTATTGCATTTAACGCGTTAGCTGCACATTAGTTGATTAGTGTGATTGAATGGTACCGTTTAACTAACACAAATTGAACTATCATAGGATGTTAGCAATGATTAATATTCTAATTAAGCACTAAGCTTAAATGCTTGTATATGTTCTTGGATCTCGAGAAGAATTCTTCTTAAGTTTCGCATACCGTGTACACCTACCTTTTATATGTATCAGACCATATAATATGCCTAAATTATATGATTTCATATATAACTATGGTGTTAATATGTACGTATCTTATAATTTGAAGGCGTTAAAGGGGAACATCTTACATAGCGTAAAGTAAGTTGGCATGTCCCTTTCTTGGTTTGATTGAAAGGTTGATATACGACGAATTTAAATTGAATATAATTTTAACTAGCGTAAAAAAAATTGAAATGTTTCCAAAAACACCACCTTTTTGTAATATGAACTGAAACCCATTCTATATGAATCAACACTGGAAACTTTTGAGTTTTATAAGTCATTGAAATTTCTAATTCTAGTATAAAATACGGACATATGGCTTTTTTACCTCCTTACTCAGCGGGCCTCCCGCTCGCGGGTCGGTTTAGATAAAGCTGTAGAGATCACTGGACCAACGGCAATACAAATAAACAAAAAAAAAAAAGGTTTTTACCATACCATAAATAAGTCGGCGAAGCTTAATATTGTGAATTTGTATAGATATTGGAGTTTCTTTTCGTTTCTATTTTTTTTTAATAATTGTTAACATCAATAATTATGATTGCACTAATTATTCTGCACTTCATTTCAAGAAGCTATATAAATTCGAAACGAAGAAAGACTGCTCTTACGTATCCTACTTACTATACTAAATCTTTATTAGTTAATCCAGTCGTAATTCGACGGGTATCCTAATTACAAAAAAGTTATTGCAAGATTAGATTGAATAAAAGTTAGTAATTGCATGTAACACGCTATATATTTATATACCGTATTTAAGATCTTTTATTAAACATGTTCTAGCAAATAAACAAATTGCATTGTTTGCATGTTTTATCTTTAACCACCAACACACCGGAGGGTAAAACAATTTTTTTTGTGCGACCCTTATAGTTAACAGTATAATGTAACTTAACCAAACATTGAGCAGATGTTTTAATGCAGTAGCCAAACACGACGTTGACTTGTTCGACATCGCTGGCAATTTCATTATGAAATTACTTAGCGATATATTTTTTAACAATGATTAGTTGTGTATGTTTACTTTTCATTCAATCTGTTCGTTGTTCTTATGTCTTTGTGTAACAATGAAATGGCCTATTTGTGGAAACTTTTAATTGGCCTTCTGTGTTTAAGCTCTTCTACTCATAACTGTTATGTACTAGCCGTAAGTTTCCCTAAAATTGTAAAATAAATAAATAAGTACAACATTGGAAAATGCAATTACGTTTCATGTCATTGTTTGCCGTTATAATAATAATTCTCTAAATATATTCAAAATAATTTCGGAACATTTGCATAATTTACGTGATTGGTGGCCTCGTTACGATATTGATTTTTCAAATTGTTGCAAAATATGTATTTTGTTCAAAGGATTGTGTTATAAATACTACTAGTGTCCATACGACATTGATTTCTTTTTGATTAGGAAATTATTATATTAAAAGAAATCGAATTCTAATAATAACTCAATTCCAATAATCCCCCTGAGTAAAGTGATCCATCATTCACTTCTGCTGTAAAGTAAATTTGTTGCAACTGATTTTTTTTGACGTGACGTCTTTTAAATCTGTTATCATGGGAGGCATTCACGAAAAAGATGTCCTGTCCTCCGTTACACGGGGCCGACAGTAACCGAATATAGCCGATTGCGCACGATCTTCTCGCTCGGAGGTGTGACTCATAGCACCGCGTGCTCGCGCCCGATTGGTTCGCTCACTAATATTTAATATTGTTTTTGGAAACGTTGCCACGAATTTATCGTCCGAGCGCTTTGCGCCCAGACACCTGGGATTTTTTTATTATTTATTTGGATATGCCTGACACTACTAATACTGACCTAATTTAATTGGTAAAATTGATACCATTGTGAATTCTGAAGCATATGCTAGTGTTACCACTTAATTTGTTTGAGAACTCATACTGACAAAATGCAATTAATTAATGGAAATCAAATATAAGATTAAAACAAATTGGCACTTGTTTTATCTTATATTATTGGCGGCTTATCATAGTGAGTAGTAATGCATTGCTTATTGCCGAACGCCACAGAGTAAAAATAAATAGAGATATAAAATCAAGGTTCTATTATGGACGCGTTGATGAATATTTGTAATAGGGTTGTCAATATTAAAATAGCAACATAATGCTGCTGTGTTTCGTATAATGAATACAAGAAACTGGAGACCCAATTAAAAGTAGAGGCATTCACATGTCAGCTCAGGTGAAAATACTTGTGGAGTCTTGAATCTTTATTTTTAACTTGTATATGTTACGCGCCGCTTATTAGGTAAATTATGTGCGTAATATAAAAAAAAACACGAAGAGAAGAAACTGGTGTATATAAACGAACCAAAAACTTACTGCGTACTTATACAAAAACGCAAGTAAAATGCATGCAGCATGTGTGTGTGCTGCTATTGAATTGAATTTGTTATTTTACGATATCATGAGAATCGAACACAACATGTGTCTATGAAGAGTACAAAAATATTATAAAACATATTAATAGAAAAATTATTGCTTAAGGAAAAGGAGAAAGGTTGGGTGGGTCCATTCCGACATTAAAGTAATTACTAAAAATCATATTACATAATATTTCGAGATATACCTTTGTATAAATATTTTAGGAAAGTAAGGAAACATTTTCACTTTTCTGGGATTTTTCAACGTTAATTTAAACCTTTAGACATGGACGTAACATGTTGTTTATGCGGTATGGTTGGCAAACAAATGGAAGTAAAAACATCAGTTTCAGGCCTCTAAAAACTGATTAATAAGTAATCAATACCTATATGTTAGGACAAAAATACTCTACGAATATATGTATATCATAATTATTTTTGATATGCAAGTAAAGCCGTTAAAAATTGTACAAATTGTGAAGAAAAAAAATTTTCCACCATATTCTTTATTTTATAATAAGTTGTAAAGATACTTCGGGATACTCACAGAATTATGTCTATGCATATATATTTAGAATTAGAGTTCATTTCGGGTTTTCTTACGAGCAAGATCCTTACAAGATTTTTTAAAAAATAATTGATTGAGTTTAACGAAAAACAAAGAGGAATGTTCTGTATATTATACATGGGAAGACGATGCTATGGCTATGGAATTCACAAACACTGGCAAAGACTGAACTCCCGGACAAATTATAATTGAGTAGTTTTTCAAAACACACTCTGATATTCCGCCGCTGTCATCCTTATAAGGTAAACTATGTGCTCACTATGTATCACAATATACCAACAATTTGAAAAGAAATGAGAGAGAAAAGAGCAAGGCTGTGGAAATCACAAACACTGGCAAAGACTGAACTCCCGGACAAATTATAATTGAGTAGTTTTTCAAAACACTCTCTGATATTGCGCCGCTGTCATCCTTATAAGGTAAACTATGTGCTCACTGTGTATCACAATATACCAACAATTTGAAAGGAAATGAGAGAGAAAAGAGCAAGGCTGTGGAAATCACAAACACTGGCAAAGACTGAACTCCCGGACAAATTATAATTGAGTAGTTTTTCAAGCCAAACTCTGATATTGCGCCGCTGTCATCCTTATAAGGTAAACTATGTGCTCACTGTGTATCACAATATACCAACAATTTGAAAGGAAATGAGAGAGAGAAAAGAGCAAGGCTGTAGATTCACAAACACTGGCAAGACTGAACTCCCGGACAAATTATAATTGAGTAGTTTTTCAAGCCAAACTCTGATATTGCGCCGCTGTCATCCTTATAAGGTAAACTATGTGCTCACTGTGTATCACAATATACCAACAATTTGAAAGGAAATGAGAGAGAAAAGAGCAAGGCTGTGGAATTCACAAACTCTGGCAAAGACTGAACTCCCGGACAAATTATAATTGAGTAGTTTTTCAAGCCAAACTCTGATATTGCGCCGCTGTCATCCTTATAAGGTAAACTATGTGCTCACTGTGTATCACAATATACCAACAATTTGAAAGGAAATGAGAGAGAAAAGAGCAAGGCTGTGGAATTCACAAACACTGGCAAAGACTGAACTCCCGGACAAATTATAATTGAGTAGTTTTTCAAAACACACTCTGATATTGCGCCGCTGTCATCCTTATAAGGTAAACTATGTGCTCACTGTGTATCACAATATACCAACAATTTGAAAGGAAATGAGAGAGAAAAGAGCAAGGCTGTGGAATTCACAAACACTGGCATAGACTGAGAACTCCCGGACCAATTATAATGGAGTAGTTTTTCAAAACACACTGATAATATATAGAATTCATTCAAAGTGATAAAGTTAAATATTCTGTGCGGTCCGATAAAAAACCTGACACTTAAATTAGTTTCTGCACAAAAGATCGTGATATTGATCCTGAAATAATCCAGTTTGAAAACATTCAAAACATATCATATATATTTATTATAATTTTTTCATAATTTCTAATACTCTGAAATAAAACGTAAAGAATTTTCATAAAAAATCTTTGATACTTCCAACGATTACGTAATAATATTAAAATGTTTATAATACATATCAATAAGTCTCATTGAAATTATATTTTCGAAATAAAATATTTTGAAGAAAATGAAACAAAAGTTATTTTGAAACTTCAAACTTTACACTCATCAGACAAAAAATCGACCCAAGCGTTATGCTAGGCGCATTAGAGTCAGGGGGGGGGGGATAACAAACTAAATATTTAATTGGTTTTATTACATAATTTATGATTGTTTTATATTTGTGTGTATATTTTCTTCAGAGTGAATGTATCCGTATTATAGAGTTTAAGACGAATTTTGTATATATATTTTTAATTAAAAATAATTTATTATTATTTATATGTAACGTTGTCAATATATTTTTAATTTGTATCGCATTCCTGCGAGTTTATTCGCGATATTTCTCTTCAAACGCTGTGCACTTGTTAAGATCAAGTATACAACCATTGGAGATCCGATATTGTTTTAAATATTTCATGTCGATTATAACACCAGTTTTATAAATACTGTTATATATTTTTTTAGTTACAAATTCAATGGTTAGTGAAACTTCTGAATTGAAATATTTCCCTGAGGTTTCAGGTAGTGAATTAAGTTAGATAACTATTTTAAATAATACTATTAGATAATTACCACATATATAAGTTATACTAAAGGTTAATATAAGAAAATAAATCGCATACATGGTTTGCTTTATTTGACATTTAGAAAAAACGACATTGGTATTCGGACAATTGAGACCATGGCATGGCTTCATGGCATGTGCTAAAAGAAAAAAAGCATAAATTTCGCAGTTCTGTTTTGGTATCGATTGCAAAATGAAAGGCAAGCTACTGATCAATAAAAAAAGTTTACTCAAATCTACCCTTACATATAATTAAAATCTTAGAATATACTGGGTATTAGGAGACCGCCTCGGAAAACGAAGACAGACGATAGTACTAATGACACCTTTGATGTGATCTTGAATTTGTATATAAAATACGAAAAACTTTTTCACCAACCCATTTTTAAATAGTCCAGGTCTAACAGACAAGGATAGCTCTCACAGATCATCTACAATTGGCACACTTCTATCTTTTAATATTTATGTTATTACTTACTGTTTCATTTAAGATAAGTATATATTTCAATAAGATATTCATCAAAATGGTGATGGTGAAACAGTAAGAGGTAATTTATTATCAATTTATCAGCATATAATGAAAGTAGGCAAACCAATTAAAACAAAAAACAAGAGGCGGCAAAACAGATAACGGGAGGATAAAAATGACAAAAAATAGCAAAAAAAGGAGGGATAAAGAGCTTCAAATATATAAATACAACTGAAAGACAAGGTAAATCCATGACGAAAACCAAGTGAAATGAGAAATAAACGTGCATAATAAGCCATGATGCTTGTGTAACCCTATAAAAAGTGCAAAAAAAAAACAGGCTATTGGAATTGCGCATCCCATCCCATCACTTCATAAAATGTATGTCCCCCCAGGAATAAGATGATGAACTTTCATATATTATTTCTTTGTAACAAACGGTGAGAATGACGTTGATGACCACTTCCACTCTGCCTGCAAAGGAACTAAGAAACAAGGGATTGAAAATACATTATTCGTTTTTTAATGTATTTTCTAATTATAATTTTGCTAAATGGTATAAGTGAAAATTGTAGGATTATTAATATTATATAATATTAGAAATGACAAACTAGCAAACAGTTCGTCTGATGGAGGGATGACTGCGGCAAATGATACATCTATCCTCAATAAAGATTCAAGATGCACATGCATCATCTGTAGAATATATTTATATAAATGCCTATTTAGTATCATTTAACATGTCTATTACATGTCTAAAGTTTTAAGTAAAAATATTCATAATTTAGATGTTCTTCTATTCTATGAATATTTTCATTTCATTGAAATGTGTATACATAATATTGTTTTATTAGACTCAACATTACGAAACACAAAAATGGAGTGTGTGCTTAAACATATATTATAGTATTTTTTTTCTAGAGACACATTTTGTCAAATATAATATGAACTGGCCGTAGCACTAAAGTCTGTTACTAGCTAGTTTACCATACTTACTAAAGATTCCAATAAAATAAACATTAATTCTCCTTTATATAATAATAATATCATTAATAAAATATACTAAATTAAATTATGTTTGACTAGATACTCCCATAGCCTCGTCCACTTATTACAGTTGAACCATAATGAACACCTAAGTTTATATGTCCGAAGGAAAATTATTAAATTTAAATCAGTTTTAAATTATACCTACTATTACTCTCTTACCGGTGATAAAACAATCTCTCTATATTTCCTAAGGTACAACTTCAATGGATCGACATAATTATCAAACCCTAATGCATTCATTGCAAACAGAACATCTTCTCCATTGATTGTTTTCCGCTTCTCCATTTGGCAGCGATCACTTGCTTCACTTGTAATAAATGATATAAATTCAGATATACACTCTTGTACACATTCTCTTGCATCTTTGGCTATCTGTAAAAATAATTACGATAATGATAACCTAACTTATAGCTATAACATATGTATGACGTATATAAATAGTTACATTAAACTTAAATACTTAACTTAAATATATATTTTTTAACATCTTTTTTAACTGTGGTAGACTTAAATAACAAATTGATGCATTTTCATTTGAGACTTTTTGTCTGCTTTGAGTATTTATTGTAAACAAATGTAGGTGATTATGGACCAACACTTACCATAAACCATGTGTTTTTTACAATTAGTACATACCACCCTCATAGAAATATAACAATTTATCTACACAATCAAACACGTTTATCTACACCACTTTTAGCAAATCTGTATAGTTCCCTAGCTTCCTCTGAAGATGGAGTAGCCAGAATATTATTATAACCTACTATTACAATAACCTATGTTCAATCAGCTAAAATTAAATCTCACCATCACTTCATGTCTCCTTGCCTAGTTCCTAACACATTTCACCATGACATGATGCACATCTTCAATTATGTCACACACTGCTTACAGTAAGATGACACGGTCTTTCTCATTAAGCATTCGAAACTATTCAATTCAATGTGTCTAGAACGAAGCCTGAGAGCCATAATAAACTCACCCTCTCATGTTAGCCTTAAAACCACAGGAAATGGCACAAAACCGGTTGAATTTTTTATTACCAAATTCCTTTTGTGAGTGACCTCTCATCAAAATATTCACTCCAAATTAGGTTACAGCATTACTTATATATATGTAAGAGTTCAAAAAAATAAGGTAGATGTTTTGAATTAATGCCATCACTAACTGCCTCGTTGGCCAAGATGTCCGCCCAATGTTTTCTATATTACCAATGTAGAATTCACTGTAATGTTTTTTGGCTTTTGGACAGCTTTGTAATGATTCCAAAATAGTATAGGCTATCAGTGTTCCTCGAAAATTCGAGGTACATCAAGTCAAGTGCAGCAATTGCTTACATTGATGTATAAACATAGGATAGAGACACTCATGTACCTTAAATAATGAAGGATTTTTTTTTTCTGAACCTAGTAAGGACTATGATGTAAACTTCGGAACCCCTTTCATGATGCTATCACCTTGTTGTTCTGGGTTCATTTACAATTAAACCAAAAGACTTTAAAAATCCTAGGAGGAAGTTGTACACTAATACATAAAAATTACCTTCCCATTTTCAGGAATTGCTCGTTTCATAATTTTTGCAATATTTGCAATAGGCAAGAACCTATCTTGTTCTCTTAAGGGAACATTTTTGCCACCACAATTGGAATCTGAATTGTTTTCTTCTTGTTCTGAAATAAAAAATATACAAAATTTATAACACTTACATCTTAACTACACATATATGTTGTATTATTGCAAGGTAATTGTATTTA
The DNA here is from genome assembly GCA_029286865.1 of Teinopalpus imperialis. Lineage (NCBI taxonomy): Eukaryota > Metazoa > Arthropoda > Insecta > Lepidoptera > Papilionidae > Teinopalpus > Teinopalpus imperialis. The sequence continues at coordinate 11,261,265 of JAGSMU010000026.1, forward strand.
AACAAAATAAAAATTCATAATCATTCATCAGTCAATACTATTATTTAATTGAAAAAATGATTAATTGTATTGACTGAATATTGAGGATATAATAATCCTAGTAAGAATGTGTCCATCTCTAAGTTTCACATTCCACAATATTTTTTTTATTATTTGAAGGCATAATTTCAATGTTAGAGTAAATCAATAAATCAACAACATTGGTTTGTTTTCATGTTTATTAAAATTGAATCAAAATGTAAAAGATAAAGTAATATTTCTCTTTTGTCAATTCTAAAAAAATCCAAATACACCTAAATTTCTTATTGAATATGAAAATCAATTGGTTTTAGAGCTCACTAGAATCTGGTGAACTATGAGGTTTTTTTACCTTAGTTAGCAATAACTGCATTGGAACTGAGATAGAGCAATGTTGATGCCAGTTCCTAGTTACATACCAGCACATAAACAAGCAGCATTATACTGCTTTGTTTTTATGGTGAGCATAGCATTTCAGTGAGCCAGCCAATTACAGGTAACAACATATTCCACACAGGAATCACTTGCCATCAGGTGAACTGTGTGTTTGTTTGTTAGTCTCAATGTAATAAAAAAAATGATGAGGATGGATGTAGATGTTATGGGCCAGTTATCACTTACCATCAGGAGAACTGTGTGCTTTTTTACCACCCCCAATATAATAAAAAGAAAAAAAAATACCTATCCACTGCAGTCAAACACTAATAAGCATAATAAAAATATAATATCTATTATTATAACATACCCAAGATATCATCAGAATTCACAACATAGGTTTCCTCATCATCAACTAAAAATCCATTGTCTAACCTTACTAAATCATTACCAAGCTCATCACTTTCCATAATTGCTGTTTATTTCTACAAAAAAAAATTGGTAAATATTATATAGGTACAATTATAAATATTCATATTTAAGGGTGGTACCCAACCCTTGAGGTTATGACATTGAGATAGGATAGTGTTACTTCTATAAACTTAAAGCTGATATATAGTCATAGGTGTAGATGATGATGTCTTCCTGACTTTTGGCCAATTTAAACTGTATCTATCTAATCATTACTGGATGACATCAATATATATGCACTGAATATATACTGCCACAGCAAAAATACAGTAGCACTGACTCATCCTCCCTTTCACTAGTCTAATATATTACAGAAGTGTAAAAAGATCTGATGAAGGTTCAGATGCAGTGGAAAGGATAACGGACACATACAATACACTCAGATCTAAAAACCAACACTTTGTAATACATAATATTGTTTCTTGGTTGAATATCAAATGCAGGATTCACAATACAGTAGCCATGTACTCTTCGCCATGTATCTGTCAATGTTGACCTTCCCAATTACAAGCATAAATATTGTTTATATATTTAAAAATTAAATTTCTAAACTGCAAAATTACCCATACACTATCTTTAACCTGTGCTGCTTCCTAACATTTCTGATTTAAATGAAAATAACAAAGAAAAAGAAGACAAAACTATAAATTTAGTAATAGTAAAATCTTATAGTTTACATATATCTAGAGAGACTATGTTAATGTTGGCGACTTAATTTTGGTTTGAAAACATTCTTTTTGTTAAGTATAATGTTGAGTGTGGACACATTATTCTGAAAAAAGTCATCGTTTCTAACACATATAGATGAGCTCTGATATTTCTTTTGCCGCAGACTTTATACATTTTTTACAGTTTTAAAACTATGCATAGGCGTTAATATGAAGTCAAAAATGTAACTTAAATGCCTTTGACATATCATTCAAATGCATTATGATATGATAGATAACTAGCAAACCAACATAATTATAGCAAAATACACCTGCAGGTTAATAAATAGATGCCGGGAAACACCAGATATAGAATTTACCAAGTGGTTGAACCTCCATTTTGAGTCATGCTTTCCATAAACAAACATCGACTTAGTAATTATTTAATTCAAATACAAATTCAACGAATCATTAAAGATAAAAAGCACAATTATATTCAAAATATCAAGTCTCACCATAAATATCTATATAGATACGACAACCACAAATCAACATTAACACAAAACAAAACAAAAAATCACTATAGTTCATAAAATTACCTGAAACCTTACGACAGCTGTCATCAAAATCACAACTTACAAGTTTCTTATTTTCGGTACACAAATATATATACGCGAAACGATATCATACTTTATTGGTAGGTGCGCATGATTATGAACACTGTTGGCGTCATTTTAACCACAGACTAGACTAAGTTATTGAGCTTGCTATTAAAAATATAAAAAGACATAAAATTAATATATTATATAATTAATTATCTAAATAATATTTAATATATTTCTTTTTTAATTCAAAGTCTAGGATTTATATCCTATTACATATAATCATTATTATTATTAAATATAATCACCCAAATAACATAAATTTATAAAAAATAATTAACAGGTACATAAAAAATAAGATATCAAATTCGAAATTGCGGTTAAAGAACCCTTTCGAAGAATCTTTTCGAGAAATCGTTGCTGTCATCTGGAACATATTCCATATCCGTAACTGTATCTTTTATTCGCCTAAATACGTTTTCATGCTCTCCAGCGGGGCAGGCGGTTAATAGAATATTCAAAATTCGCATTTATGTTAATATAATCAGATGTGGCAGTTTATCGACGCGTGCAATCCAAATATCAAGGTTCTTGATAAAGGCAAAAACTTGACTTGACTTGACAATACATAAAAATTCCGCCTTGTTGACTCGTAAAACTGAATTGCAAAAAAATAACTTAATTTAACTTTAAATAATATCTATTATTAATAAATTATTTGATTGTGAATTTTAATGGCCACTTCATTAATACGTCTCGATATTGTTAATTTTTAAGAAATGGCGTTTTTAACTTTTAGCTTCTTTGACACTTATAACAATGACCATATCAACGGCAGCGGGCTCTAGCAGCCTTTCTGCAATAGTATGGGGCTATGATTCGTTCGTGACTCGTAGTGCTACTAAGTTGGATGCATGAAGTGCTGCAATTTCAATACGGCAGAAATCTGATTTGTAGATTTTTGAAACTTCAATTCGCTCAAAGAATTCTGACGGTTTGCTATACCGGACTAATTTTGAAGGTTTCATACTTTCTGCGGATAGGACTTGATAAACAAACAGCACATTTTAGCTTGCACATCTAATACAATAAATCCATATTTTAAATATGTATCGTTTATTTTTTTTCTTCACCTTTTCATCTTATGTAAAATGGTCTTTTTCTTTTTCGTTTTGTCACAAATTTATCCATTTTAATTTTTCTACTCTCATTTATTTACTTAAATTAAATTAAACACTATACAGTTAAAATGTAAATGACAATGAAACTCAGCCTCGCGTTTCCTTTAAGATTTACAAACCTATCTATGTAGTATGCAAGTCATTTTTTTATATACTATATAATTCTAAATCAATAAGGAAAGCCAAACTGACATTGAATAATGAGCTGCTTTGTAATTTTTTTGATTTTATCAATGATTTGTTCAAAGATTTTTGTTATGGGGCAAGAAAGAGCGATGGGATGATAATTCAAAGGATTATTGTTTGGTTATCCGGGTTTGAAAATTTGAAGGATAATTATTATTTTCCATTCTTGAGACATGGTGATGGAGGTATTTAAAGACAATGAGCCTCAGGGTTTACATCCTACATATAGGCTACATCTTCTGGACCACAAGAGCAGCTGGATTGTACCAGTTAATGAGGATTAAAGTAAATTTTTCTTATCTTTAATGCTGCTGCAGTTCCATTAAAGGATGATGATGATTGTGTTATTCTAGAGATGTTAATGTTAACGATTAGTGTGTCATTGTATCGACCTGCACACCAGTCTCTAATAAACGTAGTATAATTTTTTTCGACATTTCAACAAAACTGTGCCTGTAACTAAAGAATATTTGTACGTTTCATAAAGATCTTCAAAATGAATGACCAAGATTTAAGCTTATGTATAATAATATTTTACATTTGATTTAAATTTCAAATTACTAAGAACTATGTTTTTTTTAATTTATTAAGGTTCTTTTTATTTTATTATCATAAAGTTTAAAGAAAAAAGAAATTCGATTAAATATTTTATTATAATTTTTTATCTACCTATAAACTGCTAAGATTTTAGAACACAACTCTAATGATTTCCCATTTTAACGTTCGATAGCGACTCCACTGTTTGTAATCTATAGCTAGCAATACGTTGACATGGACATTTGTATATCAAGTACTAAATCCGTAAATGGCTGATATTAATTTATAAATAAATGTTTTCTGGATTTTAAAGTGGTGATTCCAGAAAAGTGATGTTTAAAGCATCTAAATGCAGTTATCTTTAACCAAGTCTTTCTGTTTCTTAGACTAAATTTACTGGCGTTTAAGAAATAATTGTTTCAGCCAGCATTTTATCTTACGGTTATAAGATCAATTAAAATGGGTGTCCCAAAATTTTTCAGATATACCAGTGAAAGGTATCCTTGCCTTAATGAACTGGTTAAGCAGTATCAGGTTATTATTGATGTTTATTTCCTTTTAGATGGTAACTGTTGAAAATTAGTAGACAATGAAAACAAATCCATATTTTTATAAAAAAATCCTTTTTAGGCGATTATTGAGAACCTAAATAAATCATATTTTTAATGTAATTTTTTTGTTCATATATTTGAGTCATATTTTGGTGATTTTATTGCAGATACCTGATTTTGACAACATGTACTTGGATATGAATGGTATTATCCACAACTGTTCACATCCTGATGACTCAAATCCACATTTCCGAATCACCGAGGAGAAAATCATGCAAGACATATTTCATTACATTAGTATGTTATTTCAAATTATAAAGCCTAAGAAGCTTTTTTTTATGGCTATTGATGGTGTTGCTCCCAGAGCAAAGATGAATCAGCAGAGAGGGAGAAGGTAATTCTTATTTAAATTTCACAATTAAATATAAAGAAAATTTAAGTCATAAAGAACCATATTAGTTTTTGTTACCACCATGTTGTGACATATTTTTATCATTTTGTTTCATCAGCTTGGTATTAATAGAACTTTCTATATTTCTCAGTCAGAGGATACTCGACTAGGGATGGAAACTAAGTAAATTTTTCCACTGTTCATATTTTTTTTATGGCATGATTATACAAGGGGCAGTGGAACAGAGCAATATTTGGTGGAAATCACTTTTGTGTAGAAGATGTATTGATGAAAACTGTGCTTTCAGATATACTTAGTACACTTTAACATTTAAGGCACTGTTGCAGAATATTGCAGAGATCATTCAACTAAAAAGCAACTTTGCTTGAATATTTAACCCATTATTACTTTTGTTTTTCTTAGTACTTAAATACATTTACTTTAAAATTTGTCCTCAGATTCAGAGCTGCCAGGGAAGCAGAAAAATTAGAAGATGAAGCTAAGGAGAAAGGTAATTCACATTTTGAAGAATGTTAAATATATTAAATATATCCTGAATAGTTGATTCTTCAGGTAATTACCAGAAGGTATTTAGTAGGTATTATCAGTCATCGGAAACAATAAAGGGGACATCATCATCTTTATGACTTGTAACAAAAATATCTTAGAGAAAAAAACATTTTTCGAGCATCATGCACAAGGTTGAATGTATTTAAAAAAATAACTCGACCCAGAATTATAATTTTCTTTTTGAATTATTACAGCTATATGTTTTGGCTGCTTAATAATGTAAAAATAAAATTATATTTTCCAAGAATATAACCCAAAACATATTGTTATCGCTAATAACAATTTTTAACATTTTTATCATTTCCAATAGTGTAAATTAGGGGTTGTCATGTCCTATAAAAAGACAATTACTTGATCTACCCTTATCAGTTAGTCATTAAATGTACACTTATCCCTTATTATTAAACACAAACATTGCTTAAAATGCATCTATTGGAGAAATGACTCAAACGGTGCCCTTTCAGATCAAGGCCAGAAACAGCTAGATGTGGCTTGTGTGTTAAACATGATCTAGTCTGCTGTGTCCCTATTTTACTGGTGATACCAGGGAACTGGTAGCTTTAACAGAAGAAGCGGATCCCGTAGAAGTAGGTGTACATCAGAGAGGGATGACTGATTCATCGTTACTACTGCCCTCAGAAATCTGGCTCCAACATGAGCTCAAAGAAACGCGAAGAGTGACTGTCAGAAGAAGACTAAAGGCAGCTAACCTGACTCCAAAGAGGCTACTTGCCCAAAATTGACCTCAGCTCAACAAGCAGCCAACTACGTTTCACAAGAGAACACGTGAATTGGACTGGAGAACAGTAGAGGTCTGTTCTCTGCTCAGATGAAAGAAGTGCGTCTCCATGGCAGTGATGAAGACGACTCGAGTCTACAGAAGACCTGGAGAGCGATTCGCCCAGCGTTGCATAAGTGAAAATGTGGCATTCAGAGGAGGTTTTGGAATTCATAGCGAACCGATATATTGAAGAGATATTAAGGGATCATGTCATTCCTCACGCAGGCGTTATCAGTGAAAACTTTGTGCTAATGCAGGACAATACCCGTCAACATAATACAGCTGCCGTTCAGTGGACCTGCAGGAGGTCCAAATTTAGTGCATGGAGTGGCCAGCACGTAGTATGGGCTTAAACCATATTGAGCATTTATTGGAGGAGCTTAAAAGAAAACTTCGGGCTAGAAATTCTGCCCCAGAGCCATGAGATTGGATCTTCAAGCCGCACTCGCTGAAGAATGGGATGACGTTTCTCAAGTAACAGTGAAAAATCTTATATGGTCTATAAAGAACCGAGAAGCTATGATTAGCCAGGGTGTTAACACTAATTAATTAACATAAGTTAATATTGAATTGTTTTTTGTTATTTATTTTATGATTGTTATGTCTTTTTGTCTGTATTTTCTTTAGAGTGAATATTTCCTTATCTTAGAGTTAAGACGAATTTTGTATAATTTTTTGAATGAATCTCATCACATTTAATAAAGCCAAAACCTTCACCTTCTCTTCCATAGCCTGTAGTAGTTGATTATTTGCTCACTTGTATTTAAATAAGAAATATATAAATTTATTGATAATGAAATTTTTGATTCTTTAAGGGTGCTTTAGAAATTATGTTTTAAAATAATTTCACATCTTTACGTTTCCATGTTTTGACTCGAGGTGGTTAACCCACGTTCCATCGTCGGTCACAATTCCCTACAAAAACCGTGCAAATTTGCCAACACAGCAAAACTGCTAAGAAGAATCAATTCTCATTCATTTCAATGGTGGTGAAGCAACTCTTCAGCTAGTCTCTAGCTGATGAGTGGCTGAACCACCATTGTGACGTAAAAGAAATTTGTTGTTTCTTTTGAAGTTCTGAGAACACATCTTGCACTGATTTTTGTCTTCTAAATCTGATACTCTTATTAATGCAGAAAGCTGTTCCTGTTTTAAACAGAATAAAGTATAATAAAACACAATAAAATCCATTAGTTAATATTAGTTTAAATATAAGAAATCATAATGTCTATTTGATTAAATTTATATTTATTATATAATTATATCCAAGATTATGACAAAGACACATAAAAAAGTTTATAACAATTTCAGGTGAGGTCCTGCCTACTGAGAAACGGTTTGATAGTAATTGCATTACACCTGGAACTGTATTCATGGCTCGTTTGCATGAGCAATTGAAATTCTTTGTTAAGCAAAAGATGTCCACAGATCTACTCTGGGCTAAGGTGAAAGTGATATTATCCGGCCATGAGGTAATAACTAATTTCATATATTCAAATAAAACAATGTATGTTATTGTTTATTTGTTATGTCTTGTAAAAGGATAAATTTAAGATACCTGTTTATTTTTATGGTATCTTCAGTGACAATTAAATGAACTATACTACAGCAAATTTAAACAGAAAAATAGACTTTGTTCCGCAGCCAATTTGAGTGGAGCTGTGTGTGGACTTTGCTCTAGTTCTTTCTCCAGACAGGATGCTTATGTCCAGCATTGGGATCTGTACGGCTATATAGGTTTTAATATATGTTATGTTTGTCAGACAAATCTTCGAGTCTTGGATAGGCTTTTACATTATGAATTTATTTTTAATAATATTTTTTACAGATTACTTATTCAATCTAAGTAAGCTATTGACTAGCAGTGAGGATTTTACTAAAATTTACTAAATAATTTTTTTTTCACAGACTCCTGGTGAAGGGGAACATAAAATAATGGACTATATCCGCTGGGCTCGCTCTCAACCGGACTATGATCCTAACACAAGGCATTGCTTGTATGGCTTAGACGCTGATCTCATAATGTTGGGCATGTGCACACACGAACCACATTTTGCACTCTTGAGAGAAGAGGTTTGTTAAGATTTTTCAGACCTCAATGTCGAAATATATAATAATTACCAATAAAATTGAAAGAAAAAAAAGAAATAAGTCTTTTTAAAGATTTTGTATCTGGAAGATATTTTCAATTTCATATTCTTGTACTTATCTGCTCTACACATACATATATTGTACACCAGTATGGATAAATACACAATATGTAGTATTCAGTTCATTTTACTCATTTCCAATTGAATGTTGATCCCAACGGAGAAGTGATTACAGTAAATCCTTAACTGCAAGCTGCTTTCATGTTACACTGGTATATGTTAATGTAACATTGTCATTGAAACAAAACTTATAAAAAGATCATATTCTCAGGTTAAATTCGGCAAAACAACGCAGCGTGCCACCAGTCCAGAGGAAACAAACTTTTACCTACTTCACTTATCTCTACTACGGGAATATTTGACCCAAGAATTTATCGAGATAAAAGATAAGCTGCCCTTTCAGTATGACATAGAGAAAATAGTTGATGATTGGGTCTTAATGGGTTTCTTGATGGGCAATGACTTTATTCCCAACTTACCCAACATGCATATAAGTAATGATGCATTACCTATTGTATATAAAACATATATGACAGTGCTGCCCACACTAGATGGTAAGTGTATGTAACATATGACATGAAAGGTAATATTTTTGTACTGGAAACAAATTGTCTTTTAAGAACCCATTGCTGGGATCAGGCTTTCTCCCTAGAGAGTATAGACACATTGTCTGCGACTTAGAAGTTGTATGGATAGGCTTACATGTTTGAAATATATGAAATATATTTTACCATTAAGTTAACCACACAACTCTTTACCATTGCTAAATGGTAAAAAGTAAATGTAAACAAGAAATAAAAGTAATATCATGGTCAGTGTGATCATACACAAGGATCAAGATGGAGTGTGTGTGTTTTATGTATGTTATGATAATTAGCTGTTGCCCAATCACCATGATTCCAGTTATACTGCATAGTTAAAAAAACTTTTACATCTTTGTACGTAATTGGAGTAGTCATTTTTAACAAATTGTTTCGTTTTTATAAAAAAATGTTCAATTAAATTAATTGGTTTAAATGAATGGAAATCATTCTTAATCCAAAAACCACAAGTCTGTTGACTTAAGCTACTAAAGCCATCAACTATCATTAATTTTTTGATAATGATCATAATATTATACTAATGAAATCATTCCATCAGTGCTGCTAAATTATTGTTTGAAAACTAATCAATTAGAATTGTATATTTTTTGTAATTAAACTATTTTTTGCTTTATTTTATTTGTATTAATTTTTGATAATACCTGTTTCTATTTTTTTTAATTTAAATTTATTTTTTATATGATTATCATATATTGCAACCTAAATAGCAAGTACCTTAAAAATTTAATTAATTTATATGAAAGTCTTTTCAAATAAACATTCATATAATTTAATTAATTGTTAACAGTAGATTCATAGTAATATTAAAAAAATTTTAGGATACATAAATGAGGCTGGTGACTTAAACCTTACTAGGTTTGAGGTATTTATGCAGGAGCTGGCTAAAATTGATAAGGAGAAATTCCAGGATACTTACACAGACTTGAGGTATTTCGAAGGGAAGACGGGAAGGAGGCCCAATGCTCAAGAGAGAAAAGAGGTATGTAGCACACATAAAACAAAATTTAACCTTCATTATCACGCTAATTCTTATATTTTTTATCTTGTTTAATAGGGTTATTTATAGGAATTATACTTAAATATTCAATGAAGACAATGTGGCATTGTGGTCTGCACACCTGGCATTTGAATTGCTTTGTGGGCCCTGAGTGATATTTGTCAAACATGAATTTCTGAGTTTTTCGGTGTGCATGTGACCCATAGTCACTGCATTTGAATGTTCCTTCTATCGTATTCCATGTGTTTTAAAATGGACTGAAGACTAGAAAGACATGATGAAGGTGTGTTTCTCGCGCTAAACCATACAGCATTATGATACACCCTGCCTCGTTTAATTTGTAACCAAAAGCTTAGCTGCGGTCGAAATAGACCAGAGCAACATCACCTTTTATCGCAACCCCATGTTATTCCACCATACTACTCTATAATCTATTTCCATTTTATAACAAGGCTTTTTACAAGTAAATAATAACCTTCATCAATATAAAGTTGTATGAAAAAAAAATTAACATAAACCTTTAAATTTTCAGTACAAACCGAACAATGATGAGACATTTAATATCAATGTAGATGACATCAAGAATAATAAGCCTGACGATGAATTGCAGGCACTCATCAATGCCACCCAGGATATGGTAATTCTATATTGCAATACTTAAAAATCTTGGCATGCCGTTTTCTCTACCAAGGGTGACAGCATCTGTATTATGATTCCATACCTAATGGTTGGTGGTCATAGGCGAAGGTCAGAGGAATCTCTTACCATTAGGTGAACTGATAACTTATTAGTCATCCCTTATATTATAAGATATTGTTAGGATACTAAAAATTTGAGTCCTTAAAATGAAGAATTCGAAAAAAGGAAATATATTAGAAATAGCGTTTCTGATATATATAAGAAAACAACTTTTTCAGAAACTGTAGGTATTTTATTTATTTAAAAAAAATATATAAAAAAACCATTGCTAATTTATAATAGAGGAAATAAATTAAAACTATGTTATCAAGTTTGTTGTTCTTGCCAGCTCATGTAAAACTTGTTTATGTCTATCTACGAAAAATTTAAAATGGCAAAAATATTATATAAGAATTGGTTTTCATTATCAATAGGTTGAAACCTGTTTGCGAATCTGCATTGTCTCTAGCTTGTATTTAATTTAAATTTGAAATATATATTATCTCTCAAAATTGTTTCCTAAATCCTCAGTATATGGATGATATGGAGTATGATAACGAAGAATATGAAGAAACCAGTGATGGTGAGTTTCTATTTATTTATCATTAAGATAATATTTACAGAAGAGGGAGCAAAGTATGACCCGCAAGAGTTAACTTGAGACCAGAGCGGAATGCGCGCTCCCCTCCCGACCCCCGCCTTCTTAGCGCTCTCGCCAACGACGAGTCAGATCCGTTAGCAACGTCACAATGAACGTACATGCGTTTGGTTTCGTTTGTTTTTTTACCTGATTGTATCAGTTTGGAAGTTTTATGTAAACATGAGTAAGATTACACAGTGCCGAACGAAATCGTATTTTAAAAGTGATAACCTTTTTTGAAAACTTTTTTGAAGAATATTGGGTAAAAGATGGAATACAAGAAACACACGAACAGGAACTAATCATTCAATTAGGATACGAGAGTGATTGTAACAGCTACTGTACAGACAATGACAGTGACATCGACTTTATCTGGAATGCAATCTATAGATAACCAATAAATGGTTTGAGTATGTAAAAAAAACTTTCAAATTATCTAGTTGTATAATTGTTGTGTATAATTATGTTACTATAATACATTATACACAACACTATTATAAGACCAATACAATTAACCATAAAAAAAAATTATTGACAAATGGCGATATTTTTTGTGAGCCTCGCTCTTACGTCTTACGAGCGAAGTCTCAAGTTAACTCTAGCGGGTAGTACTTTTTAAAAAAAAATTAAGATACATTGTAAACTCTTTATAACGTTATTCTTTATAACGATAAACTTTTCTTTATTCATTCCATATAACGGTTACTCTCTATAACGTTAAAAATATGCTCGTCCCTTGAGTTTCGTTATAATGAGTTTAGACTGTATATACATTTTGTTTTTTATAAATTTTAGTCAATTCCACATATTTGAGTTTTCATACAGTTGTTAGAGCCGTGGTAGCACAGCCTGGCAAGCGTTGTTCTTGTTTAATTCACGGTATGCGATCAAAACGAGTTTGATTTATCGAATTCTAAATTGTTAATTGCAATTTTAAGTGCTGATTCATTACGTGCTCGGCGGCGTAGGGAAACATCGCGAGGAAACCTGCATGTCTGAGATAATAATAAATAAAATTGTACCGTCGAAACTTGAGATCGATAGGTACGAGAATTCGCCATTCGACTATCGTCGTGAGTGTTCAGCCCAAGCATTTTCCAGCTTAGTTGGAGTGGTTAATCGGAATGTTGCCAATTTTCAAAGCATTGGTAACATTCGTTGATATATATATATATATATATATATATATATATGTATATCGAAGGCATATGAAGTCTCTCAGCCCGCAGTGAAGCTGCGCGATGGACTATACCATAACTACTCTACCCTCTAAGGAGGAGGCTTATGCCTAGCAGCTTGTTTTGTTACCGTTATTTAAGAAACTCATTGATTCGTAAGTTGTGCGATGATGATGAGATAAAGATGCGTTTGGTCACAGCCACAAACATTACTTCTGCTTACGACCATAATATGTCAACTGTCTTGATTGCCTATATCAGTGCGGATGGAGTGATTCCAACGCGCTCATTGGTGCTTGATTATAACAATGTACTAATGTTGCTAAATAAGTAACCTATAAAGCTTTTAGCAGATATGATATGAGAACCTTAGATGAAATTCCTCGTCTGCAATAATGCAGTTGACGTCATCTCGATATGGCGATATCGCTATTGCCACGTGTATTGACGTCAAGTGCGCAGTATATTTTCAAGTGCCATAAGCATTGGAAAAAACACAGAGACAATCATACGTAACCTTAATCATGGGAACCTTACCTGTTCCGATGAAATGCTTTCCCTTTAGATAGAGATCCGAGTCGAGGTTTCGTACCCCCTTATGAGGGGCCCTCGGATAGTATTATCGCCCCCCATTTCTTGTCGTCGACGTTCTTCGTCCACAGGGTTCGGAGTGCAGTGGTGGGGCAGCTTCAGTCGCCGCGCCACCTTCGCAGCATCGTCGTTGTCTCCCTACTAAGTTGTGGGCCTCCCGTTCGCGAGTCAATTTGATAAAGCTGTAAAGGTTTCTGTACGAACAGGCATACACACACACAAAAAAAATCTATAATGTCGGAGGAAGGTTCAGATATAGTCAGGGGAATACATCACGTGACCGTCACGGTTCCTTATACTTATAATACGGGCACATATGTTAGTATTCCACAACTGTATTCTGTGAGGGGCACGATCTACACCCACTCTAACTTACTTCATGCCGTACCATCATATCGGCCGCATAGTGCCACTGTTAGAAAGCTTTATATATAACTGTAATACAAAATAATACTTTCGTCCTTGCAGAGGAAGCGAACATGGAAATGGAGTTCATACTGCACAAAAAAGATTATTACATGAACAAATTGGATTACTCCAAAGTCACAGAGTAAGTACCAGCATTCAATTTAAATTAACCAACTTGAAACTTTGAAGCGTCGATAGCCCTAATGGTTTAAATCAGGGGTACAAATCAACCAAAATATATTAAATATTAGAGCATTAAAGAGACGTCTGGGTCAGAGATATTTTCGTATTAAAAATGTCTTAGTAAATCTATACATATTTTGTTCTGTCTTATTCATCAACGCAGAGCCTAAATCGCTGGGGCTTTAAACTTGAAATTTAGCCAGTTGATACCTTTTATATACTAAGCAAGGATTTTTGGAAATTTCACCACTAAGGTGGTAAAATAGGAGATGATCGGTTGTATGGAAGTCCGTCATTTTCAAAGTACGAAATACGAAATGGCTTCTGTTTAGAAATAAATGTGTACGTATATCAACGTTTTTCAAAATTTTACCCCTAAGAGGGTGAATTTTTTTGAAATTTTTATGGGAAGTTTGTCACTTGTAGGAGGAAGCATGAAATTCAATATGAAAGATTGTTATACTAAGTTTAGGAGTAAATACTATAAATAAGGTTACTTCTAAGCTCGATAGATGGCGTTGAGACCATTTCTCAATCGCGCTATGTTTTCATTATGCGGCTTTTAACTTTATTGACTACTCAAACCACGAAGCATATTTTAATATACATATATCTAAGCGAAGCAGTTTGTAGTGTAATATATACAGTGGTGGTCGTATAATTAGAAACACTACCAATGGTCCTTGACATTATGTAAGATACTTCACCGCAATCGTTTTTATTTTGAAATTAAACAATAAATAGGACAACAATTATGTTCAACGATTTATCATTTATTAGAAAAACAATATAAATCCCATTACACAAGTGCAGTTTCAATATTACATTACGGACAAACATTTAAATCAGTTTTAAGATATGAACAATAATGGTCAACTAATTAGAAACAACAACAAAAAAGTATAAAAAACAATATTTTTTTAAGTATTAGTAATTAGTATTGTTATTTACGAAATGGTTACTATCCACAGCCTACCAATAGTTATAATTAATATTTAGTGGCGTATCCCTTATTCTCACTAACAGCACTGCAGCGACGTGGCATTGATTCAATCAATTTCATACATTTTTCTAGGGGGATTGAATTCCATGCTTCAACAAATGCTTCATATAGTTCGTTTTGACTGATGGTACGTTTGTTTGAGACTTTCTTTTTAACAATATACCAGAGATTTTCTATCGGGTTTAAATAGGACGTCGACATAGCGCTTTCCATCGGAATTTACCATATTTATTTTTGTTTCATCTGAAAATAACACTTTTTTCCATTCTCCTACCGTCCAATTAACTTATTTTTTAGCGAATAATAATCGTTTCTCTAGGTGTTGCTTGGTAAGAAGCGGTACCTTTCGATATTTTTTTCCAAACAAATTAGTTTCCACTAATCTTCGGCGTATCAGTCTTGACGATATGTTTCTCGGGTCATCAGCCGAAAAAACTTCATTTTTAATCTGGTTGTAGCCTTTACTTGGGTCTTTTTTGGCAACACGAACGATTAGCGTATCTTCTCTGGGAGAGGTTTTTCTTGGCCGAGCCTTTCTAAGAACATTTTCAACAGTTCCATGTTTTTATAATGATCAACTGCATTAAAAACTTTCAAGACAGAACAAATTAAATGCTCAGCTATTCTTCTGTACGCCCACTTATGATCTATATGTCAATTAACAATTATTTGCCTAGTTGACGAGTCATAACTTTTATTTTTGCCCATTTTGAACAAAATAAAATTCAGATTAAATATTAAATTGACGCCAAAATAATAGAAAAAGCCAAGAAAGAAATGTTATTCTCCGGTTTAAAAAAAAGAACGAGCTATGGATGCTTTTTTAAAATGTTTCTAATTAGGCGTCCAAGCGGCCAGTAACAGAATTAAAAGTAATATATGTTTGAATTAAAAATCAGACTATAGTATTATATCTATTTGTCTCCAACAAATGTAGCAAATGTGTTGCCAATCTAATCGAGGAATAAGAAATATCACCTTGTTACTCTGACTATTATCAATTATTAAAAAAATATCAGATGTTTTTAAAGTGTGGTCTATCTCAGATCCCACCCTATTATTTTTCATTGAGGATATAATCAACTATATCTGAATTTTCAGTGAAGTGCTAGCAGATCAAGCTGAAGGCTACGTGCGTGCAATCCAATGGAATCTTTGGTATTACTACAAGGGCTGCCCATCCTGGTGCTGGTATTATCCGCACCATTACGCGCCCTACATGTCTGATATTAGGGGATTCAAGGACTTGAAGATTGAGTTTGAACTCGGAGATCCCTTCAAACCTTTCGAACAGGTGATATCTCAAATTATTTATATTATATAGAACTGACAAAATAGGTGATGAGATCAGAAAGGGATTTGCAAAGGGCCTTACGGTCAGTTAAGAATATGCTTTATAAGATGTCAAAGACATTTGGTATATATGAAATATATTCACAACTTAAAATGTTAAAAAAAAAAACTTTCACTGAACAGTAGTTGAATAATATATTTACCATTGAGCCACATCAGTCATCGAAACACAACTGTAAACTTAGGCGGTCCATACCCGTACAATAATATTGCACAATATAGATGATTATACAATATTATTCAACGTGTCCCTACATGCTAGTATTGAAACATTACGCAATGATTGAACAAAAGTTTGAGCTAGTTTAAATTTTATTGTGCAATATTTTTTATTGCACCGTGTACGCTTAATATTGCGCAACGTTTTTCATTTCACTGTTTGAAGAGGTCGCGATCGGTCAGTCACGGTGTAGTGCAAGGTAGGTCGTGTATTAAAATCGAGCAAAATGACGAGCAAGAGTACAGTGAAAGATAAAGAAAGGGAGGTTTTACTTGAGTGTTTAGAATTGTATAGAGATTTACCGGTTTTGTGGCAAATAAAAAATCAACTTTATATTTATTGTGAGCAAATATAAAGAGATGTTTACACAAGCAACGTTTTTTGCTCGATTCTAATACACGACCTAACCTGCACTACACCGTGACTGACCGATCGCGACCTCTTCAAACAAAGAAATGAAAAACATTGCGCAATATTAAGCGTACACGGTGCAATAAAATAAATATTGTACAATAAAATGTAAACTCGCTCAAACTTTTGTTCAATCATTGCGCAATGTTTCATCATTAGCCCTACACTTTGAATAATATTGTACAATCATCTATATTGTGCAATATTATTTTACGTGTAGGGGCGCCTTAGATTAATAAAGAATATTGTGAAAAACTATCATACACTTCACCTGATGATAATCTAATTGAAAAAATTAAAAAGCACTCTCCAGACGACCAAGTTGGAATACTTCTAAATGCGTCTGCGGATCTCCCTTCGATTCTCCCTTTTCACGATCTATACAAAACGTGGTTTTCATGCTGACATTCTGTGACGGCCTCCGGTCGAGCCGGAAAATACTTGTCTTAACTACAAACATTTTTTAAAGGCCTGTTATTATAATGTTCGGATATTTTTTAATAAAAATATCCGAACATTATATTAGGATATTTATTTAATGTGTAAAAAAAAAATTTTTTTTCATTCAAAATAGACAAAACTAATTGGGCTATTTAAATAAGGTAATAATTAACATTTTTTTTTCAGTTACTGGCAGTGTTGCCAGCCGCCAGCAAGCATCTCCTTCCTACTCCATTCCACAATCTAATGACGGACGAGGACTCGCCCATAGTCCATTATTACCCGGTGAATTTTGAGACCGATCTCAACGGCAAACGCAACGATTGGGAAGCCGTCGTTCTCATTCCATTCATCGACGAGGTAAGGAGTTTACTAAAAGTTACCGGGAAATCCATTTGTCGTAGTTTAACACAACCAACACCCGCTCACGTCCTCACAGAATACCAACGTGAAACAGCAGCATAATGCTGCTGTGCTTCGTCTGGTGTGTGCAGGAGACTTATCACTGGTGACGAGGCATTCCATCTCAGTCCTCAAGGGTGACAACTCATTTGCATTATGATACCTTGTTATGGATGAATGTAGACGTCATGTGCCGCAGGAATCACTTGCCATCAGGTGAACTGTATGCTCGTTTGTTACTCTCAATGTAATAAAAAAAACTCAAAAATGATCAAATAATAATAATAATTCTTTATTTATCAACACAAACATTAATTAAACGACGAGTATTGGTATGGAATAAATAAGATTGATACAAGTGTTTGTGAGAGCTGGAGCTCGTACTAGGTTTTCACAAGTCACCAGGCCCCGCCTCATATTTACCAGTACGAACATATGAGGAAGTATGAGCGGTAAAAAGGTGGGTACTGAAGTAAAAAAGAAATACTATATAATAAAAATTTAAACTTAAGAAAATGTGGATTTTTGTTTCACTTATTAATAAGAAACATAAGAAATAGGTTGGATCCGAGCTTCAGTTTCATTATAATTAAGTGTTATTAACCTCGCTATCGTTAATTTATTTGAATTTTAATAAGTTAAATGTTGAATGGAAAGTATTTTATTAATTTTATTTTACAAATACGGCAGCAGATAACTAAAGCAGATGATCAAAAGTAGTTTTAAAAATAAATGGATTTGTAACAAAAGCAAAGAAAATAAACAAGACATTTTAACCAAAAATATTGAAAATAACTATAATATATAATAAATAAAAAATAAATGTACTACATACATGAGAGAGGCGAACTGTATAACATCAACAAAGTAAATATTAACGTCATAACTTAACAATATTACATCCTAATATACGTAAATGTACAAGCGTATAAAACTATACGAGAAGTTCTCAGTGAAAGACTCAGTCAGTATCTAGCATCTCAGGCGTAAAAACTTAGTACCTGTTTACCTGTTTATTATAGTAGTAGTATATCGTTTTTATCCCAATCTTTATTATTTTATTCTATCGTTTTATCACAATTCAAGAAGGTGTCAATATATTTACACTTCAGTAGCAAATGCGCTTAGCTCGGAGCACGAAATCACGACACTGTGACGTCATAACGCGTGATGCGATTTGAGACGGCACGCGTAACCGCTTTAACACTATTCAAATTAATATAAGACTGTTTAAAAAGAAATCGCGACTGAAGCGATAACTTGTGGTGACCGGGTAGCCCTCAACTCTGTCGACTCCCGCATTACATCTAAGGGAGATGGGAGTGGCTGAAAACCAGCGCTACACGGGACTATAGTCCTGTTTCAGCAAAAGCTGAGTCACCTCCGTTTGTGTACAAAGTGTATAACATTGTTTATGTAAATTTGTTTATTTTGTCTGTGGCAATAAACTGTGTTAACACTTGTGGGTCTTGTGGAATGACTTTTTATTCAGACGGCGTAATGTTGT
The DNA here is from genome assembly GCA_029286865.1 of Teinopalpus imperialis. Classification (NCBI taxonomy): domain Eukaryota; kingdom Metazoa; phylum Arthropoda; class Insecta; order Lepidoptera; family Papilionidae; genus Teinopalpus; species Teinopalpus imperialis. Next base: position 11,280,339 of record JAGSMU010000026.1, read on the forward strand.
GCAAGGAATTACTTGTACGAAAAATACAGCTACAATGGCGCGTCCTCACCCGCTTTATATAAAATTTATTAGAAGTCAGATTACAAACTAATAAAGTGAAATTATTGTTTACAACGTCAAATTAATATAATGATTAACTAAATTACTAATTATGACCTTTAGATATAATAAGGTATAGGTTGATCACTAAAATATCATTAGGAGTATTTATTGTACGTCACAACCGCTGGGCGCTTGTGTGTTGCTAGTTAACAGATGTTATATTATTTATTATTATTATTTTCCGATCGCGTGCGTTCACGTTAAGATCGAGATTGGTGCTGGTATAAATGTTACATTTTTTTCCTTGAGTTATGGGTTCACCTGATAGTAAAGTTTCCTACTCAGTGGGCCCTCTGCCCTCGAGTCTGTTTCGATAAATCTGTAGAGGTCACTGGACCAACAGCATCACATTTACTCATAAAAAAAAGATAACAATTTGCCTATTTTTATGCAATTCAGGGTTTGATAGAGGAGCACATAGTTAACCTAATTGTGAGTAGTTCCTGCTATTATATTGACCGATATTTATCATAGATTCTATCACATTGCAGATACGTGGTCACCCTATCAGTCTCTTTTACACTCACCAGCCTGAATACCAGAGCAGTAGCGAAATAGTAATTTACCTCTGGTGTATTCTTAGAAGGAAGGTGTATTCCCTGATTGAAACGATCCAGTCATCCAAATCCAGTTTTTAGCTTGATGCACTACCACATATGCTGCATTGAAGGCCGTGTGTAGTAGTGGTTAGTCTACCTGGCTGCTGTGTCACGGATCCTGAGTTCGATTCCCAGCAGGGGAACAATATTTGTGTTTATCAGAAGTAGTTGGCTTTCGTGTCCGTGCTGACACACTGCGTCTGGACCTCCTCTTCGATTTTATGCACCATCGGAACCGGGAAGGGGACCTAATATTCTGCAATTCATGCCATCAAAAGCAATAACCAGATAATATCGTTGTAGTTGAAGTCGACCTGGACAAGGGAGATATTATCAACATCACCATGGTAGCCAATGGTCAAAATGTAACCTTCAGTTTTTTTTATATAGACATTTCATCAACGTTTATAAAAATACTTATTCTCTACAGACAAATCTCCTATCTGCTATGGCGCCTTGTTATCAGCGGTTGACCGAAGAGGAACTTAAGAGGAACAGCCATGGGCCTATGTTGGTGTACAACTGGTCTCCTGCTAACTTAGGTGGGTTTGTTAAAATTAGTCTAAAAATAAACAAACAAAACATAAATAACAGTGTTAGAGCTACACTGCAATTCGTTTCTAGCTGTAGAATGAATGGGTCATCTCATCTCATGTGGTGTAGGCCACGCCCTCACAGAATACCAGCGTAAAATAGCAGCATAATGCTGCTGTGTTTTGTCTGGTGAGTGTAGGTATCCGGAGACATTTATTACTGGTAACACGGCATTCCATCTCTGTCCTCAAGGGTGACAACGCATCAGCATTATAATTCCTTGTCAAGGATGAATGTAGATGTCATAGGCCGCAGGAATCACTTGCCATCAGGTGAACTGTATGCTCGTTTGTTACTTTCAATAATAATAATTTAAAAAAAGACAGACTATATATATATTCACAGGCCTCATCTCCAGAGAGCGTGTTGTTTCTCGTTTCGGATTGACGGATATATATCATAGAAAACATGTGAAATGTCTTCGATATAAATGGAAGCCATGTGGAAATAACAGCAATACACACATATCTAAAAAAAACAATCAGATGATTGCGTACCGACCGACGGACTGGGTTTTAGTTTTATATTATATATGACATCATTCCACAGGTAGGGCATTCGCTCCATCGTATTTTCCTCCGATAGCAAAGAATCACGCTATAGAACAACTCGTGTGGAGATCGATGTTAGACGTGCCAAAGGAATTGCTAAAGAGAGGCATGCTGCCTCACGCCAATCGAGATATGCTGTACCCAGGCTTCCCCACCATGCGCCATCTCAAGTATCAGGTAAGAAAACTTTATGATATATATCGCCGTATTCATTTTATTTCTTTATTATATTACGTATAAGCCATATTTTTTAGTAAACTGGTATAATGTGCGGCAAATACCTCTAGCGCTGGCCGTTAATGCGCAGAAGTCGAAATCCCCTGAAATCGAGGGGGTGCGGGCGGCCATGCGTAAGCGCTTATTGGCTCCCCAGTCGTACTCTGCCCCGCGCACCGATACGACACCCCGCTCGCTACTGGTGTACAGTCGCTTTCTAAATTTAATTCTAATTCTTTTTTAAATAAAAATTGTCACACTTTTATTTTTGTGGAAAGTGGTACACTGTAATGTACATTCTTTACATTTGTAATTAATAAAAATAATTCTACTGACTTCCACCCGCAACTTCGTTCGCGTGAAAAAAGTAGCCTTCCAGACTATAATCCATGTCATCATTTTGTACAAAAAAACAATTGCGTTCGCGACAGTACCCATGCGCAGCTATCCCCTCTACGTTTCGTTCACCGCTAGACTTATGTGCCGCGACCTATATATAAAGATATTTCATTTCAGAATATAAACACGTCTGTAATTATAAAATTGTATTACAGACGTGTTTATATTCTGTTTATCTCATTGCCGATAACCATCGTTGCGTAAATCCATACATACAATATAAAGAAATGTATATATATATATATATATATATATGTATATATATATATATATATATATATATATATACATATATATATATATATACAGAAATAGAAATCACATCTATGATGATGAGTAGAATTAATAATAAACTATTTTACACGCCAAGTTAGTATTGGTTCTACGTTACGATTATTTTAAAAATTGATACGATAAGTATAGCTTTTTTTTTTAATAAAAGGATAACATAGGCCTCCCCAATACTTCAATAAGGGATGTGATGATTATAATGATATGAACTGTCGCTAAGACACTCACTGATAGAGCGAGCGTTGATTCTCGAATGTTTTAAGGGTTGCTATAGTTGCCGCAATTTAAACTGAGTCGTCGGGCAATAAATGTCACTGACAGTAGGAATGTGCACGCAATGCAACCCGTTATCGATACTTAGCTACCTGCGCACGCGGGGCCGATGCGTCATCGTGACCTTCATCAGCACTCTGACTCCTCATTGGTCGTTACGAGTAAGGGTTGTTGTTTTTCTATAAACATAAGATTTTTTGTTATGACACTCATTATATTCTCTATGATTACGTCGAAACAAACATTTTATCTTACAAATTAATTTTTTATATTCAGATAGCGAAGAATTATTCCTATTAAAACTTAACATAATTTAGCATATCGATCGTACCTATCCCGTTATCGATATGCAACTCTACAATTCTTACGCACATCACTACACCTCTTCATAAGACCTGTAAGTGCGAGCGAGACAGACAGATACATATGATTTATGACCCGAAGCCTCAGTTCATAATGCGTCGTTTATAGTATTGTTTAGTTCTATACCATTATACTTGGATGGTTTCCGAACGCCACAATGCGTTTCAACTTCATATCTTCGATTTTTTCCTTATTTCTTAGGCATGCCGGTTTCATTGCGATGTTTTACTTCACCATCGAGCACGTAGCAAATCAACACGATCAATCCTACCTTTCTCAAACCTGATTAATTTAACAAGATAACTAAATAGATACGATCTATAAGAAGTTGATTGCTATATATTCTGTTTAATTCATCAACTGCGCAAGATACTGCGTAAGCAGATCTTTTCAAATAAAAAGGAGCTTTTTAGACGCCCCTTTCGCAAGTTCTATTCTATGCTAAAATCTATGGAATACTGTATCCTGTTAAAGACACAAAAAAATCGACCAAAAACCTAAAATATTTGTGATGCAAAAAAATACTGTTCCTAGGCATGAAATCGAACTCAAATAGCACGAAACGAATTAATTACTGAGTAAAATTTCAATAATTCTCTGAAGAAGAAAAGAAAATTGTAATGTTATATAAATATAAATTGTTAATTTTGTATTTGGATGCGTCGACGATTTACAACAGCACTGTCCACTGCAAAATTTCAGTACAATTAAACCGGTATACATTAAAAATAGGCAGAATCATCTCAATAATATATATATATATATATATATGTATGTATATTTTTATTTGTTATATATGTATTTTATAATTACGCAGATATTGTTTGTTTATATAATATAATATATAATTTTACGACTAGTTCTTTAAGCATACACCTACCTCATTTCATCTCTGCATTGCCCTAAGGTTGACTGGTAGAGAATGCCTAAAGCATTAAGTCCGCCTTTATACATACCGTACATGAAGCTTAAATATATAAATAAAATAAAAATCCTAACCATGTTCTTTTTTTGTGTGAGTATTGCTGTTGTCCAGAGACCTCTACAGCTTTATCTAATTAGACTCGCGAGCGGGAGGCCCGCTGAGCTCCTTAACATGTTACTTACTGTTCCTGACCAAACCACTGAGAATTACTATTGACTTTGCTCGTTACTAGGTAATTCATATATTTGTTGTTTTTTTTTAGACAAAGTTGATGAAACGTCAAGTGAAAGTATTTGATCAGCCATCGCGCAACGAGAACATGATTGTGGGAATAATACGCGAGGAAGAGGAGCCGCCATTGGAACAGGTCGCCAAGGAGCTGTTGGGGAAAGTTATATGGGTCGGGTGGCCGCATCTCACGAAAGCAAAGTGAGTTCTTATGTGGTAGAAAAAAGATATATTTTGTAACTGCTATTTTAATATGCAAGAATATAATAAGTCAATATATAAAAGTATGGATGGTTTATGGTATATGCATGAAGAGAAAGATGGGAAAATTTTAGAATGTTTCCAATTTTTTTTTAACGTGTTGTGGAGATAATTTCTTGACTGTCATAGGATGAAATCAGCTAAACAAGATATGCTATAAGTATGCGAATCTAGATACACTTCCTTATAGTCATATTACTTAATCCGATGACCAATATGATCGGAGGAATGCTCGAATGCTGTCATAGACAGCACTTCCAAGGGTCAAAAGCAAAAAAAAAATGTTTACTTTACACGACATTTTCTGCTACACAAAACCACTCTGTGGATTCAGCTGTCAGCGGTATTATCGAACAGATAAGACTTAGGGACATTTAAGAAAACAACTTACACCTTTGTTAAAGGCCGACAGCGCACTTGCGACTATTCTGATGTTGTTGATGTTAATGGGCGACTGTAATAATTTACCATAAGGTCACCTACATGCTCGTAAGCCACATATTTTATATTAAAAAAACACGTACCTATGTCCCGACTGGGATAAATCAGTCAGAAGTAACTGACTGACCTGAAGTTCGGCCCTCTCGGGCACCCTCGAGTCAGTTGCTTTCGCGCCCAGAATAACGGTCCAATCCGAGGCTCCCTCTCGGGAACCTTTATACTGGTTAACCAGTAATAAAGGTTTCGGCTGAGGGCCTTAAGCACTCGGTCACCTTTGAACCCGGTGAAGCTGTAAAAGCCCTCGGGTTAACAGTGGCCATCAGCCATAAAAAAAAGAACCGACTGAGATTGCAACGCTACGTGGGCCGTAGCGGTTAATGTAAATAAACACAGCGACGGCGTGTTCATATTGTAATATTAAATTCGCTTATCTATTTATGTTATTTGTTTGTAGAGTGGTATCAGTGTCTAACGAGAAAGTACGTCTTCATCACATAGACAATCAGACCAACAATGTGGACGGCCAGCCTTCATACTCCACGGAGGCTATATTTGGCAACATGCACAAACAATGGATCGCCGAACGATCAACTGTTATTGAACAGTAAGTATGAACTCGTACAGGTACATTCCGACCATGGTTTGGACCAGATAACACTGATGGCGTGGGATGTGGATAACTGTCACTTGACATTGATTTGCGCATCGGTTGCTCATTTGACACTTCTATAAAAAAAATCGTATTGCAATAATTATTTGTGTAAAAACACTTACTTATTTACAATATCTTTCCTTATTTAATTTAAAGAAGAAGAAAGTGCAGATTTTTTTTTTTAATTACATTTAGAGTAACGAATGAGCACACAGTTCACCTGATGGTAAGTGATTCCTGCGGCCCATGACATCTACATTCATCCTTGACAAGGAATCATAATGCAGATGCGTTGTCACCCTTGAGGACTGAGATGGAATGCCTCGTCACCAGTGATAAAGTTCACTACACTCACCAGAAGTACATAGCAACAATATGCTGCAATTTCACGCTGGTATTCTGTAAGGGCGTGGTCCTACCCCGGTTGAGCTGACCCATTCATTCTGCAGCTAGAAACAAATTGCAGTGTAGCGCTACCACGTAAAAAAATAGCAGATGCTGCATTAGGAACAGAAGACATGATTTGTATACCACAAATAGCGGGGATATAACCCACTCAGTAGGGAAATAACCCAAGTCAATTGTAATTTAGAAGCCGGGCTGTAATTACAACTTTTGCCGCTATGGTAAGTTTGTAATAAAAAAATGATCATGTATATTTTTTTTTCTAGCAATATGAACCGACTTGGCATTGAATTGGGAGACGTGAACATAATGGTTCATGCAGTTAATCACATAGGTAATTAATTACATTCATACATACAAATTCACAAAATTTTATAGAAATATATTCATGGTAACTTCTTATCAATAAACATTATTACTTATTTTATTTTAGACATTAATAACTAACTAAACTTCATAAAACTGGTCAAGTTTTGTTAGAAAACTTAAATTTAATATTTCAGGCTATAAATACATTATCCAGGACGACATGAAGATGGCACAGGTGCCGGAATGGTGTGAGGTAGCATGTGGTTACGCCCTGCAAGCTGTAGTGGCTAATGTGTCCGCTTACATCCATCAAAGCTCGATCAAGTTCTACACTCCGCAAGAGGCATATCCACCCGGTGACAGTGTGTTCCTGTTGACACAAGGACGATATTATGGATCTTTGGCTACAGTGAGCTGAAATTTTATTTAATACTTGTCTTTACGATTGGTATCTTGGATTGTTAGATATATATAATGTTTCGTTCTATTATTGTAGGTGAATAAAACCATGTGTTGCTCTGCAATCAAAGAAACGACATTTAACGTTCATTATTCACAATCTCAATCTTTTCTTCAATATTTTTAACACTTGAACACAATAATAAATTACACTCTTATATCTTTCAAACCTCTCAATGACAGCCCCGCTTTACCAACGTAGTAGATTGCATCCCTTATACCGCCATCTGTCGACCGAGCCCGACTCCACACTTCTTTACCAACGGAGTGAGTCACAGCTAAATTCAAATTAAAGAAATGTTCTATAATAACTATTTCTTTATATATATTTGGGGCGGAGCTTCTTTACAGATAAACACTGATGGGCACAAACGATGGGGAACGATGGGGTGAATGAGACCATTAACTAAAACAAATTGTCGAATAAATGACTTTAATTTCCTTAAATTAAAAAAAATAATGTAAACAAACCCTGTTACAGGTTTAAGGGTTACCGGTCTGCGAAACTTAAGATCGTAATTTCGAATCGACCATATTTATTATACATTGTCATGAACCATTTCCTAGCTCATGCATTTTTCAGTTCAGTTGGAGTGGTGGTTACCCGGAATATTAGTTACGTTAAAAGCATTGCTAATATATAATTCTTTTATAAAAAAAAAACAAAAAAAAATACAAAGTTAAAATACAATACATTTTTTTTTACTTATGCACCAAATTAACTATATATTTTTTTTTATATATATATCTATCAATTCTTTATTAGGGAAATATTGGTTGTATATTTTCAGAATGATATTATTTAATAAGACCAAATATTAGTGATAGCTAAACATTCTCATCGGAGGAATGTATGTTTGTCGATCAGGTGGTGGATTCGGAGGCGATACGTAGCGGCCGCATCAAGGTGTCAGTGCGTGAGAACGACGAACCCACGATCAACTGCAGCGTCACACCCAGCACGTACAAGTCTGCCAACCATGCCGCTGCCACGTGCGGTAATGTATACACTCCAGTAGCACAATCATCACCAGCCCGTATCAGCACGCCAATGAGCTCGGTCTTCTTCAACACTCATATCATCATACAACAAATATAGTTTTCACATGCAATGTTCCTGAGACAACAATATAACTCGGGCAGTGAGAAAAAATTAAGAAGAAAATAAATTATCATCGTGCTTCAAATCTCAAGTATTCAGAAGTAACTTTTAGGCCTGTAGTCCAAACTTGTATGGAGTTAGCGAGATGGTACGACTTTCACTTCTCTCTCTCACTCTCACACACACACACACACCCACACAAACCACACCAATTATGCACTAACAAGTCGTATTATCCAGTATTTCAGATTTTGCAGTATTTATTTCTTTTTTAGGTTACTTTTTTTTATTGATTTTTTTTTTGGACCAATCTGGGAGAGGGACCTAATGACCTGAAATGAAGATTTGTCGTCTAGCTTCAGTCCCCCACATTAGCTTTAGCCAATTTTTTTATTAATCCTAATTTGGAAACTAATTTGTTATTTATTTTCTAAAATAAATTACACATATAATTATTTATTTATACCTATTTCATACTTTGAAAAGGAATCAATATACAGTTGTGTTGTTTTACTTCCTGGGACTTCTTTTATAATAGGTGTGACAAACGATCACACCAATCACCATTACATTATAATATATATATATATATATATAAATAAAACACCTATATTCACCATAAGAAAATCAACAGCCAACCCATTCATCTTAGAATCATGCAACCCTATTACAATGGTAGAGCTACACTGCAGTTTGTTTCTAGCTGTAGAATGAATGGGTCAACTCTACCGGAGCTGGACCACTCCAGCGTAAAATAGCAGCACATTGCTGCTGTGTTTCTTCGACTCGCGAGTGTAGGGATCCTTCATTACTGGTGACGAAGCATTTCATCTCAGTCCTCAAGGGGGTGACAACGCATCTGCATTATGATTCCTGGCCGCAGGAATTACTTACCATCCATCAGGTGAACTGTGTGCTCGTTTGTTACTCGCAATGTAATAATAATAATAAATTTAAAAAAAACCCTAACTCCGTGTTATCAAGACCTCCCCGTACGAAATACAATAGACGTTATGCACAATGGCATTTTGTTAAGATGCTCTTTCCTATTCTAACAGTAATAGATTAGATGTTTTACATTCATGTTTTTCCAGCTACAATGTGGCTCTAGCATATATTGTTATTTTAATCATGTTATATTTTATTATATTTAGGTATATCCGCCCAAATGATGTCCCGCATCACGGGAACTGTACTCGTGGTGCTAGGAGTAAGGAACAATCTGCCAACTGACAACCAGAACAAACTCAACGTTGGCCTCAATCTCAAATTCAATAAGAAGGTAAAATCAATATATATATATATCTTCTTTTTTCTTCTTCTTTTTTTAATAAGAATATTAATCATTCTATTAATATAACTAATATTCCGATACTACTACTAAGCTGAAAATGCTTGTGCTAGGAGATGGCTAGTCGAATTGCGGATTCGAATCTACGACCTTGAGTTTCGCGGACCGTACCCCAAATTGTTGTATAATTATTTCTATCACTTTTTAAATTATAATTACCTAAGAGATTGTGAAATACATTTGGATTTACTAATTTATATTTAATAATTTTGTTTCACTTTCTTAAAGCGTCTATAGTCTTATGGTAAGCGAACAAGAAACTTACCGTCAAAGATTCGAATCTGCCATTTCACTATTGCATGAGATAAATACTAATATAGTTATTTCATAACATGTGAAGTCTGTCAATCTGGATCCGCGTTCAAAATTGTGCGAACTATGCTCCAACAGAGGAACTGTACCCAGCCAGTTGTGGTATCTATCAAAACATTCTGTTATTGTAGCATTTGAATTTAGTAATGTTAATGGTTTGGGTAATATTTAAAAAAAAAACTGACTCCTACAACAGTTTAACACAATGTAATATATATGTGTGACTAGCAACCTGTCACGACATTGCCACACTTCATTATACAACACATAACATTATCTAAATAGCGTCCTCGATAAACAGACTAACGTTTACTGATAACCTGAACAAAATCTGTAAGATAGTTTCCAAGATTAGTACATACTGAGGCTCGTTTATACCATATACTGACGATAGTGATATGTTCAATGGATCAACATATATTATTCATGGATACTTTAAATTATAGAGTATAATTTTTGAAACTTTGTACCGTTTAGAATCAAGAAGTGTCGGGGTACACACGTCGTTGTAAAGTAAGCAATGCCTGGCTGTATTCAGAGCGCTGCATTGATCTGGTGAAGATGTACGCGAGACGGTTTCCCGAGGTGTTTGATAAGTTGCCGTACCATTTCGACAAGAATATCATCTTCGAGGAGGAGCTGTGGCCAGGGGAAGTTGGGTAAGTGATATGCTGTCATAGAACTTAATGTTAGACGGCAGAGTCGATGGTCGATTGGGGAAGTTCACAAAGAATACCAACGTAAAACAGTGTCTGGGTATCCCTACGATCTGGATACTGTTATTACTGGTGAAGAGGCATTTCATCTTAAGTCTCAGCGATGAAGATGATGCATTATAATTTCTTAGATCTGTGATCATGAACCTCGTTGAATTTACTTCTTTCTAACAACATATTACATTAATAACTGTCGAACATTTTGATTACTAGGCGTATATATAGTATCTCATTATACTAATTATGTGCGCAAAAGGTATGGTTTAAAAATATATATATTACGGATGTTACGGAGGTTCGATTCCGATTCCGAATGGTCGGAATTCCGATTGATATTATACCTCCGATTTCGACGTGGGATCCGGTAATATTGAACCGGAGGTTTTAATCGGAGGTCGAAGCATACATAAGGGGCGGCGAAAGCAGACCGTCGGCGCGTTCAAACAGGTTTATTGTATAAAGCGGGATTCCCCGTACGGCATGTATAAACTTTATACATGTGGTACGGGGAATCCCTGTTGCGGGGAGGATAGTCGTATTATTTTATTTTGAACTGCTCCTAATACATACATTTCCTTTTTACCTCCCGTCTTTGTTTCCGATTTTGGTTCTGATTCCGGTTGTTCTGGTTACGATTCCGAATCTGATAAAACAAATTTAAAAACTCCGATTCCGATAAAATCAACTCCGTAACATCCCTAAATATATATATAGGACTGTGGTGTTTGATGTTAAGATGCCATAGTTAACTTGGGCTACCGTCAGCTTTTATATATTAATTTTTGATCCGATCTATGCAGAAAGAGCTGATTGAGATGATTGGTTTGAAAATAAATTTTATTTATCACAAATACCCGCGCTAGTGATTTGGATGTTTTTTTTTAATTCAGCAGCCACGCGAATAGTGTTTGTTAGGCTCGCAAGCGCTATAGGAATATTTTATATAGCGGAGCAGGATGAATATCGGATATTAACACATATTTTGTCTCTCTCTGTCGGATATAATGCTACTTCGCTCGTACATAGAGGGAGGGACCGCCTTCTGCGAAAATGCAAACCTTAAATATGATATGAATTCTTGAATGAGCGCGTGCGGCGTGATTTCTATACAAATCTATGCGAAATCAATAAAGTATTCTTGTGAAATTTAATTTTTATTATTAAATAATATTATGATTAGATAGTGGACATTGTTTATTATTAATGTCCTTCGGGCACCTCTCGACGTATTCGTCTTCTGTAATCGGGTAGCGCCTGCGCTCTAACGAGATTCCGTTGATGATACACTCCGCTTTACTCTAAAATATGCCATGTCTCCGAACTCTTAAGGTTGATTATCAGTTATCACCAAAACGAAACGTGAAACACTACGTAAACTTATTTGTTTAAACCCTTAGTTCCCAAATTGGTCCAGGTGGACCCCCAGGGGTCCACGGGGGACTCGACACAGTATACGTTGGCGTGACAAAAAATATTTTTTCCATAAAAATTTATTTGCTTTCGATAGTGAAGAACTGAAATGTTGGCTTGACTTCACCTATCAAAATAGGCAGATAATATTTTAAGAAGCTCGGCGACTGTTACATGTGAAAAGTTGCATATTCCACATTTATTGTCGAGTTTTGGGAATATGGTAGAAATGTACCTGCAGAGGGTCCACCGGAACCAGCTAAACAAATATCCGTAAAAGTTTTTGACCTATGTTAGTAGGTACAAAGGTGATTGTATGTAATTCATTCTGCTTCAGCATTATTACATGTTCAGAAAAATCGTTTACAGTGAAAAGAAGCCCCAAGAGCTGGTTAACTGGCTGAAAGCCCAGGGTTACAGCAACGCGACACGTCGTCCTTGCGGCTCTGAGGCGCTGGAACCCGAAGAGCTGAAGACTTTGGCTGCAGACGTGGATAACCAGCTCCAGCACTTGTCGGTCGATAGGAACCTTACACTGCACGTCAAGTGGAATCTGCTCTATAAGGTAATGTAGCCCACAAGAGTAGTCACAATATCTACGTATAAAACTATATATGTACACGTATATATAATGTCTTGAAATTGATGTATTTCTTATTAATAATGAAAAAAATATATTTAGAATATTAAAGCCAAAAACCAACTGCAAATGTATATTTTAAGAAAAGTGAAGTTTTAATAGCGGTATAATAACGTTGTATTTAGAAAGTTTTATACAAAATATAAAAAACGTCATTTGACCGATCGTATGGTTTAGTTTTAAGTATTAACATGGAATAACTTATCAACATTCGTTCTTTTCACTAATATACATTGGTATTTTGTCATAGCTTGGTCCTCTTATGGTCTAGCAGGCTTATTTATGTCAAATCTTGATCTACCTGAATGTTTAATCTCATTCTATTCTATTTAACAGCCGGAACTGAATGAGGGTAACATGCCACCAGATCCTATAGCCGACTTCAAGATGTACGACCGTGTGGTGTGCGTGTCTCGGTACATGAGTGTACCTTTCGGCTCTCGCGGTACAATCACCGCCATCTACCAGCCTTCAGAGTGCAACACTGTGCGATTGGCTGATAAACTCAATTCCTTGCCTACGTACCAAGTCATGTTCGATAAACCCTTCCCTGGTGGGATGTGTGAAGACCTGATTGAGGAGACCCGGTTTTATAGGTAAGTTCTGACTGTATAACTAGGCGAGATGGACCTTTAATGCCAATAATTACTTTATTAGTGGTTAATTAAAAAAAATCTAAATAGACAAGGGCAAAGACAAAGTCATGTTTATTATCACTATAACATGACATTTATATAGTATTTTTATAGTGGTAGAGCTACGCTGCAATTTCTCGACCTCGAACCTCGACCAGGGTAGGACCACGCCCTCACAGAATACCAGCGAGAAATAGCAGCACAGCTGTATGTCTGGTGAGTGAAAGGATCCGGAGACCTTTATTACTGGTGACGATGCATTCCATCTCAGTCCACAAGGGTGACAACGCATCTGCATTATGATTCCTTGTCAAGGTTGAATGTGGAAGTCTTGGGCCGTAGGAATCACTTACTATCAGGTGAACTGTGTGCGCTCGTTTGTTACTCTCAATGTAATAAAAAATTCTCGCTCTCTCTCTCTCTCTCTCTCTCTCTCTCTCTCTCTCTATATATATATATATATATATATATATATATATATATTGCTTGAGGAATCAATTTAACACAAACAACATACCTATGTATTTCTCTGTTTAATAATATAATATTATTCCTTATGCACAGAATGCAGGCAACAAACATGCTGAGCATCTCGTATGGACGCAAACTCCGAACCACGAAGATGAAGGAGCCGACAGATTGGATGGGCGCGAACACACCGTTACTGCTACGTCGTGACCAACATCGCTCTGCGTTTGCAAGCTACAGGTAACATGGATATGTCGTTTGCCAAATACCTCTAATCATAATGATTGAAATATTTCACAGACAAAACGGCCTGAAAATATTTACAAATCATTTCTTTCGCACTTATGATGACGGACTAACGATGTTTAAGAAATTTTTGTTTCATTTACTTATGCTGGTCTCCTAAGCATTGGTAAATAAGTTCTTAAAACTGAACGGAAGTCGTATTGCTGACGTGAAAGTGTGAGAGAGCATTGGTGTTGAGCTGCCACGGATAGCTTAATTATCAAATTTAATGTATACTTTAATATTTCATTAGAAATAAGATTACATTGATATCAATATTAAAATATCAAAATACTTATGCTGTATTATATATAGTATAGGAAAGATATAGTATGCAAAAGTGTATATCAGTTACGAAGCCAATTACCCGCTTAAGATTGTAATAAAAATTGATAGCTTCTATCATGAATTGACAAAGAAAACCCAAAATACTAGTGTGAAATGTGTCTTATAAGATGAGAGTAGACAATGTAAAAATAACATGACATTTCCTCCCAGTCCTCGATGATGGCTACAACGCCTCACATCATCAGCCTATATCAGTCCACTCCTGGACGTAGGGCTCTTCCATGGCACGCCACTGAGCTCGACCTTCAGCTCTCCCCCTCCAGACTCTGTGTACTCTGAATGTACATCTTAAATGTATGTATAGTCGGGGTAAAAAACGTTAGTCACCTTAAAGTCGACATTCGCTTGCACTAGGGCAATTATCAGTCATGCCAACATTTCATTTCAAACGAAACAGAATAATCCCAATCAAAATAGTTTTTTAGAGGTTAAAGTTAAAGGTTTTTTATTATTGATACTAGATAATAAACTAACTAATAAAATAACTAATAAAGGTGTATACTATTTTGACCCTTGTTCATCATATCAATTAAGTATAATTTTATATGCACTTGTCAGCTTAGTGCTTTAGATTATGACTTGATACAGAAATTTGTTTTTGTTTGTACCCCAACATAGGTTTACGGTACGGTGATATTTGTTACATACAATGAAATTAACACATACTGGTTCCCACATGATATTTCCTTTCCTCGGGAGCACTTATAAATACAACCAGCAAATGCAGTACCGATACAGCTTGGGTTGCTTGCACTCTGTAATATAATGTCTAGATGCTTACTTTAATGACTAAAAAAATATTTTTCTCCAGCCCCCCAGGGGATAGAAAGACACCGATAGCTGACAGTCGCACCACAGCAGCTCAAGATGTTGTCAACAATGGTGGGCCACCGGTGAGTAACCAATCATACTTATTTGCTTCTAATCATATTAATTCATGTTGTGGATATGGAGAAAAAATATTAAAAAAAAAATCCTTTGCTCATAATGAGGCTCATAATCACCTGGTAAGTGATGACTGCAGCCCATAAACATCTTCATTCGTTAATAAAGATTAAAGCGTTAAATTACATGTACAGTTTTAAAGAGTGTATTAAATATCACCACTTGTAGAACTAAAGTTATAACTCAACAAATTCACAAGCAAAATAATTCATAATAAAACTACAAAAACTTACAATCTTTCCGATGTGTGCATGTAAGACACCGACTTCCTTCACGATCCCCGTGATTTATTCTACATAGCGCGCGTTATAAATCTGACCGGAACAACACTATCTTGCTAGTGTTGGGCAATAATGACTAATGACATAACACTAGATTAACACATTGGCAACCCTGAAAAAAAAAACTGAAAGAATTTAAAGAAATAGGCATATTAAAGCCTACCACACAATATATTTACTATAACATATTGTTTATAGGTTATAATTTATAAAAATATTCTACTAAAGATGGTGTACACGCTATCAATACAAGAAACAAAAACAAACTTGTGACACCTATTCACTGTGCAGCAACAGATTTAAGATTTTGTTTCAAAACCATTCAATCAAAAATCTTACTACATTTTGTCAGAATATATGTCTGACTAATATGCTTGGATCTAAGCGTTGAGCTCTGGGTTCCAATACTGGACAACTCTTGGACATTTTGTAAATTATTATTTAACAAAAAAGAGCAACTAATCGAGTTTCTTGCCGTTTCTTCTCGCTAGCAGCTAGCTGCCTTCCGAAGTGGTGGTCCTATTAGCTAGTTTGACGATGATTCAAGTGTTTTGTATAAACCTACATGAATAAAGCTTCTTTTGATTTGATTTCATTTGATATAATAAGTTTATAAATAAAGACTAATTTCTTACGCTGGCGTGTCAATTTTTTTTGAAAATTTACACGCCGGCAAGAAAATTTACAAACCTTGTGTAAAGGGGTGGATACAATGAACGGATTTAATGCCTTAAGGCCTTCTAACCGCCAACTCGTGGCGTGGAGAGGAATTGTGCTAGGTATAGTGCTATGTAAAAAAAAAAAGAAGTATTATAATAATAATTCTACTATAGTCGACGCATTTTAAACTGGGTCGTCGGGCAATAAATGTGACTGACAGTAGGAATGTGCACGCAATGCAACCCGTTATCGATACTTAGATAGATACCTGCACACGCGGGGTCGATGCTACATCGTGACCCTCATCAGCACTCTGACTCCTGATTGGTAATTATGAGTAAGGGTTGTTGTTTTTCTATAAATATAAGATTTTTTGTTATAACACTCATTATATTCTCTATGATTACGACGAAACAAACATTTTATCATATAAATTAAAAACTTTTATTTTCAGATAGCGAAAAATTATTCCTATTAATACTTAACATATTTTTTAGCATATCGATCGTACCTATCCCGTTATCGATATGCATCTCTACTCGTAAGAATTTACGCACATCACTACACCTCTCCATAAGACCTGTAAGTGTGAGCGAGACAGACAGATAAATATGATTTATGACCCGAAGGCCTCAGTTCATAATGCGTCGACTATAATAAAAAATAACATACCATATATATCAAAGTAAATATGTATATACATACATTATTATATAAATATAATTAAATATGTAGCAAACAACGAGAAGAGTAAGTTGCCATATTAATTAACACCAAACGTTATTAAGTGGTCAAATTGTGGAAAATATAAATTAGTGTTATTATTATTATGGAAATCATTGTGTTGTATGGTTTTTAGGACAACGCTACGCATCTGTTACGCAGCCTCCTCAAGATAAGTGAAAATGAATCGGATCCTTATAAGAAGGTAGTTGGTTATGTATTATATTTTTAGTTAGTTTATTTTTAACGCTAATGTAAAGTCAATAATTAAAAAGGTAACTAATATTTCACACACATGTTCAAACTAATAATGAGTATTAATTATATTTGTATTAAATATATTTTCGAAAATAAAAATTATAGTTCACTGTCGAAATTATGTAATATAACTTATCACTTTATATTAATTCTTTCATAAAAGATAACTTTAACGTCGCAATCAAATACACAATTGCTTCTTTATAACTGTGTAATTTTCAATCTCTTTTCCTAGATCAATAAAAAATAGAAACATTTTCAGAATACGAGTGAACATAACAATTGGCGCAAATCTGACAACAAGAATTCCGTGTCTCCACCGAAGTAAGTATTTACTAGTATATATAGACTATGAGACCTTCTAAAAAATAGACTACGCCTTTCTTTTTCTTTCTTTCGGGCTGATGGCCGCTGTTAGCCCGAGTGCTAATACAGTTTCACCGGGTTGAGAGGTGACCAAGCGCTTATGGCGCTTAGTCGCGACCTCTATTAGTGGGTAACCCGCATAAGGGCCTCGGCTTGACCCGCTACCGTGTTCTGCGAGAGCGTCTGACTCGAGGGTGTCTGAGAGGGCCGTACCACGGCTCGGTCAGATGCTTCTGACTGAGAATTATCTACATTAACATCACTTTTATTATTATTGGCTGTCTGTACCACCACTTCGGTATGCGTGGGCGCTGGAGAAGAAGTGTCGCAGGAAACTCTAGCGACGCTTCTATCTATTTTGACTGGAGAGAACCGTCCTGCCACATGGCGGTATCGCGAATAGCCTTGTTTGCGACGCCCTCGCCACGTGTTTCTTAATGCCGGCAATGTACTGGCGACTCCATGGACGTGGTAGTCAGTGACCACCAAGTGAGTTGCTTGCACACTTATAAAAAAAACTACGATGGAATGCTTCGTCCTAGTAATAAGGTGTACGATCTCTTTCATATCCTAAACGAAACAGCCATAATCTATTGTATATGGTTTCAAAGTGGGAGTATAGGGTTTAAAAAGCAATAGAAAATTTATATATAATCTGCTCTTTTCAAAAATTATATTAATAGGGTTAAATTTGCTTGTTATTTATATATATTATTAGAAAATAAACTTAAATTCGTCAACACTAATTCTGTAACCGTGTTTAATTTTTACAAGCAGCGTATTAGATCCATTATGGCAATTATATGCGGGGTAAGAAAATAATGTTCTAAACCATGGATAATTTAGTTTCACGCATCTGCTTTACTTATTAGGTGCTCCATCATATGATATCTTACTCATGAATTGATTATGGTGGCATTTTCACTATGGTCCTAGTTATTTAGTTCTAATGTCTAACTTAATTTTTGGTTTTTTATTAAATTTTCTTGACTCATACGTAGTCGGGTCATAAGTTCTGTCACATCCTTATTTAAATTGCCAAAAATACTTGGATTGATATTGAATATAGAATTATAAACTTAACTTAGAACACCAGTCGCGGTTTATAAACTTCTACAAAATTTTAAAATAACTCTGAGGTTTGTTCACATCGTAGTATCAAACGATTTAGTAAAGATTCGAGCTTTGAAGACCGCAAAAGGAGCGAACTACCTCGTACGGTTACGACGCCGTCTGCTATCAATGCAGGCGCGAATCCAAAGTAATCCCGTCCGCTAGCAAAAAATGTAAGCACTTCCGGTGGAGTGGGTTAAGCACAGTTACGATTAAAAGAGTGCAAAATGAAGACAAGGGTCTTTTCACACAAGCTTATTTTCTGAAAAAGCTAAAGATCGAGAGACCCCGGGTTATTAAGGCGCTGCGTGGGAAAAAAAGACGAAAGTTGAAGAAGTTTCGACAAACAAAACCATTAAGTGTATGCCCACATTGTAACAGGGAAGAAGCGCGCAGCGTAGCCATTACCCTTCATCGTTCACGGTTTAGCTTGGAGTCTCGTATAATGGACGAACTGAGGTGCTTTTCTTGTGAAAAAGGTGTCACAACTAGTGCTGTTGTGTATCAAAACACCTCGCCCTTACAAATATTCTAGAATCTCTTTTCCAAACCAACATTTTCTGGGTTTTACAACAATATTCAGCGCCAGCTAATCAGGCACTACGCACGCTATAAACCATATGCACGTATTCTGAACGACGAACACAATAAAACAATTCTAGTCTCTATACATAACACGTATATTAAACATGACTTCGTGTCTGATTGTTCAATTAAATAACCTATTCAAAATAAAAAATTCAACAAAGTTCAAAGGCGAAATAAAGTACCTTTTTAATATATATATATATATATATATATATATATATATATATATATATATATATATATATATATTTATAGATTTGTTAGCATATTGCTTGTAACTATAGATGTTACTTGTACTCATATTATTTCATTGTTATAAAATTAATTTGCAGCCTACAATAAATTTAGTTCTGTATATTGCAAAGATTAGGATGTTTTACCAAAAGTTTTAATGCGAGGGTTAAGCATTAAAACCGCACGTTTTTTATAGAAATATGTGTCTCAAATTATATAACTTAATTTTCCCGACAGAAAGCTCGCATCATGGTTCGTTGATAGAATCAATGTCGAAATATTCGATAGATAATTAGTTCGGAGGCGGTATAAGGGGACTAAACTTGACAGTTCAATCTAAAAGAGGTGTGTTGATCGTCGTACGTCGTGAAATAAACTCTTAGGTTAATAATGATGTAGTGTCGGTGTGCCGAAGACTTCTAAGTAACTTTAACATCCTAAATCATCCTCTAACGATCATAAAGCAAAATACTGATGAATTTAAAAGCAGAACTATGGAACGGTCAGTTGATTTCTTCTACAGTGTGCTTACGTGACAAGCATTTCCCCTATAAACTTGTCACACCTGGTGGCAAATATCCACTATGGTATACCCCTGATAAAAGTATTATACTAAAAGAGCAATAGTAAGTTTCACAGAAAGCTTAAAAGGTACGGTAACCACTCTGATTGTCCAAAGAACTGCCCATGAATATTTGCTAAAATTTTAGAAATTACGATCAACCATATCTTCCTGTTCTAAGTGAAGAACAACACTGTTTCTTAAAGAACATGTCTACAATCTCCAATCTATTGCTTTATGGTAATAAAACTAATATATACATGTCTAGGCCTACGCAGGTTGATGTGATATATACAAACTATAGCAAGGCTTTTGATCAAATAGACCATATTATTTTACTACATAAGATCTCTAATATAGATATAACTGGTAATCTTTTTCGCTTGTTCTCCTCTTATGTTCAATACAGAAGTCGTACTATAGTTCTCATTGGTTACATGTCGTTACCAATGTATGCACCCTCAGGGGTTCCGCAGGAATCCTTATTGGGGCCTCTTCTCTTATTATTTTTGTAAATGATATAACATCATGCTTTCACTCTTCTAAAATATTACTTAATACTGATAACATGAAAATGTTGAATACCATAAATAACAAAGAAGATGCGGAACGGCTGCATAATGAAAAATCTTGATAAATTTCAGATCTGTTTTGTTAACAAACTCGATTTAAAATTTTCCTACTCTCGCAAATCAAACATTATCAAATTAGACTATAAGTTGAAAAATCATCTGTTTTGCCAGAATAGATAGTATTCGACACCCGGTAATAGTATTCGATGCAAAGCTAGTTTTGACAGAACACATTAACAGTATTTGTAACATGACCGCAAAGGATTTGTTCTACGAATGTCTTCAGTATTTAAGAATATAACAACATTTAAAATAGTTTATTGCACATTTGTACGAAGTCCCTGAGAGTATTGTTCTCAGGTCTAGAATCCTATTTACAATGCTTATATCAAACGTATAGAATCGATCCAGAAACGTTTCTTAAAACCTTTTACAATTCCGAAGTAAAACTTATAAGTAACTACACTAATAGTTATAGAACAATCCATTTACTTCAACTTTATAAGAGTAGAAGTATTGGTGAACTGAAATACCTTCACGATATAACTAAAATAATATTGTCGACTGTTCCGAGTTACTGGGCCACTTACGATTGATCATTTCTACTACCCTTAGACATAACGTTTTAAATATTCCATTAGATAAAACTAAGTATAGGCCATAATACGTACTTTTTCAGAGCTGGAAATTGGTTTTATTCAGTTTCATAAGCAACTGACATTGATCTATTAACCACAAACGCCATTCAAATTAAAGAAAAGCTTAATTTAATATTAAATAATAATCTTAACCTAATCTGTCCATTGTTAAAAACCTGTAGTATTTGTGCATCTTTATCTATTTACTCCCTTTTATTATTATTTCTGTAGACTTGTAAATGGCCTTCTGTGTTTATGATGTATGTGTTTACTTAAGTATTATTGAAAATAAAATGAGATTCAGTTTTACTTGTATATTAACATTGCTTCACATTTAATCAGGACTGCCCAGCTACAAAACTGGCGCAAGGAGAACAATCCGTCATTCAGTGGCAGCAGACTACAACAACCGCAGGTGTACCCCAATGAGTGGACTAACAGCAATTTAAAGGTAAACAAAATTATTAAAAAAAATCATTAATTGTGACCTCTGTGTGGCCGCCTGATTTGTGACAGTAATAAAAGTTTGTGACGTAAGTTCTTTTTTTGTGAGTGACACTTGTGACAAAGGAAGCCGTGGTAGCCCCAATATATTACCGCTTGTTTTTAATTTCGATCGTCGGTGCCGCCGGTATGAAATTCCAAACTATATACACTGACGTACTTGTGTCGATTCTTTTATCTTATTTTTTTATCAATATGATACAAAATTAAGTTAGAAATTCAAATAAAAGATATATCCTAATCTATAATGTAAATTTGAATAATTTACAACAACGCCATCTACTGAAACATTGCAGTACTAAAAACCTTCCCCAAAAGTTCTAAACATACGTTAAAGTGGATTACACGTTTACTGGTATATTATTAAGGTCATCTTGGTCGATTATGACCACGGCGATCTCTTATCGATATGTTATGGTTATAGGTGCCATCAATTGTTATCTGGTAATAAATAGGACCGTAAGTGTTTGCGCAAACACAGAGGCACTAACTCCCCCCGTTCCCTATGTAATACATGTGCAGTAAAATCGTAGACACAAATATAACACCAGACCCAAAATCCAATTACTTTTAATACGCAAATATTGTTCCTGGGCTGGGAGTTGAAAAAGGATGCCCTTTTTTATAAGCACTTCGTTACGACGCCGACTGACAACTTTTCATTGCATGTTATTGTGGTTGATCCCTTGTCCCGCTAATTGTGTACACAATGGCTTCAAATTACCTATATTAGCTTCAGGACCCCGATGGAAATATTGAGTGCTTTATGTATAGATTGTATTTCTATAATTTAAATGCACTTATTTTTCCAGACAAATCAAACACTATTCCCTACATTCCCATCCATTCAATCCTACCAAGGGCCAATCGCAACACAGATTCCATTCCCGCAATTCCGGGCACCCATCACCCGACCCCCCGCCCCTAACCGGGTTCCACCGCAACCCAGCTTCCCGCCTCACTTACCAAACGTCAGCGGGAACAACGTTGTGCTGGGGCCTGCATGGATCTTAGGAGGGGTGTGTATTTTTTGATTTACATTAGCGAAGTTTACTCATTTTTATTAGGATCTATACACACATACTCCACATAAATAAGAACCTAGAAAATATCAATGTCTGTTATCAAAGAAAAATATAAAAAATATTCGTAAATATGAAATGCTGAAAATTGTACTCCATAAGTAATCTATAAAAAAATATTTTATATTAAAATAAATCCCACTTCTACCAATATTAGCTTTTAGCTGTTATATATACAATATGTATATAAGTATTTTATTGTATATGTATATAAATATTTTATTTTAATATGTCTGATAAGACAAAAGACAAAAAAAATAAAGGAGAGTTATGATTGATTGCATTTGTGTAATGTTCATCATTCACTTAAACTCCTAACTGTTCAATGTATTCTGAAGGTCACAAAATAATCTAAATATATTTTTGTAAAGTTTTGTTGTGTTAGACTAAAATATATATATATTAATACTTATTTAAGTAAATAAAATAATTTGTAAAACTAAATCATGTTATTGTTTTCTAGACCCTATCAAGTGTGCCCAACCCTATCAAACCACCGCAGCAACTGTGTGGCACAGCAAACACAGCTCAAAACACAGATAAAGTGAACAATCCCTTTGTGCCACTCCAAGTTCAGACCAGCCAGAGGTAATATAACTATATGATCAACATATATATATATATATATATTTATATATATATTTATATATATATATTTATATATATATATATATTTTTTTTTTTAAACATAGACATGATGGTTATTTAGACCAAAGTTATATTTTCTAGTTTTTACTAGTTACCATCAATTGGTCAAAAATATTATAGTACCACAACCATAAGCACTCCAACAAACTCAAGTGTCAATCGTCATTTTAACTAAAGAACAAAAAAAGTTACATAAAAGTTTATTAGGTGGCGGCTGGCTTGACTGCAACCTAAAAATTTATGAATTGTTACTTGGAACATATAAGAGCACCTTACAATACGATTCAAGAATTTTTATTTTCAGACGAGTACAAAATAAAGGTGGTGCATCTAGTAAAAAAGATATGGAAGGAATGCCTACACCAAAATCAATGATGCCAAATTTAACCCAATCTTATAACGAGCCAGTAAGTATAATAAAATATTTTGTTATGAAACTAATGGAGGGTATCAATCATACATTTCCCTGATGGGCAGCCTATAAGAATCTACATCCATTGTCTACAAAATTGATGTTTAAGACCCCTGATCACTGAGATGGGATGCTTTATTATCAGTGTTTGGAACACATTTGCAATGGTATTCTGTAATGTGCTTCCCCCAGTCAAGCTGAACTATCATCGTGCATGCACTGCAGCCACTCCAGGATCACTTAGATTAAAATGAAAAAAAAATAGTGCCAATGTGCGCTATATGCGAAATTTTCTGCGTCGCACGACTACTCTGTGGAATAAGCTTTCCGAACCGATACGACTTCAAGGAAAGAGCCTAAACCTTTCTTACTGGGTCCAGCAGCGCATCTGTGACTCCTCTGGTGTTACGGTTATGATCACTTATTATCAGTGAGCTGGTTGCTCGTTCGCCACCTGTTCCATAACAAAAAAATAAGAGACATATTGCAAGTGACGATTAATGCACTTGGCTAGGCTATGGAATTTAGTAGTTTTATATTATTTAGTATTTTAATATAACAGATCTAGAATACTGATAAGTTATCCCCATCTGATATCTGCATATATATATATATATATATATATTTAAATATATATATATATATATGCAGTTGCAGCATTGTACGCGGTCGTCATTCTGCCTGCCAAGTGTAACGATTAACATAACACAAACTAACATTTGAAAAAAACGAAGCTTTAAGTTTAAAACTACCTGCATGAGCTGGGTCGACTAAACCGGGACCACACTCCCACAATAATAGCATAATGCTTCTGTATAATATGGAAAAAGTGGGGAACTCGGAGACTCCATTAAAAGTAATGTGGGCACTCCAAATCACGATAAAGCCACTTATTACTACTTATAAACCGCTTGTGCTTTTTTCAGATACCTCAACAACCCCAAAACTCAAGAAGTAAACCACAAAAAAAGAAGAAGCCAAGGATAGCAGCTAATTTACCTTTTCAGATGGACTACTAATGTGTTAAGATGAAATATATCCATTCATGGTATATATGTATGTTGCCAACAGAAAGTAAAATAAAGCAAGTGACGGAATCAATAGATAGGAACAAAAGATTGGGTTTATTTATATGGAACTAATATGTACATTTTGTAAATAGTTACGAATATTTTAGCATCTATGTTCGATACTGTACATGATTATATAGGATATGTTTTACAATGTGAAAGTTCCTGATTATTTTTAGGACTTCCTTACAACTTCATCCATAATACATGTCGCTAAAGAAAAGTTCAATTTATATTCTGACTTATTTTCTTAATAATTTTTTTTACCATTTTAATGTTGGCTTGTAGACATAGAGTAGACATCTGCTAAATAATTGGACGTTTGAACTTAGTACATAATTTTTTTATTGAATTACATAACCCATGTAATACTCTTTTCAAGATACAAAACCAAGATATCACTTCCATGCATATTGGTACCATTCATAGGTAGAGAGGGTAAGCAGTATTTAATATATATCTCTAAGTAGAAGCATACTGTGGTTGCGAAATAACATTAAATATAACTTCCTGCATATAGCGATTCCATTTACATTGAAAAGGAATTATTTTGTCCATGTCCACGTGAGGTATTAGTATGCTTGTCTGTCCTACCTATATACAATACTCTTGTACTTAATAACTATCATTAATTATGTTGACAGACCTCTATTAAGACTCGCCATAAGAATAATTTGACAAAAAGGGGCGCGCCTCTTGATAGGATAATTTTAAAATTACGCAGTACGCATATAGGACGAAATAAATTTTATTTTGGTCAAAATATAATTACTAAGGTATAATTTTGTAATAAATGTCTATCAATGTTTAATGTATTATATAAAGTGTCATTAAAATAAAACCGTTATAGCATACAAGTGCAATGATTACTGATTACATGTCAGTCATATAATTAACCTGTCTTACTATCTATCTATCTATCTGTCTTAGTATCAACACTACATGTGTTTCATTGAATTCGTCTGTTTCGTGTTTATATATTTCAAAGTTTTGTAAAAAAACCAGAACTAGGATTTATATCTAGTAGTTGCAAAATTTTAAAAAAATAAAAAAATATTGATGTATTACATAATTTTGTGCAGATTCTAATTATGAATGTGACTGCACGGTTGTATTATCGTATTGTATTTGCATTACTTTCGGAATTAAATCGTTTTTACGACGACAAATTTTATTCAGTTATTTTAACAACTACAGCAAATATTTTGACAGATCACTGTCACTGTTTCATATTACTCAATTCACTGCAAACTTTTGTTTCAAGTTAAAAATGCAGTCAAACATTTCGGAATACTATTTACATTTTAAACTCATGTAAATTTGTCAATGTTGTAACATAATTTCGTTCATTACTTAAGATCTGTGCAAAATATTTTTTATGAATTACATGATTAACAGATCAGATTGAAAAACAGATCCATTAGAAGATAAGATAGTTATAATTGATTTTGTTGATGTGAATGTATTTTTTTAATAATTTAATAAAGTGGTATTTCAATATTGAATTTTAATTTGCCCTTTTCCCCAGGAAATAATTTTGCGTTTATATTTCATTGTACTAACTAGCGGTAGCAAATTTGAGAACTAAATCATTTTGAATTTAGATTAAATTGAATATAATCTTATGAATACTTGAAATTAAAAGAACCCCTTCTATATATTTTAACTAAAAGATTTTCTATTATTATGATATAGCATTATATAAATATAGCAGATAAAATGTATAAATTTAACATGAATATTTTTAATAACTCATATAAAGGTTTGAGTATTGTCCACTGATGACTCAATTTTGAAAGTGCACTTTTTTGACTTGAACTAATTAGTGGCATGACCTAAGAACTGTTTACGTCTGTATTGGCTTGCATTAAGCAGTGGATAAAGCTCATATGCAGTCGTACAACAATGTTGTACGACTTTGTACAATTGCGATCGTAAACTGTCACATTTTATATCTTTACTACAATACATTGCTTCCAATTACTACATCATTTAAAGATTAACATTTGGCAGAAGGTTTTGTATACAGCACTACTAATAAAAATTAAAAAAGCTTTTATTGATCTCATCTAACAGAATTTGACAGCTGACAGCAAGTTCAAAGAGGAGGTTTGTTTTGTCTGGCCATCGTTAAAGCTAATATATTATTTTCATCATTTAGAACATTCTTAAACTTATTTTCAGTGAATTTTAGGTGTAGGTATTCTATTGAAATTTAATTTCTCAACATGATAGACGAAGATCAGTTAACAGATTTAGACATGTCTGAGGTGGTAGACGATACCGATCAATATTTTAATAATGAAAACCATAGCACAGAGGTTTTTGATTCTGAAATTACTGGTGTACAAAATTCAGAAGAATTAAATTCCGAAGAACATCCCATAGCAGAAAAGAAAACTCCTAACCATAGGACAGAAGTTGTGCGGACGACAAAGTTACCGATGGCAAGGATTAAAAATATAATGAAGATGGATCCTGATGTGAGCGTTATATCGGCAGAGGCCGTATTCTTAGTAACGAAGGCAACCGTAAGTGTTTAATTTGAATTAAATACGTTATACGGTTTCTTTGTAAGAACAACAAAATAACTTGCCTAAATTTATAGAGATTTTTCTTTATTAAGCAATCATAAAGCAGATAACTTAAGGACTGAATTACAGAAGGATCCTTGAAAATCGAAAGATGTTGAAGAAAGTTATCAAATATATGATGATATATACATCACACTGCTGGGCATGGGCCGTCTCTCTGGTCAATTATTTCATTTGGTGCCTTGAATTTTTTTAATAAAATTTAAAGTTGTGGTAGTTCAGTTTTTAAAATTGCTTTAACAATTAAACGGGTTTGCTAACTATGATATTAAAAGTGAGTGTGTAGACCTTCAGGTAACAGTACTAATAGATTATCGATAAAATTATTTCTTGCATCCATCTTTGATGAGTATATATATATATTTATATATTATTATATATATATATATATCTATATATATATATATATATATATATATATATATATATATACACTGCAGGCTTAAGTACTAAAGTAGGAAAATAAAGTAAAACTCCAACAAAATATGTTTAATAAACCTGTTTAATCATCTAATAGAACATTGATTCAACATTTCGCATAAAGCATTCCACATTTCTTCTTGTAAGGATGGGCCACGATTATAGACGTTCCTACGCTAACTAACTAAGCACTTCCCACAAAAGTTCAATGGGATTGAGATCAGGGCTCTGAGGAGGCCAAACCATGTTTTTTAACACCACTTGTGCCCCTTTCTCGTCTAAATATCCTCTACATAATTTTGAGCTATCCTTTAGATCATTATCTTGTTGGAAAAAGAATCCATCTCCAATAAATCGCAATACGGAAGAAACGCCATTTTGTTCAAAAATGCTTTTGTATTGTTCCTTTCTCAAAGTTCCTTCAATTTTAGTCAAATCGCCTGTTCCTTGGCTAGAGGAGTAACCCCAGACCATAATTGAGCCACTGCCATGCTTGATTGTTGAGACTACACAATCTGACATTATCGTTTCTTGGGCAATTGGTTTTTAAAATCTTCTTCAGTCCAATTTCGATGGGCAAGAGCCATCTGCATCCGTTTTTTCTTGTTTTGTGGCCTTGGCAGAGGTTTTCGAACGGCAACGCGACCATACAACTTCGCATCTCTCAGTCGCCGTTTTACTGTAGTCAATGATTAAAGGTTTAACTTGGGTTTTGTTTACTTCACCACTGATTTCTGGTGCTGTTAATTGTCTATTTTCGTCGATACTAACAATAGAATATGCAGATGTGCATTTCTTTTATTTATCCTTTGGGATTTTATTACAATTTGTGGATAATTATGTTGTTTATATGAGGTCTTAAACTTTTGGCCGGCAGGGTATATATATATATAGATTTATATATGTATATTTATATATATATATATATTTATATATATATTTATATATATATGCCACCACAGAATATCAGCATAATGCTGTTCTGTTTCGGCTGATAAGTGTAGGGATAGAGACCCTCATTATTGGTGATGAGGGATAAATCTCAGTCCTTAGGGGAACAACACAAGCATTTCATTCCTTGTCGAGGATGAATGTTGGCATTGGTTTTGGTATCTGCATGTTTGCCACCCCCAATTACAACAAAAAAACTATGATAAAATTGTTAAATTATAATCGGGAACAAAATCAAGTAGCATTAGATAGTGTGCTAAATTTGGATCTGAAAACAATATTTGTATAGGAAGATAAATAAGTTCCTGGTTATGACCAAACAACATCATCTATGTTGTATGCTGGGTTTATATTAAGAATTATTGATTTTCTTGAGGAATCTTTATTTATTCATCAACATTAATTTTGTCCCCCTTAAAACAATAATTCTCAAATTTAAAACAGTTGTGCCAACACTCTCCCATTCATGGAAGCACTTCTGTAACTCACTTTTCATTATAGCCTTCCAATTGATCAGTGCTTCTGCTTTAGGAATAGAAAGATGGTTGAAAAGGGCCCATATCCATTGAATATGGTGTGATAATATAATGGTGTTGTTACTTATAAAATTATGAACAAGTATTGTTCGGAGAGTATTAATGTGATGCAATTTACCCAATGGCTTATCTCAATTCTGGTCTTTTCATCATATTTCTTCACACAAACAATATATAACTTCCACATAGTATTCCCTATCTATAGTACAATCATATTACAAGAAAAATAAGTTCTGAAACTGGATATATAAAGATGTGAAATTCCAAAATTCCATATTTGTACCACAACACATATATTATAGTGTAATAAATATATATACATATACTATACATAGCAACTCATTCATCATTCCCTTCCCTAGCCCATGCCATAAAATTGAAGAAAGTATAGGTTATTACAAGAAAGTTAAAATAAATAAATATATACAACACACCCAAACCCGAAAACTAGGAATATGTAATGGACTAATATTATTTCTACTATGATTTTATTTATATATGATTGACAATCTAACACCTTGTTTGGTTTGATTTCAACTCTAAAGAGTTAAGTTGCATCATGAATAACTGGTTTAATGGTTTTGTGTCCTCAATATGTCTATGTGGGTGAAACAATATGGCATTATATATAGTTGTTCTCAGTTGATATCATTCAATAATAAAAAATAACAATACTGTGGTTGAAATGAAGGGAAAAGTACACCTTCATATTTCTGGCTACCCATCCACTTGTCTTCTTCAATCATCACCAAGATCCTTTGAGGAAGATTTCTAATAGAAATTAGAAATCATTCTTTTGGAAAGATATTCATATTCTAAATTTTATGGTATACATATGATGATAACTTAAATTAGTAACAAACAAGCACACATATATGATGGTAAGTTATGACTGCATTCCATAAACACCTATGTCCATCCTTGATTAAGATTCAATATCATTTGGTTAGTAGTGATAATGCACATATGTTGTCACTCTCTGACTGCTAATGGAATGCTTTCTTACCTGTAATATATGGTCTCCGGTTTTCTACACTTACCATACAAAATACAGGAGGGTGTGGTCCTTCCCTGGTTGAGATGACCCATTCATGCAAAGTGCAGTTCTGCATGAATGGGCCTTCTCAACAACTGATTATTTTTAGATCTTGTATATTGATATTGGCCCATTCATTACTACTCGATGAGTAGGTGAGGGTTTCCTCCTTAATATAATATAACAGTATTTTGTACCTTGTGATATTTTAAAAAAATAATTATAGATATTATTTTTATTTCAGGAAATGTTCTTGGAGACAATGGCAAAAGAAACATTTACTTACACAGCTGCTAGCAAAAGAAAAACCATAGCTAAGAAAGATTTAGATCTTGTTATCAATAAGGTGGACTGCTTATGTTTTCTGGAAGGTGCAATGGACTTTTAAATGGTCTTTTGTACGAATATTTCCTGTTAATTGTAAAAATGTTAAAATAAAACTAAGTTGTCACAAAACTATATTATTTTATTATTCTTCTTAAATTAATTCATAAATAATTTATTAAATAATTTTTATACTAAGATTAATTTAACAACAATTGTCCATAGTTTCAAAAACGACAGCACAGTTCGCAGATATCGGTAGGAATGCTTTGGTTAATGGAACCCTGTAAGAAATATTATTTTATTATTATTATCTTGCATATTATGTTTCTAGTTTATTGTTATGTAAAAGAATAAGCTTATTACTGGTAAAATAAATAGTTTAAAGTATAAATATAGTGGTTTTAAGCCCCATTAAATAGAAATATATTTAAATAAATATAAAAATGTTTAATTTAATTGTTTTATAGAGCTTTTTTTACAATAATACTAAACTCCCATTTTATACAAATATTAAAAGTATGGTTCTCAGTTCTATTGATTACGATAATGAGCTTTTTACAGTATAATAGATTTGTTTTTAATATTCAAATCTTTACACACATCTTAAACATTTAATATTTTATTGGAGTTTTACTTAATTTTCCAACTTTAGTTAAGGTGGTCTTAAACTTTTGGCCTTCAGTGTATATATACTATAATACGTGTTTATATATATGTATATAAATTGTAGATCTCACAGATGACTTACCCATTTTTCAGCAAACAGTCCACCCCAGATGCAACAACCACCATCTTATCAGGCAGTAGACGCAATGAGGACAAATTCACGATGGCATCATTGTCAGACAGGTTAATAATGCCTACTATCCCGGATGATCCGGGCAGTAACCTGAAAAAAGTATGTTGATGTTAACAATAGAAGGCAGTGGTACAATGTGTAATATTTGTAATTTATTTTCTTCTAGGGAATATAAATGTTCATATATTTATATATACTGTGGCTTATCGTCAAGGATAGTATAGCCAACTAACTCAAGGGTGACAACGCATCTCCATTATGATTCCTTGTCAAGGATGAATGTAGATGTCATGGGCCGCAGATACTCTCAATGTAATTTAAAAAAAAATTACATATGTACATTCTGTACTCAATGTAGATTGAAGACGCTCATGCGTCGACTCCCCTTGGATCCTATGTAACTGAATACGGCGCGGTCCTTCCAACTGACTAAAGCTGCAAAGCCTATTGATGCTTCTTTATCCGTTCTTTATCTCTTGATCTCATGCTTTCTATACCTTGCCTAAAGCCGACGACAAATTTTTACAGTTTCTACACGACTAGCGCACAAAACGTGTGTTTTTAATTTAATTAATCCTATAAAAAACACGAAATTTCTCACCTAGTAATAACCAAAATTGATTCTGATATGGCTCTCGTTTCTAAATCACCAAAACGAGTTGCTGGTTTCTTTCTGGCAGCCGCCAAATCTTTGTAGAACTGTTAGAAATAAAAATATATAAAAGATGGTATATATTCATTTATAGAAGGAAAGTGATGTCCATAGAGTTTTCTGCTTACTTTTTTCATGAAACAAGCATGTTATGGTTGTTCTCTTTGAAAATCGTTAAGAAAACATTGATTGTTGTGATCCTGCGTTGATGTCCTCCTGGTCTATTTCGACCTCGCCGACGTCTCTGGTAACATGATGCACCCGCAACACTTCTGATGCTGCGAATGTAGGTACATGGGCGGCGGTGATCCCTTGCTATATAATTGACCTGTTTGCTCGTTCGCCTTGACCTTTTATTTTATAAAATACAGCCAAATTCAAAAGCTATAGATTAAAGGCCTTATATAATTAAAGGGGCATACTGAAAGTTTCTGGCACTGGCCACTTACAATGAAAAACATTTACCGAATTCGATACTGAAACTCTCTGGGAACATGTTACTACTTTGCAAGGATTCGTTTGTTCTTGTAATTACGGCGTCCTTTAAAAATATGTGTATCGCTATTACAATGAATTTAACTGTAACTTTTCGATCGATGATATATTACGATTTTCGCTGTGTACCCACCAGAGAACATGAACGCATGAACAACCAAGGGAGTTGCCAAGACTTCAATTGACATTTAGTTATGAAGGCCCATGTTACAGCTCTGTATTCGTGGTTCGAAGAATGGATATGATCATCTCCATGGTGATGCACGCGAAGGTCAGCCGGCGACTGCGATTACAGAGTCCAACATTGATACCGTACGACAACTATTACACGCGGGCCTCCCGCTCGCGAGTCTAATTAGATAAAGTTGTAGACGCCTCTGCACCAACAGCATTACACAAAAACAATAAAAACGACAACTTTGAGTTTTTACGAATTGACTGAAGCTATGATATGATACTTGTCAGCAATTTTTTCTATATTAGGCATCGTAATGAGCCAAATGCAAAATTTCTTGCAAATGCATCTGAAGGTTCGGAAGGTTTGTACTCGATAGATACCGCATGAATCGGAAGATCGGAAACGACCAGCGTCGAGTGGTGCCGTGAAATTATTGTGATTGGCCGTCTATAATGTCGTGACAGGTGACGCAAACTGGGTGTTCTGCTTTGAACCGTAAAGAAAAAGCCATTCGGCCAATGGAAGTTCCATTCTTTTGAAGACTTGTCGACGAAAGTTAGGAAAAGACGAAGCTCCGGCAAGAAAATGGTTATTTGTTTTTGCGGCAAAGCAGTATACTACAGTGTCGTTTGAAAACCAAAAGGCATTGACTGCAGATTGGTACGTAAACAATTGTTTGTCCAGAGTGTTGGAAAAAGTTCCCGAAAAGCGTCCTCGCAGAAATGTCTTCCTTCACCACGATAACACGCCAGTACAGTAACACCGCACAGTTAACAGTGGTAGAGCTGCGCTGCATTTCGTTTCTAGCTGCAGAACGAATGCGTCAGCTCGACCGGGGAAGGGCCACGCCCTCACAGATTACCAGTGCAAAATAGCAGCATAATGCTGTTGTGTTTCGTTTGTGAGTGTAGGGATCCGGAGACCTTTATTACTCGTAACGAGGCATTCCATTTCAATCCTCAAGGGTGACCAAGCATCTGCATTATGATTCCTTGTCGAGGATGAATGTAGATGTCATGGGCCGTATAAAAAAAAACATAACCGCTAAGTTAACCATTGCGTATTTGAAGGCCTTAAATGTGGTACTGATGACGAATCCGCAATACAGCCCTAATCTCGCACCCTGCGACTTCTTTTTATTTCCGAAAATTAAACATAAGCTTAGAGTTTTACGATTTACAAGCTCGGAAGCGACGGTGAGTGCGTTCCTCGAGGATATTGGAAAGCTCTCTACTGAATACTAAGTCTTCTGCTTTACGCAATCATTTCAACAAATACAAAATATGTGTAAATAGTGATATAGTGATATACTGTGAAAAACAATAAATGTATCATAAATATAAGATCTGATCATATTTATCAAAATCCAGAATCTCTCAGTATGACCTAAGTATATCACTCAATTGTATGAGAGAATTGGACATAAATAAATTTAGTTTAGTTTGTTTCATTGATTGGCAAGGCAAAAAGTCACATACGCGGATTGGGATAAAATATTTTAATTAGTTAATATTTAAGAGCTCAATTCAATAAGATGCAGTGAGAAGCATATTATACCTGCTACCCCTTACTTACAAAATAACCATAAATCTATAAAGAAGTCGATGTGATGGGCTATGCCCCAAGACTCCAGGGAATACCGAGTCTTGGAGTGACTGCCACCCGTAAAAACTATTTTATTTCCAATCTACATCTAAGACGGCTGTAACTTTAGCTTCAATCCACACTAACAAAAGTCATTTTATTTTTAATTTACACATATAAAATCAGATATTAATTTCTCCAATCCAAACCTAAAAAGCTATAAAGGCTGTCATTTTATTTCTAATCCGGATCTACGAAGACTATTATTTCGTTTCCAATCCATACTAGCATAAATAATAGCATACATAGGTTGTTATTTTATTTTCAATAATTTTTTTTAAATTGTGGAATGCCTTAGGTCTTTACAGCTTCAACGAAATAAGACTCGCGAGCAGGGGCCCGCTGAGTAGAGGAGACAACGACGATGCTGGCACGAAGATTGCTGCTTCACCACCGCTGCGCTGCGACCCCTGTGAACGAAGAATGTCGACGACAACCTTGGCTCGGATCACTATCGATAGGGGTGGTTATAAATCTATCAGAATACTCACCGTATAGTGACTCCTTCCAGTTAATTCCGCTGCCAAGTTCAATGTGACATAGTCATCTGCAACAGGCAGCCAGGTGTCCCCGGTGGTGTTGGAGAATCCCGCGTGTGTGGTGGAGTCCCAGTGATACGGGGTACGCTCCGGATCCCGCGAGTTTCGTGTGTAATGTTGTGGGTCCGTGTTGCACGCCTGCGGGTCCCGCGTGTCGCGCCAGCTCACGTACCCGTCTGTCATGCCTAACTCCTCGCCCTGGTTGGGTAGTTTATCAATTATTATTTAAATAGAGGGATACATTTCTTGATATGTATGTACGCTAGGTACTTCTTCGATGAAGCGACAAGCGAAGCAGAATGAGTATTGAAGGCAGAAGGTAAATACGAAAGATTATTAAAATTTAAATTGTATAAATGATACAAAAGTTTTATTCTCAACGTTCAGGTACGTGTGTACTTAAAGTATGACTGCATAAAATAATATTAGTTTTCTTTTATCGTATACAATGTTATTACGTTAATCTTTATTTTTAGCTATGTGCGGGGCGTTAATGTAGTAGACACCTATACAAAAAACTAAATTAAATTCCCGCAACTGTGACGGGCTTCAGGTTTTTGCTAACGATGACAAATTAAAATCAGTTTCGCGGACGATGAGTGATTTCTGACACATGACATAATTTCATTCCATTAAAATGCGTTGTCAAATCTGAGGACAGAATTGCTAGTCTCCATAACATAAACGCTCGAGCCTCGACCTGTTTTTTTTCTTTGTCTTTATTTATTGATTAGAAGTGACAAACGAGCATATATCCATAACCATGCGTTGTCATCCTATATAGAAGAGGTGGGATGCCTCTTCAAATAGTATAACGGCTTGATCCTCTTGCTTCATTTAGTTCAGAGGTTACCAGACTTTGTTTCTCATACACCACTTTCAAAATTTAGCTGGTTCCGGTGGACCCCCTGCAGCTACATTAGTACCATATTCCCAAAACTCGATAAAAAAATGTCCCAAATTTCCATAGATCGCAAATTTCCACAGATCTTACTATGGAAATTTGCGTTGCGGCTGTGTTCCAACCATGAATTAATTTTTTCGAAAAAAAACAGTGAGAATTGATTGCTTAATTAATTAATTAATTGATTGATTGATGCAAATATTTATAATTAACGGTCGCTGAGCTTCTTAAAATATTATCTGCTTACATTGATAGGTGAAGTCAAGCCACTATCGAAAGCAAATAAATTTTCGCGGACCCCCGCTTACGAATTGTGAACCTCCATTTTTTTGTCACGCCAACCCCTTTTTGGACCCCTGGGAGCCATCTGGACCACTTTGGGAACTAAGGATTTAGTTTATAGGTGCAGAAAGACTAACAAGTAAGGCTTTAGCTAAACTAAAAAGCAGTTGGCAATTGACATCTTTATCTGCGGCCATTGCAATAAAGGGAATAAAATATAAGAGAATTTATATCTATTAAGTTTTATAACAATAAACTTACTTGATACGTGATAGCGACTCCTGGCAGTATGAGGGCCAGCATGTTCATGGCATCCACACGCTTCACACCTTGACGGGTCGCCAGCCGGCTTTTGTCGTGGTTTCCATTCTGGAAATTATCAATAATAATTCAAATCGTTATTAACTAGACTCGGTGCTGCAGGTGCTGCTCGATGTTATGTGCTCGCCTCAAATTTTATGGTACGTGAATGAACCGAATTCCGTCTCAGACCCCGAACAGACACTAATGAAATTGTTAATTCCATTGCATAATGATTTATAGCCGTTTCACCAGCACGTGGTAAATTGGCAATACAATTAAGTAATTCGTGGTGAAACAAAACATATCCATTATGTTTCCACGTCAAGTATGAATGTGAGTCTGATCGAGGGCAGTTAACTTACCATCAGGTGAACTGTGTACTTGAAAAAAAAAATAGATTCTTACCACCCAATTAGCAGTCTTCCCGCTGGGCATATAAGTCATCCATTTATCAATAACAAGTTTTATATCGTAAGCGTTAGAAGAGTTATGAATATCGCCAAGGAAGGAGAAGTTGAAAGGTATAGATCCGTCGCGTCCCCCGTCCCCATAGTAACGGATCATTTTGCTGATCTCCGCGTAAGCCTCAGTCATCATGATCTTGTACTCAGCATGTCTGTCTGTATACTCGTCGAGCAGTTCTCGCCAATCGTACACTACGTCGTAAGTCTCGTTCAGGTCTCTAGTGTATATGTGACTTAGGTACTCGTAGTCATCTGGCAAGGCGCCTGGAAAGCCTGCGAGTAATAAAAGCTAAATTATTTTATATGCATCTTTATTTTTTGGTAGTAAAATGTCTGATTCTCAACAACCGTGCCGCCAAATTTTAGAAATTTATATAGTACAAATTATGAAACGTTTTTTTTTTTACTAGTACAGTTTAAATTAGATAAGTAAAGAAAGTTTAAATTTATCGTTTTCTTTGTGTGCCGTTCAAGTGTGCTCCCCGACAAATAAAACGATTGAGAATCACTGGTCTAAACATTAAGTTTAGAAAGGAGAGCTCGTGATAACTAATGAAAAGTACTTATATAATTGAATATGGTAAAATATTAAATAATGTAATTTAAAAAGAAAAGTAAGTTATAGATAAGTAAATTAAACTTTTAAACTTATTTTTTTTTTGGGTGCCGTCAAATTTTAAAAGTGTGCTCCGCGACGCACACAGTTCACCTGGTGATAAGTGATGTCTGTGGCCCATGACATCTAAGTCCATCCTACATATCTACCGTTGTTAATTCTCAACCAAACCACTAATAATCGCAAATTACTGACTTTCGGGATATG
Source organism: Teinopalpus imperialis (assembly GCA_029286865.1). Taxonomy (NCBI): domain Eukaryota; kingdom Metazoa; phylum Arthropoda; class Insecta; order Lepidoptera; family Papilionidae; genus Teinopalpus; species Teinopalpus imperialis. The sequence goes on from JAGSMU010000026.1 coordinate 11,318,277, forward strand.
TATGTCTCGATTCCCTAACACTGCATCTAAATCTCCATCAGATCTTAATGCACATATTAATTATATATTGCCATGGACGAAATTGTCACCCTAACAATTGTTAGGATTATACGTAACTTACCTGATCGCGGTTCATCCGGATATCTTCCCCCGAAGTCCTGTGGCTGCACCTCGTATAGCATATTTATTGCGTCGACACGGAAACCCGACACGCCCATGTCTAACCAGAACCGAAGCACTTGCTGCACTCAAAATAATGTATCTCATATAAACAGTCCGAAAGAGCCGTGACACTCAGTCTCACTCACTTTTGTGGGGAAACATGCGTGTCTAAGAAATCCATTAAAAGAAATTGTTCGAGGACAACAAAACTCCGCTTATAATAAAGAAAATATATGTCGAAGATATCTGTAGTTTAACGTTTAGCAACAAATAAATAAAGTAAACTAAAAAGAGTGTAAAAGAAAATAATTTTTACACAGATTTAAAAACGGTAACAAGCATCAAAAGAAATTTGGACGTCTCTTGTGTGTGGGTGACCCAAATAAAATAAATAACAAAATAAAGAAATCTCTATCATTATATAAACTGTGTGGCCGTTTATCAATCTTAGATATATAAAAAAAAATTATATTGGATCATAAATATAATTCATTATTTTTAAATCTTTAGATAGATGTCCTACTATTTCTAGTCCACAATATTGTTATTTAAGTAAACTGAATAGGTCTAATTTACCTTCATCTCATCCTGCACTCTGGAGTCGCGGTAGTTCAGGTCGGGTTGACCAATCAAAACTGGTGCAAATAGAACTGTCCCCGTTCTTCGTTGTACTCCCAAGCACTCTTCCGGAAATTGCTCACCTAGTTGCAGAAATCTTTTCTTTTAATTTATTTCATTTTATAATTAATACTAGAACCGATTTGCCCGAAATGTACAGATATTTCTCGTGAAATATTCAATCATAATCATCGCTGATATAATATAACGCACTTGAAAAACTAATTTTAATTATACAATAGCCCAACATGAAGGGCCATCGCAGTAAATCATAATGCAGAAAGCATGATGACGTAGATAGGCTGACAATGGAATTGGTATTGGTGGTGTAGCACACAAAAGAAACTACTTAGCTTCCATGCGGCGCTTAAGGGACCCACCCTTAAGCGCTTTGTGCTTTGTGTTTATGGGTGGAAAAGTCCTAAAACGTAGGTGTCCAGTGGGTCAGCTTCAGGTTGACTCTAGAGGTTCGTTTTTCATTACAATATTTTTGCAATCAAAATTGTACGTTGTTTTGATATTGTTCTCCAAAAAAAAAATTAAAATTTGTTCTTTGATAAAATACTTTAAGAAAAGTACCTCGCACAGCCTGAACGTTTACCACGCGTGTCCCCTTTCCTTGTACCTTGTATGACACACGAAAAGTTATTTGGTTTTAATGATGTGCAAATATTGTAATAGCTGTTCTTGTATAACTGGCCCGAACTACGCACTGTTTGGTTAGCAGGAAAATCATTCAGTGTGTCACGTAGACGGAAACATCTTCAATATATTTACCTCTAGTTTTATACTCTTTTTCCCTTTTACTTTTTAATACACCTATGTATATATTTTTCCTGTTACTTGTTTTGTTGGTAAACGATTTAAAAGCAATATCTTTTTTTTTTTACATTTTAATTGTTGTTGTTGTTTTCTTCTTCTTTTCTTCTTCTTCTCCTCCTTCTTCTCCATCTTCTTCTTCTTTTATGGTATATGCATGTATATGTATATGATATGGTGAGTAAAAATTTGGGGACCCAATTATAATAAGGCATCCATTTCGCTCAGGAGTGGAAAATGCATGTGGTGCATCTTGCCTAAGATTAATGTAGAAGTCATGGGTCGCAGTAATCTAAGTAATGATATTAGTTGTCATGACATAGAGTTTGTCACCGCTAATGTTATAAATTAAATTAATATATCATGAAATAGCTTTAGTGTTACCCAATTGCTAGGTGGCAGTAGAACGTCAGGTCTGTCCGGATCTGGGACGCCATCGGCCCATACGTAGTAATCCAGGAAGTCCGGCTCCCGACGTACTGAACGGATGAACCAATCGCTCTCGTTGCTCGTGTGATTTGGGACAAAGTCAAGAATCACTCGAATACCTAGGACGAAACAAAAAAAATGTAATATTCAATATTTAAATGTAAAAATACATGAATTGCCAATGACTACTCAAAACCGAAACAAAGATCTTTTGAGAGGAGAGAGAGAGAGAGAGATGTGTTCTATTTTTTACCTGATGAAATCAACTGTGCAGAATACATTATAGTGCCGTAAGCATACACGTGCATAACACATGTCGGCAATAAGATCTGAGGAAACTTTAGATGCATTATCTGGGACGCGGAACGTACACAAAATTAAAACTGAGATATACAAATATTGTTCCTCAGCTATATATAATAATGTAGGGCCCGTGATGCATTAATACCACTACTAAAATACAGTGAATGATAATCGCGACCCCCCTCTGTTGTCGTCGACATTCTTCGTGCAGCGGTGGTGCAGAAGCAGCTTCGCGGCATCGTCGTTGTCTCCCTACTTAGCGGGCCTCCCGTTCGCGACTCTAATTAGATAAAGCTGTAGAGGTCTCTGGACCAACAGTTATACTCACACAAAATAAAAGAAGATAATTGCGTAAATTTCTTAAGGTATTACAGCAAAGTGTGGATGGACAGACTTCTCGCATTTTTTTTTATTCGCTACTTAGTTGTGTAGGTTTCCTCGCGATATTTTCATTCATTCATCGTCCAGTGGTAAATCATCACTTAAAATTACCATTTAAATTTTGAAACTGAGCTACTTCGGCTCGGTTACACATACATATTGTATTCATTATTTTCCTTATAACTTTAGACAAGACGGTACTGCCCCAGCGTGATTTTTTGTCCATAACATTATGCTCTATTTGAACAGGAACAACAGACAGAAATGTCTGTTGTGTTTTCGTTTTATTACATACAGAGTGACCAACGAGCACACAGTTCACCTGATGGTAATTGATTCCTGACATGACATCTAACATCAAAACATTCATCTTTGATAAGGAATCATAATGCAGATGCGTTGTCACTTTTGAGGACTGAGATGGAATGCCTAGTCACCAGCAATAAAGGTCTGCGTGTAAACTCACCAGACGAAACATAGCAACATTACGCTGCTATTTCAAACTGGTACTCTGTGAGGTACGTAGTCCTATCCCGGTCGAGTTGACCCATTCATTCTGCAGAATAGAAACATATATTTATTATAGTTGCATTTTTCATGTGAATGCATAACCTTTGTCGTTGGTTCACCATGGTTCTGAGTAGGATATAGTTTTATTTGATTTGACTGTTATACTGTTCGAATATTTCGTTCATTTATTTAATTTTATTAGTCGCATTTTCAACATAAAAACTTTATAGATAGTATATAAAATATCATTCACGAAATAGAAATGATATGCATAATAGAGTAGACAAGAAATTATCTAGGCTACTTAATTTACGTCGCAGTTTTACATGTTATAACGTCGCACTTTTCCAAGTTATAACGTCGCAGATAACTGTTATAACTTTTATTGTTTTGATTTTGTAACTCAATATCAAAACATTAATTAAAAATTCAATGAAAGAAGTTATTTACGCATTTTACGACATAAGAATATTGAAATTCTGTTAATTTATAAACAACTTGTACGCGTGACTTCACTTACGTAGCATTTACTATTTTTTAATGATATTAGGAGTAACAAACGTTAATCAGATCATCTGGTAGTAAGTGATCCCTGCATCCCATGACATCCACATTGAACAATGCTTAGGAATCATAATGTAGATGCATTTACCTATACAAATTATCAAGCCGAGGCTCCCTCTCGGGAACCCTTGTCCTGGTTATCCATAAATAAAGATCTCGGTTGAGTGCTCTGACCACTCATCCACCTTTCGAACCGATGACGCTGTAAAAGCCCTCGGGCTAACAGTGGCCAACAGCCATAAAAAATGCATTTACACCCCCTGAGTTAGATGGAATGCTACGTCAGATTCATATTGTCTTCGGTTTGTCACTTTCATTAGACGAAAGTAACCCTAAACTATAATTTTACGCTGGTCTTAAATATCAATATAACCATTAACCGAACATCAGATCCCTCCTGACTTTAGGCATAGGCATGTGGGACCAACAGATGGGTACGAAGCATGATGAAGAATCCTGCATTCATTGATTCCCCACAAACTTGTATATCTCGCTCACTATTTATACTACTACTCACTATTTGTACTTCATCTAGTAACAGAAAACGTACCTTTTCTAGACTGTTCGCTGTATACTAGGTTGCCACTCTAAAACCTCGCAATATCCATCGCAGGCACAGGACTCCTATGCCGCGACGCATTAAAACAACTTACTTTTTAAGTTGAGACCTAAGTTATTGACCTCCGAAAACCGCACCGAATGCCGACCAGTACTTTTCAAGTCTTCACGTAACAAATAAACATAAAAATTTGAAATCCCGTGTATTTTGGTTCAATTACCTCTGAATACGCAATAATATACAATACAAAAATGTTGTAAGGCCAAGCCTGTCATATATGTACATACGAGTATTGTAACAGTATACATATAACTTTGTGTACAATAATAGATAGATGATTTATCCTAGTTATCTTTGTTAACGTGTGTTAATGCAAATTAACTATATGTATAGGTAAAAAAATAATAATAGATGGATAGATAGAATATCCTCATTCTAGCAAGGCCTCTGACCCAAACTAGAGCCCGACATACGCATGAATATGGACGTCACTTGTAATTATATCACCATAGTGTTTTCGGGAAATTTGATATTTGACGGTATACCAGGAACAATGTTTGTGAAACCAACAAATTGTTGGTTATAACGTCGAGGTGTGTTCTATATGTACCTTTTTTCTCTATCTATCTATAATGGTCTACATCTTTACCTCCCGAATCGTTGGCTCAATATTCCAACCTTCCTTCAATCTTAATGCACAAGCATTACGTTTGGGTGTGTTATGCATATCCTTTTTAATGCAATGCTGTTGCACCTAACGGTCTTTATAGCTACATCTCAATAAATAAATAAGCGAGTTTATTTATTTATTGATATGCAGTAGGATGCCCCGTATCCTTCAAATATCATTTCAACTTTCATTAAATCTTGTTGCACAAACGTTATGTCTGGGTGTGTAGCGACCCTTTATAGCTTCACATGAATGAACTCGAGAGGGGCTGCGAGTGGCATGACGTTCCGTGTCCTAAGCTCAACATTCAAACCTTCTTGTGACGTTCAAGCTACAGTATATTGGATTAGGCAAGGATACGAATGTACTCTGAAGGATTCGACAAGGACATACGTAAAATAGATTCTGCGCAGTTGATGTCGCATGTCAGGGTGATAATATTTTTCCGTTTACGAAATTGACCTTTTGAAGAGGACATTGATCAGAATTAATTATTATATATAAACACGAACCCGTGTTTACTTTTCCGTATCAGATTTCACCGCTTTACAACTGACACGTGAAGATTTGATAAGATCGGGAAGTGTGTAAAATACGGTGTCAAAAATACTGTTATTTTTTATTAGGGGTTAACAAACGAGAGATGACATTTACATCCAGGGTCAAGAGGTACATGCGTTGTCACCCTCGAGGACTGAGATGAAATGCCTCGTTACCTGTAATAAAGTATTCGATTTGTGTTTCGTATGGTAAGTTCAGGGACCATGCTGTTTCACGCTGGTATTATGTGAGGGCGTTTCCCCTGTTGGATCGATCTGTCCATGCTACAGCCAGAAACATTGCAACGTGGATCTACTACTTTATATACAATAAAATAATACGTTTTTTAAATAAGATTCTACGTTTTTGTTGTCAGTGCGGTCATCACAAAAACTATCTATTTAAAAATAAATTTGTAATATATATTAAATAGTTATAATTTAGACAACACTTATAAATATTACATATATAATATGTATATTATTAAAATGGATTTATTTCCAATAAAAAAAAACTTCCTCATTGAATAGAAATACATCAGCGCCTATATGCAAACTGCTTCCGGATGACGCACAAAATATATATTTGTCGTTTGACGGCCGCGTAACCTAGTGGTCACAATAAATGTATGGATTAGGGTTTAATTTCCAATCGTAGTTAATTAATTTCTGCAACACGAACTCTTTCAAATTAAAAAGGTTTTCGGGTCTGGGTCTGTTGTGTATCTTCTCTGTTCCTCACCCAGTGGTCTAAACCTTTCTATGATTTTATTAGATTATATATAAGCATTACATTATGTTATGGAATGAGACACCATAATATATTCTGCGCAATTGATATCACGTGTCACAAACACAAGATTAAACCGTGATCGGATTGCGCAAAAAAAAAATCGTATTAATTGATATATAAGAATTTCAAGTTTTATCGAGTATTTTATTTTTAAAATTATAAAAGTAGAACGTATGGTGTTTATTTAATTGTTTTGGATAAATTTCTATAATTGATGATTCGGACTTTTGAACGAATTAAATCCGGTTACGAATACACATAAACACTAACTTGAAACTTGAAAATAAACAGACGCTTGTCGTTCTCTTCGCATCTCTACATTTTCACACTGTTACGATAAGATCAATGAGTTGTCTGCCTTGTCTAATAACCAAGGATTTGTATATAAAAAAGTTTTTTAAAACCGAAGCGATTGAAGCTGATCGCTAGACTCTAAGTTAGGTATCTGAGAAATTTAAAGAATAGTTTAAAAACTACTAATTTATTTGATTTAAATCACATATAAAATTTAAAACACATGATAAGCATACACGGGTTAAAAATGTAATGTTTCATTACATTTACATGTTCCCACATGAAAATAATGAGAAACATACTAAAACAATGGACATTACATTATTTTTTTAATTAAAACAAACGACAAGAAGTCCAAGCATGAATAAAGAATATCTTCGATAAATGAACATCTGGTTAAATTGAGAACCTCCTATATTTTTTGAAAACGGTAAAAATAGATCTGAATAAATAATATAAATAGAAAGAGAATAGAAATATATATAAATAGGTATATTTAACACCATAGACAAACACGATAACTCGTCGCAAAGATTGGAGGCATCGGAATTACGTTTACCGGTTACGCCGATATCGGAAGTAATCTTTTGCCTGCTGAGTTCAGAAGAAATTTACATTTGTATAGATCCATAACATCTAAGAGCGTCTAATTCCTTTGACGCCATTCAATAGAGAGGCCACTCAGTACAGTTTGCGAAACATGCAGAACAAACTGACATTTAAAAACCAAATTTGTTGCAAAATGTTATTGTATGTTTCATTTTAAGAGTGTGTAGAGATTTCAAGCTACTTTCTAATTATTTTGTAATTCTAATCACAAATGGAATATGCATAAGTTGTTTGGAGTCCTCATTATAAACTGCATATTAATGAGGTTGTTAGAGGTGTCTTATAAATTGTAACCTTTGACCACTATAAAAAAAAATCAATTTATGATAAACTTATTTATTGGTTATAAAGAAATTTGATCACCAGAATTGTTAATTTAATTCAAATTGAATATTACATTCATGACAAAAATATCAATCAATACGGTTAATGGCAACACGGAATTAACTGCTTCGGGAAGTGTGATATCAGGAAAAGTAGTGTGTAAACAAAAGTAATCAGTTTTCCTGGCTAAGCTTAACCTTTACCCAGAAGTTCAAATCAATGTCGATGGCAATAAATACAGGACAATTAGCGTAGCGAGTGTTTACTCTGATATACGTACAAAATATAATTTAACGCTGTTAGTTTTAATGCGAAGAATTATGGTAGAAAATTCTCTAGTACCTATATAAAAATAAATGCTGTATTTATATTATAACATTAATAAATTTACAGAATTTATGATAAGATATCGTATTATATTTATTACTAAATATAATAAGATATTATATATTATAACTATTAAATTATTATTCAAATACCTAATTAAGTTTTTATCATGAATACAAAAACAGACATCTATTAAAATTAGGATTTGAAGTATTCACCATGATGTGTTTTAACTTTTTGTGGTTATCTTTCATGTTCTAAAATATACTAATTACCGGCGCATATTTTTCAATCTTACGTGGCCATTTAAACTCAAGACTTTGATTAAGATAAATAAAATAATATTAAAGGAATTTGTGGTTATTTCAAATTTTAAACAAACGGTCCGGTCAACATATTAGTCTATATTTTTTACACCTACGATGGGTGTTCCATTCCATCTGAATTCTCAATTATGATTCCTTATCGTATGATTTTAGGTTAACCGGATGTCACTGTCTAATATTATACAAAATGTGTACGTTACCTTACTATTACATTATGCTATGAAATTATGTGATCTGGGACGTATAAATATTTGTGAAAACGAAATAGAAAAACTTTACTAGAACATAAATTATTATTTACCATTTTACTTGAAATTTGGCTTCGACTTGAAAAATATAAATGAGATTTATGAATATCGTGTGAAATCAAATCTTATTTGTGTTTTGTGTTAAAAAGCTCAGTGGCATAATAGCATAGAATTTTTCGAATCTCATGTTAAATATCATCAAGAATCTACATTATGACGCAAACTCCCTGATGAAATCTAATTACCCGGTCGTATCCTAATCACAGTATTTAGGCACCACATGTGACACCATATAATTTTGGGACATGATTATCATGAAGAATTGAGAAAATGAATTAACTTGAGAAATTATTCTAGCAATAATCGTAATATTTCACCGTACAACTACTTTTGAAGCCTTGGAATTATTATTATTTTTTTTAATGTTGAAAATGTTATACCAAAAGATGTACAAAGTAAGAATGAGTAAAATAATGAAAAAAGTTTTTTTGTGCCTGCTAAGTACTTTTTTGCGTGCAGTAATGACCGCAATATTTTAAAATCGAATAAAATTCTCAGTGTACACAATATATTTTTTTAATATTCTTTTTTATCCTGTTGCGCGTTCAAATACTTTATTACTTTTGTATAATATATAATGTTTCTCGAATTAGCGAGGAAAGAATGAAAAATTTATGGTTTCATTGTTCTATGTATGAAGCGAATTGCTTCACTTCTATTTTAAGATTATAAATCGATTCTACTGCTCACAATACAGTGTGACTGACAATCGTTTCACTTCATTACTTTTATAAACTATCTGTTTGTTCACTTATGAAAGCCTCAGAAATTCTGAATATATATTTTATTAAGGTTTTAGGCGTTTGACGTGATTACGCACCAATTATATAAACGACACCACAGAATACCAGCGACATAGTCCGGTGACATATGATAGGTGACGTGACAATAAAAATAGGTAAGCCGTAAGACGCCATTTTGTGAAAGTGAAAATAAAATATCATCTCAGCTAAATTGACCCATCTTATGGGCTCCGAAAATAAATATAAGTTTAAGTTCCACGAATACAAATAAAAAAAATAAATAAAAATTGATGTTTTTTGACATTTAAATTGACGGCCAGGTTATTTTTTACAATTTGAATTCTAACTTTACATTTTGCTAAATTTATTTAATTTACTGATATAAACAGATTTTTATTATAATCAGAAATATAAAAGATAACTGTTACATAAATCTATATCATTGCAATATTTTAAAAAAGTAAATTTGCATTTTTTATAATAAGTACAGATTATAAAAATGCATAAGCTTTTCACTCATTTAAGAAAACAATAAAAACATCTTTAATTTTTATTTTATCTTATTTATCCTTAATTTGTGTTTATTTTTATCGAGATTTTGATTTAGCGACTTATTACAAAAAATTAACTAAATTAGCAGCCACTGACAAAAAACGTTGTTAGTTTATATTTCTTTTAATGACGCATTGTGTTCATTTCGATGTGGTCATCATCAATTGACCATCAATTTTGCCGTTTATTGCAGATCAACCAATCGTGCTGTTAACGTTTAATACATACCAAGTATTGAGTTAAAATAACTATATGTAACGCGTGTATCTGTACGAATTAATCTCAAAACTATCTAAACAACTTTTGTTCATACATCTTTTTCCCAATTTATAGGCTGATCCTTGGGAAGGTTTGTACTTATAACTGGTGTAGTAGTTATGTACAATATAATAATACAACTCTACCGTAATCGTAATAGCCTGATATCGTTTTGATGGACCGGGCACAGTCGAGGATGTTTGTGGTCGACATCATGATCCCATATGACGAGAACCGAAATCGTGAAAGCCGAAACAGATAAAATAACAAAATATCTGGGCCTGGCATACGAGGCGACCGGCACGTAGGGTGGTATGCAGAGCCAAATTATTCCTATATTTGTATCTGCAAATGGGCTATCCAGCCTCTCGAATCACCTGAGGTGGTTGGGACTCCGGGTAGGGCAGCTCCGAGCTCAAAAGCAGGAAGCGGTGCTCCTCGACACCGCTCGTATAGTCTGCAGGTTTATCTCCCTTTTGCCGTAACCCTCGACCGTTTGAACTCCCCTGTCGATGGAATCCCTCTGCGTCTGGTTGGTCCTTATATATGTTTATTCTGTTGTATTGTGTATATTGTTTTATAATATATTTATAGTGTTTTATTTATTTATTTTATTGACCAACCAGGCGATGATAGAAAAATATCCCTATAATAATAATAATATTATGTAAATAAAAAACTTCAGAGGGTGCTTCTAGCTGCTGGTATAAATATTACAGGTTTTACTTTTTTATATAATATTAGGGATGGCAAACGAGTTCACAGTTCACCTAATGGTAAGTGATAACTGAGGGCTATAACATCTACCTTTATCCTCAACAAAGATTCGAGATAGAGATGCGTGGTCACCCCTAAGGACTGAGATGGTATGCCTTGTTACCTGTAATTAACCCTGGATCACTACCCTCACTTATGTTGCTATTTCACCCTGGTATTCTGTTAGGTCAAGCCGATGTCTGTCTCAGATGTTTTTCACGATCTTTTCCTTCATCACCGAGTAGGTGATGAATGTGCACTAATAATTTTATCGGTTATCAAATTCGGTTCGCTTGCGTATAGTGTAATTAACATAATTTTTGACCTACCTAATTTCTTAGCCTCTATCATAAGCAATTCGAAATCTTCCATAGTGCCGTACTCCGGCGCTATCTCCCGATAGTCAGCGATGTCGTACCCGAAATCGTACATCGGGGAGAGGTAGATTGGTGACATCCATATTGCGTCCACTCCAGTTTCCTTTAAATACGGAAGCTTCTCTGTTATGCCTGTAACAATATTTTTAATATTTAGACACCTTGATTAGTTGTCTTGATTGTTTGTTTGTATGTTGGATTAAGTTGGTGTCCAAGGCCTCAGTAGCCTAAACTATGGAGTTTGATCACGATTACACAATACGTTGCTCTATCTACTCTAGCTCTGATATAATTTAATACTAAATTGTAACTACAATGTAAAGAAATATAAAGAACACATAAGAGTGAACGATAAAATTGCTAATTACTGTATGTCTGTGTTAAGTGTCCATTGAATGTGTACGTGTCTGCGTTGGTAAAGTGAGTACAAGTACTTGAGACTTTTTTAAGAATATGTCACATATGCGATATATAAATAAATTCAGATATACAACGAATTTACAATACGGATTTTTTACGACTTTAATTTTGGACGAATGTACATTCTGCCAACCATTAATTACACCCATACGGAATAACATTGAGTTCCTTACAATATTATTTTAGTTTCACCGGGTTGAGAGGTGACCGAGCGCTTACGGAGCTCAATCAAGACCTCTATTAGTGGGTAACCAGTACAAGGGCTACCGATAGGGAGCCTCGGCTTGGACCATTACCCTGTTCCGCGAGAAACTGCCCGAGAGGGCCGAACCTCGGCTAGATCAATTGCTTCTGACTAAGAATTAAAGCAAATAATATCACTATTATTATTATTGAGTATCTGTACTGCGCAAGAAACTCCAGCGACGCTTCTTCTTCTATTGTGGTTTTTCGCGCGTATCAACAAGTATCTATTGCATTCTTTATTTCGTCATGGCGCGCAAGCTTCAAAGATTTAAGTTGTTAAGATATCGTTAGATTTGTCATGATGGCCGTGGTGAAATACGATGGGTGACTGCAGCAGAACGGTTTGAACAGGCAATGCATGCCTAAGAGACTGTTCACCTACAGAGACGTCATAAAAAATAAATATGACGTCCGTAAGAGGTCCCTTTTCGCAGTGAAGTGAGTTTTTTTATTATTTAAGTCTGTAAAATAATCTTTTTTTTCTGTTATATACCCGATTCTTATTACTTCTATTATCAAATACCATTACCCAAATTTTTTTTTCAAAAGTAAGGTAAATCAACTATTTCGATGTCAATTCATTGATTACCTAAACGTGGGAGTGCGATGCAGTTGCATTTTGTTATTATTATACTGGGTATTAGGAGACCGCTTCCGAAAACGAAGACAGACGATAGTAATGACATCTTTGATGGGACGGAAAAAAAATCTATCCTGATTAAAAAAAAACATATTTTTAAAACGTTTTATTAGCATTATATACGCTTCATCATTTTAGTACAGCTAAATGAAACGATAGTATATAAAAAATACATTAATTTACTAAAAAAACACCAGCAATGAAACACGAAATCAAAAACAGCTGATGGTCGGATCAATGAACGCTCGGGCGCTGCGGCGGCGCGGCGTTGATACCGCGAAAATTATCAAAGTGCCTTCAACGGCGGCCGCCGCCCTCCGGAAAAGGAACGGTTTGTTTTGGCGGGATTGATTATTATGTTTAGTATTTTTAGTTTTTGAGACAGTTTCGCCCGTGCGTTCGTTCACCCGAGAATCAGGTGTTTTTAATTTTGTGTTTCATTGCTGGTTTTTTTTTTAAGTAAAGTAATGTATTTTGTATGAAACTATTGTTTAATTTAGCTGTAATAACATGATGGAGCATAAATAATCTAATAAAACGTTTTAAAATTATGATTTTTTTGTAAATCAATTCAATATCTGTTACTAGAAACAAGCTGCAGAGAGACTATCACTACCAAATTATATATGCCAATACAAATAATGCAATACAATATATATATATATATATATATATATATATATATATATATATATATACATATATATAAACACTTATTACCGTACATTTGATTTTATTCTATTATTTTCGATGTGATTTATGTTCTGCTCTTATAACTTATGTAATTAAGGTTGTATGTGTTTTCTTAGTGTTGTATTGAAATTAATGTTAATTTTATTTTATTTTATTAATACAATTTTTAAAATTAAATTAAATTAAGTCACAATCTAATTCAAATTAAGTAGGAATTAAATTAAATTAAGTCACAATCTAATTCAAATTAAGTAGGAATTAAATTAAATTAAGTCACAATCTAATTCAAATTAAGTAGGAATTAAATTAAATTAAGTCACAATCTAATTCAAATTAAGTAGGAATTAAATTAAATTAAGTCACAATCTAATTCAAATTAAGTAGGAATTAAATTAAATTAAATTAAATTAAGTCACAATCTAATTCAAATTAAGTAGGAATTAAATTAAATTAAGTCACAATCTAATTCAAATTAAGTAGGAATTAAATTAAATTAAGTCACAATCTAATTCAAATTAAGTAGGAATTAAATTAAATTAAGTCACAATCTAATTCAAATTAAGTAGGAATTAAATTAAATTAAGTCACAATCTAATTCAAATTAAGTAGGAATTAAATTAAATTAAGTCACAATCTAATTCAAATTAAGTAGGAATTAAATTAAATTAAGTCACAATCTAATTCAAATTAAGTAGGAATTAAATTAAATTAAGTCACAATCTAATTCAAATTAAGTAGGAATTAAATTAAATTAAGTCACAATCTAATTCAAATTAAGTAGGAATTAAATTAAATTAAGTCACAATCTAATTCAAATTAAGTAGGAATTAAATTAAATTAAGTCACAATCTAATTCAAATTAAGTAGGAATTAAATTAAATTAAGTCACAATCTAATTCAAATTAAGTAGGAATTAAATTAAATTAAGTCACAATCTAATTCAAATTAAGTAGGAATTAAATTAAATTAAGTCACAATCTAATTCAAATTAAGTAGGAATTAAATTAAATTAAGTCACAATCTAATTCAAATTAAGTAGGAATTAAATTAAATTAAGTCACAATCTAATTCAAATTAAGTAGGAATTAAATTAAATTAAGTCACAATCTAATTCAAATTAAGTAGGAATTAAATTAAATTAAGTCACAATCTAATTCAAATTAAGTAGGAATTAAATTAAATTAAGTCACAATCTAATTCAAATTAAGTAGGAATTAAATTAAATTAAGTCACAATCTAATTCAAATTAAGTAGGAATTAAATTAAATTAAGTCACAATCTAATTCAAATTAAGTAGGAATTAAATTAAATTAAGTCACAATCTAATTCAAATTAAGTAGGAATTAAATTAAATTAAGTCACAATCTAATTCAAATTGGAAGAGGAAAATAATTAGTGGGTTTTCAACCTTGGAGACTAACTGATGGACGAACAACCTTGTTACGTGTATCAGTAAATAAGGTTGTAATAAGTTATTTATGAATTAGCTAGTTAAGCTGAGGAAAGACTGGTTTTTTCACCGAGTACCAGTGCGAATTAATAGCTGTGTTTCGTCTGATGAGTAAAGGAAACACGAGATCTTATTGCTTGTAACACGCACTTACTTATTAGGATTAATGTGGGCGTCGCGTATTTTTTTTCCTCATGAATGTTTCTTTGTCAGATGAACTGTGTGGTCACGTGGATCAACTCTAACTTAATTTAATAAAAACACGATAAAATATTTTTTATCGTGTTTTTATTATTATCCTACTATTTGTCATTAATATTTGGTACCTTAAAAAACTGTCAAATGTTTGTTTGTTGCTATCGTGCAGGTATCGTGCCTTAAAGGTAACATTGACCCGATTGGGACGGCAGTCAAGTTATTTTCTATTGGAGACAAAGCAACTACCTGTCTAATTGGTGTGGTGACGTGTGAAGTCAAGGCTCAGCTGAGGTTGATCACTCATATTTCGGCCCATACACTAATACGTGAAACGATCACAAGAACCCTTAAGTCTCGTGATCCTTCCTTGATTTCATTAAAATTCCTCTCATCATCATAAGATACATATAACACTTTCCTCGAATTATACATAATATTTTATAAAAAAAAAATAATATATAAATTGAATATATAACAAACATGCATATATACATACATACATATATAAAAAAATACGGAAATTTCCTTTAATAAAAAAAAGGAAATTAATGTTCTTTAGATTTTTTGTTTTTCTGTTGGTAATCATGTTTTCGAAACACTGTAAATTATTATGAGTTTATATATGCCAATACAAATAATGCAATACAATATATATATATATATATATATATATATATATATATATATACATATATATAAACACTTATTACCGTACATTTGATTTTATTCTATTATTTTCGATGTGATTTATGTTCTGCTCTTATAACTTTTGTAATTAAGGTTGTATGTGTTGTATTGAAATTAATGTTAATTTTATATTATTATTCTAGAGAAGAATAATGTAAATCTTCCTAATTGGTATATTGGGTATTTACCTTAATAGGTAATGAACTATATTACCCATTGTTTTTAATTTTTAATTTTCATTTTTTCAATATTCATTGAGTTCTAATAATTGTATGAATTGCAATTATAAATATTTTCAAGTATATTTTTACTAATAATTATTTGAACGTGAAACGGAGAAATTATTTATAAACAAAAATCAACGCGTGACAAAAGATAACTTGCGCCGAAACTTAAATTATTTTTAAGATTATTAAAATTGTATCGTATTTAATATAAAACGACAAATAATTATAAAATTACTGATATCGCTGTATTACAAAATAGGACTAAGCATACCCACATATGTATATAGATTTATATAGGAAAAAGTTATATATATTTTAAATTAAAATATATTAAAGTTTAAAGAAAAAATACTATATACTTATATGTACGTATTCGAAGATCTTCTTACCATTTAAATCTCCAATTCCATCTCCATTGCTGTCTTTGAAGGATCGTGGATAGATTTGATAGATTAGCGCCGTTTGCCACCAATCGTTGTCGACTGTTGGCGCTGCTAATGTCGAAGAAAAGGCCACAATGGCTGATGCGATCAGAACTAGCTTAGTTGACCTCATAACGATGGATTACTTTATCATTTAATCTATATAATATTTATGAAACTTCGCATCGATATCACCGACCGTTTGCGACGATGTTTCGCGAATGACAACTGAACTAACGAATCGGCATTTCCTTTAATAGTGGGAAGTACTTCAGATAATGATCAAGGTGAATCGCTATTTAAATCGTCTAAACCTAGTATATAAAAAATTATATTTACCAACATTACATTGCGAAATAAGTATAGGTCTATTTAATATGACTACGTTGTATCGTATTAAAAACAATATAAAAAAAAACAAAATATTTATATTAATTGTGAGACCACAAAATTTAGTTTAGTGTGTTCACTTACGTTACTGAAATTGCAAATGCAAATAAAAAAAAGTACTCTATGGACTTCAAATTTTTTTTTAATAGCACCTAAACACACGGACCGAATTTCGAATAGCCGTACGAGAAAGAAACATTCGTAAGAGAATGTCGCAATATAATATTTTAATATGTACGCCCGCTCTGCGCGAAAGTTTCAACTCAAATGTTGGTAACGTACTTTGCGAATGTATTTTTTCTACCACAACCTGTTCATTGTTTATGAGCCTCCATGTTCGGTGGGCAACATACTCAATTGGCTTTGCCGAAAATAATGCTTGATTAAAAAAATCTTACAGAGGTAGGGCTACCATATATGTGATGTTTCCGGTATTCTAATTTGAACATTGCAGTTTAAAGTTAAACACGCAATACATATGACTTTCTTCTATGTTTTTCGTGTAGTCTATTGGGTTTCTATATATTTATAGTCAATATTTTTTTTCAGAATATATTTAATATTGATTTATTCAGCAGTCAGCGTAATGAAACATTTTGTTCATTACGAAGAAAATTATTTTAAAACCCGATTACATATATATCCCGAACAAAGTCATTCCGCGCTTTAAAAGTAAATTAACAATAAATTATAGAATCTTATTATAAATAAGAACAAAAAGTTGAAGGTTATTTTCACGATAAAAACTTTTACACAAGTTTTTTCTGTACATTTCATAATATGTACTATTTTTATTTCACATATTGTTAACTGACTGTAATTATACATAATTCATTATTATTTTATAACTGTCATTGTTGTCAATTACCAATGACAATAATGAAATAATATAATTAAATGAAATTATAATAATAAAAATACTATATTTACATTTAACATAATCATAAAGCATAGTGACCCTCAAGATTTTTATCGGTTTTCTGTCACTACAGAGGTATAATTTTTTGGACCAAATTAGGTATAGTTTTAACGGCAACTTTAACGAGCCTTAATTGAATAAAATATTAAAAGTAAGGATATTCTGTTAAATCTTATTACTTCATGTTTTTACTCAAATTCTAATCATTAACCTACTTCGTGAATTTTTAAATTTATGGTTATTCAGAGAGATAAATGGCGTCGTTTAGCACTTGCATACCACAATATTAAGAAATTACAAGAGTGTATTGTAATTTAAAATATATATATATATATATATATATAATATGTACACAATGAATATTTTATGTAGGCATGCCGGCTTAAGAACGAGAAACCTTAAACTATGAAGCGTAGCGAAAACCTGCAAAGGAGTCACAGGTCAGTTTATACAAAAAATAAATAATCGTCAATCGAAACCATTATATTTAATTAAATAAAACATATATTTTTAGATTGATTACTGATAACAAGTATCTAACCCTTCAAAATTGGCAAACAATAGAAGAAAATCACTCATTTTGTGAAAATATTTTTCTTTTACATATGCATCGTATGACAGATCATATTTAATAGTAGTGCAATAAAGAAGATAAAGTTATAAAATATTCATTTCATAAATACTATAAAAAAAATACACGTTCGACGTTACAACAATTAGATTAAATATTGAGACCTATTGGAAACCAAGTTAATTATTATCACTACAACAAATTACGGTCTGAAAATATTTATTGTAAAGGTGATTGTTCGCGTATTAAAAAGCAGGTGATCGTATAACGGGTATTGGCGTATCGAGTTTTATTTAATGCGGATATGCAAACCGGCATTTGTATATCTGTAGATGTAGAGGTCGTTGATGCATACATACCGCAGTACTATTGTACCAGTTCCATACTAAGACCGAATTAATGTGAAGTTCGTTATGGATTTAGATAATATCATACCTAGATTCTTTTGATGTTTATGCTGTTAGCCTATGCGGCTCTTACAGCTTCATCGGGCACAGGGCTCACGGAACTGAAGGGTCCGTGAGCTGGTTATGTCAACCGTGTTGCCTACTGTGGTTCTCTTACTTACACAAAGCGCTCATAAACTGAGCGTGTCGCTCTACTCTTTGATCTCACACCTATCTGATGATGCCACCCAAGTTGCCAGTTCCCTAGCTATATTGCGATTCTCCCGAGTGGAGAATGGATGGTGATGACTAATGACCGTCCGAGGTTTCGGTATGCGAACCTAGCCTCTGACGGACGCCACCTGTTATCATATCAATCGGAAGCTGTGGGCGGTGAGAACCGCCCTGACACGCGGGTGTAACGAGTGTGATAATATCATATGGTGATGCGCATGGACAAACATAACATTCGATGGTAATTGGTGTGTTACTGTTCAGCATGACACTTCGGTTATCTTTCCATATAGGTGGACTTCCGACTTCTGGACTTTTCATACTGCATATATATATATATACACACACATATATATATATATATATATATATATATATACTATAAATATATAAAAAAAAATCGTGAAATATATATATAATATTTTTATTTCACGCAAGTTTTTTTTCCTTATTGGGTTTCGTGGAATTAGGACTTCAGTGCGTTTAAAGTCTAGTCATAACAATACGGGGACGCCCCGGGTCTTTATGGTCTTCGACTGAGGGATTTTAGTGTACCTGTTTTTATTTAGTGGTAGAGCTACACTACAGTTTGTTTCTAGGCTGCATAATGAATGGATCAGCTCGACCGGGGTAAGGACTACGCCGTCACAGAATACCAGCGTAAAATAGCACCATAACGCTGCTGTGTTTCGTCTGGTGAATGTAGGGATACGGAGACCTTTATCACTGGTGTCGAGGCATTCCATCTCAGTCCTCAAGGATGACAACGCATCTGCATTATGATTCCGTGTCAAAGATGAATGTAGATGTCATGGACCCCTTGTATCATCTATCATCAGGTGAGCTGTATCCTCGTTTGTTACCCTCGATGTAATAAAAAAACAAAGAATCGCGAGCGGGAGGCTCGAGTGAGGAGACAACGACGATGCTGGCAATGCTGATAAAAGGAATGCTGCTGTACAACTCCGACCCCTGTGGACGAAGAACGTCGATGACAACAGCGGGGGGGGCGGTATACGAACCGAGAGCCCCCATCGAACCTCGGCTCGGACCGTTATCAAAAGGGGATGCGATAGAGCAGTGATATAGACAAACGGCTTAAGACCTAGTTTAGGATAGCATCTTAACAATCATTGACGGCTATGAAGCCGACCTTTATGCACTCACTACTACTCTGTTTTCTTTAAAACCTCTCTCCATAGAGTAATTTAACAATCGCGATTAAAAAGAGTAGGCGAAATAGCCGCCAATCAAACGGAGAATCATGGAGATCAATTTATGAAACATAATAAGGGAATTCCAAACTTGAATTCGGAAAATAAACACTTTATAATTGTAACATTATTTATAGCCGGACTAGTTATTCTAACTCATTAGCACTAACACTACTTTTAACAAAAATAAATGCCTTTTTTTTCCAAAATTAACAAATGTGATTTATGCCGATTAATCTTTATCATTCTGTAGCGATGCTGTGATCTATTCATTTCGATATCTTATTTTATTATCTAATAGAAATGTTGTACAGATATAGTAGTAATAATATATAGATGAAGGCATTATTTTATATACAATGAAAATTGTTAGTTGTAATGATTGCCATAGTAAAACAAACATTTTAGCATACCCATCAACGAAATACCGGAAATATGCGCCATACTTATATTTTTAAAGCAACTTTACCTTCCTTCATTATTAATATATGTACAAACATCTTATTACCAGATTCGAAATACGGTGGATGTACTTAATTTGACTATATTTTTTATTTTTTTATAAAGGTTATCTCAAATCTTCGTGATTATTGTACTGATTTGTATAATTCCTCTCACTGAGTCTACTATTTTGAAAGTGGATAGATTAGAATGGCATTCTATAGATGTCATCAATCCGAATAGCATTAAAATGAGATCAAACATTGCGTCTTCTATTAGTAAAATGAGTTAATTGGGAAATAGAAGGAAATCGAGGCCAAAAAGTAAGAACTAATTCGATATATTTATATATAAGATATTATTTATATAGTATTCGATATAATTATACGAAACCGTAAAGGTATCAGAAAGCGCGGGTGCATTCGACTCTTCGCACGGAACAGGGTTTTTGTGCCTACGTATGTCGATGGCAGTAGCCCCGCTCTGCCACCTATAAAAAACGTTTCACTAATATAGTCACGGAAGCAGCGTAAATGAAACTGTGTGAAATGTATCACAATTCGACCAACATCCATCATTATCTTAAATCAAAATTCTTTAACCAGTGCTTTTTGCCAGTGATGGCTTACGGTATAGAGGCATGGTCCACTGATAGCCGTATGAGTAAACGTCAGAGTCCGCTGAGTGACTCATACGGCTAGCAGTGGACCATTTGGCAAGCTGAAGTAGCAATGGTCTGACCATATAGCTCGTAAATAACCGACGGGCAATAAAAAGTTCTTCAGTGGCAACCTCGGACTGGCAGTGTAGCACGACCTTTAACCAGCTTACGGACCCCTCAGTTCGGTGAGCCCTGTGTCCGATGAAGCTGTAAGAGCCGCATAGGCTAACAGCATCAACATCAACAGAATCTAGTGTAGAACGACCTACCGCTAGATGGAGCGACCATCAATTGTGATACAAAAATTATTTTCAGACCGTAATTCATAATTAACTTGGTTTCCAATACGTCTAAATATTTTATCCAATTGTTATAACGACGAACGTGTATTTTTTATAGTATTTATGAAATGAATATTTTATAAATTCTATAAGTAAGTAATGTTCGTCGTAAACTTTATTTTCTTTATTGCATTATTATTAAATATGATCTGTCATACATCGTGTATAAAAGAAAAATATTTAAGAGTGATTTTCTTCTATTGTTTGCCAATCTTGAAGAGTTAGATACTTGTTATGAGTAGTCTATCTAAAAATATATGTCTTTGTTAATTATATTAATGGATTCGATTGACGCTTATTTATTTTTTGTATAAACTCGTGATCTGTGACTCGTTTGCAGGTTTTCGCTACGCTTCATAGCTTAAGATTTCCCGTCCGTAAGCCGTTAGCTACATGAAATATTCATTGTGTACGTACACATATACATAATATAAATAAATATTTTAAAATTGCAATACACTCTTGTAATTTCTTAATATTCTGGTATGCATGCATCCATCGACTTCCAACAAGTGGCTCAGGAGCGTGCTTTGTGGTACGATGAACAGGCTGTTGATTATACATCATACCCTGGACTATAAAAAATATCGTTTAGCCATGACATGGTTACACAAAAGCCGGCAACGCATTTGCTACTCCTCTGGTGTTTATGGGCGGCGGTTATCCCTTACCATAAGGTGAGCTGCTTACTGTTTGCTACCTATTGTATAAAAAAAAACGTAATAGGTCTTTCTTTTCGTAACCTATGAAATTGCCGTTTTTTATGAAATAAATTATTGTATTTTTTTTCAAACTTTTTTATTTCTGTTATTCAAAGTAATCACCCCTGTAATCGATGCATCTTTGCCAACGCAGTGGTAGTTTATTGATGTCCTTCTTGTAAAAATCAGCTGGACGGGAGGCAACAAACTCTTCAAAGGCATTTTGTACTGCCTCTCGGGAATTGATTTTTTTTCCCGCTAAAAAGTTGTCCAAATTTTGGAAAAAGTAATAGTCGGATGAGGGAGAGCTTCCAACCCCAACTCTTGCAGCTTGGAGACTGTCTGCTGTGGAGTATACGGTACCGCGATGTCGTGTAGGAGCAGCGGGGACGATTGACCAAAGCTGATTGCAGATGTACGAGCTTCTCCATCGTTGTCTTCAGTTTTCACAGTACACATCTGCAGTAATGCTCATGCCGTTTGGTAAAAAACTAAACTACTAAACTAAAAAACCGGCACAAGACCACCAAACAGTGACCATCAACTTTCTAGAGGTCATTTTTCGTTTAAGGCATTGCTTTGGTGCTGAACCAGGATCTAACCAACTTGCTGAGAGCTCTCGATTGTCGAACAGAATCCACTTTTCGTCGCACGTAACAATTCGGTTAAAATTTCATTCATTTCTGTGCCTGTTAAGCAGCGCGAGGCAGGTCTCAACGCGTACGTAGCGCTGGCGATCTTTAAATTCGTTGGGCACCCATCTATCAAGCTTTTTACCTTTCCAATTTGTCGCAAATGGACCAATATTATTTTGATGTTAACATCAAAAGCTGCTGCTAGCTCGGCTGTAGATTGAGTATCATCAGCTTCCACAATCGCCTTCGATTCATCATTGTTGACCTGTGTCCGAATAACCATGAGGTTTATTTTTCAAATCAAAATTTCCAGAACGATACCGGGTAAACAAATAACGGGTTGTGCGTCCGTTTGTAAAGTTCTCTCCGTAAAAGTTGTTGATGTTACGTGCCGTTAGTGCCGCCTCGTTGCCACTACGGAACTCACATTCCATAATTACACGAATTTTTAAAGTATCCATTATGACGAAAAATGTTCAAACGTAATGAAAATACAAAGCTAAACAATAAACAAAAGACTGACTTTGTAAAAAGAATGTCATGTTTTTAACGAAAAATTAATTTGAATTTAGAATTTACAGCCAATCAAAACTTTTTTTGGTTTGAAATTTTTTTGGTCTGAAGAACGGAAATTTCATAGGTTTCGTAGACGCGAAAACACAAGCGCGCTCACTCGCCATCCTCTTGTCCTATGTATGTACGTGCAATAAGATCGGAGGATGGATTGTATGCAGTGTACGGGAAATATAAAAACAATACACCCAAACCCGAACACCAACAATTTGTGAAGTAATGTTGAATCCAACCTAGAACTCGTGATACAGTAGCTAATACCAGAAATATGATAAACCATTAAATAAATAGCTTTATATTACGATAAGCCAATGTTAATAATTAAGACTTATAAAGGTGTTAAATTATATTATGCGAAATTGGTATGTGAATATAAGACACTTTGAGGATTGAAATCCCCACTTCAAGCCATCAAATTATTCAATCCGTTATAAACATTTTACACGATCGTTTAGTATTACAATTAGATTGAAATATATTGTATTTTAAATAAGTTTTTTGCGATGCATCGTTTTAGTATCGGACAATTATTTTTTTATTCTTTTAAACTTCGTAAAAGAATGGTTATGCCAGAAAAAAAAGAAAATTTATCGATGTTCCACTCACCTCCTAACCTGAATACCGTTTCTCTAAGTGATTTTCTTATATGTATAAATACAGATAAAAGTATTTCAATAACTCACGTAAACGTCGATTAAATATTACATTTAGATCTCCTTTGTTCACTCAATAAAGTCCTGTGGTACATTTTGTATCATTAAGCCTTTATTGGGTTATTGATTCGAAGGAAGCTTAAAATAAAAAGAAATGCACATCGTCTCGTTAGGGGTCCGTAATTTGGCATAACCTTTATTATATCGTTTCCGTGTATAATAAAAACCGACGTTTAGTACAGTTCTCAGACGTTTTGCAGTCCATTTCACAGGCCGGTTCTATCGAGTCGATACAGATAGAACGTTGCTGGAGTTTCTTGCGCCACTTCGTATCCTGTAATTTGGTCAGGATGAAATCGCTCAACGGACATATCGAGTTTTTTTTTATAGTAAAGGCAGAAAACGAGCATGCAGCCCACCTGATGGTAAGTGATTACCGCCGCCCAAGAACATCCGCAACACCAGAGGAAACGCAAATGCTTTGCCGGCCTTTAAGGAGGTTAGGCTCGTTTCTTGAAGGACCTAAGTCGTATCGGTTCGAAAACACTGCTGGTGACAGCTGAATCCACAGGCACACAGGCATTTGGCAGGAAATTTCGCGTGAAGCGCACACTGGTGGATTTCCAACCATCGTGATGTTTAAACTCAGCGGCTGGAATTAATCAGATCAACTCCTCAGAACACTTCCTATGGTACGTAAACAAAATTGTAAACGGTAAGTTTTTTCTATTGCCGTAAAGATGACTACAGAACCCTGCGGTACGAAATCTCTGAACATACTTGTCTGTAATTAAATGCGGATACAAACTTTATGTATCGTTATTACAACATTTAAAGCGCTGATTCTTTGGCTTGGATAATGGCTTAAATAAATAAATAAATTTGATACAATCGCTAAAAGGTAAATTCAATTAAGGGTGGGCAGTAGGCGCATTTCTAAAATTTTAGTGAATACTGTTTTATTACTTCATTGCTTTGCCTTGTGACGAATTTATAATTTACTTTGTTTAAGTTCAAAATTAAGGTAAAACAAAACTATAAAATCTGCATACCGATCTTCAAAACATGCAAAGTTCATAGAATATATTTTATATGAATAAAAAAGCGGAAATGAAAATGATGTAATGTATATTTTTAGTCAGAAAATTCTGACAGTGATAACTTCTTTTATTTTTTATGCAGAAACAATAATTAGATCTGTGAAATTTTATAGACTTCTATCATACTGAATTTTGATGTATTAAAAAAAATTCTAGGCTTCTTGAGACTTTCGAGACATAACGTGTTTACGTACACATCCCATCCTACAGACCAATTGATATCCACAAAAAGAAAACAATAACTTTTTATGTTTTTTTTATAAAAATTAGATTTACTTCTACAGTGGTTGAGCTACACTGCAGTCTAGCTGCGGAATGCTGCTGTGTTTCGTCTTGTGAGTGAAGGTCTTCGGATCCCTACACTCACCAGACGAAACACTGTCGCATTAAGTTGCTATTTCACGCTGGTATTCTGTGAGGGTGGACGTACCCCGATCGAGCTGACCAGTTCATTCTGAAAACTGAGTAGACTAACGAAACAAAACATCTAAAGTTATTAAAAACAAATATTTCTCGTGTCTGCCTACGTCAAGCGTACCTATATATGCCATAGCTCCGAACTCGATGCTAAACATCGAGATCATGGGGCCAAGCTGGACCAGGATAAAGAGTTCTTGTTAGTTTAAATTGGCCGTATAGTATAAAATTTTAATATTAACAAGACAATTTTCAATAAATTAAAATTCATCGCATGTGCTTAATTGAATACGCCGTCTTTACTTGATTACTTTAAATTCTGCAGAAGATTTTAAATGGCGCAAGCGAAAAGAAAGTTCAAGTTATATATAAAAAGAGATTTTGCCTTAAAAAAAAAATACCCACTGCTACTTTCGACTCAGTAAAATAATTTAAATGTAAAAGCGTACATATATTTGTGTAGAATTAAGGTATTATTGCTGGACTTTCTTGCGCCAGCGCCTACGCGTGCCGAAGGAGTGGTACAATTTATACACTACAATCTATAGATTTGTCAATAATAATAGAGATATAAATGTAGATAATTCTTAGTCAGAAGCAACTGACCGAGTCATGGTTCGGCCCTCTCGGGCACACTCGAGTCAGACGCTCTCGCAGAACAGGGTAGCGGTCCAAGCTCCTTATCGGGAGCCCTTGTGCTGGTTACCCACTATTAGATATATTAGGTTACTATGTAAGTGGATTAACCGAGTTTTATTGTACTTTGACCAATAAATTTACGGAGGGATCTCCCAAGCAGAATTTACGAAATTTATGCAATATGCAATAGCAACTCGGCACATTTCTTTTGGATCACCATAGACAAAAGTTGAATAAAATAATTAATGATTTGAAAAAAATATATATCGTTTACAACATTTTCCAAAAAATTGATCAAAATGATATTTGAATATAGTAGATCAATTATTAAAGAGTATATAAAAATATATAATAATAAAAAAAAAAGTATATAATAAATTATCTGCCTATTTGTACACACAATAATAAATAGTAGGTAAACAAATAATCAATATCTCGAAAATGGTAACACTTTTACTAAGGTAATTTTTTTTGTCTAGTAGGTCCTATCTTCCCCTTCATTTTGTCGTGATACTTAATGGAGACATTATATAATGTAGTTGATAATGCATTATATGTTATAATAGTCTATTTTTCTTTTGAAATTAAGGGAGACAAACGAGCACATCATGACGTCTGCAACCCATAACCACATCCTGTCATCCATTAGGATGGATGGAATGTCTCACCAAACGAAACGCATATATCACGTTGGTAATCAGTGACGCGGTACACTGCCCTTTATGTGGACGTCTTCACGAACATACTAGTATGTTTATATTATATATTTGTATATATTTCTTAACAAATATTGTTTTTACGGTTTCGGTATCATTTCAATTTCAGAATAGTATTAGTTTATTCAAATCTGTTTAGTGATATAAAAAGATTGGAGTAAGAAGCGACTTAAAAAAACGGTGGTATGTGGTAAAAACATTTATAACGATGCTTAATATTCATAACACTGTAAGCGCTAAGGCAAATCTACTTTTGTTTATTTATATATATATATATATATATATATAGAAACAAAAGTATCGTGCGTTGATACCTATCCCGTGAAGACTGAGACAGAAACTGTGTAATCATTTTCTATGAAAACGCCTTTTAAAATAAAATAGCAATGATGTTTAAAAAATAATTGACTGATTGTCTAATTATGTTGAGATGTATGTGCATACATATACATATAAATATATAGTGACAAATATTGTATATTTTTCATGCACAAATTATATATATTGTATATTCAGAAATTAACTATAAACTATTAGTTTTAGTATATTTTTGTACTAAGTTTATTTTCAAGATTTGTATTTAACGTTGGTATTCTGCGAAAGTATTGTACCTTCCCGGTTTGGACGGCCTATTGTTACTACAGCCGTCTAGGTAGATGTCAATACTGAGAGAGTGCGGTGAATATGTATATCATCTGACATTCAACACCTGAAGACACCAGTGTTGCTAATGTTTCTAGCGCATGTGCTCTATGAGCAGCGCCGAGTGTCGTCGCCGAACTCGGGTCCTGGGTTCGGTTCGATTCCGAGCTGACAAACAATATTTGTGTATTACAAATTTTTGGTTTTCCGGCCTGGGTGTGTTGTTTGTTTGTTTGTTTGTACTGTCGTTGACATTGCAATTGAACGTTCCTCCGATATAAGTGCATGTGATATTATCACACTTGAGACGAATGCACTTGCTTATGGCACTAAAATATTTTCTGTGTTGATTGCATCTAATTACTAGGAGATTTAGTTTTGATCTATAAAAAAATATTTTCTAGATTCGCAGCACATGTTTAGGACCTTAAAAGCTTATAATAAAGTTAACTTAAATAAGTGATATTATAATCCTAACAGAATACCAGCGTAACATTGCTATATAGGATTAAACGATCCCAAATAGCATATAGCTTTCAGCTCGACTGGATTAGGACCACGCCCTCACAGAATACCAGCGTAAAATAGCAGCATAATGCTGGTGTGTTTCGTCTGGTGAGTGTAATGATCCGGAGACCTTTGTTACTGGCAACAAGGCATTTCATCTCAGTCCTCAAGGTTAACAACGCATCTGCATTATGATTCCTTGTCAAGGATGAATGTAGTTGTCATGGGCCGCAGGTATCACTTGCCATCAGGTGAACTGTGTGCTCGTTTGTTACTCTGAATGTAATAAAAAAGCTATGTCTTAGCCTACGAAAAGAAAGTTGAGATCTATTTATTTTCTGTGAAATGTTATAAACGAAAATACCAGTAAGGGATTTTTCCTTTTCTCAAAATATAATATATCTTATCTTTCTAACATATAACAATGGATGTAATAAAATGATACAACTTCGTACATAATAAAATATAATCATCAGTTCATGTTGAGTATCAAAACAAAATTTACATAAAGCAATCGTTTTTTTTATATACATTTAACTACATTACACTTACTGTACAAATTCAATACACATCACATACTTCGACAATAATAAAATAATCACTATATTAGTGTTTATTTTTTCTACTGACTTTTATAAATTCCTTTAATTTGTTAGGGCAAAAGTGCTTGAATCAGTGAGCCACAAAGTAGTAATTGAAACATGATAATACCAGTGACAAAAATAATCTCTTCTCGTACAAAACGGATGAAAGAACACAAAATAAATAGGTTATACTGTTTTGTCAGTTATTTTAATTATTACTTAAAGCCATTTTCAGTCATTTTTAGATAACAGGAAAATATATATTTTGTTTTGTGTTTTGTGTAAACAAGTATTGTATATTACCATGAGATATAATCACAAATTATTATTGTCAAAAGGATAGGAAAATCTTTGTTAAGATTCATTATAAACAGGGATTTTATTTAAGAAATAATTGTTTTGAAGAGATTTAACATCTCTTAAAATATATAAGCCTTATATACACAGAACGATATAATTATATTATGTCTAATAACATGGTTATTCTAACATTAACAAATATAAGTCAAATATTTTAACAATTTTAGCACAATATATAAATCTTTGAAGTATTGAATAAGGCACATTTATATCTAAAGTCTACATTTAATCTTACTTTAGCTTTGGAAAACTATTGAGTCAAATTTCTTTACTTGTTATCGCTTAACAAATAAAAAGATATAATTCCCATATCGTCTTCACCGTGACACGAGTTATGTCGTAAAACCATCTTCTTTTATGGAACTTTGCAATCAGTCTTTAGTGTAAACATCGTAACACTAATACTTGTTTTTTTTGTGTAAATTTAAAATTATAATTATCCGTCGAATAATTATTTATAAATGAAAAAGAAATATCACTAATATGCAAATGGATAAAAAGTAATTTTCATTGTGAATTTTATCTTATTCTTTCATTCAAAAGCATAAAAGTGCACATGCACAATAAAGAAAAAATACATTGACCAATTTCGTACATAAATATAATATTATTCTTATAATCTATTTCATTAAATTCCAGTTAAAATGTTGATGTGTTTGGCGACTAAAAGTAACATTTAATTAAAAATTGCAATTTACTACGATAATTATAAATATATCACTTAGCATACATATTACAAGATTGTCATGCTTAAATATTTATACCTTTTCTGAATGCATGATATCAAGAAAATTGATTGTATGGTAAATGTAAATATTGTATGGCAGTGTTAACCCATTTTTTGCTGTGACAGAAAATAAGAACATGCCCTTGGAAGCGATCGCCCATCAGCGTCCGCGGCATATCCCTGGACGTCTTCGGCATGAGTCTATAGCTTCCAACGCATACTCTGTTTTTTTATTTAGTTTAAATGTACAGTACGCTTTGTTTAAACATTGACAGGCAAACTCAACCAGCCCAGCGACTTTTATATCATGACCTCTTGATAAATAATAATTTTATCTTTATAACTTATTTTTTTTTATTTTAGTTCATTAGAGTGACAATCGAGCACACAGTTCACATGATGGTAAGTGATTCTTGCGGCCCATAACATCTACATTCATCCTTGACAAGGAATCATAATGCATATGCGTTGACACCCTTGAGGACTGAGATGAAATGCCTCGTCACCAGTAATAAAGGTCTCCGAATCCGTGCACTCACCAGACGAAAGCAGCATTATGCTACTATTTTATGCGGGTATTCTGTGAGGCCCATTCATTCTGCAGCTAGAAACAAACTGCAACCTACCACTGATAAAATAAATATATTTAGGTCATCAAACATATTAGGTCAGGTATTAAATAATTAGGGATAATTAAAGTCTGCATATACACGTAAGATGCTTATGGGAAGCCTAGGTATTTATCTTTTGGTACACCTTTGGTATGTATAGACCGCTTTTAGTATGGAATCTATAATGTAATTTTTACGAACTACAACAGTTTACAAATTTTGTATGTCAAGCAGCCTAGATAACTTATATGGCGGTCTAGGCATGTGAATAAAGATATTTTGGACGCTGATGAACATCCTGGGCAATGAATGGGTTAACCTACTTACTTTTATAGTATTTAATTTTTTATTTATTATAAATATAAAAAAAGAATTGTTTTCTTTCTGGTTGCACGTAATAAAAAATAAGGTCGGAAAGAGTTAGCGTTATGAAACTCAAATGAAAAAAATACTACATAATATCTCACTTTAATTAAGGCATAACAATTTCTTCCAAAAAGGTCGTTTGGTATGTATAACTGGCAACCCAGCTAAGATGGCGGCGTCGAAGGCGTCTTTTAGCTGCTTTCGCGTTTTCGCCGACGTTTCTATGTACACGGCGTTTATTTTAGCCGCCAGTGTTCTTGCTTCCACTTCCGTCACAGCATGCTCGCCGCGAGTCTGAAATTAATAAAAAAAAATAAAAACACTTCAATTTAAATCTTAAAAGTGACATGAAAATATTTACCTATAATGTATTGTGCCGCGAGCTATCAGTTCTGAGAAAAAATCTTTGTACATAACAAATTGATGGTTATCGGGTCTGGGTGTATTATATTTAGGAGTAAATTGTACAGTACACTCAACTCAACCTTACTTTGATTTTATTGAAATTGCTTTATATAAAAATAGGCAAGATCACGGACGTTTGTGTGCTTTTTTTTATTACATGAAAAGTAACAAACGAGCAGACAGTTCTCCTTATCGTATGTGACTCCTGCGTCCCGCGACATCTACAATCATCCTTGACAAGGAATCATAATGCAGATACGTTGTCAAGCTTGAGGACTGAGATGGAATGCCTCGTCACCAGTATAAACTTCTCCGGATACCACACTTTAATACATCCTGCACTGTTTTTACTTTACTTTGAACTCTAGTACCATTCGCTATCGAAGTAACTTAAATGAGTCGTATTATTCTGCAGGGCCCAATTATTCTTTTGATTCCTTACTGAGGATGAAGGTCCCTATCATGTACCGAAAAAATCACCATCAGTTTGTGTGTTCGTCCATCACAACTAATTTAACTTAATATAAGGATAATTCATGTAACAATAGTTCGGTGCACATCCCTGTATCGTCGAGTTCGGGTCAGCCCGAACAGCATCCTGAGGGTATTAGCAGACCGTTATGACTGTCGGTACTTGAACCATGTTACCATGGTTCACTTACTGACTAATAAATAAATAAATAATAATAATAACCTCATATGTAAATAAATATAATTTTAACATTTGACATTTTAACAATATTTGACATTTAATAATTATTGGAGAAGACCTAATTGTTTATTGTTATTCTTTGTTTGTTTTATTTTCTTTGTTAATTTTATGTTATTGTCTATGTGTTGTTATTTATTTAATATGTATGTATGTATTAATGGATCACTGTTATCCGATAACAAATGAATAATAATAATTATAGTTTTAGAAGCTTATTAAATATTTCTCATCTCTCGCATTGTACGTGTCAAAATCGGATATCACCTTATGCAATATGTTACCTATGGGTAACGAGTATAAATCAAAAACAATTATAATGATATTGCATCAGACCCGCATAAACCCGTATTGACTCTGTCAGATGTTATCGTAAGAAACATTGCCTTGAAAGGAAAGCCGTGGGGCAAGATAATATAATGGTTTACATTTTTTATATTACAACGATCTCCGAGGGCTTTAACGGTATTTAACGGCTAAAATAAAATGCTATCAGAAATGTCGAATACGGATATATTATGATTTGCTATTATTATATTATTTATTTATTATGTGAAAATAATTGCTTGCATTTCTTGTATAGAAAATAGAAGAATAAAAATAATCTTGGTAATGTTAAAAATTTACTAACGACTTTCAATTAATAGTAATTTGTTGTCCCGATAAATGCCTACTTCTAAAAACGGGTGATTATCAACAATTTGTGTGTTCGAAGAGATTTTACAAAACATTAGATTTACAAATAAATAAAATATTTCTATTTAAAAACTTTAGGGTTCACAAACGGCAATGACTTATCAATCCAAGGTGTGCGAAGACACACATTATACACACACACGCTATATATATATATATATATATATATATATATATATATATATATATTTATAGTATAATATATCTCCGCAGGTCATATTGTATTGACGTAGGCAATCACAGGCACTCACTCTTCATTTCCTACCCGAATCCAACAATATACATGTGCAAAAAGATAGGAAGGTTTAAATGCAGTGGTGGAAATGCGGGCGGTATAGACTACACATATGTGGATACACTACACCCGAAAAACAACAAATTGTTTTTATGAGTACACTATGTTTCTTATTTCCGATAATATGTAGTAATATTTATTGTAAAAATAAGATGCGCCTTTGTAAATACTTTTCTTAGTAAATACTTCGTGTACTTACGAAGTATTTACTAAGAATAAGCTATGTAAAAGTTAAAATATTTTTTTTTGTCGGCTAGTAAACAAACTTAACCTTCTCGACGAATAAGCCCGGTACTTGGTCTACTAAGTCACTTATATAAATAACCACGGTATATACGAATTCCATACTAAATTTGCCTTCTCTGACAACCGGTGTCCTAAGAGGTTATATCACTTGAACACACTTTTCTGTCGTTATCGCATCTCTCCTTTTATTTTGTGTCGGATGCAGGACCAGGAAACTAAATAATTTATGCGTTGCATACATTTAACGTTGCGCAAGGCGAGTAATTCTAGACCAGTAAGCTAATTAACATATCGTTTTTATTTTGTTAAAGTGGATTTTTATTTATCATCCTTATCACAGCCTATAAATAGTCTGGTGGATGTGATGTGGACTCGTCATAGACTGAAGTAGATTATAAGATATATAACTAGAAAAGATGAGAGTGGAGGCTTGCTTTTATTTAGAGTACGGGAGCAAAGTGAGTTCGATCCTCGGACACGTGCTCGGCGTTGAAGCAAAACATCGGAAGCCTGCATGTCTAAGACTTAAAAAAAAATTTAAAGAAACTCAAACTTAAAAAACAACATCAAAAACATATCAAGTCCGCCAACTCGCAGTGGAGTTGCTTGGCATGTGCACCAATACCGTATCAGGTTCAAGGCTAAGCAGCAACGTGCTGCATTATATACATAAGCCCTTACTTTTAATTATAAAAGATTCATACCTTAAGCCCCTGTATAACCTTCCCGTCTAAAGCAAGATCGCTCTGTGTGCCAACAAGTATTAAGGGTGCGTTTACACTAGCGACTGCCTTCGTCCACCTCTCAGCTACCGAGCGGAAGGTCTCCGGTCGCACGACTGAGAAACACAGCATCAGCACATCCGTTCCCGGATAGCAGAGGGCCCGTAGCTCGGACATTGAGTCCTGGAAAGAAATGATAATAACATAAATTTTTGAATCGTAATGCTGGTTGCACATGCATGTCGTATACATGCTTGTGTGGACTGGCTTTATAAAGATTGTCAATTGGTTGTTTAAATTAAATAACGTAATTATCTTCAACATTTGGTTTGCGTAGGCTTAAAGTTATTGTTCCATCTTGTGAAATAACGCGCATGTTATTCCAATTATAATTCACAAAGATGACATATTTTATAACATAAATGTTTAAAATTGTATCTCTATTTTGAATTTTTACAAAATATTTTACAAAAAACTTAATATATTATAAAATATATATTTTATAAAACAAAAGGACCAAACGTATTACATTTGGTTTGCGTAGGCTTAATGTTATTGTTCCATATTATGAATTTATGCGCATGTTATTCCAATTATAATTCTTAGAGATGGCATATTGAATTACATTACTGTTTTAAATTGTATGTATGTCTATTATGAAATTTTGCAAAATATTTTACAAGTCTTACAAAGCGGGACCAAACGAAATACCACCATCGGACTTCACGACGCACTGCTGGATTTGATCCTTGTGTTGTGAACATCCTCAAACCCGAACGAAGCGCTTTGCTTCGTCTTTCATTATTCGTACAGCAAAGGACTGGAATAGTTTGCCCGCGTCTGTCTTTAACTCCGATTACAATGTGGGTGTTTTACTGAGCTAGTGCGCCTTACCATCCAGGTCTGCATTTTCACTTAACATCAGGTGGGATCGTGGTCAAGCATTTGCTTAGAAAGTTTTAAAAAAAATACATTTGGTTTGCGTAGTCTTAAAGTTATTGTTCCATCTTATGAAATTTTTCATGTTATTCCAATTGTAATTCATAAAGATGGCATATTGAATAACATAAATTTTATAAATTGGATGTCTATTTTGAATATTTGCAAAATATTTTACAAGTCTTACAAAGCGGGACCAAACGTAATACATACGTTTGGTTTGCGTAAGCTTAAAGTTATTGTTCCATCTTATGAAATTTTCGCATGTCATTCCAATTATAATTCATAAACATGGCATATTGAATAACATAAATGTTATAAATTGGATGTCTATTTTGAATTTTTGCAAAATATTTTACAAGTCTTACAAAGCGGGACCAAACGTAATACATACGTTTGGTTTGCCTAAGCTTAAAGTTATTGTTCCATCTTATGAAATTTTTCATGTTATTCCAATTATAATTCATAAACATGGCATATTGAATAACATAAATGTTATAAATTGGATGTCTATTTTGAATATTTGCAAAATATTTTACAAGTCTTACAAAGCGGGACCAAACGTAATACATACGTTTGGTTTGCGTAAGCTTAAAGTTATTCTTCCATCTTATGAAATTTTCGCATGTCATTCCAATTATAATTCATAAACATGGCATATTGAATAACATAAATGTTATAAATTGGATGTCTATTTTGAATTTTTGCAAAATATTTTAGAGTACACCTCTATAAAACGCCAACAAATGTAATAGCACACAACGACCTTGAAGAGATTATTGTATATGATCGGTGTGTTTCAGTTTTGTAGAGCGTCATCTCTGTCGCACAAGTTAGTGTGACGATCAACAAAACTACCTAACGAACTATCATACAAAGATTCTCTATACAAAGACCGTTTTGGGTACTTACTATACGTCCATGTTTCTTGATGCTTACATACAAAGGCCATTTAAAAGGAGTCGGTAGTGTCTTAAACGACACATGTAATACCGTAAAAATTACATGTATTACCACAAACGTGATGACCGGAAGGAATGCCTTTTCGCACACATAGGTTTTACTGAAGGTAAGTGGTGACCCATCCTCAATAACTAGTTTTTATTGTTGATGAAATTGATTATTCCCGATTCACTTATCACGATCTTGCAGTCGGAAGTTCTAATCTAATAAGCACCTGTACGAGTTTTTGTTATTGTAATTCATACGTACATTCAGATTTTGGTAAAAATACAGTATCATTTATTACTTTTTTTTATCTTGTACACTTCTTCCTTTGAACGAAACAAATGAGAAAGTGTATTTAGCAAATAAATACATTATTTTTTACGTTAATAAGTCATGTATTCAGCTTTTGTGTACGAACGTAATTACAGTGAACTATTAATCTTAATTAGTTTACAAAAACCATTAAATTTAAACTACCATCACTCCCACGAATCTATTTCGTTCCTATCACGAACTTATTAGTTGTGAATCGATGCGTTCAAACGAAAAAGATCCCACAAAAAATCTCGAACCATGCTAAGAGTGCGTGCTAACAAAAAAGACTTGGTAGTTTCGGTGAAAGTGTAATCATTTGCGCCGACCCATTGAAGCACGGTTATAGACGGGATCTTGATAAATTTAATTTACTTGCGCAATTTCTGTAACTCACACACACATGCTTATAACATCTGTTTGAGCTGGCTTACCCTAAGCCAAAGGTTCCCAATCTTTTTTCTACAGTTGATATATTTTTTTGTTTAGTAAAGAATATACTTCGCCCTCTGCCTTCTCAATATTTAATTATTATAAGCTAATCAAATTCAATTAAATTTCTAACAGCCGGCAAAACCATGCCCATACCGAATACAACTGAAATAGTTGCTATATATAATTTTTTTCATTATTATAGGCCACCACTCACCGAAAACCCAGTTAATGATTAGAGGCATTTTATCGCTGTCCATGAGCCAGGATTGACAAGCGTCTTGGATATTTATTGAGGCTGGATGTAGGTATCATGGGCCGCATTCATTGCTTATCTACTTCAGATGAATAGCTTGCTCTTTTGTCATCCCTAATGTTAAAAAAAATCTATGTGGAGTCATCATTTACCATCATGAGAACTGTGTGCTGTTTGTCAATAAAGAAAAAAGAAAAAAGTAGGGCACAAATAAAGTTATGAGTTATGCGCCGCCACATTTCAGTCGCGCACCCCCAATTTTTCCTCGCTGTCTTGACGCGACCCCTTGTAAGTTGAAAACAACTTTGGGAATCTGTGCTCTAAACAAATTGCGCCTTTTACTCGACTGCCAAGATGTTACGTCATACGCGATCTTTCTTTATATGGGATTATTAAATCCCTCGTAGAACTTAAAAAGTTGGATGATTTTAATTTTTAAGTAATAATCTATTGTTTCTAGATGAGAGGAATACATAAAAAGAGTAAATATGATGATAATTGATAGACTATGTGAAACTTTGGCCGTCAGATAATGATTGCGATGTCCTCCTGGCATATTTCGGCCACGTCGATATCTTCTATTTATTGCCAGATGAAATCAAACTACGCAGAATATTTTAAAGCGTCGTAAACATTCGGGCAAATACAGAGAAACTAAGTTGTTGTCCCATTCCCTATTTCGATATATATAATAATAAGATTGGAGAACACGGGACATACAGAAAAAACTTCCACAGCTGAGAATCAAATCCAGGACCTGCGATGCAGCAATCAGTTATGATAATAACTACTCCACGCGGTCCAATGACAATTGGTCTTGTGAAATATTTTTTCAAATAAATCAAGATAAACTTTATTCATGTGGACTTAAAAAGCTCTTATGAAGCGTCATATTTAAACTACTACCGGTGTTCGTATGGTCGATTCTATCGAGAAGAATCGTCAAGACAGTCTGTTTTTATTTACTCCTTTTAAGCGGAAAACTAAATTACAATTAGTGTGAAAAATATCAACAGAAAAAATGTTTTCACGAAAAAGAAACGTTTCAATGTTGGACGTTCGAGATGAATTGTCCAACATTGAACCAGTGCAAACTTTCACAGATACATTTCATACGTTCTTATATTCGTTTATAAGCTTCATTGATTAATAATAAAGTTAAAAATAAATTAACATGCACTGCAGATAAAGCAGCCAGGATGCCCTGTTGAGCTTTAGACGATAACGATTGTAAACTTAGTATATTGTCTAACTTACGTGTACATAAATAATTGATATACATACATAATTATAATAAAAAAATGACCGTTTCTGTTCACAACCAAAAATAAAAATCATGATATCATGTTGAAATTCATTAATCAAAAGAGTATTAATTCTTTTTAACACAATACATGCTTTTCATTTTTGGTTGTGAACGGAAATGGTGATTTTTATTTTATCAGTCACCTAACATAAGTACTATTTTAAAATGAAAAATGAAAAAGTTTATTTGCATTAAGACCTTAATAATTAATAGATCCATTTTTGAGACATCCTTTTAAGTAAATATTTACTTGCGCCAGGATGCCCCGCTCTTCCGTGTCTAACAAGTGTTGGTTTACAAATAAACATAATCTTACTTTAAACTATACTTTTAAATTAAATATTTCAATTAATATTATAACTGAGCTTTTTAGATTGTGAACAATTTGTTTACGTGTGCGTGTGTGTTAGTGTCTGTGTGTGTATATGTGATGTATGTGCAAATGTATATCGTGTCACTTATGTAATTATTTATTATATATAAAGGTGAGAACGAGTGACTGTGTGAACGCGTCAATTGAAATAATTTTATCAACAATTCTGGTGTGGATGAAGAGAGTAAACGCGCAAATTTTACCTGTACCCCCAGCACAAAAACATGATGATAATACCGAGTGATTTCCGTGTTGTGTTACCGTTGTAATGTATATATAATCTATAAAAAATGTTTCTAGCTGCATATTTACTGAAGGTCAGCTCGACCGGGAAAGGCCACGCCCTCACCTAAATAAAACCAATGAACCGTGAAACCGTGAAATAACAGAATAATGTTGTTGGTATGGTACTCGTATGTGTGCGATACCGTGAAGCCAAGTAATACAAAAAAAAGGGATTTATTTTTTTATTACGTTGAGAGTAACGAACGTGCACACAGTTCACCTGATGGCAAGTGATTCATGCGGCCTATGACACCTACACTAATCCTCGACAAGGAATAATAAAGCAGATGGGTATAGGTTGTACCCTTGCGGACTGAGGTGGAATACCTCCTCACCAGTAATAAAGGTCTCCGGATCCCTACGCTCACGAAACGAAACAGAGAAGCATTATGCCGCTATTTCACGCTGGTATTCTGTGAGGCCATGGTCCTGTCCTAACCCGAGGTGTCGAGGTGACCCAATCATTTTGCAGCCAGAAACAAACTGCAGCGTAGCTCTACCAATGTAAATCAATTGTGACATTTTATCTCAACCCTCAGGAGCGGCAATGTTGACCGGCCGCATCCATCACTTACCATCAGGTGAACTGAGTGCTCCTTTATCACCTTTTGATGCAGAAACATGAAATATTTCTTTGAAATTTTCACTGAACGCTTTTATCACAAAGGGTTTGACGAAGGAAGCCGAGCGCCGTCGAAGTATGCACGTCGTACTTTCTCTTTTGTGTAACTACTATTGTATTCATTAAATGTATTTTTCGATCGTGAATTGCTAATAAAGATCGGATAATTATATAAATCAAATAGTTTGAATAAAAGAGCAACGTTCTTATTTCATTAATTTACTATTCGTTAGAAAATACTTAAGTTTTTTTTTTCTTAATAAAAATAAAACGATATACCAGAATGTACTATTTTAGTGCTATAATATTTTTATTTTGTTAAATATAAATAAGACTATGTTTAAATGATAATGTACAGTGGTAGGGTCACACTGCAGTTGGTTTCTATCATCGGCATGAAGGGATCGACTCTAATAGGGAGGACACACCCTCACAGAATACCAGCGTGAAATAGCACCATAATGCTGCTGTCTTCTTGTGAGTGAGACACACCTACATTATAATTCCTAATCCAGGATGAATATAGGTGTCATTGGCCGCAGACTTGCGTCAGGTGAATTATGTGGTATTTTATCAAAAAAAAGCATCTTGCAAAATAATCTTAAATTACATTCACTGTTGAGTAATGAGAAAAAAAAAAGTGTAAGTCTGCCGTGCGACTTACTGCGGGTTCCCTTAGCTGCACATGGCTTGAAATATTTTATTTTATATTTATTTTATTGGTAAGTCTCCTAACGATTTTTTAAGACTGTGTCAAAACTTTTTTATTATTACTATTAGAGTAACAAACGAGCACACAGTTCATCTGATGGCATGTGATTCTTGCGGCCCATGACATCTACATTCAACCTTTATTAAACCATTATAATGCAGACGCGTTGTCACCCTTGAAGACTGAGATGGAATGCCTCGTCACCAGTAAAATGTATAAAGGTCTCCCGATCCCTACACTCACCAGACGCAACACAGCATTACGCTGCTATTTCAAACTGGTATACTGTGCGACCCAGGTCAAGCTGACCCATTCATTCTACAGCTTGAAACAAACTGAAGTGTAGCTCTACCACTGTTTATTCACAACATGGCGACCTTTCATTGATCAAGTGACAAATGAGATTACGAATTATTAATTAATCTGAACGTTCGGAATAAGCCATTTAGGATAGGCCTTTTGGTTTATTTAATCTTATTTAAACATCAATGGAAGCCCGAAATGTTTGGCACCGCTTAGAAAGTTCACATTCAAACTTTGACCCTTCAATTACCTTCAACAGGAGTTTACATGACTCGATTATAACGGTAAAGTGGACGATGTTAAAATCAATTTACAGATTATGGACATTGAGAAGCGATTGCAATACGACTTAGGGACCTTCAAGAAAAATCGTTACGCATTTAAGATGAAATTTCGGGAGCTATTTTTTTTTAATAATATAGGCGGCTAACGAGTATGCAGCCCATCTTACGAAAAAAAGTGATCACCGCCGCCCAAGAAGCCAGAGGAGCCGCAAATGCGCTGCCAGCCTTTAAGGAAGGTGTAGGCTCTTTTCTTGAAGGTCCCTAAGTCGTATCGGTTCGGAAACACCGCTGGCGATAGCTGATTCCACAGAGTAATTGTGCGTGGCAGGATATTCGCGTGAAGCGCATAGTGGTAGATTGCCAACTATCGAGATGATGAGGATGAAATTTTGAATTCTGTCGTGATGTACGATGTTTAAGCTCAGCGGCTGGAATAAATCCGAACAATCCGTCAGAACACTCCCAATGGTGAATTCGGTAAAAAATGCAAATTTCTCACCAGATTGGCAGAATCATCTCAATATTATATAATTATGTAGTTATATGTATTCGTATATATACTATATATAAGTACGTATATTTGTATTTTATAATTCGCGGCATACACCTACCTCAATTCATCTTTGCATCACCCTAAGCCTGATTGATAGAGAGTACCTAAGGCATTTAATCCGCCTATATAAATAACTGTATATATAGCATAAATAAATGTAGAGACTACACCTTTCTTAAAGGCCGGCAGCGTATATCTGCGACTCCTCTGATTTTGCAGATGTCTATGGGCGGAGGTAATCACTCACCATCAGGTAAGCTGCTTGTTCGTGTCAAAAAGTGGAAACAGAAAATTAAAAGACATCGATATCGTTCAACTGTCGATTATGATTGGATGTCGTGACGCATTATAGATATTATAGAATACTAACGTTTTTCACGCTTCAGGTTTCAGTGTTCTTCTATGGATTGAATTAGAATGTACGTAACGTTAAATTCGAAAGCATTTGTTGGAAGTAGCGTCAGCAGATTCACTACATCCATAATAATTATGGATTTTTACTTTCAGATATGTTTATATTTATGCTATGTACATATTTTTGTTTTATAGTTTATGTAAATGTATATAAATATCTATTATTTTATTTAGTATTATAAATTCCTAAGATAATATATCATGATATGTATATATAATTGTATAAGTATTGAGATGTACTGTCTGTTTCTTTTATCTTTATTATTATTCATCTGTCCCTATCTTGATTTCTCTGAACCCTCCCCAGATTGACTGGTAGATAAAGCCTTAGGCATTAAGTCCGTCTTTGTGCATATGTTAGTTGTACAAAATAGAAGTAATAGAGTTTATAAATAAATATTGACATTGAGGTCAAAAAAGATTTTTTAGTTTTCACCTGACCCAACGCATTATTCTAGTGATATTATACACTATTATATCACTAGAATATTGTAAACTAGAAACTAACTTCAACAGTGTCAGTGACAACTGAAACAGGAATGGGTTGGCACGACCGGAGAATGAACGCCCTCATAGAATATCAGCGTATCGTTTTGTAATTGTGAGAGTAAAGAAGACATGTGTATCTTTAATCTTTTCAATATGGACGTAGGTGTCTTGGGCCCCGGTTATCACTTATCATTAGGTGAACTGTGAGATCTTTTGTCAATCCTTGTATTGTAAAAAAAAGTCCTGTATTATGATTATGTTGCATTATGTCAATCATTCCTTGTTGAAGGATCGTTGAAGAAGTATTTGGCCACATGGATTATTTACGAGTAACACGGGAGTTCACCTAAGGATAGGGTTTAATTCTTCTAAAAAAAAATTTTGTCCATTTATATTTTTTTAAAGAATCATCCCGGGCGAAGTGCACTTAGTATTTGAAGCCATACCCTTGGGAATTACCGATGTAGATTAAAACATGATAACTTAACTAGATTCATATGGGAATATTTTCTTCTAATCTCTAAGCAAACAAACATACTGTACCATAAGAAACTGTGGGAAACCGGAAAGTTGTGAACACTGGTACAATGGATTAAAAAAAACTTGTCTCTGATCTTGTTTAATCGCATCTGCGATCGACAAAGGCAGAATGCACGTGCTTTTTTTTTATCTGTGGAAAAGGTAAAGTAGGAAGCAGGTGGTGTTTTAGAATTACATTTAAGGTTATGTTTGGGAATAAACAAGGTGGAACCGTTTGATTAAGACACGCTCTAACGACTTTTATCCTATTCTTCATAGGCAGAAATAATAAGTTCTATTAGTAGTATGGTTGAGCCATCTTTTTGCTTGCTTGAATGGATCGGCCAATCGGGAAAGGGTCACGTCCTCACAGAATGCCATGCTGATGGCATTATACTGTCATTTCACACATTTTTTCGTTCCGAGTGTAAGGATCTGAAGACCCTAATCATAGACATACAACATAGATCTGAAGAGACAACGTCGCTGCATTATGATTCCTTATCGAGGATAAATATGGTTGTCATGTAGCATGGATCACTTAACAACAAGTGATGATCTGCATGTTCGTCTGCATAACCACAAATACAATAAAATAAATACAAAGTTAAAATTTATAAAAATAATAATTCTTAATCCTCCTTTTAATAAGGAAAAATCCCTACAAAAGTAAATTGTGCTTGAAAATCCATGATTGCAGGGGAAAACTTGCTCCGCGGAATTCCCGTCTGGGTTAATGAATGTAGGTTAAGTGTCTAATTATAAAGTTGTGTAATATGGAGTCTGAATAATGCGGGCTAGCCATAAAGTTACGTCTTCATTACCTTGCGCAATACTTAAATCCCAGACGGATATCTGTACATTAGAGGCGTAATATGCTTTGTTTTTTTTACGCGTGAACGGATCACACGGGTCTATCTGAATATATTTGCAATTTAAATACTATATGCATCGCCTTTATTTCGAATCAATAAATAATATAAATACGCAATAAAAAATATAAGATGGCGCAGCTTCATATATTATACTAAAATCAAAGGACTAATTTCCAAAATTACCCTTTAAATATCTAAATTTTCATACTTAAAAATATACAAGTAGAGCGAATTATCATGGCATATGGCCATGGTTCGAACGATGACGTTTATGTAAAGTACAGTGTACAAACAGTGCGTGAACACACAAGCTCTCACGAGTCCTTCCGTTCCCTAATATGATGCATCTGCTATAAGATCTGATAAAGGTTCAAATGCAGTCTCGAGAACGAAAGACATCATAAAAAAAATCCTGGATTTCCTAATGAAGGCCGACTTTGTTAAACTCGTTCTTACGAATTATAATATTTTTGTAGACAGATTGTTTGTGTATAAAGAAGATAAAAGGTGAAGAAAGAAGACAGCCCAACTATTTTGGGCTCTAAAACCTACTCCCTTTTGCTAACCTTTTCTATTAATCAATTTTAATGATTAAAAGAACAGATTATCAGATTAACATAAAGATACAGGGATACTCTGTCATTTTCCCCATTTCTAATTGTAGGTCAATGAGACACCCACCCAGCCCCAAAATCAACAACTTGTGATACACAAATATTTCTTCCTTGGCATGAAGAACAGCTTATCAGCAAGGTACTAACTAAACTGCTATTTTATCCTGATAGTTTCCTAAAGAAGTCACATACTTTCTTATTTATAAATATATTTTGTATCTATAAAATAAAATATTAACATTATTGTCCTAGGATCCAAGTTGTAAATGGCACGTTATTCGAGGATCACGCAAGAGGGAAGTTTCTGAAGGTTATCTGTGCTAAATCGAAACTCTTGGATAAGGACGCACCCCACCCTGGTTGATTTCAATTAAGCCGGTGATCTGATATCAAATACGCGGAATGTATTAGTGACAAAAGCATGTACGCTAACTGTGAAGCATTTGCATCATCGTTATCCCATCCAAATTAAAATGCAGTGTCAAGGATACAGTATAACCAACTCAAACTTACCTGGCCAGCAGTATCACAGATTTCCACGCAGACGGGCCGGTCGTCCACGTCTACCACAACTGAAACAAAAGCATTTAACGAATTAATTATGAATTGATAAATGTCACCCGAATATGATTTCTTATCGTCTATCTATGTAGGTGTCATCTGAATGCATCCTTGACAAGGAATCATAATGCAGATGCGTTGTCACCCTTGAGAACTGAGATAGAATACCTCGTCACCAGTCATAAAGGTCTCCGGATCCCTGCACTACCCAGAACGAACACAGCAATATTATAGTGCTATTTTACGCCGGTATTCTGTGA
Organism: Teinopalpus imperialis; assembly: GCA_029286865.1. Classification (NCBI taxonomy): domain Eukaryota; kingdom Metazoa; phylum Arthropoda; class Insecta; order Lepidoptera; family Papilionidae; genus Teinopalpus; species Teinopalpus imperialis. The sequence continues at coordinate 11,362,999 of JAGSMU010000026.1, forward strand.
GACCCCGTTCGAGCTGACCACTTCGTTCTGCAGCTAGAAACAAACTGCAGTGTAGCTCCATTTATTTTTCAACATTAGTTGCATAAAAAAAAACAAATTTACATTCAGCAATCTCAAGTGTTCTATAAAATTAAATTTATCGAACAACTTATTGGATAAGGAATCAAGATATTCTAGGCCATCGTAAAAACCGATTAATCACTAACTGAAGACGTCGTCAATCGTCACTGCGTTTGTCATATCCTGCCACGAATAAGTCATGTTTGTTCGATTAGATCAATGAAGGCGTTGATGACTACATCGAATCCTTGATAATTTTGATAAATCACTTAGAAGTAATTAATTAAATATCTATAATTTTTTCTATGGACCGAAGGTTTCATCAACCAGAATGGGTTCACCCAAAGGGTAAGGAATGCCTGAGACCCATAATACGTTGAGCAATCCTTGACAAGGGGGACCCTCGAGGACTAAGATGGAATATCCCCTTTGCCGTAATAAGGTCATGGGTATTTTACGTTTATATAAAAACGAAATAATTTCACAAAATACCTAAAGTCTGGTCTCCTCATTCGAAATCTTTTAGGAAGTAGATAAAGTAAAAGAATAAGCTATCATGCTTTTAATCTTAATGTTCCAAGAATGACAGATGCCTATAATCATAATTGAGGTATCGTAAAACCGATAACTCATGGACACCTGGAATTCGCAGCCACCATCGCTGAACAATCGGGAATACTGGCCTAAAAGTACTAGCAACTTAGTATTTAATTGAAAATATTTTTAAACGTTTAACACCGGCAACATTGTAGAAAAACGGTCGATAGTTTGAGTATTTTGCAAAGTCACGGTTCTTGTATGGAGTGCGACATAAATAATACCGGTGTATTGTACGAACTATTTTTGGACTTATTTGATAATAAAAGCAATTATAGTGTCCGCTGTATCTCTTCTGAACTGCTTTAAACAATTGAACATTAAATTGCACCCGCAAGGAGTGGGTATAAGAAATTTGAAGGAATGTGGTCCACAGACAAAACGAGTTCCAGACAAGTTGTATTAGCTGAGTTCTCTATCCCCGCTAACGCAGAGGAATTTAATCTCCGTGTAAACAATTTGATTAAATAAGAAAATACAACCTTCAAAACATTCGCTCTTTGCACAACAACCTTAGGGTATATAAAGGTGTATACTTTTTTATTTGTTTAATAATACAGTGGTAAAGCTACACTGCGTTTGTTTTTAGCTGCATAATGAATGGGTCAGTCGACCGGGGCAGGAACACGCCCTCACAGAATATCAGCGTAAATTAGCAGTTTAATGCTGCTGTGTTTCGTCTGGTGAGTGCAGGGTTCCGTAGACCTTTATTATTGGAGACGAAGCATTCCATCTTAGTCCTCAAGGGTGACAACGCATCTGCATTGTGATTCCTTGTCAAGGATGAATTTAGATGTCATGGGATGCAGGAATCACTTAACATCAGGTGAACTGTGTGCTCGTTTGTTTCTCTTATATATATATATATTCTTACCATCGTTATGACTAAAATACATATTAAACAAAGCCTATTTATTAATAAGTTAATTAATTATTCTTAAAAATCTTAATAAATTTATTTATTAAGACGTGCCGGGTGGCGTTTTCGTATAAAAATAATTTTAATTATTTTATTTTATTTCAAGTTTAATTTAAGTTTGCCGTATAATTTTAAATTTTAATTACAATTAATATTATTTGCGAATCAAAATGAAATCGCATGGTGTTTTTCTATGTTCTCCCAATTTAGCACTAGTTTACAAACACTTTCACAACACAAACTGTCAATTTTCACATATCGTTGTCATATTGCACAACATAGCACCGGATGTAAACGTCCAAATATGTCACCGTGACATGGTATATATCACTTTTATGTATGTAATAGTGCTTAGAGTACTGGATACTGCGTCGCGGGTCTTAGGTTGGTTTCCCAATCGAAGTACAATATTTGTGCGTACTAATTGCTGATTTTCTGTCTAGGGTGTATTGTATTTAATAGTGGTAGAACTACGCTGCAGTTTGTTTCTAGTTGCAGAATGAATGGGTCAGCTCGACCGGGGTAGGACCACGCCCTCACAGAATACCGGCTTGAAATAGCAGCATAATGCCGCTGTGTTTCGTCTGGTGAGTGTAGGGATCCGGAGACCTTTATTACTGGTGACGAGGCATTCCATCTGAGTCCTCAAGGGTGACAACGCATCGGCATTATGATTCCTTGTCAAGGATGAATGTATGATGTCATGGGCCGCAGGAGTCACTTGCCATCAGGTGAACTGTGTGCTCGTTTATTTCTCTCAATGTAATAAAAATAAACGACCATATTAGCACATACACATCGGAGTAAGGATCGGGAGGAGTGTGGGTCTCTATGTTTGTATGAATGCTTACTTTACTTATAATAAAATATTAAGCAGCAATCATTAATTCAGTTTAATTTAAGTAGTTAATGAACAATTAATATTTCCAAGCTGTTTCCATTTAAACTGATTGCTATGTAACCGTTCAAGTGAAAAGGTTCGATTCTAAAACGGAACATATAAATCGCGTGACTGACTCAGGCCTTGTAATAAATGCTTTCGACCATAAATTAGGATCCAACGGTCGAGATGGTTTTTTTTTTCTTGATAAATAAATTAACCGTTTAAAAATCAATATTAAAAAGATATTGCTTTTGATAAAGGTACAGGACAGACATTAATGGAAATATCTACCATCTATCGATATTTTAGTATTGATACGACTTACAAAAACAACCTTTAACACATAATGACTGAAAACATTTTTATTTTATATTTATAAGTTAATTGTAATAGTAGTAGTAAAGTAATAGTTATAACTATATTGTATATTATATATACCTATATATTGAATTGTTATACTTTTGCATTAAAACACCTGCCACATATATTATTGTTATAAAAAACTGACTAATTCTCCTCGAATCCAAAACAGGAGATGAATAGTAATTATAATATAAAAAAGAAGTTTTTTAAAATCATTCTACTCCATTTAAAGCAGTCCAAGTAGCAGCAAATACGAGCGCGTATTAGTAACATAACGCTGATATGTTTCGTATGGTTAGTTTCGAGACCTAGGGATAAGGATCCAGAAACCCAGTTACAGATAACTAGGCAATCCACCTCAGTCCGCAAGGGTATCAACGCATGTGCACCTTGAATCTTTGTTGATGTCGGTCATCACTTACTCAATAGGTGAACTGTGTGCTCATTTGTTGTGTGCATGTCAAAAATATTTTGAGAGTAATGGCCTCTGATAGGTCGTGAGGATTTTTTCAATAACTCTCTAAATTAAGTTACTTACATAATTAGGATAAATAAATAGGAATCTAGATCTAAACGGTTATTTTGATTAAAATGTCTACTTTCTATAAACAAGCCCGTAGTTAATTTGATATTTTGAGCAATTCTCTCGACCGTCCCAAACGATGTGCACCGGGAATTTAAAGGTTATCTTCATACCATGAAGGAAGAGATCATTACTTAACCATAAACAAAACAATAACCCGTGCGCTCTTCTTTATGGTCATCATTTAAACGCACTAAAAGAAGCATAAAAGGAATGTCCATGATTTTATTTCGTTAATAGCTAATTGTTTATTCGATGCACGTCTAGCAGTCCCTTTACATTTTGATCTACGGCATTGGTCTTAAAGGTATCGCATAATAATGGTAGAGACACGCTCAGCTAGTATTTAGGGTAGACGTACGAAGTAGCTATACCCTAGCTAGTTTTAGCTGCAGCATGAATGGGGCGGCTCGATCTTGGAAGGACTACGCCCTCACAGAACAGCATCATAAAGCTCATGTGTTTCGTATGGTGAGTGTAAGGTACAGGTTACTCACTTACGATCAGGTTAACTGTGCTTATTTGTCACACGTATATTAAGAAAAATAATCAAATATTTTAATATGTACATTCCAGTGAATCATACTCGATATAACTGACATCCGATGTTTTGTTGTAGTGAATTTTATATCGCTCAACCGATTTTATTTTACTTTACGATTTCAATAAAACCACATTTAAATGTTATTGGACTAAATATAAACAAAATAATAATGCTTGCAGTGAATTATTGTTTTCTTATGACTAACTACTTTGCTCGGCGGTCAACAGATGAGTAGCGTAATCGACTTCGCTCCAACACTTTGAAACCTATGCCCAACAGTGGGATATATATATATAATTTTTATAACAAATAAAGATTTCTCAAAAGTGAAATTATTTACAATAAGTGATTTATTCAGTTTCACTACAATTTACAATCGTAATGACGAAGATTAAATGTAATTGTTTTCTACTTTAACGCGTCATGTAGAGACTGCTTGGCTAGAAATGTGATGAGAGGCTTTAAACAATATAATTTATTCGCCATGCTAATTTCAGTCATATACAAAAGATGATTAAGTTGAAATTCAATTACTATATAAGTCGCTTCATCATCACTCCGTTAGTCTGCGCTATTTTTTTCGGTCACCGTGTCAATATTTGTTAGTTTCTAACATTTATAATTTCCTATGTCGCTACCGACCTCGTTGTTTCCATTATTAGTTTTGACTCCGGGGTTATTTACAGAAACTAATGTTGTCTGTTTCCATTCAACATCAAAAATTATCCATTATAGTTCCTGGCCTACCTCACATCGTTTTTACGTGCAAAACAAATTAAAAAAAACTGTTATCCCTCTACCACATTAAGGTGCTGGCTACCGGTAAGGTGATCTCAGGTGTAGGCGCAGCATAAAAACGTAACAGTTACTCGTTCACGGTTAGTTGTTTTGGTGGCTGCGAGAATATGATACGTCTCAACCTGTTTCCGTCAGCCTGCGCACGGTTCACGTTACCTGGTCAGGGTTGCCAGTTGCAAATTTCCATTATCACCGGCTGAAATGCACCGATTATAATATCATGTTGAATTTTGTAAATAGGAAGACGACAGATCGATGTATGACAACAAAGTAATTATTTTAGTAACCAAAAAATATTCTATTGTGTCATTTTATTCGTAATCAAAAAAATGACATAATAGAAAAGATCAAAAAATAATGTTACCATACTTTATGAAATGAGCACAGACTACAAACACATAAAAATTACGAATATAATAATATGTTATTAAATTGGAAAAGGCTCAGCGGTTTAAATATGATGTATATTTACCTATTAAAGTAACCTAATTTTCGGGTAGTCATTTTGAAGTTTGTTTCAAGCTGCGGCGTGTATAGTTCGGCTCCAGACCGGGTAAGGACTACGCTCTTAAAGAGTACCATCGTAGTGACGAGGCATCCCATCTCAGTTCTTATGGGAAACAACGCATCTCCCTCATGATGATCACGTTCATGTAACGAGTTGCATTTATATATATATCTCCTAGCACAAGCATTTTCAGCTTAGTTGGAGTGGTTAAACGGAATATTAATAATGTTTAATAGCACTGCAATATTCTTTAATAAAAAAAAAGAAAAAATAATTTTAATATAGTAATGTCCTCCTATTCGATATCGGCCGCCGACGATGTCTTCTAGTTACTAGTTGATATCAACTGCCCAAAATATATTATACTCCCATAAACCAACGCGCAAACACAACAGTCAGGCGAGGGCACGTAATGCGAAAGATTTCGATTCCTATTTTTTTTATAAATAAAAAAATAAAACATACCCATTAAAAAAGAACAAAAACTTGTGATGTACAAATATGGACCCCGACTGTAAATCAATTCATTTAACCAATCATACATACATATACAACACAAGTAAAAGTAAGAACTCGTATAAAGCTATAAAAAAACTATTGACAAGTAAAGCGTTTACTTTTATTCTTCAATGTTCTATGCGGGCAAATTGTAAAAAGAATTTCGTGTAATAATTAACTCTTAAGGCTGGCAACCCTGTCCTGAAACCACGAGAAATCGCGATTTATAATTGCAGGCGTTCCATTGCACGGTGAGTTAGGAGACACACATGGTACAGATTTATTTACTCTTTAATAATAAATAATTACATGCGCATAATTTGCTTCGCGTTCTAAGTTATTGAGCCAAGGTAATCGTAAATAATTAATTATGTCTACAGAAAAAAAATATCGTGGCAACATTTATATGATAATTTTCTTTGAATCCATTTATTTTATTCAGCTAAATGTGAAAGCACATTTATGCAGATCAAAATACAAGGTATATACACAGTTTATATTAAAACATAAATAAGAACGTATAAATAAATAATTTGAACGCCGTGATCTTGTGTACGCATAATTAATATCATGAATTTCTAATTAAAAGTACATCTTTCGATTTTATTTTACTTAATGAAAAGTAATTAACATATGGAGTACGGAACATCTACTTTTAATAGTTAAGCATGGATCTCTAAAATAATATATTTCTTAAAGATAAACTGTTATATTAATCATTAGTGCTTATGTGTTAGTGCCACCCTGCAGTGTGTTTGTTACACGAGCACACTATCCTGGACTGAATAGAGGTGTACTTTACACAAATACTAACGGAAAATAGCAGTATTGCCCTGATGTGTTTCGTCTGTTGAGCGTAGGGATCCGAAGACCTTTATTACCTTATATCGAAGATGTATGTAATGTTCCGCAGGGATTTCTAACCATCAGGTGAATTGTTTGCTCGATTCTTACCCTCAATACAACAAAAAGAAACTATTCCTATTTCGATAATTAATTAATTCTCGATATTACATCAAACGAATCTTTAAAAATATTTATTCCAATTCCAAATATTAAACATTTTTTGCATATTTTCTTTGCAGGTAATTTGCAAATAAATATAAGTACACAGATTACAACTCAGTGCGAATTGTCGGTTACGGTTCGTGGAAACTGGATCCCGGTGACCTGCGCATCCTGTTCTTTGTCTTTGACATCGCATGGACATTTACATACTCCATGTTGGATGGTAGGTCCATTTATTAATTTAATTATAAAATAAAAAAAATGAAGCGTCCATAGCCTATTGGTTTAGGATACGGTCTGCAAATCATAAGGTCGTAGGTTCGAATCCACCATTCGACTAACGTCGTGAACCACATCGAAGCATTTTCAGGTTAGTTGGAGTGGTTAACTGGATTCTTAGTAATGTTAATGTTAAAGCATTGCTAATATTCCTCTTAAAAAAATATATATACTCTTATCTTACTATAACTATGTCAGTAAGATCGTTGTATATCAATAAATATAGTAATAATAAGATTATCATCATGAAAACTTAAGGGGAAGATAGGTAGGTAACCCGTAAATACAACATAAACGTGTGTAGAAATAGCAAAATTTTTATATCATTATTAATTTACTTTACTTCCAGATCTGTTGTCTAAAGAATTTAAACCGAATAATATTTATGAATTTAAAAATAATTCTTGCCAATTTCATTTCGGATGTTATTATCTACGAAAACACAACGGTGAGAAAACCGCAAAGTAACCTTGAGATTAGAAGCGATTCGAGGAAACGGAAAGTATGATGGTAAATTATTAACCGCCGCTGCAAAATAATCGTGTTATACTGGCACGTTTGAAGTCCTTAGTCTGTTAAAACTAAACAAGTTTCCGTGAATCAAAAAACCAAAAAAAAGACAAAGTTATCTAGCTCAAAAAGGGATAGGCAGATTTCGCTATTATAGATTTCGATAAGAAAGGCTTGTTTTTACCTGACTATCAAGATGAATTTTTAATAAGGAGGTATAGTTGGTATTGCCATGATACTTCTAGCGACACAGGCCAGGTGACGTCATTAAAAAAAAACATGGCGTAAGACTATAATTATATTTCATATAAAGGTATCTCATTCGATCAAAGACTCTGATAATCTATATAAACAAAAACATTTATGCTGTTCGTTGGTAAGCGCATCACTTCAGAACGGCACGATCGATTTGGTTATAATATTTTAAATGTTGGTTATTAGGTTTTCATGGAACGAAAAATTAGAAAAGTAGAAAAATTTTAAATTGGCAAATTCGGGAAAACTTTTTCGGGAATTTTGTATGAACTTAAGACGATAAATTACGATTCAAAGCATGGATAATTTTCACAAATTATCACCAACAAGTTTGAGAGAACATTTGTCGTGTCAGCTAGTTATAAATAAAAAAATATATATTTTATTTATAAGTTTGCTTTTTACGCAGTCGGATATTTTTTAATTAAGAGGTTTAACTTTATTTGTAAGTTAAAAGCCTAACCTATGATGATTTACTTTCGGATGTGCGAATTTTTTTTTATAGAATTCGTGGCTAACAATTGATGATAACTGATTACCGGCGCTCATGGACAGCCGCAACAGACGAGTCGCATATGCGGTGCCGACCTTGAATTTGTTGGCGACCGTAAATTGGAAAACAAGCCACATCTCCCGACATTATCTATACTTGATTTTTTTTATTACATTGTGAGCCCACAGTTCACCTTTGGTAAGTGATTCCTGCGGCCCATAACATCTACATTCATCTCTAACAAGGAATCATAATGCATATGCGTTATCACCCTTGAGAACTGAGATAAAGTGCCTCGTCACCGGTAATAAAGGTCTCCGGATACCTACACTCACCAGGTGAAACACAGCAGCATTCTGCTGCTATTATACGCTGGTATTCTGGGAGGGCTGTGGTCCTACCTCGGTCGAGCGGACCCATTATGTATTGTTTCAACTCTTGTTAAATAGATCGAAGTCATCAAGCCATACCGTCTCATCACATCAGGGGACAGACAAAGTCTGCATCACAGTGGATTTCATTATACATAGAAGATTTTTTTTTAATTTAATTGTATATACTGCACTGTGTAAAAATCATCTGTGACGCAACAGTCAGACTATTTGCCCACAAGTTCACACGTACATATAATACGATTATTTGCGAATTATCATTATTCCCATAGCAGCCGATATTTCCATCATTTATTAATCATTTATTTAATCTTTATTTGCACAAGTAAGATCAGTGATTGAGCTACACTGCAGTTTGTTTGTTTTTTCTTTTATATAGAATGCTCTCTCACATTTTTTTCGTGCTCTTTGTATTTTGGATAGTAGAACCCAGGATTTTATCTGTGTGCTGTCCCAATTTTAACTATAAGATACATCTGAAATCTAATAAAATGAAACAAAAGTTAAATGTAGCAGATAAGACATAACAGTTGAATATTATTTCTGCACATAAGTTTAGACGTTTTAGAATTCTAGAATCATTATTTTATGTCGAATGTGATAATTTAAATATTCTTCAGACCCTATAAATAATTAATTAATTCTAGGCTCAAGCAAGCAAAGGATTTTTTTAATCAAAATTATTTAAGTAAAGTTCATTATTTAAAAAGATTACTATTCATTTGAAACAAAAATTGAGAAATAATGTAAATTAATTTATAAAGTAGAAAAAGTCTGATGTATCTTTATGGGCAAAAATGCGGAGAAATCTGGAGAACTAAAATTAGTACTAGGTATTGAAGTCTTCCTTGAAGCGCATATGTAATTAAGTTAATAGGTGGAAAACAAAAAAGCTGTTCGCTTCTCACCTGATGGCAAGTGTTTAACGCCGCCCATGAACATGGGCAACACCATAGGAGTCGCAAATGCACTACTGGCTTTTCAGTTAGTAAGTGTTATTAAATTATTTTTTCGCTATGTGCTCTTTGGGCAAGCCTTATTATATTAAAAATATTACTTGGAAAAATTCAATGTCGAGAAAAAACGTTACGAAAAAATATATGAGCGTATTGTTACACGTGCGTCCATCCATTACCGGTGAACCGGTATTCGTTTAATTCGGTTCTCAGTTAAGAGTCTCTCGGCGCAACAAAACGCCGCATCTCCAAACTATAGAGTTATTTGATCGTCCAATCCCCTGGGAAAAGACAGTCAAATACTTAGGCGTCACATTAGATGAAAGACTCACCTTCGGTCCGCATGTCAACCGCGTACGGAATCGAGCAGCGTTCGTCCTAGGTCGTTTGCACCCGTTACTTAATAAAAATAGCAAAATGTCCCTGCGTAATAAAATTACACTTTACAAAGCGTGCATCCGACCCATAATGACATACGCAAGCCCCGTCTTTGCGCATGCCTCCCCGCGTCACATTCACCGACTTCAGGTAATACAAAATCGTTTCATGCGCAAGGCCACCGGTGCGCCGTGGTTCTTGCGTAACGAAAATCTACACATAGATCTTGAGCTGCCGACCATAGCTCAGTACCTGAAGCAGGCTTCTCGCCGATATTTCGACTCTGCCGTCACACACCGAAACCCTTTGATTGTAAGTGCCGCCACTTACAATCCCATCGCGAATCACAGATTTACCCGCGTCCGTAGGAGTCCGAGGCACGCCCTCGACGACCCTGACGACGCAACCACCAGGGCCCAAGCCCTTCATAAAACACAACACACAAACATTGCACCCTCATATCGCCCCCGCCGACGGCGAGGGCGTCGCAAACAAAGTTATTCGTGATACCGCCATGTCACTGGCCGGTTCTCTCCAGTCCATACAGATAGAAGCGTTGCTGGAGTTTCTTGCGCCACTTCTTCTCCAGCGCCCACGCATTCTGAAGTGGTGGTACAGGTAGTTAATAATAATAGTGATATTAATTAAGATAATCCTCTGTCAGAAGCAACTGACCGAGCCGAGGTTCGGCCCTCTTGGGCACCCTCGAGTCAGACGCTCTCGCGAAACAGGGTAACGGTCCAAGCCGAGGCTCCCTCTCGGGAGCCCTTGCGCTGGTTACCCATATATAGAGGTCTCGACTGAGAACCATAAGCGCTCGGTCACCTCTCAACCCGGTGAAACTGTAAAAGCCCTGGGGCTAACAGCGGCCATCAGCCCGAAAAAAAAAAAAAAAAAAAATCAGTTAAGAGTTTTTTTTTAATACGCAGTGTTGCTAAAATAATAAATAGCTTTAAATTAATAACAGCCTGCTATTCAAGTTTAACACGTTCTTTCTTCTACTTTTTCTTTTTCATTGTAGCTTTGCATATTATTTTATATCGCTGGTCCTACGATATTAAATATTTTTAAGATTTTTAAAAGTAATGTAATAGTATATATGTAAAGATCCCAGTGATGGCCATAAGCCTTCCAGAGAGAATGTATTTGCGTATTGTACGAAATGTGACATTACTGCGGATTGACAGACTTAGCATGTTTTGATTTTTTTTTGTTATTCATATGGTTTATCCTACAATATTTTCTTTAATTTGGAATGATAGATCAGCCGGTATTCGGTTCTCAGATAAGAGTTTTTTTTAGTACGCAGTGTTGCTAAAATAATAAATAACGTTAAATTAATAACACTAAGCTATTCAAGTGTAACACGTTAACTTTCTTTCTTCTACTTTTTATTTTTGATTGTAATTTGTATATTATTTTATATCGCTTGCCCTATGATATTAAATATTTTTAAGATTTTTAAAAGTAATATAATAGTATATATATATATATATATATATTTTTCCTACCATGTTTTATTTAATTTGAAATGGATAGATCAGCCCTAAAAATTGAAATTAGCAATTAAATCAGTGACGGCACCTGTGATCGAACTCGAGTTTTCGTAAGGATAAGTCTAATAACCTATTTAGTAACAATTTAGAAACTCTTAAGGCTAAAATTATTGAAACTCATATTTTGCAAAACTGAGCATATCTAAGGAAGTTAAAAAGTTAAAACCTGACACTATTCTTAATGCATAATTAGTGAGTTAAGTTTAGTTTATTTCAATTATTAATTTTTATTTAACATGTATAAATAGTTTATTTTCTCTTAACCTTTAGGTATACCTGTAAGTGGAATTATGTGAATTTAGCAACCTATGGACATTTTTTTCTACAAATCAAGTTACATGTAAAATTGTTGGTGGTTCTATTAAAATAAAATAAAATAAAATAAAAATAAGTTGCTGCAAGAAGCACCTGACCGAGCAGAGTGAACGTTTCGACTCAACGGGCACCCTAGAGTCAATTGTTCTCGTGCGCTGTTTACCCATAAATAAATGTTTTGGCTGAGTGGCCCAAGCACTCGACCACCTTTCAACTGATGATGCTGTGAAAGCCCTCGGGCTAACAGTGGCCATCAACCCGAAAAAAATAAATGTGATTTGATCAGTGTGTTCGATAAGATCGTAATGGTTTAAGTTACGTGCGGTAGATTGCCCGCGGTGGAAAGAGAGCAGAAAATTACTGTAATTCCGCTATCTCCTTTACCGAAGTAAAATTATTTACGAGTCAAAACCACGCAAAAGATATAACCTAGCTTGGCTAGATGTAAGAAAATCACACTTTCAATAAATACCAGCGTGAATTAGTAATCTGGTAAAGAGTTATACCATATTATTCTTCAACGAGTGGCAACACATCTACAATATGATAGGGAATCACTTATCAACAGCTGCACCCGTTTCAATTTTATCAAAAAAAACCTTATTTTTTAAATTTAACTATAATTTTAAACTTACGAAGTGTAAGGTCTAAGTGAAGATTATAAGTTAATACCGTAGCGTAGGTCGTAGAATTTATTAAACGGTTGTAGATTCGATTCCCAGATGCCTCGTGTTCGGTTTTTCCAATTCTTACGTATAAAATATCACTCCATAACATCAGTACTTGATAAAACAGAACTTTTTTCCGTTTTGGATTTATGATGAAAAAACAAGCAATTATTTGTTTAGGCGTTTAGCCCGTAGGTTTCGCTGAGACATAAATCTTCTTTGGGCGTAACCACAAGACGTCTTGCTTTTATCCTATAATTATTGCCACATCCATTTGGATTCAATTTATAGATGAATTGAACTTTATAAGGTGTATGTACACTTTCTAAAAATCAATTGTATAGCAGAGAAAGGTTATTGCACACAATATGACCGCATTAAAGCTTCCCCAATTAAGGTAAGTAAGAGTAAGTAATGTCGATTTTCTTTTTTTTCCGGGCTGATGGCCGCTGTTAGCCCCAAGGCTTTTACAGTTTCACCGGGTTGAGAGGTGACGGAGCGCTTATGGCAGGCTCAGTCGAGACCTGGCGCTCAGTTTTTTTTCAGGCTTTTTTTTTTTTTCTTATTACATTGAGAGTAACAAACCTGCACAAAGTTTACCTGATGGTAAGTGATTCCTGCGACCTATCACATGTAAATTCATCCTTAACAAGAAATCATAATGCAGATGCGTTGTCACCCTTGAGCACTGAGATGGAATGCTTCATCAGCATTGATATAGGTCTCCGGATCCCTACACTCACCAGACGGTACATAGCAGCATTATGCTGCTATTTTACCCCCGTCGTGGTGACCCATCCATACTGCAGTTAGAAACTGCTGCGTAGCTCTTCCGCTATGGCTGGTAACCGCCTACATAAACTACCCGACCCGAGTAAAATAGAAGCATAACTCTGTTGTATCGTATCGTGAGTGCAGGGATCCGTAGGGCCTTATAACGTAAGACTTAAGTCACAAGGCTTTCCATCTTAGTCCGCAAGGGTGACAATGCGTCTGTATGTCTGAAGTATGAATATGTATGAAGTGTTATAGGTGGTGGGAATCACTTACTAACAGATGAACTATGTTATCGTTCGTCACCTCAATACAATAAAATATATGACGTTTCTTTTATATAATACACACATAGAAACTGCTGTGTTTCGTCTGGTGACTGGAAAAAACCAAAAATCCTTAAATTACCGCTGAAGAGGCATTTCATCTTTAAATTGTCACATTTCAGTGACAACGCATCTGCATTATGATTCCTTATCGAGGATGGATTTAGTTATCAGAAGCCGTCGTTGAAATGTGTAATCATGTGTCACTCTGATCAAATAAAAAAAAACGTTAAAATGTAATAACGATCAGTAAATCACTATAAATAAACTAATAAACAAAACTATTGTACAATCTATTTACAGTTGTAAACTACGCTGCAGTTTCTAGCTGCAGAATGAATGGGTCAGCTCGACCGGGATGGGACCACGCCCTCACAGAATACCAGCGTAAAACAGCAGCATAATGCTGCCGTGTTTCGTCTGGTGAGTGTAGGGGGTCAGAAGACTTTTATTACTGGTGACGGGGCATTCCATCTCAGTCCTCAGGGTGACAATGCATCAGCATCATGTCCTTGTCCGGGGTGAATGTGGACGTCATGGGTCACAGGAATTACTTACCATCAGGTGAAGTGTGCGCCCGTTTGTTTCTCTCAATGTTATAAAAAAAATAATCTTATAAACACGTAAAATAAAAACACACGCACCAAAAGGTTTTAAACATTATAAATTTCTTATACCTATTCTTAAACAGAAATAAATTTCGCTTCAGGCGCCGTTTTATTAAGCATTATAATGTAGTATACCTCGCTCGACTAGCCCTCTGGATGCGGGACATGGAGCGAACGACCCCATATATGAAAGGACAATGTTAAAAACTCCTGGTCCAAGGTGAAAGGAACTTTATTACTTGATTACTAATGGTCAGGGTACCTGCAAAGGTGAGTTGGCAGTCGTACCATTGACTTCAGGCACGGGTCGTGATAAGGCATTTAGCTCGGACTGTGCAAGTTACATTAAGTTGTTTAATGTTACACTACACGCGAAGTGGATGCAAAACTCAACTCTTTTTCACTGCGCGTTTTTGTACTAAAAATAGAATGGGTTAAGTAAAGTCGCGTTAAATGATCCTCTAAGTAAATATTTGTGCAGTTTACGCTCGAGACGATGGATCCGTGGGGTCTTCGGACGATAGTTTTAAGAAGACCTAAAACATAGCTTCGTCGCTGCCACTTGTGGCAAGAGTTTGCTTCTTTACTCGTTTAAAGGTTAATTATAACAATTCTGTTAAGAAATACAACCAGCATTCTTGGAACCAAGAGAAACGGGGCTTTCGAAACGTACCTGCTTTGTATTGATTTTTTTAAATAACTTTTTAATATTGTTAATAATTGAGGTTGCACAAACACAATTGTTGTGAATTTATGTGCAGAGGAATATTTTTATTTAATGTGTGTGTTGGGAATGCACAAAATTCTTCGTAGATTCGGAATCGTATCGTCGGTACTACTTTCTGTGATTTAAGATTTAATCTCACCTTTAAAAAGGCGTTCGATCGCGATTGAATGCGTATTTTTTATATACGTTAACAGCGATGTCATCGATCATAGAACAATTTCTGAGCCAATGCGCGCGATCCATTTTTTATTTCGTAGAGGAAACTCTCGAATTGTTCTCACAAAAATGTCATTATTATGCTTTAATTTCACCTCCATCTCCGCCAAATACTTATTGATACTAAAAATTATAAATTAAATAAATGCATATAAAACAGAAATTGATGTAAGATGTTTATTTAATTTATAAATACGTGTTTTTTTTTTTTTCATATATTCCGGATAAACAAGCCACACCCCCCAGCTGATGGTATGTGATGAGCTTTCTTAAGCACTAAGATGAAAGGTCTAAGGACTGGACCAGTTATCAGAGTTTCGTTTTCCTCACAGCAACACTAATCTGTAGGCTGATTACAAAGCTGGACATTAT
The DNA here is from genome assembly GCA_029286865.1 of Teinopalpus imperialis. Lineage (NCBI taxonomy): Eukaryota > Metazoa > Arthropoda > Insecta > Lepidoptera > Papilionidae > Teinopalpus > Teinopalpus imperialis. The sequence goes on from JAGSMU010000026.1 coordinate 11,378,585, forward strand.
ACAGCTAATATTTAGCTGCAGATTATCTCTACTACACAAAAAAAAAACAAATTAAATACGGCTGGCATTTTTTAACCATGACATTAAGGAAGGAAAATATTTTTGTCCTCGTCAAGCTTAATACATTTCACGACAGGCCGTTGAAGAATTGGATTGGAACTAACAAATGTGGCGACGCGAAACAAACGGAAAACGAAAAAGATTTCTAGGATTCATTAATTTATCTATTAGTTTTCGTATTATGCGAAAAGATAACAAAAAATATATTTACTAAATCGTTTTTGATAGAACGTGCGCTAAACACTATATAAGTTAAAGCTTGAAATAGCAACTTAACGGAACATCATTTGGCCAGTGATGCATTCTTTTTACTCCATCATATATGGACCGCAGTTGTGACTTCCCATCAGGTAACTGTGTCATAAATAAACAAACAGGTACTGGAAATATGCTGTGATTATATTAAAAAGAGTTATTGGCAGCATACAATAAGTGTTGTAGTTTTTGAGTAAAACATGACCATCTAAATAACTTATATCTAAATGTTCCACGTAAACATGAGTAAAATATGTATATATATATATATATATATATATATATAGCAATGAGACAAAAATATACTAATAAAGCCCTCATAACCATAGTCCCAGTGGACGCAAAACGAGACAATATGACGTGTATTTCAAAGAATGCACCTCTGTATGACAAAAGAATGCATGACTTGCTTTAACTTGGAACTTACAGTCAGATGTATTGCTTTGTCCCTTGTCCACTTGCGCATACATATAAGATTACAGATAGCCATTTCGTTTAAATCAGCGTCCGTGTTATTGTCTTTAAAGGAGAAAATAAAATGTCTTTATCAAATATCACCTATCAAAGTGAAGAAAATTAGTATTATTAGTATTTTAAACGAAAATTAACATTAAAAAGAAACTTAAAAATAATGAATAATTTAATTTAATACCGGCGTGAAATAGCAGCATATTTCTGCTGTGTTTCGTCTGGTGAGTGTAGAGGATCCGATGACCTTTATTACGGGCGACGAGACATTCCATCTCAGTCCTCCAGGATGACAACGCATCTGCATTATGACTCCTTGTCAAGGATGAATGTAGATGTCATGGGACCGCCGGGATCACTAACCATCATTTGAACTCGTTTATTAACTCTCGATGAAATATTTTTTTTTTTACTTTTTAATTTCCGAAGTTTTGAGTGCTTTACACATGCTCGTCATCTGAAATAGTTATCCCGAGTCAACTAACTGTTTTTTATCACCGTTAAAGGTATAAACTTGGTCTGTATGAGGTCCGTCCTATCGCATAGAAACAGTTCCATTAATTCCATAACCACTTTGATTTTACCAAGTGTAGCTAACTTTTACTTCTAGTGCGTTAAGTTAACACGAAAATATGTGTATATAACTTCTTTTTCTTCAAGGTAAATAGGATTTTGTTGCATGTACTATCTAACTAAATCGCTTCTTGCCATCTAATTGGTTATTTTCCAAGTCCGTTGTAAGCCAGATAAAAAAAATCATCAACTCTTTCGTAATCTCCCTCGCTAATTATTAAAAAATACTATGGATTATTTCTATTAACTTCTATTATAGAAGCTGTTTATCCCTAATAAGGTGCACAAATTTTAAAGCATTTCTTTTTTAAATGGTGTTTTAAAATAAAACAAATTACAATAATTTGTTTCTGACATGTTAATGCCATGTACTTAGCATTATCGCAGTGTGCCGTCGTATCTTCACCACGTCACGTGGTCGGGGCTATAACAAAACAATACAAGGGAATCTTTACTGGCATTTTACGAGCTCGCCAGTAAGGCGCCAGCGTCACATTTCGCCCAACAAAGACCTAATACTAGTTAACCTATTGAAGATGGGTCGGCTTAAGGCGGTGACGCATCAGGTACGCCAAAGTAAACGATTATGGCAGAATGAATAGAAGGGACACTTAAAAATTTGGTACGCAAAATATTATAACGAACAAATTATTGTTCGATTAATGAGAAATAATTAACAAATAAATGTGTCATATCAATTTTGATTTGGAGTACCCAAGGAAAAGATTATGACATATTGAATATGACGGACAGTCCAAAATTTGGTACGCAAAATATTATAATGAACTAATTATTGTTAGATTACTAAGATATCATAAATTGATGTATATGGTATGCTGTAATTTTAAATACAAAATTGCAATACAGTAAATTGTATAAATGCAAACCGTCTGTCTATGTATGTATGTCATATTATTTATCATTTGGAGTACCTAAGGAAGAGAATATGACAGACTATTAAAAATTTGGTACGCGTAATTTGGAAAGTTATTGTTTAATTACTAAGCATTAACAAATTGATGTATATGGTACGCTGTAATTTTAAATACAAAATTGCAATACAGTCAATTGTATAAATGCAAACCGTCTGTCTATGTATGTATGTCATATTATTTATCATTTGGAGTACCTAAGGAAAAGAATATGACAGACTATTAAAAATTTGGTACGCGTAATTTTGAAAGTTATTGTTTAATTACTAAGCATTAACAAATTTATGTATATGGTATGCTGTAATTTTAAATACAAAATTGCAATACAGTAAATTGTATAAATGCAAACCGTCTGTCTATGTATGTATGTCATATTATTTATCATTTGGAGTACCTAAGGAAGAGACTATGACAGACTATTAAAAATATGGTACGCGTAATTTTGAAAGTTATTGTTTAATTACTAAGCATTAACAAATTGATGTATATGGTATGCTGTAATTTTAAATACAAAATTGCAATACAGTAAATTGTATAAATGCAAACCGTCTGTCTATGTATGTATGTCATATTATTTATCATTTGGAGTACCTAAGCAAGAGAATATGACAGACTATTAAAAATTTGGTACGCGTAATTTGGAAAGTTATTGTTTAATTACTAAGCATTAACAAATTGATGTATATGGTATGCTGTAATTTTAAATACAAAATTGCAATACAGTAAATTGTATAAATGCAAACCGTCTGTCTATGTATGTATGTCATATTATTTATCATTTGGAGTACCTAAGCAAGAGAATATGACAGACTATTAAAAATTTGGTACGCGTAATTTGGAAAGTTATTGTTTAATTACTAAGCATTAACAAATTGATGTATATGGTATGCTGTAATTTTAAATACAAAATTGCAATACAATAAATTGTATAAATGCAAACCGCAACTCCAGCTTGTAGAAATGACAACTGTTGGTCAAAAATATCGTACTTTGTACAACATAGCATAGGACATAATACGTACGCAATATATGACGTTCATATTCAAGTGAACGTAATTGAGCGAATGAATTGTAACACTGATATCTATTATGATACTTTAATAACGTTTTCTTTTAATTTCATTTGTAATTACGAACGCACACAAATCACGTAAGTAATTCCTACAACCCGTGATAATCACATTTGTTTAATAACAAATTAAACATAATATTGTAGAACAGTTTAAGGCCTTTACACTGGCAATATTTTTTCTGCGTTTAACTGTGACAACACTGTTTATTCCCGCTTCTAGCTTTTACCGTGAACGTCCGTGCACCATTGTAATATTTTCTATAAACCAATAAATAATCATAACAATAATCCTCAGTAAATTTCTTCAGGGCTACCAAACTGGGGCACTTTTTCTCGACGTGGCGAAAGCTTTCGACAAGGTCTGGCACAACGGGCTCATATACAAACTATATGAGCTCGGTGTGCCAGATCGACTCGTACTTATCATACGAGATTTTCTCCGAAATCGAACCTTTCGTTACCGCGTCGAGGGAACGCGCTCCGAGGTTCACCCCATTTGTGCCGGAGTACCACAAGGCTCTGTCCTAGGTCCTACTTTATACACACTCTACACCAACGACATACCGCGCACTCGCGGTGTAGAGCTAGCCCTTTCGCCGATGACACCGGCCTCTACGTGTCTGGATTTAAACCAGACGCTATTTGTAAACGCCTCCAATCTGCAGCCAACACCTTAGGGAAATGGTTTCGGAAATGGAGGATCGAGGTTAACCCCACCAAAAGTGCAGCCATTTACTTCTCTCGGCGCAACAAAACGCCGCATCTCCAAACTATAGAGTTATTTGATCGTCCAACTCTGGGAAAAAGACAGTCAAATACTTAGGCGTCACATTAGATGAAAGACTCACCTTCGGTCCGCATGTCAACCGCGTACGGAATCGAGCAGCGTTCGTCCTAGGTCGTTTGCACCCGTTACTTAATAAAATAGCAAAATGTCCCTGCGTAATAAAATTACACTTTACAAAGCGTGCATCCGACCCATAATGACATACGCAAGCCCCGTCTTTGCGCATGCCTCCCCGCGTCACATTCACCGACTTCAGGTAATACAAAATCGTTTCATGCGCAAGGCCACCGGTGCGCCGTGGTTCTTGCGTAACGAAAATCTACACATAGATCTTGAGCTGCCGACCATAGCTCAGTACCTGAAGCAGGCTTCTCGCCGATATTTCGACTCTGCCGTCACACACCGAAACTCCTTTGATTGTAAGTGCCGCCACTTACAATCCCATCGCGAATCACAGATTTACCCGCGTCCGTAGGAGACCGAGGCACGCCCTCGACGACCCTGACGACGCAACCACCAGGGCCCAAGCCCTTCATAAAACACAACACACAAACATTGCACTCATATCGCCCCGCCGACGGCGAGGGCGTCGCAAACAAAGTTATTCGCGATACCGCCATGTCACTGGCCGGTTCTCTCCAGTCCATACAGATAGAAGCGTTGCTGGAGTTTCTTGCGCCACTTCTTCTCCAGCGCCCACGCATTCTGAAGTGGTGGTACAGGTAGTTAATAATAATAGTGATATTAATTAAGATAATCATCTGTCAGAAGCAACTGACCGAGCCGAGGTTCGGCCCTCTTGGAGCACCCTCGAGTCAGACGCTCTCGCGAAACAGGGTAACGGTCCGCCGAGGCTCCCTCTCGGGAGCCCTTGCGCTGGTTACCCATATATAGAGGTCTCGACTGAGAGCCATAAGCGCTTGGTCACCTCTCAACCCGGTGAAACTGTAAAAGCCCTGGGGCTAACAGCGGCCATCAGCCCAAAAAAAAAAAAAAATCATAACAATATTCAAAAGTTGTGGTTTTTATTAACATACAACTTTTTAATTATGTTTAATTTATTATAAAACAGAATTCATCCTTGATAAGGAATCGTAGTGCAGATGCATTGTCCACACGTCGTCAAATATCGTCATATAATTTTTATAAATAAATATTTATGGTTTAAACTTGATACATAATATAAGTTAGACAAGATATTCAATTTAACGTTTTAATTATATATTTATAGAAGTTTATAAGTTTCAAATGAACCCTTGACCTATAAATTAGTTTTTTTAGTGGCCTTTTTTTTATGTTGAGTGTAACAAACTCACACACAGTTCACCTCATGGCAAGTAATTCCTGCAGCTCGCGACATCTACATTCATCCCTGACATAATGCTATCTGCATTTTTGTCGTTGTCACCCTTGAGGACTGAGATGGAATGCCTCGCCAACGCTAGTATTCTGAAGGTTTGGACCATCCGCATTCGAGCAGATTCTTGTTGCTTGCTTTTAACAGTGAGAATAATGCTGCTGCGTTTCGTCTGGGGAGTGTAGGGATCCCGAGATCTTTATTACTGGTTACGAGGCGTTCCATTTCAGTCCTCATGGGTGACAACGTATCTGCATTATGTCAGGGATGAATATAGATGTCGCGGGCTCCAGTAATCACTTGCCATCAGGTGAACTGTGTGTGAGTTTGTTACTCTCAATGTAATAATATAAAAAAAGCATGTCTACTAAAAAAACTAATTTATAGGCCAAGGGTTCATTTCAAACTTACAAACTTCTTTAGATATATAATTAACAGGTTAAATTGGATATCTTGTCTAACTTAGGTTATGTATCAAGTTAAAATTTAAACCATAAATATTTATTTATAAAAATTATATGACGATATTTGACGACGTGTCGGTAAAAAGTTACAGACGTGACTCACGAAGTTACATTGTACGTCATTACTCATAATCTTTTATTGCATAAAAATAACGAACACGTGGGTGTCGTGTCTTCAAACTCATTAATTTATACTTAACATCATTCAACGCTAATTTTGATTAAAAATCGATGTCGTAAATTCAATTAAGCTTTATTTAATAATTATCATTTTTGTTCTAAAATAAATGAATTTAAAATTGTTCTCTAATTAAAAGCAACAAAGCAAATTAATGATTAATAAAAGTTGTAGTAATGCCAATGCCTTTTCTCAGGTTTTTTAAGAAAACATTCTGACTGAAATATCGTTTTAATTAAAATTTATCGATATCAAAGATAAATTAGAGCATTCTTAAGAAACAATTATATAAATTTATAAGGCATAATTTAAATTTACAGTACCTATTTAGCCTTAATGCAGGAATTGCGAATGACACACGCGTACAATTATGTTCATATTTTATATTAATGATGATGATGATATTAATTTATCCCTAATGGGAAAGGCAAAGGACTTTAGTCCATACAGCCAGGTCTTGTTCGTATGATGGTTGGTCTGAAACTCCCTATTTTATATTAAGTACTGAGTAAATCTCTTTTTCTTTAACTAACACAAGCACAACATTGGTAAAACCAATTAAACTTTTTATTGTTGAATAAAATTTTTGGTACGTAAATTTAAAAAGGTTCGCCATCCCTGTCCTACTGTGTTACCAACTTTACAGAAATTTGGTTAGAGAGAAATTTACGAAATACCGCGGCGCTTTAACGGTGACAACATTTCACGATATCTTTTACTACCCTACGTGATGTGTTATGACGTTAGATTTACACACAACTTATTCCATAACTGTTTCAACAACTTTAATAAAACAGAGAAATTTATTTTATTAACTATATATAAAACATTACGATAATGTCAGCGATATCTTCTAGTTTTTTTTTTAATAAATGGCAATTCCAAATGACAGCCATTGCACAATGTTATATTAGTCTCAGTGCCTATATATTTCACCTATCTTTAGATAAAATTTAGGCATTGAGGTTATCTGTGATAAAGTTTGCAACGTTTTAAAGTTCTTCTAATCCTTGTTACTTGTCGATTCGCGTTTTAATTATTCTATGTATGTATATTATTGGAAACTATTTTGCTTTATGTATAATTATCATGCTTATATTATTACGTAATAGTAGCTGTTTGTTAAATAAATAAATAAACAAAATAGTGTACAAATGCACAACGTAAAGAACGCTCAGTCATCGCCTATGCTAATTATGTACTGCTGGTCGATTTCGATTGCGGCATTCTTCTACTTACGATTTGACATCAACTACGCAGGATATATTATAGTGCCGAAAACATTAGCACAAAAGCAACACTCACTATAAGCGCAATAACATCGGAGAAGGTTTAAGACACAGTTTAATAGACACGGGACTTCAGTACAATACATCCGGAGCCGAAAGTCAAAAAGGAGACAAAAGAGTCGTTATTTATTGGAAAATATAATTATGTCGATGTACACAAGATCTCGTTAAGCGAAGTGTGAGAGAAAGTGTCATTAAATATGTGAAAGGGCAATACATGGGGAGGATACAGGCCTTATATCAGCCGTGTCAGTGACAGAATTATTAAATGGCAATAAAGGTTTGCGTATGCGCACACAAAACATGGTAATAATAAATGGCCACTTAAAAGGTAGATCCGCATAAAAGAGCTGGAATTAAACTGTTCAATGTAAAAATAAAACTGTTTAAACTTGCGAAGTTAAATATTAAACCGAGTAATTTTTTTATTAAGCCATTTACGCATATTATGATCGACAATGGCGTATTGACATTTAATTATATTAGTACTTTAGTGAACATGTGTATCTTTAAAAATAAAATAAATAAACACTCATAACAATTATGAATAATGTTTCTGAAAGTGGTTAGTTAATGTATCTGGTTGTTGTGACGTAAATCGTGAGTTCGATTTCCAGTCGTCGAAAAATATTTAATATTAAAAATTGTTGGTTTTCCATGACTGGTATATATGGTATTTCCGGTTTGTATGTGCCGTGTCTCCTCTATCTTCCTCTTTTCTCTTGCTCGAACTCTTCCGATTCATTACGTCGGACTAAGAAAGTAAAACGAATGATTGCATTTGCGAATACTAATTTAAAGGTACTGTTTCGTCTGGTGATGACGTAGCCGTTATCCAGAATTTATGAGTTATGCATAATCATTGAAAAACTGGATAGCATAACGTGAAATGTATGCTATTTTTACAGTAGTAGAGTTACGCTGCAGTTTGTTTCTAGCTGCAGAACGAATGGATCAGCTCAACTGGAGTAGGACCACACCCTCACAGAATACTAGCTTAAAATAGCAGCATAATTTTGCTATGTTTCGTGTGGTGATCTGAAGATATTTATTACTGGTGAGGGGGCATTCCATCTCAGTCATCAAGGGTGATAACGCATATGCATTATGATTCCTTTTCAAGATGCCATGTGTAGATGTCATGGACCCCAGGAATGACTTATCATCAGGTGAACAGTGTGCTCGTTTGTTACCCACAATGTCATAAAAAAATGCTCATATATAACCTTTAATACTATAGTATACCTAATACTATATAATACCTTTACCAGCTTTTTAAATGATGAAAATCAACATTCACTATTTTTTGACAAAAAATAACAGTCAGCGAGAAAATCGACAGATTGAGTAATACCATTCCTAATAAGGATTACAATACCTACCTACCTACCTACCTACCTCTTGTATATGCGTTTTGCAAAAATATAATTAACTTATTTGTAAATGTTAACAAACGTGAAACAACTGTTAACCCACAGGTTATCTTGAGTTGCGATCAATGAATTTAAGATATCGAACCGAAAGTGAAAACAAGATGCAAAACCTCCAATGTATCGAGAATCTTATCGAAGGCGGCCATCTTGTCCGGAAAATAATTAATTGATATGTCGTTCAACAACCATTCGAGCATAACAACGAAGTATCATTTATTTGTAGAATTAAAAAAGTTTATTTATGTTTGTTTTGAACAGATAAAATATATAGTTATGATCAACTTACGTAAAAACATTGGTTTTGACAGCTACATAGTCGATTCTAGTAGAGGTAAAAACTAACTGAAACGTATGACTGGGTCAAAACAACGCCCTCACAGAATATCGGCGGAATATTATGTTTAAAGAGGCATTTTATCTCATCATATTCTCGGGTGGAGAATACATGTTCATCTTGAATTCTGTAGATGGATGTAAATTTCATAGGTTGCAGTTATTGCTATCGGGTGAACTGTGTGCTCGATTGTCACCGTTAACATTATAATAAAAGTTAAAAAAAATTATTTAAAATTTTTGAAAATGTTGTAATTAATGGTATTTCTGTATATTTGTAGTAAATATAAATTCTAACGTCGTTTATCCCAATAGGGTTGGACGGAGGGTGACGTTTCACCCCGAAAAATATGGAGTTTTAAACAAAACAGGGTCACCATATCACGAAAAATTCAAATGAATCTGGCCGTTTTGGCCACCGCTCTCTATTTGTGCTTTTCTATTATTAATATATATTAATATTTCAATAATAATTATGTTTTATATTCACGCAAATACAACACATCGAATAAAATAAATATTCTTATTTTATTGGGTTTATTTGAACTTTTTTAACCTGACGTTTCAAGTCATGGTCACAAGTGAGTCATGGTCATTGGGGGTCTTTAACCTCCTAAGGTCATAGTTTAATCCGAACTACCGTCAACTTTTAATCATTTATTTCAGGTCCGATCTATGCAAAAGGAACTCACGACATCTTGATGCCTTGAAGTGATTTAATTTCATTACTCATACAATTACGATTAGTTTTATTCAATATTCCTGTAGTGGTAAACTGAAGACGAATATTTAATAGAAAATCTTTGAAGCAGGTCACGTCTAGCATTTAATTGTCGCGGGCCGAGGATGAAAATTCTTGTACTACTTATAGAAAAGAAAACTATTGAAGTATTTATTCTGCAATGAGTTACTAAACTCATTTTCAATTACACCAAACCAATTTAATTTGAGAGCTGATCTAAGAAAGTAATATATTCAGTCCACAGCTGGACATAGGTTTCCTCTCTAGGTAATGGAGCAGTTCCTCATGGCCACGCTATATCACGGCACTTGTCGAATTGGCGCAATTCTCGTCACCATTCTGTAATGATGTTTTCCTTGACCGCCTAGCACGTTGTAAATTAGCATTTATAATTGCAATTAACAAAATTCATTTGTGCCGGCGGGATTGGTTTCTGTTTGCTCGCGTTTTGTGAAGAGAGCTCGGACACGCAGTAGGTCTTGTTGCCTGTTTTTTTATTGGATTAAGAGTCACAAACGAGTTCACCTGATGTTAAGTGATTCCTACGACTTATGATATCTACATTCATCCTTGACAAGGAACACAGATGCGTTGTCACCCTTGAGGACTGAGATGAATTGCCTCGTCACCAGTAATAAAGGTCAACGGATCCCTTCACTCACCAGACGAAACGCAGCAGCGTTATGCTGCTATTTCACGCCGGTATTCTATGAGGGCGTGGTCCTCCTACCCCGGTCGAGCTGACCCATTAATTCTGCAGTTAATAACTGCCGTTTAGCTCTACTACTGTTAAAAAATTTAAGGGTAAAGTTCTAATACGCTCGCAAATTCATTTTAACTATTGTATATTAAATACATTGTTACACAAGTTGCATAACCAACATGGACGTCGTCCGCACAGCTGTTTATTTATATATGTTCACGGTGCGGATCGAGCACAACAATTTGTTTAGTCAACACGTCGCTCTTATTCGTTCTGTTATTGCTAAAAACCTCCTGTTTACAGAAACCGTCACTGTCCCAGCAAATGACTTTTGTTTACACTTTCCAATGTAAACATGCCAGTTGAGTGCATGCTTTTTCACCACTTCCTGTGTAAATTCACCCGTGCTAGTGTGCTTTTGTATTGACATTATATAGATCAGGGGTGGCCAACAAGTAGAATGCACCTTATGCTGAAAGATAGTGTATTAACATAGTATGCATTTCACACCCCTTCTTCCTTAGACTACGCCTATAACAATAAGTCGATAGTGACACACTTTTAAGATAAAAAGTAGATCTTATATACAGAAAAGTTGGCAACACCTAACTTCGATGATTGTGTAATTTTTTTTAAGTTTTTGAAACGGTGAATGGGTCTGCTCGACGATGATAACACCACGCCCTAATAGAATATTAGAGTGATATAATAAGATGAAGAATGTAGGGAACCAGATATCTAAGTACTAGTAACGCTTGTATCTATGTATATATATAGGAGCGACAATGTATGCGGCATCATGAAGCTTTATTAAGGGTGGATAAGGAACTTTTTATATAAAATTAAGAGTGACAATAAAATTAAGACTGACTTACCATCTGATGTACTGCGTACCCTGTCACCGTTAATGTCATATCAAAAAGAGGGAGTTTTAAATATTACTAGTGTATTCTTGTGGCAAAGCTCTAAGTTGCCAGTCATTTTTGTACTTGTAATTCACCGCCATCATTCATACTATAATATCATGTTTTAATTAAGATGAATGTACTTCTAATTATCTTGCCCAACCCTTAAGTAGTGAGTTTATTGCGATAAGTCATCTCAAAAGATCTCCGATCTGAAAAGGATTTGTGGTTTGACGTGACACACAAACACACAGTTTACCTGATGGTAGATCATTAATGCAGCCCTCAACGTCCGCATTCATCCTCGATATGAATTTATGATGCAGATGCGTTGTCACTCCCAAAGAGAGCATGGCTTTTTAACTTATTATCTTCATGAGGGCTAGGGCTCTGTCGATACCCAGTAGCTCTTAGAAGACCTCTGCGGACCTATCGTGCATAATGGTCGGTGATATATTATCTTAGGAACACTGCTACTAGACAAAATCTTCACCTAATGTTATGGCCGTTCTGAACCTTGGACGTGATGTTTCGCGTTGAAAATATCTTGTATTTTTTTGTCTGTATGATGCAAGCAGGATGTGAATTTTCTTCTATAAACAAGATTAAATAACATATTCTGAAATAAAAGAATTGTGTCATCCATTGATCACCGCGGACAATAGTATTTTTCTTTATATCAAAAGCAATCACCATTGTTAAGAAATTACATCGTAAGCAAAATTTAACCAACTGGAACTCTACTCTCGTCATGTTAAAAAATACGGATTAAAATTCCATCTCAGCTCTCAGCTCGGTGTTACAACCCATGAGCATCTTAACTCTATGCTGAGAGAAATCATCACGAAATTAACCTCAGTCCGTCGCATTCGCCGTTGAACACATGCCTCCCCCATAGAGAGACCAATCGAACTACGATCCTGAACTAATCGAATCCATCCACTTCCCGAAGACTTGCGTCTTCCATTCACACTCACCTGCGTCACTCCGTTTAGTGTAGAGTCGTTCTACACTGCGATGATCTATCGGTTATCGATGAATATACGATCTATGGCCACTTCAGCTTAATGATTCTTTGACCATGTCACGACCTTTGTTGTAATACGGTCATCCACGTTTCGAATTCTATTATGCAGAATAACACCAATCCCTCATAATAAGAGTAAGAATCGATGTAGATATTCTTAAACTGCAGTGATCGCTCACCGTCAGGCGAACTGTGTGCTCGATAGTCACCTTTAACTGTATAAAAAAAATAAATACAAAAACAATGTTAGAAGTCCAGTGAACTTTCTTATTTTCCGAGTGGTCATTTGATCCACTTCCATTTTTTCAGTTTGAGCCACGAATCAGTGCTAAAACACGGTATCCGATACTCAGCGGATATCAAATCAAAACTTTGTTACATAAATTTATATATGTATTATGTATTTAATATCTATTTATGTATTATTTTTTTTCTTCTTTTATTAATTAGTTTATTGCAACACTTATCATACAAATATCTCACCACACCTCGGGTTGACTGGTAGAGAATGTCTTTGGCATTAAGTCCGCCCTTTGTGAACTTTGAACTTTGTTAAGGTTAATGCAATAAAGAGTAAATAAAGAAATACTACTACTCTAATTATGGAATCGAGTATCTTTAAAAACGACAAGTTCGAACGTGCTCAATTACATACTTACAATACAAATAAGAATAAAATAACGTTTAGTGGTAATTTAAGCAATCTTTTCTATATACAATCAAAACTAAAAAGACATCTCGGCGGTTGAAAAGATTGAAGCATGAATCCGAAAATGCCTTCAAACCCTTTTTGAACGAGCTATTTGTGTTGCATCGTTACTATTTCTCTGTTACATGTATGACTATAAAGACGCCAGAGACGTATTGCTTTTTAATTCATTGGGTTACAAACAAGCACTCACACACCTGGCAATAAGTCATGCCTGTGATCCGTGACATCCAAATTCCTCGATAAGGCATAATACACAAATACGTTGTCACCCTATAGCATAACATTTTGTCTTTGTCCTCAAGGACTAAAATGGAATGAGACATTCCATTTTAGTATCACTACTAATAAAGGTCTTCAGATCCGTATACTCGCCAGACGATACAATAGCGTTATGCTGCTAATTTAGTAGTGCTATGACCTCGTCATCTCAAAATACTAGATTTTGAGATGACGAGGTCCTTCCTCGATCGAGCCAATACATTCATGCTACATCTAGAAACAAACTACAGCATGAATCTACCACCACGCTCTATCTTAAGTTCTAAATGGTGGCGACGGTTAGGGAGGGGGTTGCATACTTGTTAAAATTAGGAATTAAAATATGACTGTGCGCAGAATTTGTAAATACGCTCAATTGTTTAATTGAATTTTAATAGACTATATCTTTATTAGAAGTAGGAGATAGAAAAAGAGATGGACAGATATTTAATTAAAAAAGTAGGAGCTGACTGGTCTGGACTGAGACAAAAGATGTAGAATGAGATAATTTATTTATATTTATATTTCACAATGGTTATAGTTATTAAACGTTTAAAAAAGTAAATATTTATACGCATTTCCTTAACAATATTAAACTAACTGGAATGTAACCACACACAAGGGGGCGGACAGTACGTGTTTAACAATAGGGGACTTCCATAACTCTATAGCCGTCCAACACACCGTCACACATAGACGCGCGTATGCGGTGTAACACAATGCCAATAATTACTACAGTTCGACGACCCGCGCAATTAGTGACGCAATTTAGATAAAACGTTTCAAATAAAAATTGCGTTATTGTTAATTTTAATGTTATATAACACGAATGAGTCTCGGAAGGACCACGCCCTAACTGAATACTAGCATGAAATAACAGCATGACTCTGTTGTGTTTCGTATGGTGAGTGTACGGATCCAGCTGCAGAATGAATGGGCCTGCGCCTGTGGCATAATGCTGCTGTGTTTCGTCGGGTGAGTACGGTGATCCGGAGAACTTTATTATTGGTGACGAGGCACTCCAACACATTCTTCAGCACTGGGCACTGGATTATGGGTCGCAGTCATCACCTACCATTACCATCAGACGTGCTGTGTGCTCGTTTTTCAACCCTCCTCATCATCAAAGTCGACGTTTCAGCCCACGCTAGTCCACTACTGAACATAGGCCCCACAGACTGCCGTACAATATAATCCTAAGCCACCTGCATCTATTTACTACCCGCAGACTTAAGTATCTCATCACTGCATCTAGTTGTGGTTGTCCTACACTGCGATGTTCTATACAAAGGCAGGGCTCCTCGACAAACTTTATCCCCATGAGGTGCCACTATGTATATATTATAATTTTATATATTTGTGATTGATTACCGGGCTTTAACGCAACAAATTTTTAGCTCGATTCAATTCGAATATTTGTGAAGTAAGAATTATAATATTTATAATTATCTGCCCGTGAAGTGCTACAATTAAAACATTTTTTGGGTATTTTTTTTAAGAAAACTATGACAGCGGTAAACAAGTATGACAGAAGTGTACAACAATTAAAATCAAGACAGTGGTAGAATATCACTAGTTTCAGATGATTGGATTGCTTCGTAAGACTTCGTAAACCAAATAAGTGATATATACGCGCCATACAGAACAACTTGCTACTGTTTAAATAAGGCTCAAAGTATACGCTTTTGGTATGGGTTCCACGTCTGTTTACTATGCGCCTTATCAGAAATCCAACAAAAAGAAAACAAGAAATGTAATTTATTGACGGTTGCTCCGTTACGAAATTCCCGCTCCGTATTACTCTCTTTTCTTATCATTGGGAAAAAAATGTAAATTTATTACCAATTTATCGTTGGTCATAAAACAAATATATCAAACAAGCCGCTTTCCAATATTCCAGAAGCTTGTTTTTAATGGTCACATTTTTATATAAACAAATCAAAGTTCCAAAGTCTTTTCACGGCAAAACAGATCGAGACAAAGAAATGTAAAAAAAAATAGTATTTCACATATAACATACAAACAAAGATGAAAACAAAGAAACGAGTTAAATAAAAAGTACAATAGGTTTAATTGCTAAAAGCAATCTCTACCAGACAATCTTTGCATGGACAGAATTGTAAATGGACCAAAGTTAATAAACAAAAAATTATTACTTGTTCAAAACATTAGGTTGGTACTTTTTCAATTTCGGTGGTCCGTATATTCGAACTCGAATTTTCTCTTTTGTTATGTTCATAAACATGTACCCAACAACAATGTTAACAATATCAGATATTTTGCAGTTTTAGTTTGTTTTTAACAGATATAAAGGTTAGACGTGGTTTAGTGTGTTTGGCGATTCTTAGCTATCGAAACAAATGGATCAAAAAAAATAATTCTGTGTGGAAAAAAAACTAAGGGCTATTTTTTCTTAAACTTAAATTACGAATATGAACCATTAAACTGTCAGTAGTGAACAGACCTCGTATTACTTGATAAAATCAACTGCGCGCAGCGGTTTATATAATATACTCAAGACCAACAATGTTTATAATGCACAAATTTTGTTCTTCGGCTAGGAATCGCTTTCAAATTCACCGCAGCAGTCAGTTTTGCTGATCACTACATCACGATGTCATGTTTATAAGTAGCTGACCCGTCACACGTTGTCCTGTCATAATTTCAATAAATTCGATTTGATGGATATGTTAATTTGAGAAATTTACCCATCGTGCAAACTGATATGCCTATTTATTTATTAAAGGTGCATAAACCGCGTACTTCCCGTCACTTCGACCGCAGGCGAAAGTTATTCGGACTAGCATCCGCAGGGCGGTCCTTTGAGTCCGTATCAACTCTCCACAATGAATAAAAGTGTAAATGCTAAATGTGCCAAATATGGCAAACCCGGCACGGATAGTCAATAAACGTTTGTTTGGGTAAATAAGGGGAAATTAACCTACCGCACAATCGTGGCCCAGAGAGACATAAAAAAATTAAAGTACATTTAATACCTTCACATAAAAACCACTTATAAAATTAATCACATACATTACAACATAACTTAAACCATAAACCTCGTTTTCCTGAAAAAATTAACAAAGATTTTTTTTTATTTACAAAATAATTGCACTTTCGAGACGAAATATATTACTTATCAGACGTTAATGAGGACATGAGTGGTTTTAAGTTCGTCCTTTTACGTTCAGTACACGACATTATCGCGGAAACGCGACTGGTGTGGCGCCACATTTATATAAATATAAACAGACCTATATTCATACCTATATCGCCCAAGGATTCGTCCGCGTCGATTTTACGACTGTCCTTACATTTTACGAGTTAAAATTGAAACGACATTGTTTGTTGTTTTTTTTTATATTATAGGCAGAATATAAAAAATATATATATATATAATCAGAAGAGCTGTCGGTCTTTAAGAAAGGTGTAGGCTCTTGTCTTGAAGGTCCCTAAGTCGTATCGGTTCGGAAATACCGCTGGCGACAGCTGATTCCACAGAGTAATTGTGCGTGGCAGGAAATTTCTCATAGAGCGCATAATTGTGAATTGCCAACCATCGAGATGATGGCGATTAAATTATTTGTTGTTTTTTTATGATGTTAGCACAATTCATCTGACGGTAAATTATACCAATCACTCATAACAAGCACATTCTTCTTCCATCATAAAATAATGCTTTGTGATCCCCGAGGACCATAAAATACCTCACAACCAGCAAAAAGGTCTCCGATTTCTTAAGTTTATCAAACGAAACATTAAATTTCCAAATCCTCATCATCTCGATGGTTGGCAATCTACCACTGTGCGCTTAACGCGAATTTTCCTGACACGCACAACTACTCTGTGGAATCAGCTATCGCCAGCGGTATTCCCGAACCGATACGACTTAGGGACCTTCAAGACAAGAGTCTACACCTTTCTTAACGACCAACAGATCTTCTGACTTTGCATCACACATCAGGTGAGCTGCTTGCTCGTTTGCCACCTATTCTATATTAAAAAAAAAAACACAGCAGCACTAGTTCTGATATTCTGGTGAAAGCATGGTCCGTCACCGATGGCGTTAACGTTTTCGTGATAAAGCTACCTTGTACCTGCAACGTGGCTCTAGCATATACAAAACGTTTCTATTTGATTATTGGCACGGACTAATGGATTGTTTATTGATGATAAACTAACATTTGACTAAAACTCGTCAACTTCCATTCTTGATTTCAAAACATCAAAGGAAATAAACAACTTTTAATGTGTAGCCAGTTATTTTTGTAAATATGGAGAAATCAAATTATATAATGAGAAGACCAAATATGTTTATATTATACGATGTCACAAACTAGCTCACAATTCATTTGATTTGTTGCACACCAATGCTACCAACGCCGAGATGGTATTAGCGGCTTCGGGTTGCTCTATTTCTTTCGCGACATGACCTAGCGGGGTGCATGTGTGTCTCTCAACATGTCACACACAATCACCATCACGTGAAACGATTGCAACTTGTCATAGCGTTCGACACGTCCGACCTGACCGGCGGATAGAGCAAAAAAAAAAGCTAGCCATAACAACGACCTTAATACCTCTGATTAATTCATCTTACTTCTTACAAGTGGCAACACATTTCGGTTCTATTTCCTTACCGAGGAAATAACAAATATTTGAGCATTAATAGCCTAATGGTTCAAGGTACAGTCGACGTAAGTACCAATCCACCGTTCGAATATTGTCGCGAATCAATTAGCAAACTATCGGAGATAGGTCCTGATGCAGATGTATGGTAAGGATGCAGTGTCAGAGATACGGAAAATACATATAATACACAAAACCCGAAAATCAACAATTTCTTATGCATAAATATTGTCGCTCCGTTAGGAATCGAACTCAAGATCCCGCAATTGTCAGGTACTCTAAACACTACACCGTGCGCCGCAAGGAATAAATCTAGTATACGGAGCTACTGATGCGCGCGAGTTTAATCGGTCAGAAGCAACTGATCGAGCCGAGGTTCGTCCCGCTGGGGCATACTCGAGTCAGTCGCTTCCACGTGCAGGGTAACGGTCCAAACCGAGGCTCCCTCTCGGGAACCCTTGTATTGGTTACCCATCAATAAAGTTTTCAGCTGAATGCCCTAAGCGCTTGGCCACCTTTCAACCAGGGGAAGCTGTAAAAGCCCTCGCGATTACAGCCGCCATCAACAATTTAAAAAAAGCGCGCGAGTGTTAAGTAATATTAGTAGTAAATTTCATCTCAAACATACAGCTTAAATTGAATTGTCATGTGCGTATTAAAATCATAAGGTGAATTTACATTGGACACGGTTCCACAGCACTTCACTGCTTGTACAGCAACATTATTCACACGTCGCCCCGTGTGGGCGTAGCTTTACCTTTAATTTACGGTACAATAATCGCATATAAAAGTGGGAATACGTTTCGCAGTAAGCGATTCCGACAAGTGATTGAATTTCAATGTTGTGCATACAAAGAAACACTCTTTTATATTCATATATGGTATTATAGACTTATTAAGACAACTTCTTTTCTTTTCAGACCTATCACAAAGAAATATATATAACCACATATGTAGCCATCGTGCGCGCTTCATGCTTGACGATTTATCTTTTCTTACACTGCACAAACATTTGTCCTTTATAATCTGTTTAAAATTACCTGAAACAATCGAAAATTTATAACATTAGTATTATAACAATAGATTAAAGGAAAAAAATAAGTCTAAAAAAAAACAAAGCTCGTATATATCTTATGAACTTTATGAGACAGGTCTATCTTTAGGTTGAGCTGGATTCTGCTCAACATAACGTTGGGCATGCCTTAAAGCCTTAACACCGGCTTTTTGTATACGATATTGTACTCAACGAATAAAATTTATAATATAATTATATATAGAAAGAAAATAGGGTAGTTTAAAGGACCATCGTAGACAGAATTTAAATGTGTATCTAAGAATAGTTGTAATTTGGTAACAATTTTATTTAGTTGGTTTGTTATAAAGTTTAAGTTAAATATATATTTTTGTAGGAGTAATAGGAAATGGCTCTTAATTAGTTATCGTCGTATAATTTTAAAAGAAATTAGAGACTAGTTTCTTTCAATCATTGTACGAAATACAGCAGTGTTGAGTAACTATTTCAGCTGGTAAACCATATCATACCCTGGCTTTTAATCTTCAATCATACGACAGATGATGTAATGAAGCGATGCTGTGACTTGCTTTTAAGTGTGGCGTTAATGCTCATCTCCACAGGTGTAGGAACAGTTCTCACAGAACACCACCATGAAATATCGGCATAACGTTGTTGTATTTCGTTATTTGATTAAGGTTCCATATTGATAAAATTACTTGTAGCGAGTTTTCCATCTCGTTTTGATATCGCATGGGTATCTTTAATCTTAGTCGAGGATATGGTGGATGGAATGTAGTCATCACTTACCATCCTAGTGAAATATGTGGTCGTTAGTCAGTTCCATAAAAAAGGTTGTTTAAACTGCACACGAACTCTACCGCCATGCCCATGTATATTTTGAACGTAACAAAATACGTTTCTATTAGAGCCTTGTAGATAAGATTGTCTTCGAGTTAGTCAGAGTAACGAGAAACGTGGCAAGTCAATTTCCAGACGGAAGGAGAAATCATCGCTTAAGTATTTTGTACTTATTGGAACAGTGACGATAACACTTCCAGCTGCGATCTCGCAAATGGATATGGTATGTCTAACGACAAATAAAGTGTTGCCTCTTTTAGCGTGATGTAATTATGTGACCACGATAAAAATGTTTTTGTTTTTATTACTAGTTTGTTAGATGGTTTGTTGTAACAAAGGGTGAACATCAAGCACAGATCACTTTATATGTTTATTATTATTTTTTTATTATTATTTTAAATTTTTAATTTATTGGACTATATATATTTAAATTTTATTTATATTGAAAGTAACAAACGAGCACATAGTACCTGATGGCAAGTGATTCCTGCGGCCCGTGACATCTACATTCATCCTTGACAAGGAATCATAATGCAGATTCGTTGTCACCCTTGAGGGCAGAGACGGAACGCCACGTCACCAGTAATAGAGGTTTCCGGATCGCTACACACACCAGCATTATGCTGGTATTTTACGCTGGTATTCTGCGAGGACGTGGTCCTACACCGGTCGAGCTGAAACATTAAAACTGCAGCGTAGCTACCACTGTTGAAACTATGTGGTAAGAATTGAATGCGTGCGTACGAATGTCGACCACAAACACCTACGTCATTCGTCAACAACGAAACACGAGATCCATCCACATGCATTGTGATCCACGAGGACTGAGACGCAATCAGCTCACTGCAAGTGACTGGATCTCAGGATCTTTAACAGCGTTATACTATTTCACGCTTGTAAACATTGCGGGCACCGTTCTTCCCCGATCGAGCCGAATAATTCATGCTAATGTAACTAAAACAAGCTACAGCGCAAATCTATCACTGTAATCTCTAGTGAGGATTAGTGACGAAAACACAGCATAGTCCTATACTATGTTTTGTCGTTTAAATTTAGTTTTATTTATTTATTTAAATAAATAAATCTAAATGGTATGTTTAGATTTCACCGTGTGATAAAAACAAGCTACCGCGTAACTCTACTCTATGACTGTAAACTCTATTGTGGATTAGTCGGACTCGAAAACACGGCATTGTCCTATACTGTGTTTTTGTCGTTTAAATTTAGTTTTATTTATTTATTTAAATAAATAAATCTAAATGGTATGTTTAGATTTCACCGTGAGATAAAAACAAGCTACAGCGTAACTCTACTCTATGACTGTTAACTCTATTGTGGATTAGTCGGACTCGAAAACACGGCATAGTCCTGTACTGTGTTTTTGTCGTTTAAATTTAGTTTTATTTATTTATTTAAATAAATAAATCTAAATGGTATGTTTAGATTTCACCGTGAGATAAAAACAAGCTACAGCGTAACTCTACTCTATGACTGTAAACTCTATTGTGGATTAGTCGGACTCGAAAACACGGCATTGTCCTATACTGTGTTTTTGTCGTTTAAATTTAGTTTCAGTTATTTATTTAAATAAATAAATCTAAATGGTATGTTTAGATTTCACCGTGTGATAAAAACAATCTACAGCGTAACTCTACTCTATGACTGTAAACTCTATTGTGGATTAGTCGGACTCGAAAACACGGCATTGTCCTATACTGTGTTTTTGTCGTTTAAATTTAGTTTTATTTATTTATTTAAATAAACAAATCAACATCAACAGAACCTAGAGGCGATCCGTTCATAAATTGATAAACCCAACGTCCAGTTGCAGCGTAACTACAACGTAAATATATATTTTATGATTCTAAGTAATATATAAATCAAAGCTACGCTCACTTAAATACTAAATAGTCGTTTTCCAATCTTAATATAGCGGTGTCCACCGGCGTGAGTCAGTGCTGTCGCCGGTAAACATGCACTAGCGTAGGTTGTGTTCATAATATTTCCATGCAATCGTACCCGAACAAGCATAATACAGTAATTGCTTATTCATATTCAATATCTTTGAAAGCATCAACAGCCTAATGGTTAAGGATACGGTCTGCGAAACTTGAAGGTAGTAGGTTCAAGTCCACTATTGTCGTGAACCAAGTCCTAGCACAGGCGTTTTTAGCTTAGTCGAAGTTGTTAACCGGAATATTAGTAATGTTAATAGCATTGCTAATATTCTTTTTAACAAAAACAAACTCGTTGCGTTTACGTAAACATTATTTCTGTTATTAATTATATATATTTTTTTACACCTATATTTTACACTTTGTAAATTATTATTTAGAAACATAAAACGGGCAACTAGTAGAGATTCTTGCCGTTTCTTCTCGCTAGCAGCGGCCTTCCGACGCGGTGGTCCTTTTTATAATTTTTATTTTATAATAAGCTATCTTGACGATTCAAATGTTTTGTATAAACCTTCTGGTCATCGCCAAATGACATAATCAGTGAAGAATTTGTTACTTAATTGTCGATGTAAGTGTTTGTGCAAACAGATTCGCTCCCACGTCGACCTCTTACCTAATCTGATCTAATACATGCACAATGAAGTCACAACTTTACTACAATTTGTTATATATTAATTATTGTTTTATTATTTTTATAATAGTAGAGCTACAGCTGAGCTGCAGTAAGTTTTACCTGTAGAATGAATGGGTCAGCACGACCGGGGTAGTACAATGCCCTCACAGAATACAAGCGTAAAATAGCAGCATAACGCTGCTGTGTTTCGTCTGGTGAGTGTTGGGTTCCGGAAAACTTTATTACTGGTGACGACTCTTTCTCTCTCTATCCTCAAAGGTGACAACGCATCTGATTTATCTTTCCGTGGCAAGGATGGGCCGCAGGAATCACTTGCCATCAGATGAACTGTGTGGTCGTTTGTTACTCTCAATAAATAAATAAAAAAATATACTCTGTTTGGAATCGAACCCAGCACCGGGACCAGCAGACAAGTATTCTTATCACTACGGCTGTCGAGTTCTCACAGATGATGCCAGGCTGGTTACAAGAATATAATAAGAAGACGTCACAAATATTTTTAATATTTATGTTTTAATTATATTTAAATTAATATTTAATAACAATCTTTTTGCGAAATAACTAGTACTAGGATAAATTCTAACGGGGAGGGACCCCCTTACTGAAAACTAACCTGAATGAACTGTGTACTCGTAAAATGATAATAAAAAATATAAACTTAATTATCCAAGGATTTTTTCTATATATCATACAATCGCATTCTACCGCTCATAATCAAAAAATAAATAAATTAAATAATTCAAATTCGAAGTTAATTTAGTTAGATTATTACAAAATTAATATAAATATAAAATAACAATTGATAGGCACGTAACGTAATGGATACAGAGTTATAAAAGGGCAAATCCTTCCAGCAATAATAATTATAATAAACCTAATACAGTCTAACATCTTAACGATTCCCATCACGTTCTACAGAGGCAATAAGGCGTTCGTTCTATATACGGCGCTCGGAAGCATGGTACGTAGTTCAAACCACGCGGTTATAGATGACAAAGAAAAAAAATATGTTTGTATTATATACGTCGTAACAAACCTAATTATAATACAATTGTTTGTGAGTTGTACATACAAGAAGTGTTTGTTGTAAGAGGTACCAGATGGCGTCAATACCAACACGACTACGTAGGCATGCGATACGTTGAGTTTTATAACTTAACATATTATAATAAAACGTAAAACAAATATAAAACCAATATAATATTTTTTTTTAAAAATAGTTAAGAAAAAGCCTATATTAGCCTATATAGATGCCTCTCTTCGGGCTGATGGCCGCTGTTAGCCCCAGGGCTTTTACAGTTTCACCGGGTTGAGAGGTGACCGAGCGCTTATGGCTCTCAGTCGAGACCTCTATATATGGGTAACCAGCGCAAGGGCTCCCGAGGAGCCTCGGCTTGACCGTTACCCTGTTTCGCGAGAGCGTCTGACTCGAGGGTGCCCGAGAATGAACCTCGGCTCGGTCAGTTGCTTCTGACAGAGGATTATCTTAATTAATATCACTATTATTATTAACTACCTGTACCACCACTTCCAGAATGCGTGGGCGCTGGAGAAGAAGTGGCGCAAGAAACTCCAGCAACGCTTCTATCTGTATGGACTGGAGAGAACCGGCCAGTGACATGGCGGTATCGCGAATAACTTTGTTTGCGACGCCCTCGCCGTCGGCGGGGGCGATATGAGGGTGCAATGTTTGTGTGTTGTGTTTTATGAAGGGCTTGGGCCTGGTGGTTGCGTCGTCAGGGTCGTCGAGGGCGTGCCTCGGTCTCCTACGAACGCGGGTAAATCTGTGATTCGCGATGGGATTGTAAGTGGCGGCACTTACAATCAAAGGGTTTCGGTGTGTGACGGCAGAGTCGAAATATCGGCGAGAAGCCTGCTTCAGGTACTGAGCTATGGTCGGCAGCTCAAGATCTATGTGTAGATTTTCGTTACGCAAGAACCACGGCGCACCGGTGGCCTTGCGCATGAAACGATTTTGTATTACCTGAAGTCGGTGAATGTGACGCGGGGAGGCATGCGCAAAGACGGGGCTTGCGTATGTCATTATGGGTCGGATGCACGCTTTGTAAAGTGTAATTTTATTACGCAGGGACATTTTGCTATTTTTATTAAGTAACGGGTGCAAACGACCTAGGACGAACGCTGCTCGATTCCGTACGCGGTTGACATGCGGACCGAAGGTGAGTCTTTCATCTAATGTGACGCCTAAGTATTTGACTGTCTTTTCCCAGAGTTGGACGATCAAATAACTCTATAGTTTGAGATGCGGCGTTTTGTTGCGCCGAGAGAAGTAAATGGCTGCACTTTTGGTGGGGTTAACCTCGATCCTCCATTTCCGAAACCATTTCCCTAAGGTGTTGGCTGCAGATTGGAGGCGTTTACAAATAGCGTCTGGTTTAAATCCAGACACGTAGAGGCCGGTGTCATCGGCGAAAGGGCTAGCTCTACACCGCGAGTGCGCGGTATGTCGTTGGTGTAGAGTGTGTATAAAGTAGGACCTAGGACAGAGCCTTGTGGTACTCCGGCACAAATGGGGTGAACCTCGGAGCGCGTTCCCTCGACGCGGTAACGAAAGGTTCGATTTCGGAGAAAATCTCGTATGATAAGTACGAGTCGATCTGGCACACCGAGCTCATATAGTTTGTATATGAGCCCGTTGTGCCAGACCTTGTCGAAAGCTTTCGCCACGTCGAGAAAAAGTGCCCCAGTTTGGTAGCCCTGAAGAAATTTACTGAGGATGTGCTCCGTGATGCGGTGCACTTGATGTGTGCATGAGTGTTGGGTGCGAAACCCGAACTGCTCATTGATTGGCAGCCCTCGGGACAGCATGAAGTCCTTGAGGCGGGTGAGGATGAGCCTTTCATATACCTTACCCAAGACTTTGAGTAGGCTTATGGGTCGATAGGCTGATGGATCGGTTGGATGTTTTGAGGGCTTGAGAATCCCTATGACATCGGCTTCCTTCCAGGTGTTCGGGAAGGTGCCTTTGGATATAGCCGCGTTGTAGATTATCACCAGTAGGTGTAAAATGGACATGGGTAGGAGTTTCATCACCTTGTTGGTGATACCGTCGGGGCCGGGAGCCTTGCGTGGTCGCAGGTTTTAATTATGGACTCAACTTCGGTGCATGTAACTTGAGTGACGGAATCGCGAGGTGGTTCCTTACTCCTCCGGTCGACCTCGCTGTTAACCATTTCAAGGTGAGCGGCGTCGATCGGTAGGGTGCTCGGTGAGCATTGGAGCTCGAGATTGTCAGCCAGACATTCGGCTTTCTCTTCGTCTAAGAAGGCGGGTGGTTTTATTAGGACGCGCTAAGGAGGCATTGTTTGGGCGGTGCCCCTTTAGGATTTGGGAAGTCGCCAGTAGGCGAGATGGGAAGGTTCGATGTTGGAGAGGTGATTATCCCACCGATCGTTCCTATACTGGGCTATGCGTGATCGGACTTCACGCTGAAGGGTACGTAGCACCAGCCGGTTACTTTCAGTGGGATATAAGTCGTGGGCACGAGTCGCCGCATTCTTGCGCCTCATTAGGTCCTTTATGTCGTTAGGCAGGGTCCAACGGTGGTCTTCCACCGAGGGAACCTGCCTCGAACAATCCACGATTACGGTCTGGATGTGCCTAGTGAGGGCATGAACTGCGAGGTTCGTGTCGTTGACTGAAGATATGTTCCTAGGAATAGCATCTAGGTGCGGTGATGTGGCTTCCCTCAGGGCGTTCCTGAGTCGGTGCCAGTCTACAATGGTTTTGGTGGAGGGTGAGGTTGGGGCGGAGGGCCCTAACCGAAGAAGAACGGGGCGATGATCGGAAGCGAGCTCATGGATTACCTCTATGCCTTGGAAGGCGAGATTGATGTTCTTACAGATGGCAATATCAAGCACGTCCGGTGCGTGACCCAATATGTATGGAAAATGGGTAGGCGTAGTAGGCGCTACGACGTCGAAGTCGAGTGCGTCGCTTAG
Source organism: Teinopalpus imperialis (assembly GCA_029286865.1). Lineage (NCBI taxonomy): Eukaryota > Metazoa > Arthropoda > Insecta > Lepidoptera > Papilionidae > Teinopalpus > Teinopalpus imperialis. The sequence goes on from JAGSMU010000026.1 coordinate 11,405,189, forward strand.
CGAGTCTAAAGCCAACCCCCGGGGGTTGATTTTAGTTGCATTCCACCGAGTGTGCTTGCTATTGAAATCTCCTGCCAAAATGACTGAGTTTCCAAGGGAAAGGAGCGCCACAAAGTCGCTTCGTAATACTTGTGCGTCACGTCTGCAAGGCAGGTAGACGGACGCGATTGTGATGGGGGCGTGGCCGGTCATGGCTAGCTGACAGACCGAGGCTTCTAGGAAGGTTAGGGTTGGCGTATCGACGGGCACGCAGTGCAAGGACTTTTTATAGTAGATGAGAGTTCCGCCATTAGCGGCGGAAGTTCTATCATTCTAATGATGTTATAATTCGCGATGGTGGGATTGCGAGTGTGCGGTTTGAGGAATGTCTCTTGCACTAGGAGCACGTCGACTTGGTGATCGCGAACAAAATTGAAGATTTCGTCGCGTTGATTATTAACACCGTTCGCGTTAAAAAATGCGACGTTAAGGGAACGCGGTTTTACTCTGCCGTTATAAAGGCCCTCTATGCTTGAAAATTGACGATGGCTGACACTACATGTTGGTAGCGCATTGTGGCAGCAATCCTGATTTCGGGCTTGCCATTGGAGTCCCTTAGGGCTTTGCAAGGGCTGAGACGTCGGCGCCGTTGAAAACGGCGGCGAAGCGACACACAAGGTCGAGGTCGCTTTCGTTAACCGGCCGTCCGGCTGATGGAGGGCTGCTCAACCGGTTGAGCGACGGTCACTACGCCAGTAGGAGGTTTCCATGCGGGACGTAGAGGACGAACAGGAGCGAGAATAGGCGCGGGAGCGGCGATCGGTGTAGCTACCTTAGGTGCGACTTTAAGTGCCGGGCGTTTCGGCTTGGGAGCCTTTGGGCAGCCAAGGTAATTGGCTGTGTGTCCCTCTGAGTTGCACAGGACACACGCGGGGCCCGAAAGCAGCCAAAGGGCCTTGTCCTTGGGTCTCGGACAGTCGGTGGTGCCATGGTCACCCAGGCACTTTACGCATCTGGGTTTCCCGAAGCAGTTGCGAGCAGAGTGGCCATATAACTGGCATTTGTGGCACTGGCCCGGAGGGCCATTTTATGAGGGCGCTCTATTGTGAGCCCAGAAAGGTGGCAGCACGTTTTCAGGTTAAATACCTGCTTCCCTGCCTCGGACCTTTCGAGGGCCACAATTACCATGTTGAATGGCTTTTGTTATGCCCACTGTACATCCTATGCACGGATAGGACGGGTAAATTCTGAGCCTGGAGGTCCTCTTTGATGAGGTCTGCGGGGATTTCCCGCGGAAGGTTTTTAATAACCACTCTAAGTTGGCGCTCTTCTGCCAGGGTGTAGGTGTGAAAGAATACACCTTTGTCTCGTAAGTAGCGGGTGACCGCTCTATGGTCATCCGTGGTTTCTAGCTGCAGTTTAATGCCTACAGCGGTGGGGATCGCTTGATATTTGTAGCGATTGGAAAGGGCCGATACGACAATCGGCCATTTATCTTGTGCCTGTATGAAGACAGGCGGCGGGCGTTTCGATGGCTGTGAGACAGCCGAAGTTTGGGGGGAGCCAGTAGTGGCGCGCTGAGGAGCGGCGGGGGCTTGCTGTGAGGCTGCAGAGGGGGTGCCATGGGGTTGGGCCACAGATGTCGATGGCCGGGGAGAGGGGACATCGCTTTCCCGTTTTTTCGCCTTGGGTGGCGGCGTCGGGGCGGGTGAAGCTCGCTTTTTTCGCTTCTTTTCCACCAGCGTGAAGCTGCTGGTGTCTTGCGGGAGGTCCTCGGGGGACGAAGGGCTATCTAGCTCCATTTCGGAGACCGAGGAGGACGCTGAGGCAGAGGCCCTTGAGGAGGACCTTGAGGGTGATTTTTGCCCCTCCGGTAGGGGTTGCTCTTTTATAATGTCTTCGAAGACATCGGGGTATTTACTCTTCAGGCAGCTGACCAAGTGTACAAGGAAATCCATTGTTGGATTCTCCATTGTACACAAATTATGAATAATATTAGTACTATTACGCGGGATGTGTGGCCTCCGGTGGGATGCCGGGGTGAGTAGCCTACTTCCCTCCCTGCCGGGTATAGGCAGGGAGGATGTGTGCCTAGTTGTGTAGCCCTAGTGCGTCCAAGTGCCAATCTTATTTGTGCACTTGGGTGTGTGCTTAGAGCTAACTAAAAATACGCGTGAGACAATTATAAGTCTAGCGGGTTGGTCAACCTTGGCTAGGGCACTACCCAAGGCCAAGTTTACGTTGACTCCTTCCGCTATCTTGCGTTTCCCAGAAGGGGAACCGCGGGCGTACGGGGCTTGCCCTACACTAGCTTAGTTAACACCGCAAGGTATCCACTAGTATAACCACCCAGGTGGCTTTACAATAGCTTTCTTGGAAACTAAATTCCGATCACAATAGCAACAGCAATAAAAATTGCTCGGTGTATTGTTCTCGGAACAATGGATGCGCAGGTGGCTTGCTCGGGGGCAGGTAGCTCGGGACGATCGTGGCGGGGAGCCGGGCGACCGTTCTCGGCGACTGCTGAGCGTCGAATGCTATATAGATGCCCCTACGCATAGGCTCTATGGGGTTTTGGATCATAGTCTGGCCCCATTGCCTATTGTCGGACTTATCTTAAACATTAGTTGTCGTAAACTGCCCTTTCTGGACTAATATTTATATTAGTCTAGAAAGGGCTGCAAACTGAAATAGAAAGAAAATGGTTTTCCATAGTACTTAGGTGGAAAATACATTATATAATAAGTCCGCTCATAGGAAATGTTTCTTAAACATTAGTTGTCTTAAAAACCCCTTTCTAGACTAATATTTATATTAGTCTAGAAAGTAGGTCTCACAGCTTACACACGTTAGTTATTAACTGTCGTAGTTACTATAAAGATTTATGTAGCCATTCGTGTTTAAAGTAATGTATCAGACAAACAATTAAAAAAAATTGTCAACAGCAAATTGGTCACTCACCATTTAAAAAAATTGGGTCAAATTAAACATAAACTTATAAACAAGAAAATCGGTTTTTTAAATTTTGAACAACAATCTGAGACCGTTTGGATATAGCTATTAATATTAATAATAGTTGGTACAATATTGTACCAAAAAGCGCATACGTACGCAGGCACTTTCTAAAGCTCCCTACACTTAAGCACCTTTACTTTTATTTTTTAATGACCAAATTACATTGATACGTACCTTACCTTTCAAGAATACTTTATAATAAGAATATAAATATATACTTTATGTTGCGATTATCCGAAAACTGGTTAATGTAACAACAGTAGTTGACATCTTGTTTTATTTTATTTTTTATTTTAAAATGTAACGAGCGGAAGTTGATACGGAATGCTGCATTTCTTGTGAAAAATTATTGGTCGTAATATTTTATGTCAATCATATTTTTACACAACAATATATAAAATGTAATCTGTAACAGCTTTCGTTAAAAGTAATGTATGATTATAAAAAAATCAAATCGATGATTTTTTTATGATCAGTTGAGTATGAAGCTGTTATTACAAAATATATATAATATAATATCCTAACAATTATATATGTTTAATAATGTAAGACTTTTATCAAATCTTTTTATAAAATTAGGAGCGTCAATAGAGCACTCAGTCCACTTAATGGAAAGTGCTGCGTCCATTTTCATTTTCGATAAGAAGTCATAATCCAGATACGCTGACATTGTGGTTGTCAACCCTGTTGACTAAGGTGGGACCCCATCACCAGTATTAATGTTGAAAAAAAAACATAATACAGCAGCAAAGTGATAAATTTTTATCATGGTATTCTGTGAAAGCATGTTCCTTCATAATATACAAAACAAATGAAAAAATTTAATTTACAATTTATTTTCTACAATGTTTTGATAAAAGTATACTTCTTTTAGCTAACGAACAAAATTTTTTTTTAAAAAACTAATGTCAGATGAGATGACTTATTTATACTTTTTACCTTGGACCAATGAAAAGCTTTAAGCTGGAAACGACTTCCGGCTTCCTTTGACATTATCAGTGAAATTCAATTCGTCAACCAAAAGTGTATTATTATTTAATCTTTTTTACACTGTCGGTAACAATACTTATCTCTGCCTATTCTTTCTAACCTAACGAACATGTCGATCTAAAACTCGAATTGAATGGCTCCTCGGTGGTACATTATGTGCGGTATGGTGCGCGACGTAACAATTCAACAATCAACGTAATGAAGCAACGCAGCTCAACTGTCAACTTGACAGAAATAATGTTGCGACAATGAGAACCGCAATATTGACAGGTCGCAATTGAAAACGTATCAATACAAATATAAATTAAATGTTGTTTGTTGATAAGCGCATCACTTTAGAACCGCTGGACCTATTTGGGTATTTTTTTTTAATGTTCTAAATAGTCCGAAGTAGTTTTTATAGAAAGAAAAACTGTAATTGAATAAAAGTTACAAAATTGACGGAAAATTGGCAAATTGGATAAAAACTGAAATATATTGTTTCTATGGGGTTTTTGTATGGAGTCAAGACCATAAATTAGGTTTCGAACAATGGATAATTTTAAATAATTTACAAAACGATCTCAAACAAATTTATCGAAATTTAAATAGGACGTCTGTCGGGTTAGCTAGTATGGAATATAACATTTTAGTTATAATGTAGGTAAAAGCTATCTTATGTAATTTTTGTCTGCGGTTTTCTTTATGGTAGATCCTCGGGTCCCGCGAAAAGGAAGAATTTGGAATGCCTCATCACCCCTTAAGTTGTAAAATTCTCTCAAATACTTATTTACCGGCGCCAATTAGGTTTGTTTGGATAAAATTAAAAAAAAATAAAAAAAAATATTAGCGCTCTTTGGAAAACTGAACTTACGAGTATTACGAAAATTTGAACAGTGACAGAGCCACAGACTACTACTAGAGTGGAAAAAGAAGAGCAAAATTAATGGGTCGATTAGACTGAGGAAGGAACACGCCCTCACACAATACCAGAGTGAGATAGCAGCATAGCGCTGCTATGTTCTTAAGGTTGACAACTAAAGCTCATTTCATTGAGAATTAGACCAACCATCATACGAACAAGACCTGGTTGTATGGACTAAAGTCCTTTGCCTTTCCCATTAGGGATAAATTAATATCATCATCATCAGCATTTAATTTTTGTTGAGAATGGATGTAGATAATATTATCACTTACCATCAGGGCTTACCTGTATGCTCATTTGTTGCCACTTATAATAAAAGTACTCCCTAAAAATAAGAAATACTGTAATTGTTATTAATTAATATTAATTAAAGTATTTTATCTTTTTATACATGGCGAATTATATTGTATGTAGTATTTTGTTTTATTGAATTATTTAAATAAAATTTCCTCATTAAATAATAATTAAATATGACTATGACAGTTCAAGTTGCTTATTTCTCAAACAGATAAAAACGTCTTTAGCCTTGATAACTAACTGTTGCCGATTCGAAAATTGTGTTGTCGAGTAATTTGCGCCCCGGCGAAAGGATTGTAATGTTACGCGACCTTGAAGTACATGCGTGCTGCTTTTTTGTTTTTTTAATTAAATTTAAGAGATTGTTTTTTTTTATTAAAGTAATGGTTGCAAACAGGCAGTATTTTTTGTATATTTAGTTAACAGAAATAGGCGTTGCTTTACGGAAATCCAAGAACTAGGAACGTAATTCATTTTAATCGTACTACATAATTTCATGGAAAAAATAAATGGCCCTTAAAAGTATACGTATACAAACTATTGTCCCCATAGAAACCACAACCTTAACCGTACCCTTTTTCTATTCTATACAATTTATATTTTACTATGAAATGATGTAAGTATGCTTTAAATCTGCAAGCTAAGGGCCAAGACTGTGATTTGTGGAAATCTAAAAGACCGCTAGGTTATGATGATGATAAGTCAGACTTAAAAATCGTCATTATATTCCAGTTACTGACTGGACTATAATGACGATTTTTAAGTCTGACTAATCATCGGTAAGATGTTCCTATTTATCACCAGACGAAACAGCATTACTAAATTACTATTTTACGCTAGCGTTTCGTGAAAACGTTATCATGAAATTGTAATCCTTTCCCAGCTAAGGCGACTTATTCCTGCCACAAATAAACTATAAACACAATACCACGTGGCCACCAAAAAAATAAAAAAAGTATTCGTTCATTATTTTACAATGAACAGTGAATTGAAACAATGAGATTTTTGGATAATGCTATTCTAATCCATAATACCTAAATGCATTATTATTAAACGTTAAATGTTTATGTCATGAGTATAAATTCGAGAAACTGTTCACGTAAGCAAATAAGACACGGTGGTTAAAGAAAGCCGACGACAATTGAACTTTTCTCATGGTTTATTTCAACATGTTCCTGGAGAGCATCATATCGTATTTACTTGTCTTCTATCATGAATATAATTAACTCAAATTGTCGTTGACGTTAAGTCAGAGGTTATATCGGTCACTGGTCATGATTCATACACCAGTGAATGCTGGCAGTGCGGGTACTTCTAAATATCGCAACGCATAGATAAAAATTTTGTGTAAAAAATATACTATGCAACCTCACAAGTTAATACTTATGACATATGTTCTAGCACGTATGACAATAATCCTATTTACTCCAAATGTGATTTAATATATTAGTATATATATACATACACTCTATATAAACACCTTAAATTTAAACAGAGGAATTATACTACCATTCGTATACTGTAATGTAACATCAGACTCTTCCGCCTGATATCAGATACTTGAAAGGAAAATTATTTCTCTTTGTTCTTTAATTTTTTCATATATACTGCAGGCCAAAAGTTTAAGACCACTTTAATTAAAGTAGGATAATAAAGTAAAATTCCAATAAAATATTAAATGTTTAATTAACCTGTTTAATCATCAAATAGAACCTTTATTGACAAAAAATATAGTTTTAAAGCGTTAAGAAATATTAACAGTCCATGCAAATTAAGGCTATAGTTAGCTTAAAAAAAATTTACATTTCTCCTCCTTTACATTTTATTGTTTTATGACGTCTTCACTGTAGAAACCACAAGTATAGACTAATTGAGATTGTTTGTGAACAAACCCAAGTAAACTCTGGTAATAATAAGTCAGAAACACGTGTTTTCAGGAGCTAAATAATCCTAATGACCAATACGTAACAAAAGCAAAGTAATTAATATGGAGGACATTATAAAAATATTATTACGACTCTACCACCTGGCTCTAGCGCAGCGATTGTCGGTGTTTGAAAACAATAGATGTTTATTGTCCCTAAAGTTGAAAGTAAACAAAATAATGACTTCTTTAAATATTCGATACTAACAATAGAATATGCAGATGTGCATTTCTTTTATTTTTCCTATGGGATTTTATTACAATTTATGGATAATTATGTTGTTTATGTGCGGTCTTAAACCTTTGGCCGGCAGGATATATATACATATATATATATATATATATATATATATATATATATATATATATATATATATCGTAAGCAGACTCTTTATTAATTTGTCTGTGCGTTGGTGCACGCTAATCTGTACGTAATCTGTATGTAATAGCTAAAACGACTTGGAAGTGGTTATCAATGATATATTTAGATAAGCTTGAGCGTATAATATATATTATTGATAGTTATATAATGATAAGTTTTGATATTTTGTCATGACCTCTACCTTACTCGCCTTAAAGAAAGAAGTCGTTGACATTTCTCCTTCTCTGCTAGCAGATTTCTTTAGGAATGTACTATTATTTCAAGTATAATAATAGCTTTGTTATTTACTTTTGTAACTTTGATTGTCTTTATGTATATGAGATGAAAAATAAATAAAAAGGTACAATGTGCCTTTTCTTTCTCTCTCCCTTTAACCATTTAAACTATAAGTAAGAGAAACAAACAATGCAAATATACTTAATTTAAACACAATAGTATGTAATAGCATACATATATTTATATATAATAATAAAGTTAATATATTTAATAATTATATATATATATATATATATATATATATATATATATATATATATATATATATATATATATATATATATATATATATATATATATATATATATATATTATTACATATAGCATATAATTTAAAAAAATACTTGCATTTAGTTGTTTTCTTGATAGTCTTATAACGTGATTTTTATTGGTTGCATTTAAATTTATCGTATACCCAGAATAGTAAAGGAAGCAAAATGTTAAAAATTTAATTAAGGTAAAGATTATTATAATATCGAATTATGAATCATACGCATGGCAACCCACAGTACGCGTATTTCAAATGATCGCACTATAAATAACATCTTAAAGTGTAAAAATACTAATGCAACCTTACAAATACATTAGGTGTAAAAACCGTCTTTATTTTATATTTTCCAGCAAGTTTTAGCCAAATCCTATTTTCTTTAAGTCTTCTAAACCAATAAAGAATGTAAATTCACCTTTCTTCTTTAGATTAAAACATGGTAAAGTCGACGATTTGCGACTTCGTTTTGCGAAGTATTGTGAGGAATTACTTGATGCTTGAATGCCTTTTATTTGCCTTACGAAACACAGCAGTAAGTTTAAATTGGATTTTCTAATGGTATGAAGACAAAGTCTTTTCCCGGTCAAAGCGTCCGACCTGTTCATGCTAAACTTAGTATATGTCTCTAAAACTAGAATATACGTGCGTAACGATACGGGCCATTTGAATCAACTTAAATATCTATAATAATAATACAACTTAAATATAAAGTAATTATATATGTGAAAATAATTATAGGAGAAAGCAGTCTTCTTAGTAAAGTAACGGCTAGGTTTTCGACCAATAACCTGTAACTAAATATCAAAAAAAATGTATTAAATTTAGCGGATCAAAGTGAAGAATGCTGGAGAACCGCTCTGAACTAAATGGCGATACATTTTGTTGAAGTACTAGATAATAAATATATATGTATAAGGGTAGTAGACATCAAATTCATGTGGAACACCTATATATCAACTTTCTCAGGAAAGTAGCTTCGCTTAATACGTTGTATGTAAAGGTCTCACCTCGGTGTTGAGACAGTACGAATGGTTTACTTTAGTCATTTCTATAAATCTAGGGCAAAACTTCTACATACACATAATATATATATATATACCGCCAGTAAATAGTCTAGGTTCAAGAAACTGAGTAATCTCAGGGAAAAATTCTAAGAGATGGAACTCTCTGCCATTTACAATTTATATATAACATATTCTATTTATACAAACAATAACTTTGGCCAACAGAAAACATTAAAATATATAATATATGTTAATACTAATAATAAATATAAATTGTCGGCTAATTTTCTTTTGAACCGGATAAATAATTAACTTCTGTAATTAGTGGTGGCATAGGTAATAACAATAAAGTCCCGGAAGATGTTGTAGATCTGCCATCGCCCAGATTTATAAGGTATATCATACATGTTCTGATAAGTAATACATATTATTCTAATGATGATTATATTAAGAACACAAGGTTGGATTTGCTTAAAGTTAACGGGAATAAAGATGTGTAAATCAGATATCATTGTATTATGTGTTAAAATAGAGCGCGTGCGAAATAACTTGATTTTTGCGAAAATTTCCATAAAGACCTAATTGAATAAAATATACTTCAATTTTTCGAGTTTATAAGTTGTCATTTTAAGTGGTTGGACTACAAACAGTTATTTTATAGGATGGAGAAAACATACTAGATTAACAGATTTTTTTTTTTATCTGAGATGACTATTCCGTTGTCCTTGGGAAGATTTGTTAGTCACGTTTCTTTTTCCTCCATAACGGTGTAGTCACATGGTAAGAATAAAATATACAGAGGAACGTTACAAAAAATTAAAAAAAAATGCATGATCTATTAACAATCTTTTTGAAGTCAATCCGAATGTATAAATAATAAAAAGTTGTAAAAGGAACATCATAATTGAATTATACAAGTTATGGGAATCCAAAAATATACTTCCGGAAGTTTATAATGTTAAATGTTAAACTTACTTGGGTTAACGGCCCCATATGGCGGCATGTGTAGTGTTATAAAAAATACAAAACAGTTGATAAAAACGGCCAAATTAAACTTTCAAACTTTTTAGATAACTATTTTCCGCGATGTAGGCATCAATATAAATAGATATCTTTAGTCTCGTAAATATGTAAAACGTATACTAAAAAAAAAAAAAAAAAAATTTAACCGTGGTAGACCCACACTATAACTTTAGAGTGATTGTAGCACAGAAAGACCGGCCCTACCACGTACATATACCATATAAGTATCACGATACCTCAAAATATTAATTTATTTTAGTACTATTTATTTATTCAACGAATTAGTCCACTAATAAATCAAATAATTTTATTGTCGTAAAATAATAAAATGTGATTCAAAGGTAACTGTGATAAAGCTACACTTAAAACATAAAGTGGCAGTATCACAAATGTGGCGTATCAATCACGGAAGTATCATGTCATCACAGACTAAGATCGTGACATAGCAATGTAATATTGTATAGTGAGTGGAGATCGGATTAGTGCAGATGATTTCCCTTAATAGTCTTTATGGGTTCAATGCGTCTACAACTTATTAAACAACCAAACTAAATCTTCCACTGTAGTACCTTATTATATAAAATGTGAACCACCACGTCTCTTGTGTGCTTCACGGAAGATCTCCTGTACTCTGGTGACACTAAGTCACAACAGTACCTGAGTGGAGATCCTTTATTTAGCGCACAACAGGTTTAATTGTTTTACATTTTTTTTAATTCTTTATTTTTCGTTTTTGATTAGGTAAAAGTATTTTACTTGTTCGTTTTTATTTCTTTTTACTGTACCTGATTTTGCTATTTATGTGTGCCAAAAAGACATAAATTAATATTATTATTTTTATTAGTATAACTTAATAACAGAAAATACCAATTCAGGACTACGCCCTCGCAGAATACTAGTCTAAATTAACAGCATAACGCTTCTGTGTTTTTTCTGGTCAGTATAGAGACCTAGTATATTACTGGGGAGGAGTTACTACGTTTATCGCCCTTAATACAATAAGGAATATATAAGGTTGGTTATAACAAAATTAATTACTTAATATAGTTCCTATTATAGAAACCACGACACATGCATGAGTAATAAAAGCAGCAAATATAATGAAACAAAGAGGCAATTAGAATAATATCCCTTTGTTCCTTATCAGCCATTCATGAGACGTACAAGTGGTGGCAAAGTGGGTCAGGTCGCTTCACGCGAACTTTATTGCCTCAGTGCAATATCTTACTTCGAATATCAATCTATTTTTCTTATCATATTAAGGATGACAAACGAGCACACAGTTCACCGGATGACAAGCGATTCCTGCGGCCCATGACATCTACATTCACCCTTGACAAGGACTCATAATGCAGATGCGTTGTCACCCTTGAGGACTGAGATGGAATGACTGTAATAAAGGTCTCCGAATCCTTACACTCACCAGACGAAACACAGCACCATTATTCTGCAATATTACGCTGGCGTGATCCTACCCCGATCTAGTTGACCCATTCATTCTGCATCTAGAAACAAACTGCAGTGTAGCTCTGCCACTGTAAATTTATGCACCAAACAACTCATATATTGGTTATGTACGAGTACAACATTATCACTACATTTCCAGTATTTTTTTGTTCTAAAGAAGCTTCTATGCTTCCTAACATTCCGGTTAACCACTCCAACTAAGCTTAAATGCTTGAGCTAGAAGATATTTGACGACAATAGACGAATGGCTGATACGAATAGACGACATTATGTTTTGCTGACCGTACCCTGAACCTTAGATTCTCAAACTCGCGGCACCGCGGCAATAATCAAGAAAAGTCGGCTAGGAATGTTGATTTTGATTTAAGGGTAAAATTAACTAAACTTCCCATAAACAAAAAGAAAATAATGAAAAATTCATCGAAACAGTTTAATTCATCGCATCAAAGACAACATACTATTAAATTTGCACTGTTTTTCTTTTTGTTCAAACGGCTTTAATATTTTCACCCATAAGAGTGCCACGGCGTAATTTTTTTTGAGAACAAATGCTCTAAACTTTTAAACCATTAGGCTATTTACGTAAGCGCTTCAACGTAAGGTTATTTTAGTGTCAAGAAGTACTATCCTGGACAAGTTTCATCGACTTGTACCAAACGACTCCCACACTAAAGTTTCAATGGTGAATAGGATCATGTGTAGATTTAATATTACAAATGACTAAAGTTAAATTAGTTTTCAAAACCTGCCCCGTGTTATTGTAATTTTGTTAAAGTATATTTTTAAATCAATAAACGGTTATCAGTATTGATAGCATCAGTCCATTCAGCCATTATCAACGATACAACGGCGGCGTGTCAATATCGGGCTTAGTTGTTAGATAAAATTTACCTGACTGCGATGTTTCTAGAATGTGTTATACACGCTTCCATGTTCATACAGGTGTGGCATATTCGCAAACAAAAGATACCAATATGAGAATTTTTTTTCCAAAAATTTCATTTTCATTTAAAGTGGATATTTAATAAATGCAGAATATATATTTTTTTTTGAAAAAAAAATCAAATTGTCTTTTAAATATATACAGTGGTGGTCGTATAATTAGAAACACTACCAACGGTCCTTGACATTATGTAAGATACTTCACCGCAATCGTTTTTATTTTGAAATTAAACAATAAATAGGACAACAATTATGTTCAACGATTTATCATTTATTAGAAAAACAATATAAATCCCATTACACAAGTGCAGTTTCAATATTACATTACGGACAAACATTTAAATCAGTTTTAAGGTATGAACAATAATGGTCAACTAATTAGAAACAACAACAAAAAAGTATAAAAACAATATTTTTTAAGTATTAGTAATTATTGTTATTTACGAAATAGCTACAATCCACAGCCTACCAATAGTTATAATTAATATTTAGTGGCGTATCCCTTAATTTCAATAACAACGACATGGCATTGATTCAATCAATTTCATACATTTTTCTAGGAGGATTGAATTCCATGCTTCAACAAATGCTTCATATAGTTCGTTTTGACTGGTGTTATGTTTGTGTTAGACTTTCTTTTAACAATATACCATAGATTTTCTATCGGGTTTAAATCCGGGCTATTTGCTGCCCAGTTTAAAACGGATATACACTGTTAGTTAAGAAAACATTTGACGCTAAAGGCCGTGTGTTTAGGGTCATTGTCATGCTAAAAGATCCAGGTTACAGGCATATATATATATATATATATATACATAAATATATATATATATATATATATATATATATATATATATATATATATATATATATACATAAATATATATATATATATATATATAATAGAATAGATATATATTAATGGTATATATGACGTCACAAAGAGAAACATGGCGTAAAACATAAATATTTCTAGCTATACAGTACGGTATCAAATGAATCATCATGAAAATTATATATTAATAATTTTTTTACCCAAGAAATGTAGAATTCAATTCAAAAATATATAAACGTGTAAACTAGCGTTTCACGCTGATGGATTTGACGCAACTATAAATGTATTTTTTTGTTATAATCATTATTATCCGTCTCACTTTCCTTATTTAATAGGAAATACAGCAAAAATAACAAAGCAGTGTGCTTGAGTGTCACAAAATGTAGGCAACGTAAGGCAGACAGCCAATGTCACGAGCAATGGAACTGCGTGTGGTCCGCAATGCAAACAGATCGTCATGCTTGCAAACATTTATCTCTTAAACAATGACTTTAGGAAGATACTTAACAAAGAATAGCAGACAGAGGTAGAGCCACACTTCAGCTATTTTCAACATGACTGGGTCTGCTCGAGCGGGAAAGTTCTCGCTTTTGCTATAAAGTTAGAGAAATAAGTAGTTACATAAGTATGGAATATAAGCAGAGTAGTCATATAAATATATAATAAAACAAAAGTGTGTTATATATTGGAAGGAGTATTTTGATTTGAAAGATTAAACTAATTATGGGTATATGGTACAAAACTATCGAGCCTAATCCAAATTCCATTTCCCTTGGATAGATGCAACCAATATGAGTAGAGCAGATGTAACCGTGGTCTTTCGGCTTCGTTGTGGTCATCAACAGCTTAACTATGGATATTTAATGGGCAAATTCCATTCTGCAAATTGTAAAGAATGAGGCAAAATGGAAGACATCATGGTGGAATTTGCGCGAGATTTAATATTAATTTATATGAAGTTTGTGCATGTAATATATTTAATAAACATTCTTGCAGTTCCCCAGTCGGATAAGGCTAGAATGTTATATTATATTGTTACGACTGGACTGAAGAATATTATCTTATATTTTTAGGTGACCACTCCCCCCTCTATAATAAAATAAATCAAAAAAACAGCATCCGTATGCAACAATTTTTGCTTGTAAAAAAACCAATCAAGAAAATTTTTAATCGACCTATTCGTGCTATGGCTTGTACAGTTGATAGGTGCGGCGTAAAAATTTACTGAATCAAGAAAAATACACCGGGAAAAAGTTGCTTATTCATTTTTGTTGTTTGAAACAGAAAATTCAATTAAATTAAAAGGTAAATCCTAAATTGTGTATATATATATTCTACTTTATTATTTTATCATTGAATACAAATACTATCCTTATGGCAGTTCGGTATTTATACTAAATGTCGCTTCATAATGGTCGAACAATAATTAAATCAATTTTTTTTGTGGCTGCTTCACAGTATTTAAAAAGCAGTAAGATATTTATTATTCAGTCAACTTCTAATAAAAACTTTTGTAACTGGCCCCAAATTAATACATATTTATTCAAATACGATATATTTTAAAATTATTTTTTCGTGCACAATTTGTTCTACCCGTACCTACAATTGAAATATGCATTCAATTTCAAATTGAGTTTAATGAATACCAATTCTGAAACAGTCTCGAGCATTGATTTTCAATTTAAAACAAAACACGACTTAACTGCACCCGATGCAGTAATGTATGCATGCGCAAGTGCTCCGTTCCTGACGAAGAAATACGGCGCGAGTTGGCGCCATAAGTTTTTTTTTTTCATATTATTTTTACACTCAATTCGGCCGCAAGTGCTTAGTATTGGGGTTGCCATCAATTTCAACATAATTTATACATGAAATCTGTACAATGCCTTATTTATAAATTAATAGTCGAACGCCGTAATTAAATACAAATTTGTAAACTTTAATTTATATTTACTTCATACCCTAAATATTTGGTCTAGTTGATTGAACGACGTACGCGACGTATGCAAAAAGATCTTATTATGGATTGTTGTTTTTCCACTTGATATCTAAGTAAGGGTCTAAATATGTTACGTTTAAGGTAATAATTACTACGTACATAACTTTTGTATGTACCCAGCCAAATTAATATTAATAGGTTGGTTCGACTGGAGAAGGGCTACTGATTGTTATAGACACGTTCCATCTTAGTCCACAGATCACTTATCGACGATGAATGTTGGTCCGTGGACCGCAGGAACCACTATTGGGTGAACTACGGGGTCGTTTAACATCCTTAATACAATAAAAATCTGTACATAATGCTAAATAGCATTTACATGACATATGTAATTGGTAATTAGCAAATATTAATTGTTTATTACTTGTCTATGGGGCAGAGCGCGGCAGAGTAGACTTGGATATTTATATTATCTGCATTTCTTGTGCTCTTATATCAGATTTTGCCTTGTCAGGTCTAGATTTAATAATATACTCTGATTGTCTCACTCTCTCGCGCGTACGCAATTTTTTTTAACCTAGCTAATTTTGTGTAGTTCGTTTCTGGCCAGTACCATGACAGTTAAATAAATGATAACAAAACTATAACCGATGCGTGGCAACCCCGCTAGAGGTAATGAGTAATGGAACAGAACAAAGAAACCGCAAGAACTCGTCCCTAAAATAAACCCGAGTTAATTTAGTGGCTGGTCCGGTGTTTTCGTGTTATTGAAGTAGCCTTGATACAGTTCGATTGTTTGTTTGTTTCGAGCTACAATTAAGACAGTTGTTTTGTTTTTAATATAATTCCGTTATTCTCATTGTTTTTTTTTGTTTATTATAGTTTAGTTTTTGATGTCCTCCAAGTGGATTTTGAGGCGATTTTTGAATTTGAGTCGTCTTTAGCTTTATGCAGGGGTCATATGACATGGGCTGTAGCCCAGTAAGAATTCACGCAAACATATACAGGTTCGTCGTTCCCTTACCTGGAGAACATACATTCAACATAACCAGTAAAAAAAACCAACAATTTGTGCTTCAAAATGTTGATTCTCAGCTGGCGAATCGAACATGAAACCCTTAACTTTCGTAACTCTAACTTATTAGTGGTCAAATCACAGAGAAGCAGTTACTAAATACATTAACACACATTAACGGGTCGGCTCGACTAGGGAACAACCACGCCTTCACAAAATACCAACGTTAAATAGCATCTCTAACACTGCTATGTTTCATATGGTGTGCAAGAACCGGAGACCCGATTACATATTATTATTCTTTATTATATTAGAAGTGTCGAACGAATCAAGTCGAACGCAGTTCGCCTGACAGGAAGTGGTAGCTGCGGCTCGATATTTCCGCAACATTCCTCAACAAAGATTCAAGACGCTAATGCGTTGTAACCCTTGAAGACTGAAATGAAACGCCTCACTGCCTTTTGTCTTCGGTATCTGTCCTTCGACATGACCTATATCGTCAGCGTATTACGCTTGTATCCTGTGATAGCATGACCCTTGGCCGTAGAAAACTATTTATAATTCTTATTATCACTGAATGAACTATTTATCATTATGATGTGCTGGCCAATTTCAACCGTGATTAACATGCGCTGTTAATATCTACTGTTAATCACTGTGACATTGCGA
This sequence comes from Teinopalpus imperialis, assembly GCA_029286865.1. NCBI lineage: Eukaryota > Metazoa > Arthropoda > Insecta > Lepidoptera > Papilionidae > Teinopalpus > Teinopalpus imperialis. Next base: position 11,422,118 of record JAGSMU010000026.1, read on the forward strand.
CAACTGTGCAGAAGATATTTAAAATGTCTGTAAGCACTCGCACATCGGCACTCACTCTCTAATCATGATTCTGTTGATGTTGATGCTGTTAGCCTATGCGGCTCTTACAGTTTCATCGGACACAGGGCTCACGGAACTGAGGGGTCCGTGACCTGGTTGTGTAGTTTTTGGTCTCATACTGCTATAGGCAGTGATTTTATTTCATTATATCAATATAAGTCGTATACTAGAGAAAATTAAGTTCTTTTTTTATTGTACTGAGGGTAACAAACAAGCGCGGTTTACGTGGAGGGAAGTGATCTTCAGTTCCAGCATCTCATGACACCAAAGTTCATTCTCGATAAGGAATCTTGATGAATGGTCTCTGGATCCCTTCACTTACCGGACGAAAAAGAGCAGCATTATGCTGCTATTTTACGCCGAAATTCCTTGAGTTCCTTCCCCTTTCGAGCCGACCTATTTATGCCGCAGCTAGAATCAAACTGCAGCGTAGCTCCATCACTGCTAAATTTAAATTCTTACTAAATTATTAGGTTCGCCATTAATTCTGTCAGTCTACACTGGCCCTAAGCGATGGAAATTGACATCTCATTTAGAACAAGAATTACAAATCATGGTATAGAAATGTCATTTTACGAGAACAACATTAATATTAATTCATTATAAATGTGTTTTCTCTTTATCAAACCATTATCGAATGCGTTCGGCTGTAAACAACTTGAAGTAATTGCTTCTTAGAACGCGATCGTTCAAAATGTACATCAGAAGGAAATATCAAAGCAATTTTATCGAAGATTATTACGTTCAATATAGATACATTTTTAGGTGATAGAGACATTCTGTAGGTAAAAACCAGCAGTAGCACAGTCTACTCGACACTGTGATACTTTCAAGGAATACCTTTTACGAAATAACGGATGACGCGTCAACAACTTTTTTTTGGCAAGCAGCCCACCCGATGGTAAGTGATCACCACGGCCCATGAACAACCGCAACACCCATCTTTATAAAAGGTGTAGGCTCTGTTCTTGAAGGTTCCTAAGTCGTATCTGTTCCGAAACACCGCTGGAGACAATTGATTCGACAGAGTAGTAGTGCGTAGTGGGAAATTTCGCGTGAAGCGCACAGTGGTGGTTTGCCAACCATCGAGATGAACAAGATGAAAGTTTAAATACTTGTGTTTGGATTTTTAGACTCAGCGGCTGGAATTAATCCGAACATCCTGATTGTTATGATCTCTGGAGACCATGTATTCTTCATACGTCATCATTTACCTTCATATGAATTAGGTCCTCGTCTGCCGACCTTTCTTTATATGAACAACGCAAAGTTATCGCTGCTCAGAACACGGTTCTTGAAATTATTTGACAGAGGAAAATACCACTTGCAATCGTGTCGAAGATGCCTTCGATATGGATCGTTATTTTACGTGGTAGAGACGAGCTGTAGCCAAATACTACTTGTAGCATAAATACGGTCTATTTGACCAGGAAAGGACAAACTTTCTAATATTAAAACACGATGTAGGAGGACCTCGTACTGGATAGAACAACTTTGTGGCAATCGACGAAGGGAGTAAGGCATAAGTTCAACGGTGAACCAACGATGGGTTGAAATGATGGTCTGAGTGCTTAACGAGCATTCAGATTTTACGTGATCACTGCGGGCCGTACACATCGACAAAGAATCGATATCTGGGAGCGTGGTCAATCCTAAGGACGAAGTTATAACAAACAAATTAATTTCTATAAGCTTAACTTGAAAAAATGACAATTCAATTTTTAAAAAAATATTCAAAATAAAATCTATATGGCCACATTTTCTTAAAGATTTTTAATGTTAAATAAAAAAGAACAGTTTGGATATACAAAGCCATAAAATAAAGATGTTGAAAAAAAATCGGTCAATCGATAAACGAGTTCTACATGCATATGGCATTTTACGCTCCCGGTTCCTCTGTTAACAGAGTTAAATCTTACATTGCTTTATTTCTTACCGCTTTGATGTTAAGGTATACTTTAGTTTAAATTTACGGAAAGGTACTTTAGCATGCGTGTAAGGACAGAGTTAATTTATGCCTTTCTATATACCTTACAACTTTAATTTTAGGGCACATTTTGCTTTGGATTTACCGCATGTTAGTTTTGCGTGCGTGGTAACGGTTGTGGCTGGCGTGACGGGTACCATTTTCATTACGGACTCGGCGCATGCGCAGTGCATTCCTGCGCTTGATTCCGACAATCTGATAGTATGTAGGCGCGATCAGCGATGTTCTTGTTAAGTTTGCCTAATTGCCCCGTTATTCATATTTTATCTACCTAATAATCTTTGTTATCAGGTTTTAATTAACGCAACGTCTATAAGAACAACCACGCAACAGTACATTTTCTTGCATGGTAGGCAAAAGCAATAAGGGTGGATACAGCCAGTTGTCGCTATGTTTAGAGGGTCCTGTAGGTTCTTATATTCATTACAGTGGTAAAGCTACACTACAGTTGCTTCTAGCTGCAGAATGAATGGGCGAGCTCGAGCGGGTTAGGCGCCACGCCCTGACAGAATATCAGCGTAAAATGGCAGTAGTACAACACTGCTGTGTTTCGTCTGGTGGGTGTAGGGATCTTAAAACCTTTATTACTGATGACGAGGCTCCTGAGGACTCATGCGTCTGCATCTGCATTAGGATTCCTTGCCAATGTAGATGTCATGTGTGCTCGTTTGTTACTCTCAATATAATATAAAAAAATCTTTTATCATATAAATGTTATGTATGGTGGAATTGAAAATTACGATAACTTTTTATTCATGTTTACTATATCATGGAAGTAATATGTGTTGTCTATAATGTGTACAACACTACTGAGATAATTATAATAGGTATAAAGTGGACTTTGCAACGCACTCTCTTATACTGTCGACATCTTACTGCGGTATATTTTACCCGCCAAGCTGGGCGAGTACACCAAGTATAGGAACACTGTTGTATGAACGTATCGGTGTTGCAAATACGGAACTATCATTATTCTGCATTAACGATCTCATTTCCTTAACTTACAATAGTTTTTTTCCTCCATAGCTTCCGTGTTTTAATATCCTGATGGTCCACAGCGCCTGCTAAATTATTTGTGTCGGAAGATAGTGCTGTTATAGTTGTATATTTGTTCGTTATGAAATCCTAACCTGTGTTTGTAATTTATTGCTAAAATAAAAATATGTTTTGTACATAATGGTCTATGTGCCATTTTTGTCGACGTGCTACAGCCACGCTTCAGCACACTGTATTGTGTCTAAATGGACGGCTCGACCGGAATAAGAATATAATATCTGAATAACACCGCAGCTGTGTTATTCATGTTGAGTGAAAGTATCCGAACTATATTTACGGTAAAAAGGTTTTCAATATTATTCTTTAAGAGCGGCTTGGTCATTTTTTATTTTAATATTTTTTAAACAAAGTTGCCATAATTAATTTCTGAAGATTTTCACAGACATCTGAAACAAATTACTTAGTGAGTGTTAACTAGCAACACTCTGGGCGCCTTTACCCAGTGGTTGTGACCAACAACAAATACTCCTAATGATATTTTAGTGATTTACCTATACCTTATTATATCTAAAATTCATAATTAGTAATTTAGTTAATCATTATATTAGTATGACGTTGTAAACAATAATTTCAAAGCGGGTGAGGACGCGCCATTGTAGCGGTATTTTTCGTACCAGTAATTCCTTGCACAATGTTACGCTGTCTGAATAAAAAGTCATTCCACAAGACCCACAAGTGTTAACATGACCTATAAACTTTTGTGTAAGTTTTGACCATAATCATTAATTTTGCATTATAACAGATATCACCCATACTTGTACATAGGTACCTGTGTCGTAGATTTTTTTTCAAGAAAGATGTTTCTACTTTGTAAAATCGCATGAGCTTATTGAAATAAATCACAATTAGTTATCCTTTGCACCGCAGTACATCGAAACAAAGTAAAGTAACAACCTATTTGTATAAATCCCACAGCTGGACCTAGGAATTCCGTCAAGAGAGGATTTTCTATGAAACGAGAGCATAGTCTATGAAACGAATCCATTCGCCGAACATGTGATAAACGGCACATTAAATTGCAATTAACAATTTCATGTGCCGACACGACAACATTTGGAATCGAACTTTATTCGCCCGGTAACCGTGATTAAACACTGAGCTACGACGACTCTTAATAATTTTTAAATATAATTTAAATATATATATTTAATATGTTCACATAATTACACATGCGACTATATGTGTTATTTGTTTTTGTCCAATAGAATTTGCAACCAGTATTGGCGAAGTTTTTATATGAACGCAGTTGTTACATACCGGGGAAGGTAGGGCAGGCGTTCATATAGCAGATGTTTGCTGGTTTAATTAAACCTTTTTTGGTATCGAACTGTTTAATCGAATTACGAGAAGAAAAAGTATTTGTTTCAGTAGAAAATTATACGTTCTGTTCGTATCAAAAGTCCTTATGATTCCTTGCCAAGAATGAATGTAGATGTCATGTGCCGCAGGAATCACTTGCCATCACGTGACCTGTGTGCTCGTTTATTACTCTAAATGGAATATAAAAAAAAAGAAGAGCTGAAGACCGAGTTCAGTGACGTGCCATGGAAGAGGCCTACGTCCAGCAGTGGACTGATAGAGGGTGATGATGATGAATTAGGATATGAAACTGCACGATCCTAATACATGTCCACGCATCCTTAGTTGGTCTAACTTAGTTATTACTAGACGTCATCGTCCTGATCGCTATACGTTCATCTGAACACTCATCGCCAACTCAAATCATAAATTTATAACGTCCGTCTGCATTTATCCCCTCCTTAAGTTTAAACTACCTAAATATTAATTATTACTACCTAATATTTCTTCATGTCACGTTCCTAAAGTACTTTTTAGTAGAAAGAGTTGAGAAAAAAAATATATGACTAAAACTGTAAAGAAGTGACTTTTCTAACAGTGAACTGCACTAATATTCGTGCAGACAGAACTCTCATACCGGTGACTTTCTTTTATATTATAAATGAATTAGATATTTAAAAGTTGGAGATAGAAAATTAATTTATGTCAGCGAATTGCAAAGCTAAACCTACCACGTCTAGTAACCAATCCCACCGTGAAGGTTCAAATGACCGATCTTAAAATCGATTATATTTCTTATTATATATATAATGATAATAATTATTTAATAAAGATAAAATATAGTTAGAATATCAAATAAACAATTGTATGTAAATTTTAAGAAAAGTCGCGAAATTTAATGTCGGATTAATTTAAAAAAAAAAAACTGTCATGTGACAGGTCGTGGTAAGTTCAGTGTTAAGGTCGTTGGTGAGAATACGACATTAGATTATTGTTATAAACCTTTTCCACAAGCATTTAATCTCAGTGTAACCACGCCGGTTAAAGGAAATGTCAGCGATGTAAATTGTATCGCTTGGTTTTCTTTAAAAAATGTTAAACTTACTCGTAATATTAGCAGTAACGTGCTCTTGAAATGGAGGCGGTCAGCTGTTGGTACCGGCAAGTATAGACGTCGAATTCGTTTAATTTTTTTTGTTTTATTACATTAAGATTAACAAACGATTACACAGTTCACCTAATGGCAAGTGATTCCTGCGGCCCATGACATCTACATTCATCCTTGACAATGAATCATAATGCAGATGCATTGTCACCCTTGAAGACTGAGATGGAATACCTCGTCACCACTAGCAAAGGTCTCCGAATCCCTACACTCACCAGACAAAACTAAGCAGTATTATGCTACTATTTCACGCTGGTATTCTGTGCGTAGGGCGTGGTCCTACACATGTCGAGCTGACTCGTTCATTATGCAGGTAGAAACAAACTGCAGCGTAGCTCTACCACTGTTAAAACGATATTGTCATAATACTTACGTTAATATTATTTGAACACAATAAAATTAAAAACTCGCCAAATTTGAATTATTTATTCCGATGCACTTTTCCTCAATTATGTCATTAACCGCACATAGCCTAGAGGCGAATTCCCGCAGATAACGGGTTGAACCCGGGACCTCTGCATTAAGCAATTTAGCTCATTAATGAACGGAATGCCTACTCGCAGCAATCTCTTATCTCCAGTAGGGGGGTTTCTTTATGTGACCTGATTTCTTGAGACACTTTGATTGTCAAGTCTTGAAGAAAAAAATATTGGATGTTTTTAGCGTCTAATCGGATTCCAGGAGGTCGATAAACTGTCAATTGGGATGTTAATGACCTCACCATATCGTTATGTAGTCTTCATTTTTTTTAATACAATTTAGGATAAAAGTGTAATAAGGCCTAATGTTTAGTGAAAAGTAGTACTATTTAAAAATTATGTCTGTAGCCATTCTGGGCAGCAGACTTAGTGTTAACCAGTTCTCCTGTTTGTATACGTACTTAGATCGGGCAGCGACTCATCACAGTACTCCGAACGGTGTTGCCCTACCATAAATAAGGTAGGTGCCAGTGGTAGAACCATATGCTGCAGCTTGTTTCTAGCTGCAGAATGAATGCGTAAGCTCGACCAGGGGAGGACCACGCTCTCACAGAATACCAGCGTAAAATAGCACCATAACGTTACTGTGTTTCGTCTGCTGAGTATAATGATCTAGAGACCTTTATAGTACAAGTTAACTGGCCCATTTATTTTTATTTTTTTTTAAACAGCAGAATCAGATTACGATATAAAAATAAAATAAAAAATATTGCACGAGTTAAGCGGCAAATGACAAATCTCTTATTTTGAACATTAGTTATAGCACAGTTAAAAACAATAATATTGAAATAGAATACAAAAAATATTCTAATTCAAGATGAGTATTATTCAAATCGAAAAGATTAATGAGACCTAGAGCATTTATGATTATTGAAACAATAATTCTTCTTTTTTTAATAGAATAATAGAATGTTAGAAAAAGGTGGTAAACGAACCAGTTCCCCCGATGGTAAGGGATCACCGCCGCCCATGGACATACGCAACACCAGAGGAGTGGCAAATGCGTTGACAGCCTTTAAGAAAGGTGTAGGCTCCTTTCTCGAAGGTCCCTAAGTCGTATCGACAGCTGATTACACACAGAGTAGGTGTGCGTCAAAGGCCAAAGTGATGGATTGTGATGTGGATTTTGAATTCTGTCGTGATGTACGATATTTAAACTCAGCGGCCGGTGTTAATCCGAGCACCTCGTCAGAACACTTCAATGGGAAGGTAATACTACAAGAGGAGTAATAACATAGAAGTCACAACATCATCTAATTTGTGCACGTGTAACAGAACAGGTTTGAACTGGCCGACGGCTTCCTACACGCGTCTATCCATAAACCACTGAGTGAAAAACTTAACGAGAACAGATTAAAATAATTATGAAATAACATAGTATATATAAAGATTGTGGTATAAGCAAGATTTGTTTTTTTTATTATATTGAGGTTGACGAAATATTACACAGTTCAACTGACGGTCAGTGTTTCCCGCGGCCAATAAAACTCACATTTAAACTCGATAATGAGTCATAATGCAGATACGTTGTCACCCCTGTGAACTAAGATGGAACCTCGTCACCAGTTATAAGGGTTACCAGATCTCAACAGTCACCAGACGTAGCACAACAGCGTTCTGCTGCTATTTTACGCTCTGTGAGTGCATGGTCCTTTCGCTGCCAAGACGACCCATTCATTCTGAAACTAGAAAAAAAAACTGGAGCTTGGCTCTATCACAGAAATTGCAAATAATATTTTGTGATTCTGAAAATATTCTGTTATATGGATTTTGTTTAGTTATTATTTAGATATCGTTAGATTCGTCTAGATTGTTAACAATCCTGATTACATAGGGTGAAATTATCTTCCATACATGAAGAAGGGCTGGAGCGCTCCAACTTATCTTCAAGCAGGCTCTTCGACGTATTCGTGGTAAACGATACGTAATAAAGCCACTTGATTACTGTTGACGAGGCATTCCATTTTAGTCCACTGAGTCACTTAGGTGGTTTACTGCGTGCTAGTACGCTCAATACAACAAAACAAAAAATAGGCATCATGAGAATTTCGAAACTATAGTAAGTTGCCGTCTTTTATTTTTTAATAGTACTTATACTGTAAACCTATATATTATTGTTTAAATTATTTAATTTTCTTAACCTATATGACGCACGAATCGTTTATGCACGCTAATGGTTTAGTATACCATCTGCGAAACTCAATTCGTAAGTTAGAATCCGCCATTCGGCTATTGTGGGGAAGCATCTCCTGGAACAAGCGTTTTCAGTTTAGTTGGCCACTCAAACTAACGCTATTTCGCACACATTAACGAACTTTTCTTAACATAATATATGATAAACAGATGTAAAATAACGAAAAGTGTTAAGGTAACGGGATCTAACGGGCCCGCAGACATTTTATTACGTAATCTAAACTTAAATTATTTGAGTGTTAATTCTAAAATGCGTGAGAAAAATTTTATATGGATAATTTCGTAATAACATGTTACGTACGCACCCGGCTTTAAATAGCGGAAATAAACCTGCATGTAACCATCTTATAAACCATGTATTATTCATCAGGTTGAAGTTTTATTAGGTTTAGTAAAAATAGTGATGTCCTCCTTATAGATTTGGACCTTCTGAATATAACTAAATGACATCCTGACCTGTGTTAAATATATTATAATGCCGGAAGCATTCACGTAAACATCTGAATTACTGATGTCTGGTGTAACAAGATTGTAATAAGGTTTAGAAGCAGTATTATCGACACGGACCACATAGGTATAGTGTGTTGAAACCGTAAAACCACTAATTTGAACGAACAAATATTGTTTCCCGGCTGGGAATCTTTAACCACTGAGAAACGGCCGTTAACTGCCTAATGGTTCAGGGTACGGTGTGCGAACCGGAAAGGTTGTAGGTTCGAATCCACCATTAGACTATTGGCGTGAACCATCTGCTAGCTCATGCATTTTCAGCTTAGTTTGAGTGGTTAACCGGAATATCAGTAATAGGATTACTAATTATAATTGCAATATTAAACTTAAGCAACTTATCTTCATCAATTTAGTCTCATTCAAATAAGAATGACTTAAAATTAGGGTGACAAACGGGCACACATATCAAATTACCCAATTCGAGCTACAGTTTCGTGCTCGAAGAATCATTTCTTACTATGTGATTCGCAGTAATATTTTCTTTTAGTTCACTAATATCACCGTTAATCGTTATAACCGATTTATTGGAGTAACGGTTATACGCACGATTCTCATAGCCGATATGTCGTTTTATTCGATTTTGTTAGAGACGTTAGGTACGTGTTAAGTGATGTCGTTATGGCCAATTTTGACTGAAAATAGGCTGCTACATGCATGTCGCGTTATCGACATTATATCGCGTTTTGTCTAAATTGAACTATTGATCGAAACGAATTGCACTTTCTCCGATCCAAATACATCGAAACTACCGATGTTTTTTCTGATACATCAGAAGGAGACAAACAGTCTGTGTTCATTCATCCTCGATAAGTAAAAACGACAATTAGAGGTGACAACGAATGTCTTTGAGATTTCGCCCTTATGGATTAGAATAGCCTTATCACTAGAAACAAAATCACCAATTTCTTCTAATCATATAACAAAATACAATAGCAGTAACGCTACTTAACGCCGGTGGTAACTATTTTGCAATTAATCTACGTTATTATTATTCGCGTTACCGCCGAATTTCGGGCCGGTTTTCACCAATTAGTATAGATGGAGTTTCTTGCGCCACTTCTTCTCCAGCGCCAACGCAGTCCGCAGTGGTGGTAAATGTCGTTAATAATAATAATATTATTAATTTAGTTAATCTGTCAGAAGTAACTGATCGAGCCGGGGTTCAGTCCTCTCGGGCACCTTAGAGTCAGTAGCTTTCGCGCCCAGGTAACGCGATCCATGCCGAGGCTACCTCTCGGGAACTCTTGTGCTGTGTGCCCTAAGCGCTCGGCCACCTTCAACTCGCTGAAGCTGTAAAAGCCCTCGGGCTAACAGTGGCGATAAGTCATAAAAATAAAGAAAAAAAAACAATTAATCTGCGCAATTCCGAAAAATGAACGAGCATTTCAAACATTGTAGAAACATTCCGTTACGTTGTAGAGAATGTACATATATAAAATAATTGCCAAAACAACGCTCTGAAGTTAATTGGCAGAAAGATATCGACACGGCTCCATTCCCTCCGGCTGAATATTACAATAGTTTTAGAGGAGTTTTACATAACAACCGGGCCAACTTTGTTTATGGAATAATGCGAGTCGGCGGTCAACATCTCTCACAATTGTTAGGGAACAACTGTTACGGGAATTTGGTGTTAATATTACGAGTATTCAGAGCTTGAAATTGTGTGAATAATTGGCAGACAGATTCCTATTGTGGCGTATATACGCTTGTTTGAAAGCTGAATAATAGCGATGGTTAGGGTTGCCAGATAAGTTTCAGACAGGGTAGATTTATTTTTAAACTTAAATTTTGCTATTTTTCAATCATAATTCAAATTAATACTTTTTAATATTGGTTAAATCTATTTAATTATCGTTTATTTTAATATTCTGTTGCCTGACGTCTTATACAAGTTTGAGGGAAATCGATGGATGCATGTGTCAGGAACGGTCTTTGTTGCATTCTTTGGACGCCTAGAGGTCGACCTTTAGGTATGAGATTACGATGATAATTGTACTAACTAATATATCTTACTCTTTTAAATTACAGTATCGACGTATGAGTGTTCTTAGAATTTTTTTTTGGCTATGCCATCCCTGCTTTTAACTGATGGAATGCGGCAATGATGTAACGTAAACTAAACTCTGTTAATGCAGTGTTGCACGTAATTGAAATAAAAATATAATAGTACTGCACGTTTCACTTTAGTTATGATCGTTGAAATATTTACATGATGCTTTAATGCATATCTTGTAATAATTCCAAATCTTTGTTCTTTTTAAGATACAATTCAAGGTATATAGTTTAATTAATACGGTTAATATTATGAGACAATGTAATGTTACTATACTTTTTCCGACCTTCAAGAAAAGAGCCTACCTTCTTGAAAGGCCGGCAACGCATTTGCGACTTCTCTGGTGTTGCGGATGTTCATAGATCGCTTACCATCAAGTGGCTGCATGCTTGTTTGCCGCCTATACTATAAAAAAAGCGTGGAGTTTAGTTGGCCAAAAAACAAATGCAGTGCTAAAAATTTTATAGAGAAAAAAATATGTACTAAATATTATTAGAAATATAAAATAATAAATCACTTGAGATTATAGCTCTATGGACGATTATAGAGAAAAAAAAAGGACAGTCTTTTTCTCTTTCTTTTTCAACCAGGTCAACTTATATAGGTTTAGTGAAGCAAATTTGAGCGTTTTATCGCAAGTATCAAGTCGAGAAACACAAACAACCCTGTCTTTGTCTAGCTGTAGGCACTGCAAAACGTGGAAGGACAAATTAAATGCTTCATCGACAATAACGCAGCTCTTAAACTTTAGTTTAATGTAGACTAGAGGTGACAGTACTTAAATTTTAGTTTCTATACTATAAGAAGGATAAAGGTTATTTATTATACAAAAATAAACCGATCTCACTGAAAACCAGAACGGAAATGATACGAATATTAAATCGCCAAGTTTTTAATTAATGACTGTATTAATGTTAAATTTCTTTTTTATAATATAAGGGGGTGACAAATCAGCAAACAGTTCATCTACATACTGACATCTATCCCCAAAAAAGAAGATGTTACGTTATTATAACTGTACGTAATGTTTTTTTGTTGAAACAAATATTATGATATAATCAAATTTCTTCGCTTTTGATCACTTGTACTTTAAAAATATGCCTTGTTTATACATTAATGTTATGGTATATAAAATACTTCCTAAAATTTATGATTCAACAAGTTTAAGTTACGCAAATTCTGTCCTAGAAATATTGATATGAAATTTAGGTTAGTAGAAAATCATGTTTTAAAATACCCAGAAGTACAACTATAATCAAATCACTGCAACATCAATGCGAATGAAGTCAACAGTGAATATTCTACTAAAAACTTATCGTTCTCAATTAAAGTGGCTACCCATTCGTATGCGGCGAGATCTGCGTGCTCTCACTACCCTTTATTCTATCCTGACATATCCCACTTCTCCTTCCTATCTAGCTTCATATTTTCAATGCCTTGGCTCTAAACATGATAAAAACCTTCGCTCGACCAACAACCTTCTACTTGTGTCCTTCTCATAACTCCGACTTTATCCACTCCTCCGTCTCTGTTCAATCTGTTCTTCTCTGGAATGCTCTCCGCTACAAATCGTTACGTGTTTAAAGTAAAGGTTGGGGAGCAATATATTTTTATTTGTTATATATGTCTAATTATATAAGTATTTTATAATTACGCAGATATTGTTTGTTTATATAATATAATATAATTTTACGACAAGTTCTTTAAGCATACACCTACCTCATTATTTCCGTTACGTGGTAATAATCCAATAATAAATCAACATTACATTTACTGAATCAACAAATATAAATCATCGAAGTTTTACGGACCGTATGCATTGAGTAATTGTTCAGCCGTGATATACGAGTATGTATGTATGTACCTGCATCTCACTGTGCATAACGCAATTAACATTCCACCTTCAATACAAGTAGGGTGACTAGACGTCATAAATTATATGGAAAAGATAATTTTTAATCACTTGTGATTGTTGTCTCTCGGTGAAACTCTTTTTCTTTATTACAAATTTAACGTCAAGGACCAATGAATTCTGCACTGCATGATATCGATCGGGTCCACCTAGCTTATTACTACGCCCTTGCTCTCTCGAATTACGTCGTTTTATTTTAATTTAAAATCTGACTGGTCTTGCTTATCGGATGCCGGATTTTGATTTTAAATTAAAAAGTATGTGTCAGCTGGCTTTTTAATGCTCGGGGGTTCCCAACGAGATTTCGTTTAAATAGTAGAGGAATGTAAGAATTATATTTAACAGATGATTTATTCGCTTCCTTATATTTCACACTCTTTAGTATAAAATCAATTAATGATTTAATGTACAATTAATGTATAAAGGTTGCGGCTCGAAAAAGCTTTAACTGAAAAGAGTCTATTTGATCTGGGAAGGACTACACTCTTACAGAATACATTGCATACTGCTCTCAGTATCCAGAGATGACACGCATGTTGAATATTTGCTGATGATAGATGTGGATGACGTAGCCCGCAATCTATAATGCCCACCAGTTGAACTGTGTTCTCGTTTGTCATCCTTAACATTGTCAAAAGATAATTAAGAGCAATAATTTAAACAAATATTTCGCTGATATGATTTTCACCTGATAGGAGAGTGGCGTTGTGAACTATGCACCAATAGTTTAGTTGTTATATTTTTATTATTATATAAGCTAATACTTTATTTCATTAATACAATGAAACAAGATTTCTTGTCACCCTAAACACATTATCTGTCTCAGTATATTTTTTTTATCCAGTGTCCCGAATCAAACGCACCGGTAATGGTGCCCAGACCGGCTTATAAAAAACGAGAAGGTAGATCCCGAAGGCATCGGGCACCTTTTCTAAAAGGTAATCATTCGAGCTCGAGGCTTTTTTTTTTAATTTTTCGTAGAAGGCACAAAGAGGCAGCTGCCATACTACAGCTGTATACCTATATTAGGATTGGGCCAACGAGTTTGAACATTTATGTCACCTGGCATAGTAAAAAGTAATTGTAATTAATTGATGCATATTGATTAACGTGACGCATAATTTACTATACTCTGGTATTTATGTAAATATTTATAAACAATGTGTATTATTCGTTAGCTGTCTATATATGTGTGGGTGCATATTTGCACCAACGTATTTTCCAAAGAACAGGTTTTGAATATTTTTTTTTTTTGCATAAAAAAATTTATATTTATGTAAAGTTGCTTTTCTGCTTGTAATAAGTATATTATAATTAACGTGTTTTTGATGTAGATTTACTATATAGATTTATTTATTGTTACTTACACATAGTTAATTTAGGATTAACTATATAGTCAAAATTTATATCAATTAATGCATATTAACAGGTTAAATATTTTTTGAGTACAATAATAGTTAATAATTTAGGAAGACATGATAGAGGCAAAATATAATTAATGTGCAATTCTTATTAAGATTTGGGCATTTTTTGATGACAGATCAGTGAGGCAACAAAATCTTTCTTCATTCATATTTCTATCGAACAACATTCAGAAAAAAAATATTACCTACAATAATAAGCACGACGCTTTTACGATTGTACCGCTATTAAAGTGTCCATTGCGATTATACATCCGTTACTATTTGAATATAAATAATTTATAAAACATACGCGTTAATGGAACAAGTGATTTAAGCACTTCCGAGGTTGTTTGTAAAATTTTGTGACCTGAATAATTCCATCACGCTACTCCCGATAAGCATGGTTGCCTAATATGAACACTTACACTTACAAAAATAAATGTTTCATATATACTCCGAGGAATTAATTATAGTATAGGCCTTGAAGTCATCTAAAAATATAATGGAATAGCGGAAATTAAAAAGTAGATTTGATATCTACGTTTTACTTAAAGGACGCCCTAAGGCATTAATTAAATCAAAAGGTCATCTCATCAACTCATTCTCTCATATACGAATAATATAGAATACGGAAGAAGAGTAATGATATATATCATAATTATTGTCTAAGAAGTTTAGTGAAGAATGTCGTTATAATTTTTTCATTTTACTGTCGAAGTGTTTGAACTTTATGATTGTGAAATATGCAGTTGTAAATATTACAAACTGCAGTAAATTCTGACACACAAAAGGATCATAAATTTATTACTTATTATTTAAATATAGTTAAGTACGCATTCATATTTTATAAAAGTGAAAACACAAGTTGTGTATACGTGACGTCTGACAACCCTATAGTACCAACACTACACAGGCCGAATATAGGGCGTGTTGCAACCATATTATGTTTAAAGAAAAAAAATCATTCTTTTTTACAGCAGCTCGGACATTGTTGTGCAAGCTCATTTGCACACACTCGGATCACGTTTATTTGTAAGTGTTGCAATCCCTAAACTAGTGTATTTGAATCTTAAATAAAGCAATGTATATATTTTTTATATTATATATTTTTGTGATTTTTATTTTAGTTTATTTTATTACTTTGAATATTGACAATCGCCATGCCATATTTTTAGATAAAATGACATTCCTTAGTAATGATAATGTTGTTTATCCATAAAGTAAATGTTTGCATGCCATTATGGTAGGATGTGCTGGATACCACATTAATTAGAACACCTTTGTACAACCCATATTCCTGCAAATAATGATTATGATTATATGAATTTGTCATCGGCATACCGTACGAGTAGTGGTTGTTGACCTGACTGCACCGTCGCGGATCCTGAACGTCGAGTCCCAGCCGAATAACAATACATGTATATAAAAAATGTTGGTTCGTCTGGGTGTGTTGTATATATGTCCTGTGTCTTTGATACTTTAAGTCTTCGATGTTTCGATATTGGACATGCATTCATTGGACCAGTGAAGGAGACGAAGATTGAGTGCCTCTAAAGAAATTAATCACTAGCATATAATGCTTATATACTAGTGATTAAGGTACTATAATATATCGTGAGCAGTAAATGTTATCTAATATTAAGCAGAAGCTCACCGTGATTGAAATCGTTCTACGAAATAATATTAATTTGCCAACGTATTATTAAGCATCCAAAACAATGACAAAAAGTAATATAGTTGCGATTATAAATGCTATAAATATATATAATATTCAATCGCTAATTTTAAGCGTTAGGTGCTAAAAGCATTCTAAGCGCCAGCTTAGCGGCTGCTATTTATATATTTAACTTCTTTTATATTCATTTTAATATCAATTTTTAATTGTATAATTTTGTCCTTGACATTTAATTTAATTCCCCCTTCATTTGAATTTAATTTTAAAATCTTTTATTATTTATTTTATTATTATTTTATTATGATATTATTTTATTTATTTATTTTAATTATTTAATTCTGTTTTTGTATTTATTTTGATTCAGTAATTGTTTAGTTTTCTCCATTAATTATTTTATGTAACACGATAACCGTTAATTAAAACAGTTAATGTGTCCACCTTTAATTGGTGCATGCATCAGATTTGACTTCATGTATTAAGATTGTTTTCATGTATGCGCTGTAGATGACCCAAATTAAATAAATAAAAATAAATAACTATTTTGCTCTTAGCACGCGTAAACGCATAACGCTTACTCTATGTAATTACCTGTACGGTTTCATATTTAATACTGTTTATTTAAGACTACGCAATCATCGTAGTAATTTAGATAATTTGACGCAATTAAATTTATCCGAACGTAACGTATAACTATTTATTTTTATTTTGACACTATTTAGAATTTACATAATCTGCGCATGAGAAATAAAAGACAGTTAAATAAATGCTGTAACACTTACTCGACGAGTCACAGTATGTCAGTAACAATATTTGATAAAAGAAATATACGAATGAGTTTTCCATTGCCTCAATTACTCAAACGGTAAAAGATGTATGCAGTGAATGAACAGCAACGACATCATTCATGATACAAATGGAAACAAAACTATTCAATAAAAAAAAAAGTTACTAAAATTATCTCATTTAAAACTTAATTGATTATTGTTTTAAGTTATTTGATGGATATTTCATTATAAAATTTGTAACAATGTAATAAAATTTATAATTAAAAAATGTGATACAAGTGTATTAGTACTATTTTAATATTTTTTTGTACCTTGTTTTGATTTTTAAATTATCGTTAACCATCTCCTAGCCCTAGCACAAATATTAATCTTCGTTTACATGTTAGAAATGTTAATATAATTGCTAGAACTATTTTAAATATATATGTGATTATTTACACGTGTTGAAATAAACACTAATCAATCTGTAGAGAATATATACATTAAATACTTTTGTACTATGTTAAAAACATATGCACGTATGCTTTTGTTTACTGTTGGTGATTGTGAAAAAAGTCTTAAATCCAAGGACCTACTTTCGACAGTCTGTTTTATTTTGCCAGATTGTATATACATATATATATAATATTATATTATATAATGTACAAAAAAAAGTTCTTTTTTTTGAAAACCATGAATAAAAAAAAATTATAGATGCATATTTAGAAAAAAAATATCAACGCATATCTCACTGACCAGTATAACTATATGTTGCAATTGCATTTCCTATATACAATTACATCACACGAGCAAACCGCAAGCTTCTACCGTCACGTACCACGACTGTCTCAAGGTCCGGAGCGGCATTGAAAAGGAATTAGCAACAGCGCTTTATGCTGAGGAAGCATAAATTACTGAGCAATTTGCATGTGAAAGTACATACATCGTCTCTATACTTTCACGTCTACACGCGAACTCAGCTCAACTGTTTCTAGGAAATGATCATTATTGTTACATGCATAATATTTTGTTGCGCTATTGTGTTCGATGAAAGATTTTAAGTCTTCTGTAGCTTGAATGTTATTGAATACAATACGATTTTATTACTACCTAGTCTATGGTTAAGCTATTCAATTTGGGAGACAGAAATCTGAGTGGCTTGTTTCTGGTCGGTTCCTAGTTATTACAAGATGAAGTCAATAATAGTGTTATGGCATTCCTGGTATTAATTTATGGCAACCCTAACTGCCTATACAAGAGGTTAACTTTTATATAATTTTATTCTTATAAAAAGTGGAATTTATCAATGAATAAATTCATATAATTTATGCAACGTACACCACGTTTAAAGGTGTTAATCGGAACAAATAGTAATAGTGGGATAAGGGAAATAATACAGGACTACATAATAAACTACGGCAATAGTCCCGTATATATGGGAACGCATGGCAACCCTAATAATAACGCTAAGTATTCGCGCAAGTATGGATATATTCATTTGTAATCCACCTTCCTAAACCAATAGAAAGCTTATGAAATATAATGGGAAGAAGATTCGAATACAGAGTGACGGAATATTTAACGCACTATTAATCCATAAACCGTCGATTTGTGATTTTTTTTCATCTCTTTTTTTATATCATTGCCAGTAGAAAACAAGTACACAGTTCACCTGATGAAAAGTGATTCCTGCGGCCTATGACATCTACATTGATCCTTGACAAGGAATCAAGGCAGATGCGTTGTTACCCTCAAGGGCTGAGATGGAATGCCTCGTCACCAATAATAAAGGTCTCCGGATCCCTGCATTCACCAGACAAAACACAGCAACATTATACTGCTATTACGCTAGTATTCTGTGAGGGCGTGGTCCTGCCCGCTTCGAACTGACCCATTCATTCTGCAGCTAGAGACAAACTGCAATGTAGCTCTATCACTATGCTGGAAAGCGAACCCAGACCAGGAACCGACGAAGGTATTCCGACACTAGGCTACGTGACCGTTAACGGTGATGGGCAGTTGCGTCACTCTTGGGAGAGTATCAGCAATGAGCACATAAATCTTCTTGACCAGGTTGGATGATCTTTCCGAGAATAGCAGGTCAAAGAAATTTGGACCTCTTAGAGGAGGCTTTGCTCTGGCTTAGCAAACAAGAACCGGCACAGTTGCAAAATGGGAAGAAAATTTGGACCTCTTAGAGGAGGCTTTGCTCTGGCTTGGCAAACAAGAACCGGCACAGTTGCAAAATGGGAAGGAAATTTGGACCTCTTAGAGGAGGCTTTGCTCTGGCTTAGCAAACAAGAACTGGCATAGTTGCAAAATGGGAAGGAAATTTGGACCTCTTAGAGGAGGCTTTGCTCTGGCTTAGCAAACAAGAACCGGCACAGTTGCAAAATTTAACGTGAAATATGTAACTTCTTGCTGACCCATCTGCAATGTGTTCGAAGCAAATTGAACCCTTTCCAAGTCAACCTCGTCAGCGTCAAAAACTAATAAAAAATAAAAAATATAGTTGCGTATTTATATTTGTAATGAGAATTAATTTCAGCCGCTCAGTACGGCAGTTAATGTCGACAGTTATCAATAATACAATTTATTGTCGCGACTGCCGTATGATAAATTACCGTTAAGTCGTCAACGGTCGATAAATTTAAAATGAAATTTTGCCCAAAATGGCGCTTACGGTGTTTTTCAAGACGAGGCTTTCAATCCTCACAACTTGGATTATCTAATTATCTAGATCTATAGATTATGTCTAGAACGTTGAAAATCTGTAATAAAATGTAACGGCCGTTATTTTATTTTTTTATTAAGGGTGACGTACGGGCACTCAGTTCACCAGATAAATGAGCTACGGGCTAAACACCCACGTCCAACCTCGATAAGGAATCGTAATTCAGATGCGTTGTTACCCTTGAGAATTTAGACTGAACTGGATTATACGTCACCAGTAATAAGAATCTCCGGATCCCTACACTCGTCAGACGAAACACAGAAGCGTTATGCTGTTACTATACGCTGGTATTCTGTGAGGGTGTGGTCCTTCTCTGGTCTTGACCACCTATTTATGTCGCAGCTAACACCAATCAATATGTCTCTACGACGTAAAATTAAATACGTACTAAACAAATACGTACCTCTATTCCGTATATAATACGTAGATTTGTGGATTATTATATAAATTATGAAATTCATTCATAAATAAAAACCTAAAAATACACGATATTTGCGACGAGGACGCAAATACAAACATTTCTCGTGTCCGTCAATTTTCATGTCGTATTTGTCATTCCTTTTTTCTGTTTGAGAGTTAAACATCCTTATTAAGTATTATTAGTATAAATAGACACGTACAGTGAAGCTATAGAATAAGTAAAGGCATTCGTAAACAGCTTCTAACAACATCTAACGACAAGAACAAACCCAACTGGTCAGGAGACGTGAAACAAAGCCGTGAATATTTGAAACGTGAGTAAATAAGAATCCTTTTTCATACATAGACTACCAACTGCATTACCTGTTTGCGGCTACATAAATGTACACCGTTAAAAGGATTCCACCGTCGGTAGTTTTTACTGGATTCTAACAAATCTGAGGAGACAATGAAACCTTTGTTTTGTTTTTAATGTACCCTTGTTATGTGCGGACAATTAGGGCATTTGCTACAGTTATAAGTAGCCGTTATTATAGTCTTTACTTTTCTGAAGACGGTTAATCTCTATTTTTGTAATAATTGTATAATAAATGAAGTAAAAGCAACCCTGCTTTTAGTAGAGAAGTATAAACAAGAGTAATTGTTAAGTGTGTTCGCTTCAATATTTTGTTCGATATTATTAATATATTTTTTTGTAAATTTATGGTAAGTTTTCAAAAATATATTAAGTCGCGTAAGAAATTACGAATATCACGGGATTGTAGTCAATTACCATCGTAGATATAAAGAAAAGAAAATTAAATAAACATTCACCACTGTCCACCGTTGCTATTTTTTTCGTGTTATTAATTATCTATAAGATATTATTTTATTATATATCTATCATAAATTATTCCTGCGATCCATAAAACCCCGCTTATATCCTCGATAAGGAATCATAATTCAGATGGGTTTACACCAAGCAGTACTAAAATGGAATGCATTACCAAAGTTATTTTTTGTACCTGGCGCTAAATACAGTAGCGCTAAACCATTATTTATCCTAGAATTCTTGAAGTTGTGATGCTGGTCCGGTCGGGCAGACCTAACCATACTTCAGATAGAATTCAAACCTAAACACGTGAGCTTACATAATATTCCATATATTATATTATTGGACTAAGTAGTTAGCAAACACATTATTTAAACAATAATATAGTCCTTTCTAATGCGCACAAGGCATTGGAATAGTTTGCCTACGTCTGTGTTTCCGTCTGAATATAACGCGATGTCTTCAAAGTAACACAGTAAATAATCTTTTACTGAGCGTAAGCTTAAGACCTGTATTCCTATTTACCAGGTGATAGGAAACATTAGTTATAATACGTAGCCCTTTCCACATTGATGATTCAAAACACCTACATATGTACGTATTTTTAAATGTATACCTAGAAAAAATTGATCAATAAAGACATACCTGAATACTTACATATAATGTGAAATGTTGCTTGAAGTGTATCAGTATGATAGAATCCTGACACCGCATCTCCTAGTTCCATCACTAAGGTAGGCTTGTCGGAAATTTCACCGCTAAGGGGGTAAAATAGGGGATGAACGGTTGTATCAAAGTCGGTCACTTTCAAAGTAAGAATCACGAAATTTCATTTTGCTTCTGTTTGAAATAAATGTGTACGTATATCAGCATTATTCAAAATTTACCCCTAAGAGGGTGAATTATGGGTTGAAAGTTTATATGGGAAGTTCGTCACCTTTGAAAGGAAGAATAAGATCGCGATGAAATTATAAAAACGGAACAAAAATCTTGAAGTAATCTTATTCACAATATCCTGTGTAACATTTAAGATTCACAAATTTAAATGCGCTTCTATTGAAGGATTGTTGGAAATATTGATCGTTAAACGAAAAATCTCAATATTCATAGCATTGTTGATAAACGGAAATGTCCGAGTGCAACTACTCTGTATTCAAATCTCAAAGACAATAACATTAATTGGTCTCGAGATAGGAGCATCATATTAAATAGGTGCTTTGACCTCATCGTTGCGTACGTGCCGGAATGTAGGGCCCATAGGCCTTTTTTTTTTCTCGGGAAACTAAATATTATTCTATGGTCGATACTCTTTCTTACGTGACAAGAATACGTTTTATACTATTGATTAATAATAACAATTAAAAGTTTGACAATATGTTGAATACATATATGTGTGATTGATTTTAATCACTTATAATAAAATTTATAAAAAATAACACGTAAATATGACGACGTGGTTTATCCCCGATCGAGCCGACCCATTCGTGCAGTATCTAGAAACAATTTGCAGCGTGGCTCTACTATCGTTAAAAATTTGGAAATTACCGTTTAATTTTCGAACTTAATATACACTATAGACTATAGCGGACACTTATAACATCAAATTTGTTAAAACTGTTTTTGTGGGATTTTTCTACATCAATGTTATAAATAAATAAAAGGAAAGGTTATCTGTACATCGTATTCTCTTCCATATTCAGTTTGATTACTACACGTATAAACAAAACACATATATCTCAATGAATAAATAACGTAAATTTATAAGAGTTTTGTCATGATAAGCTATCAGGAACGTGATGCGACTTTCAAGTGGTATCTCGACATTTTCAATGACAAATGGGATAGTGTATACTTAGAAATGATTATTTTAACAAGGGTAACATTAAAACGAAATTTATAAGGTTTTGCACGCCACCTCTCTAATGTTTTGTTGTTTGTCCTCATAGTCGATTTTGACTCTGGCAATATCCTCTAGCTGTCACCAAACAACATCAACTAGATTATAGTGCGGTGGCATTGGCGAAAACAAACTATTCACTTTTTTCTCGCACCGTCTCTTGTCCTAGTCCGATGTAATACATGGTGGTGAGAGACTGGCGATACAAAATTTCATATGAAACCACCATAGTCTCCCAGGGCCACCGTCAGCGTGCGTTTTTCGTATATATATATATATATATATTAAATACGAAAAATCCGAACAATAGTTGGAGATGTTTAGAAATGAGATCTAACGAGATTAACCTTCTGAAGAGCATGAAAGTTAAAGGGACATAATATGAAAGGGGAACGTCGGTGATTTCAATTAATGCCTTTCAAGAGCAGAATATTAGGCTACGAAAATAATAAATTACTTGGTCCACGATGGGTTAATGAGTTACGATCGTCGTGACTTGAACTTTACCTTCCAAGCCTACTGTAGTGATTGTTTGGAAGTTCTATGACTTCACCTACAAGGAGAGTAAATATATTCGAGTAACGTTTAATACAATTCATAAAAATTTTCCCTAGCGGAGTTTTTTCTCACCCTATCCAACTGACGCCTACCTACATGACGGTCAGTCGTCATCAAACGAAATAGTTTGGGATAAATCTGTTATAGACATGATGATAGTCCTGTGAAGTCAAATACTTCCGTTTTACACAAACACTGCAAGTAAGCGTACCTCCGATCTTATTCTACATTAATTACGTAAAAATAAAACATATTTACACAACTTGATTTAAACAGCATACAAAAACGATATGTATGATGATAAAAACTGGATTGGTTGTTAAACTCAAAGTAAAATATAACCTTTGTCTGGAGTCTGGATGTTATAAATCGAAACGAGAAAGCGTACTAAGAATTTTAAATAAGAAACCGTCGTTGGAGTTATTGTTACGTACGTTTAAAACAAGTTTCTCTCGTTGATAAGGCCACATAAATGTCCGAAGGTGTCGATGACTTCGGGCAGCAGACTAGCGAACGGTTATGATCTTTATAATATACTATACTCATTTATGTAATATATAACCATATCGTAAACAATATACAAAACATAACCTTTTTAACGACATTAAAAAGGTTATGTTTTGTATATTGTTTGTCGTAAAAAAAGTGGTTTAGTTTTTATTTATTTATTTTAAGACTGTGACGGAAACCAATAATTTTCATTTTTGTTAATGTTATTGAAGATTGTTATCATTAGATCTCTTTTCTATCTGTACCTACCGAAAACTACAAAATCGTCTGTGTGCCATAATTATTTTAGTAAAATATTTGTTTCTTGTTAAATTCTCTATTATCTTTGAAAATTGTTTTATGGCGCCAGCTGATAACGATCGGTCTTTACTAGTGAATGTTATCGTCCCGAGCACAAACATTCGTTTTAAGTAATCACGTTAATACCATGACAAATCAGGGCCATTTGCGATAACTAATATTAAATGTAAAAACAAATTACCACAATTATCTTACTGACAATTCACAAAAACTTTTTAGCTAAATTATAGGTAAATATAAATATAAAGAGTGGTAAATAAACACGGCGTTACAAGTCTCAAACTCCCTGGGTCTGTTTGGATAAAGCTGTAGAGGTCACTGGACCAACAGCAGTACTCATACACAAAAAAAAGTCTCAAATATCTGTTCTTACCATTAAATGTGTCGTACGCAGTGGGCTGGTATTCTTCTCGAAACGTGTCCTGCGCATAAGCTGCAATTAATGAACTCTTTCCCACCGCTCCATCACCGACCAACACACACTTAATCTTCTCTTTATTCCCACATTTCACTTTCCGTCTATCTTTAATCTGGAACATCCGATTCAAAGTCCTTCTACTTTTCTTGTCGCGAACAGCCCAATCGTTCACTTTATCACAGCAGTTCAAATCTTCCGACACATCGTCACTTATCACAGTGTGACCATTTTCTTCCGCTACCTCGGAATAGTCGTAATCGTCGTCATCCCGACGGGAAATTGGAAATTGGCTAGGGCTATGAACACCGAACACAAAAGGGCCGTCTCTCTCCGGTATACGGTTAGCGAACCCGTTCACCGGCGTCGGTGGCTTCGAGTAATGCACTGTCGGTGCACGATACTGGCTTGATAAATATTCAGCCGATGCATGAGGGTCGAATCTGAAGACAAGTTCCGCTTCTCTGCGATCCAAGCTCAGCTCGGGTGTCGTTACTTTATCTTGAAAGTAACCGACTTTTTCCCGCGCTCTCGACTCCTGCAATCGTTTTTCGAGTTCGACATTCGATGGCTTCCAATAATCCGGTCGGTATTCGTAGTAGTCTGTTGGTAGATTCCTGGGCGCCGGCAGAGGTCTGTTTGGACCAAAATCGCGTGGTGGCGCGCGAGGAGGTACCACTACTGGCTTTTGCGGTTCGGCGAGCAACGGCCGTCGCGCCGACAGGTTCGCGTTAGCGTTCCTGTTAAACATGATACCCTCTAAACTAGGAGACATTTGCACTGTCACAAACTTTGAACGTGAATAGAGTTATCTAAGATTGCGTCCGCGCACATAACTCGACGTCGTAATTTAAACGAGCGCGTGAAAGTCTCGACGAAACAATAGCGCGACGCCACACATCCGCTCACATTGGAGCTCAGTACGCAACTGACTGAACGGGAATCGAGTTGAATAGTCGAACGCGAGTCGAATGTAATCGAGTTCGCGCGCGCTCCCCTCGCGTATAGAAATGACCTGTTGCTTGTGTTACCTGTCCAGGTACAAGTTTTGCTGTTCGAACGCAGCTGCTGGGGAACAAAGCCCTTCATATGGCGTTGCGAACCGCCTGACATAGCGACTCATTCAACGAAACGCAAACGATGAATGAACTGCGACGTGTTTTGTTTACCTATGGCCATGATACTGACATGAACATGTAAGAATTATTATTTATTACACGACGGGCAACGAATGATTTATATGTTTTTTAAACGATGATTTATTTTCATTCAGGACACATTCCTGATAAAGAATTGTACTCGACAAAACTAATAAGTAATACGGGATTAATTTTTGTTCATTAATGAAGATGGATTCGCGGACATTGAAAGTTTTATATCTGCATAAAATAAATATTATTTTATTTTAATTAGGTAAATAAAACAACACAGAGTCCATTATGTAGTGAATATCTCTAGCAGCCCTAGGAACCAATGTGGATATGGATCCATCGACTATAGTCTAAGAGCTATCACGAATTATCTGCCAGTACAAGCATTAGCTTAGAACTTAAAATAATTTAGGGTAATATTTAATGCTTAACTCGTAATAGTGTTAACATTATGAATATCATATTGTTAATCTTTGTTTAACACTCATTAGGATTTAATCGATATATTTTAATTAGGAATATATTATTAACAATTAAATTTGTCTTACATGAAACCATGTTTGAAGGTTACTTCGGTGGTCACATTTCCAACGAACACCTCACTACGTAGACGTCATCGCCCATCATTTAGTCTGGTTATTATAGATCTAGCATATTTTCTTTTATTTATAATTATTAAATAAGGTATAAAAATAAAGGATATATATATATATATTCAATTTTCGTGGGTATATTAGGTATTTCTAGTATTTTCTATAATCAACTTTTATAGTATGGTGGTACAGAAGCTACACTGCAGTATGTTTTTAGAATGAATGGGTCAGCTCGACCAGGGTAGCACCACGCCCCCACAGAATACTAGCGCAAAATAGCAATATAATATTCACAGGAATCACTTACCATCAAGTGAACTGTGTTTTAGTTTGTTACTCTCGAGGAAATTAATCCATGGAACTTTGATGATGAGTTACGTGGCAGCTGCTTCGCGAGTTCGATTCTCATCCAAGTAATAAAAATTGTATGCTTTAAATTGATTTATATATATATATATATATACATATATATATATATATATATATATATATATATATATATATATATATATATATATATATATATGACATTGCCGTATTCAAAACAGACTAGGCATCATAATCCATGGACAAGATGGGTTTTTGGATTTACTTACATTGCTAATAATAACTAGCGACAAAATCAATAATATTAATTATTATATAATTACTAAGCTAAGTAAAAATAATGTTTACTTAGCTATGTAGTTCTTTTGTTAATTTTTTTTATTATTAACACTGGTAAATTAGTCTAAAAGTCGGCATAAACCTACCAACATTACAAATCCAATTAATTACTTACTTAACGTTCTAAGCATTATCAATAGATTTAACGTATCATATCATAAAACCTCGATTCTATGCCCCGCCAGAAAATAATAGGTCTTGATTGAAATTGCCGTTTTGCAGGAAATAAGTTAAAGTATTTTTTTTCAAACTTTTTTATTTCTGTTATTCAAAGTAACCACCCATGTAATCGATGCAACTTTGCATCAACGCAGTGGGAGTTTATTGATGCCCTTCTTGTAAAAATCAGCTGGACGGGAGGCAACAAACTCTTCAAAGGTATTTTGTACAGCCTCTCGGGAATTGAATTTGTTTCCCGCTAAAAGTGGTCCAAATTTTGGAAAAAGTATTAGTCGGTGCAAGGTCTGGTGAGTACGGTAGATGTAAGTAGGTAGGTTCGTTTGTAAAGTTCTCTCCGTAAACCTTGTTGATGTTACGTGCCGTTTGTGCCGCGTTCTTGCCACGATGGAACTCATATTCTATAATTACACGAATTTTTAAAGTATCCATTATGACGAAAAATTTTCAAACCTAATGAAAATACAAAGCTAATAAGTAAACAAAAGACTGACTTTATAAAAAGAATGTCATGATTTTAAAACAAAATTAATTTGAATTTTGAATTCACAGCCAATCAAAACTTTTTTTTGGTTTGAAATATACTGAACAACGGCAATTTCATAGGTAAAGACCTAATATTAGCATGAATTAAGCAAAAATATGAAAATAGTTGTAATATTTGTTAGTAACATGACGATTCTGAATGAATTATTAGTATCATTAATTCAATAATCAATCAAATTAAATTGTTGAGTAAGTGATATGTAAACTAAATAAATTCCAACTTAATATGTAATACAAACAATTATAGCAAGTTATAGTTTCAGAGTATGCAAGTGAATCCGAAGTCTCAGTAGAGGCAAATCTCACCTATCGCTCAGAATCCTTTTGAGAAGAGATGTATTACATAGTTAAGAAGTGTAATATATAACAGGAGACGTGACCTTAATTGTTATTTTTTCGCATACATCAAAAATGACGAAATGAAGGAAACTATTTGATAGCTAAGAATATTATGGTGAGTGCAACATGCAACAGGAATGGCAACATTGCATCAATTTTTTTTCATACTATTGTAAGTAATAAATGAGCACACAGTGGGGGCGTAGTGGTCGAATAACCTGGTTACTACGTTGTTGATCCTGGGTTCGATTCCGAGCCGAGGAATTTGTGCATCATAGATTGTTGATTTTCGGCTTGATGTGTGTATGACCCATGTCTTTCACACTGCATCAAAATCTTTCTCCGATTGCATATGCATTACGAGTTAGGGAAGCAAATAACAAAAATAAAAAAAATAAAAATAACCCTGGGTTTGCCTACATCATCATTTTATTGTATTTTGTTGATTTTTATACAAAGGTAATATTTGCATGCTATATTTTAGCTTATATTTATATTAATTAACTTTTACGTAATTTTGTTTTGTTTAGAAATACAATAAATATAATATCTTTTCCGCTCTATACTATATACAGTCCAATTATTATGAGTGCCCTATGACGTTCCGCTTTAATTCTGAAGGTAGAATGCAACCATTAAAGAGTATTTTATATATTAAGGAGATTAAAAAGAATAACAAATAATCAAAGTTATTGCTTCTTTAATTGAAGTATTGTTATAGATTATTTTAACTGGCAAGAAATTAAAAGCACGTGTTGATGAAATTAAATGTCACATTGTGGTGAAGTGTCAAAATAAAACGATAAATGTGTGGTTAAGTTGTTAATAATTTGCTTTATTTAACCGACTATATATATATATATATATATATAATAGACTATCTTTTTATAATTAAGTCACTGTCGCAATACAGGAATGGCAAAGTTTAAATTGAGTAAGTATAGTATATCTTTAGATTTTTGTATTTAAATATTTACTTCGATATTAATGATTTATTAGAAATATTTTGTATTTTACAAAAAGTAATCAGTACTAAACTGTATAGGAATATAACCGTGTACAGGAATAATTATTTAAATTAGCTAATATTATCTTTTTATTTCCTAATTTATATTTAGGTTTTTCTGTAAATTAAAACCCTTTCAAATATTAAATCAGAAAACATTACTTATATCAATACCTTTTTAGAAAAACCATCAAAAAGGCAACCAGCACGCCTACGATATAAAATAGAGAAAAAAGTAAGAGACCACAATAGAAAATTAAAAAAAGAGGCAAAGAAAAATCCTAAGTCCAAGAAAACCAAGCCTATTCAAATACCAAATGTGTGCCCTTTTAAAGAAGACATTTTAAAAGAAGTTGAAAATGTAAAGAAACATAAGGAAGATGAGAGACAAAAGAGAAAAGAACATGCTAAATTAGAAAAACAGAGGAAATTAGAAGAAAAGAAAAATAACCCTGTTGCTATGGATACTTTGGTAATATTTTCTTGTTTTCAAAAAGAGTATATCTCAATCTGCTTATTGTAACGGGGATATTCTTTTCCATCAATTCTCATTTACAAGTCTCACTATAATAACATAGATCAAGAAGTTGGGGTGTGAATGTAATCTCAATTAAATACTTAAGAAATAAAAGAGGAGAAAGACTCTATTTTTAATAAAAAATTTGGTAAAATTATATAAACTAATCTAAATATATATAAAAGGTTATATTTTAAACATCTTAAAATATATAAACACATTGAAGTAAACCTAAATAAAATAAAATAAACATCAATCACAACTATTGATTGCATAGATATGGGATGAGTTCCTCTGTTGTCTAAGCTATCTATACTAGTACACAATGTTACATCATAAACTCCATAGTATGTAGATGAAAACTTTTGAATATATACTATTTGTGTCAAGGAATGGTAGAACTCATATGAAATATTTGAAAATCCTGAGAACAAACAACTTGTATAAACATTATTAGAGAACAAATTTACAATTAATCTTTTTGTAACTAATAATCAAATTTGTAGTAATAAATAAAGATTTTTTATAGGTAGCCAATGCAGAGGCAAGGGGTAAAGTACATGATGCATTCAAGGGAAATGAAATTGCAAATGATGATATTGAATTTGGCAAAGATAGACAGCAAGAAAACTCTCTCAAGACCTATTATAGAGAATTTAAAAAGGTCATCTCGGAAGCTGAAGTGATTTTGGAAGTAGTGGATGCAAGAGATCCATTGGGTAAGTTTAACTTTATGAGCAAGTTTAACTTTTATTTTTACACTAAAATCTTTGAAATTCTACACAGTATTTATTAATGCTACATGCTATTTATTTGTGAAATTTAAGAACTTATTTTATTTTATATATATACTAAATATGTATATTAAATATAAGACGGTAAGATTCTAATCCCTTAAATGTTAATAAGAATAATATTAAGAACCAATCCAAATGTGAGATGGTATGGATCATGAAGGATTGAATTAATGACTTTGTTTTTTTATATTTAATAATGGTAGAGCTACACTGCAGTTTGTTTCTAACTGCAGAATGATTGGGTCAGCTTGAACCGCGATATACCACACCCTCACAGAATACCAGTGTGAAATAGCAGCATATTACTGCTGTGTTTCGTCTGGTGATTGTAGGGATCCAGAGACCTTTATTCCTGCTGACAAGGCATTCCATCTTGGTACTCAAGGGTGTCAATGCATCTGCATTATGAATGCAGATGTCATGGGTTCATCAGGAATATTTAATATCATACAGGAATCATTTGCCATCAGGTGAACTGTGTACTTGTTTGTTACTCTCAATATAATAAAAGAGTTTTATCTTTTATTACCATTATTTATTGGCATTAGTTTATGCATTTTCATATTTTATATTAGATATGCAATAAATACACAAAACATTTAATGTTTGGGGTTAATTTTTAATTTTTTAGGTACTAGATGTTTACAAGTTGAGGAAGCAGTACGTGAGTCTGGAAAGCGTCTAGTTTTAGTGCTTAACAAGGCAGATCTAGTGCCCCGAGATAATCTATCTGCATGGCTTAAGTATTTGCGAAGATTTGCACCTGCTGTGCCATTCAAAGCATCCACTCAGGATCAGCAGCATAATTTAGGAAGAAGGAAAATGAAGCATATAGTTAAGGAAAAGGAAATGAAAGGTAATTGCTATATGTTAAGGACAAGATTTAATGCTTAATGAGCAACCTTACCACCTATGTAATTATTAAATGTTGAGGTCAAAAGTAAAACATTATGCTTAATCATAATCACAGTCTACATATCATGAGTTGGAACAAATAAAGGGAAGGAGGAGAAAGATATCTGATAAAGCCTATTATACTAAAACATAAATCTATATGTTTCAGGGTCGGCTTGTGTTGGAGCGGAGCTCCTCATGAGTCTATTGGGCAATTATTGTCGCAATAAAGGCATTAAGACTTCAATTACTGTAGGAGTGGTTGGATTGCCCAATGTTGGCAAAAGTTCCATTATCAACAGCTTGAACAGGTCCAAAGCCTGTAATGTTGGCAGCACTCCTGGTATCACAAAGTAAGTTTTACAATCTTATCTAATGCTACTTTTTCTTATTATTATTTAGTAGAAAAATAAGGTGAAACAATGGCATGATAAACATATACAAGACATTATACTAGTGTAAACATGAATATAAATAAATCAAAATTGTATTGTCTTATTTTAGTGTCAAGAAAATATAGTTTTTTACTCTATTATGTTAAATATGTAAGATATATGGAACTAAAGTTAAATTTTCAAGAGACAGTTAAGTTTTACTATTACGGACTTGGACTGCCATTTTAGTATAACAATATATTAGAGAATGCTAATAAAGTGAGCTGTACAGGAAAAATAAATCTACTAATATAAATAAATGTAATAATATAATCATATAAAATAAAACTAAAATTACATTAAATACAATAAATATTATTTATTCTATAGACATGTGTAGACTACATGGTACAGTTTTAACTTATATTATTTTGTTTACAGGCAAATGCAAACTGTCCAGTTAGACTCAAAAATCAAGATCCTCGACAGTCCAGGAATAGTTTTTCACTCGGGAGCAGATAACGATGCCTCTGTAGCTTTAAAGAATGCCATACGAGTTGGCAGCCTTAAAGACCCGGTGACACCGGCGACTGCGATATTGCAACGCGCACACAAACAGACACTGGTTGATTTGTATTGTGTTCCAGATTTCAGTACTCCACAGGTGAGGGCATATTTATATGATGTAGTGATATATTACATACATATGGAAAATGAAAATATATTTTCATTTTCCATATGTATGTAATATAATAACCTACTGCAGGCATCAGTCAGCCACGACTATGTACTAATGTTTTTATTAAGGAGAACATGTTTCTATTATGTAAAAATTTTTATTCTATGTATTTAGTTGTGGTGAAAATAAAATAAATAAATACACATATACACTCAAATATATATATCCATAAAAAACAATAACAAATACAAATTACCAATACAAGCAAATAATACAATATATATTTATATATATATATATATATACATACATATATACATACACAATAGTATATAATACAATAGCGGTAGCTACCAAAAAATTTCATATATATATTTAAATAAATTAAATATCTTTATCCTTTTTCCTTTTTGTATATAGAGTTGTTGTAGTTTGAAATTCATGTTGGGTTTACCTATATGTAATTGTTACACTAGAATTCTGCCAATTATGTATAATTTAATATGTACAACATCACTGTAAACAAATGTTGGTAAACCTAATAAATAAATAAATAGTGTGGCTCTAACACTGTAAAAAAGTTTCGACTCATCTGGCGCGCTATCTTAAAACATTCATCACAAGTCACCAGGCTGGACAGATACTGTGAGATTACGTTTGACAATTTTGGATGAATTTTCCACCATAACTCTTACATAAGGGATGTGCAAGTATGCATAACGAAGGTGTGATATCCACCAGCAGGAATTGTCTGCTAATCGCCTCCATAATCTCAATATCATACTATTGTTATTTCCTCATAACATTGTTTTTTGCACGCCATTCACAGTGGATCAAAGTTATCTCGGTTTTCTTGTATTTCCACATTATATATATGTTATAATTTTCAGGAGTTCTTTGCAAGCTTAGCATCGCGTATGGGCAGGTTTAAAAAGGGTGGTGTGCCAGATCAAGAGGCCGCTGCCAGAATACTACTCAATGATTGGAACACTGGAAAGGTATGTTTCTAAACATCAGAAAATAATATAGTTTTGAACTTCCTATTGAAAATCAATATAATTATCAATCTATAGCCTTAGTTCCCAAAGTGGTCCACGGGAGACTCGACGGGGCTCTACGTTGGCGTGCCAAAAGAAAAGCGGGTTCACAATTTGTATGTGAAACGAAAATTTATTTGGTAGTGAAGAACTAAAATGTTGGCTTGACTTCACCTATCAATGTAGTCAGATAATATTTTAAGATCTCAGCGACTTGTAAAAACTTGCTATTCCATATTTTTTGTCGAGTTTTGGGAATGTGGTGACATTGTAGCTGCAGGGGTCCACCGGAACCAGCTAAATTTTGAAAGTGGTCTATGAAAAATAAAACTTCTGATCTATGAAATTATATAAAGTTCCTAACAATTTTGTATTTTAAACTTGCCCATGACTATTATGTATAAAAAATATTATAATTTTTTTTTATTTTTTATATTATAAAAAAAAACCAATTTTCTATTTGATTCTGATGCAACAATAAAAAAACTTACATTCACAAATAAAAAAGTATTCTTTAGGAAGAGAATTCCATTCATATAAATAAGAGTTATTTTATTAATGTAGTACATGTATATACAAAAATTAAAAAAACAAAGTAACATTCTATAGTGGTCCTGTACTTTAATATTTCACAATTTTTTACAGATAAATAAGTAATAGATACATTATAGATATTTATATAATTGATTTTAAAATGATTCTTGAATGAATCTTCAATCTACTTCTTGATTGTTAAATGTTCCACGTTCCATTGTGAGTTCACTGTGTCGTAAATCTGTTACTATAGAACATAATTTATGTAACAATTTCCACTGTCTCCAGGTACGATACTTCACAGAACCACCAGAGGAAGAGGCAAATGTCCATGTGGACGCGAAAATTGTGACAACAATTGCCAAGGAGTTTGATATTAACTCCTTCGAGGCAATGGAGACTGAAGCAATGGATGCCTTGCAAGCAGGCAAAGATAATGTTGAAGGCATAAAGGTGTGCATTCATTGTAATAAAGTATAATACAATAATAAACTTTTATATTTAACACGTGTTACAGCTACGTTTTATATAAAAGTTGACGCCTTCACACAATACCAACATAAAACAGTGCGTTGAATAAACTGTTTTATCATCACTAAACGAACTTAACACCTAATTGTGGGTAATATTCTACCTTGTTTTTTTATGATTAGCCCGAGGGCTGTTACAGTGGCCGAGCGTTTAAGTCACTCAGCTGAAACCTTTATTAATGGGCAACCAGCGCGAGGGTTCCCGAGAGGCAGCCTCGGTTTGGAACCGTCAACCGTTGCGCGAAAGCGGCTGACTCGAGGGTGTTCGGTCAGTTGCTTCTAACGGATTAAGCCTTAACCTTCAGGGGTGAAAATTTATGTTTATATGATATCTTCTGGTTATTAACAGATTATTTCATCTGGGTAGGATACATGATAGTGCCGTGAGCATTTGCGTAAATATATACGGACTTAAACGTAGTCCGCTCCCCTAGTCCGATGTAATGCATTTGACACAAGATTGGGGGACATATGTTATGTCAAAGACTCACCATCACAAACTCGAGGACCAATAATCTATACATATTTATATAATTACTTATCCTGACTGACTGATTGATCAAATTCATCAAACGCAGAGCCTATCCAACTGGGGCTACAAACTTGAAATTTGGCAGTTGATGAATTTATAGAAATTTCCCTTCTAAGGGGGTAAAATAGTCAGTCAAGAGACTAAATTTAATACACCTGATTCTGTTTAGAAATATATGTGTACATATATCGGCGTTTTACTCCATAGAGGGTGAATTAGGGTTTGATAATTTATACGGGAAATTCTTCACTTTTGAAGGAAGAAGCATTCAATATGAAATCTTATGTAAAGCTAAGGACAAATAATAATTTAAATAAGTTTACATGATAAGTTCGATAAATGGCGTTTGATTACTCAAAATACCATTTTAATATCCATATATCTACGTTTGCGAAGCTGGGGACAACTGTTAGTTTATAAAACGAATATTATTGCTTGGTCTGGTACTCTAGCTACTGCAAACGCCTTCCAAGTACTGATAGCGTGGTAGCTAATCGTCATGTTCATATATCTCCTTTATATATTTTAATAATTTAGTAGCTAATATCTGTTACCACTCTTTCACAGATAACAAGCACAGGACCTGTCAAAGCTGCATTAGAGAGCGAAATGCAAGTGGACGAAGATGAATCTTCCTTACTCCCTAAAAAAGTAAACATTAGGTCGAAGTTAGATAAGACGGATAAGACAAAAGGGAGGGAAAAAAGCGACGCTGAGATGCTAATAGAGGGCAACACTAAACTGAATAAATTGCGAAAGATGCAATTTAAAAAAGATAAAAAGAAGCAAAAGAAAGTGGAAAAGCAAACTGTGAATCTGGCAAATGTTTTGGAAAACATCACGCTCACTACATATAAGAAAACAGATGATTATGACTTTAAAGAAGACTTTTCTCTGTAGAACATTTCAATAAAGTTTTATTTCTATGTATATATTGTTTTTGTACAAATACATGTCATATTCTCAAAGTCTAATTTGATAAATGAGGTAATCCTATCCGCACCGGAAACATCTGTTTAATACGATATAGATGCACTCACTTATTTTCACCTTCCTGAGTCGTCAAGGTTAAAACTTGTGAAAGTCCATGTTTTTTTTTTATTGAACAGGCGGCAAACTAGTATGCAGCTTACTTAATGGTAAGCGATTACCGCCGCCCATAGACATCCGCAACACCAGAGGAGTTGCCGAGTTTTCTATGGATTCTTCTCTTCTTCCTGGATAATGAATATAGTTTACTGTGATTTTTTTATGAATTTTTTTTATAAACACAGTGCTACACTGTGGACCCCTCATTGAAGCGACAACTTATGCAAACTTGCTGGAAGCTGTCGGTGTGTGCGGTCCATAAACACCCACAATATGTACACATATCCTCAAAATACACATGCATTGTAACTCCAGAGGGCCGATATGGAATGCCTCTTTACTGGATCTTCGGTTCCCTATTCGCATCGTACGAAATATTTAAGCGTTATGCTATTATTTTATGCTGCTAATATTCTGTACGGATTTGCCTCATCCAAAGGCAAAATAAGCCAAAAAAAGTTAAAAGGGATAAAATTAATCATCTTATCCCTTTTAACTTCTTTTTTCCTGAACTTTCGAGTGATTATTACATATTGGTCCCAACTTTAAAAATGATAGCAGCCCTGCCTAACTATGAATCACTTAACTATGATCATAACATCAGTCTATCCGTGCTTTAGTACTTGTAACACCGGAATTAAAAAGTTAAATAAATAAAAAAAAATATTTTTGATCAATGTGTAGTTTAAATTTAAGAAAGCTTTATCAGGTCTCATTTACATTGTGACATTACACGTAAAACGTGGCAGAACGTACTTCCATTAATAACACATTCACTCCCACGTATCAGGATCATATCGTTATTTACTATAGATAGGAAGCATTATTAAGTACGAAAAAGTTAAATTAATTATCTATCTATGTCATCCATTTTTTTAATGTATGGCTTAAAATAAATTCAACGTGTACAAGCGTTATCGTTGCTAGTAAACGAGGTAACGAATTTTAATGTTATCAACACACGACAGTGGCGGCAGTTATTAGAGGTATTATTACTGCACCTAATTTGACACTTAATTTTTTTTTTTTCGGATATTTCTACGAACATTGACATGTGAAGATAAAACGTATGACTATGCTGTTATGTCATCAATGTCTGTACATATCTTCGTGGCTTCGTGTGATAACAAATATTTTAAAACTAATGTTGTTTTAACATGTATAAAAAAATAATTATAAAAGTACTACCTATGTAGGTGATGTTTTATTATGTGATCTTTCATTTTTTTATATGTATAGACTACTAATGCTATACGATTGAACAAATCGATCCGGGATTAGCGAGCCCTGATTCTGATGTAGTTCTGAGAGCGGGATAGGCCAATATCAACAAGAACCCTGAAAAGTAAATCAAATACTTATTAATATGACCGGTGCTATTAATTATTCATACTTAACACAACAGCTATTTTATAATATTTCTTTAGTATTCTGTAAAAGTGCGTAATCCTTCCCAATCGAACCTATCTATTCAAGCTATAACTAGTATTGAGCTGCAGCGACTCAGTCGCGTTAAAACTAAACCACATCAAAATTATAGTTGACTATAGCCCCAGTTAATTTGTTAAAACAGTCGTCTATTATATAAATATGACATAATCTAAAAATATTTAGAGAATGTTAAATTTTATACCATTAGTAATGCGGTCGCGCGTTTAGTAATTTTATACTAATGGTGTGATAAAACAGGCATTAAGTTTCGTTTAAACATTAATTATTATATTTCTGATAATCCGTGATTGGGAACATGAATATACTTTATTGTAGACTAGGGGTTAACTGCAACAGTGAGGTCTTCAAGAGACGAGCCCAACACCTATCGTAAAGGTCACCAACCAATTAGCATATTGTCTGGTATTGCAAGTGTCTATTAGCTGAAATATATATATAATGAATATTAAGGATCTATAGCTATGGCCACTTCTTCGGGAAATTAGCCGATGACCTAATGAAAATCAAGTGCGACCTGTGTAAATTGTATTATAGTGCTGTAACTATTCGAGAAAAACTCAAGACACTCTTCGTACTCCTCCCTACTCGGATGTAGCTCAGGACTACATTAAGATCGGAGGTATGTTTAACGTAGTGCGTAGGGACACGTACATACAACACAAAGACGATTAAGATTTTGAGATGCACAAAAATTTGTTCCTTGGCGGGAAATCGAATCCCAGAAATCGCAATGTAGACATCATATACTCTCATTACTACGCCACGTGGCCATAAAATCTAAATAATCAGCGGAAAATGATCTATATGCTGATTGTACAAGTGTAAGGAATTTGCCACACTTTTCTGGAATCGAACCCATGACCCGTGTTTCAATAGTAAATGTACTACGTTGCCATCATTAATTTCATAAAATTTAGTAATAAATTATAAGAATAAATTGTACAATGTTTTGTATTACGATGAAAACGGAAAGGATCACTGTCTACATTTTTTTTATATTCACTAGGCAACACATTAATTATAAAGTTTACAGAGTTTAATATGACATTGACTACATCGCATGATAAAATTAAATACACACATAAATAGTAGAGAAATATGCATATGAATTTACGAGTAGATACCTAATAGAATCGTTGTCACGCAAAAATTCGTCCTTCATGCATCATGGTGTCAGTTATCTGTAATTATAGTTTGTTTTTTATTATAAAACTACCTTGCGTAAATTTGAAGTAGTAATAAAAATGTTAAAACATATTATATAAAGTTAACCCACATTAAACGATTTTTATATTATTAGTGATAATTTAAATGATAACTTTGGAAATTAAATTATTACTTTATGCTCCTTCATATAAACTAAACCTAGGTATATTTTAAATATTGAAAGAAAAACCGTCGTTTCCAAATATGAATGTTTTAATTCTCACAAGTCTCTGCTGTTATCAATATATATGATAGTCCTTCCTCTGTTGTTATCGCTTGTTTCAAAAAATTAAAAAAATATTTCCATGACAAATAAATAAGGACGAAATTCTAAAAATTAATAACATGTGTTCGTCAATCCATACTGAATGCAAGTAGCTCCGTAATAGAATACAGATAATGTACCTACTTTTTAGAGAATTTTATAAATAATTATGTTGTTTAGATTTTATAAGACCGTACCTACGTACGTAACCTACCCCGGTCAAGCCTATCCGACTATTTGTTTTACCACGTCAATAATATCGAAACATATACCATGTATGGTAAACGCGTTTTAATATCTGTTCTTGAATAAATTACAATTATAATTTGAATGTAAATAATTAAACAATTTAATTTTTAGCATTGAAAACAAAACACGTAGATTCGTATAGCCTTTCTCATTTTGATATAGCAAATTTTATATGTACATCTCTCTCTGATGGCTTGTGCAACACCGATTGGTGGAAATTGATTCTCCGAGGTGAACTTTCTCGATCATTGAACTGTTATGTTAAGAATTTTGTATAATAACCATCTTTGACAATCTTTGTGATAAACATTGATATCAATTTTCGAAAAATCTAATATCCCTTTAAAAATACCGTCACGATCTTTCTGATATTAAAAATATATGATTAATTTTGTATTTTCCCGCTGTATCAGTTCATTAATGTCAAGTAGTGTGTTCAATTTCTATTTGCCATTGCATGACCAATGGTAGACTTCCATCTGTCTGCGTAATTTTACGTCATGTACCAAGGGTTATATTTTGTTACTCTTTCAGTCGTACGTATTTTCGTATAAGACCATTTTGTTCTATCTCTATCATTAATTTCGTAAAGACACGTATGTTTATTCCCTTCTCTTTCACAGTTTATAGGTTTGCTCAAGTGGGACTGAGATGGTGAATAAACGACGCAACGAACCGGTAGAAATTAAATAATAGGGAACTCGCCAAAATTCGAAGTTATTCGTGGCCAGTCTTTTAACGAAAGAGGGTGGTTGTGTTTAATATAATGAAGGCTGTAGCGGTAGCTCTTGTCAGTTTACTGGCAATTTATTCTGTTAATTGTGAAGTGTATTTTGAAGAGAAATTCCCTGATGGTAAGTCCTCAAAATTTATAGTAATTGTAACAGAGCCGCGACGCCGCGTGGGCTATTGATTTTGGACGCCGGTAGTCATTATGGATTCTCAATGGTTTTGTCATTGCAGATTCGTGGGAATCCAATTGGGTTTACAGCGAGCACCCTGGCAAGGAGTTCGGCAAATTCCAGTTGACTGCTGGAAAGTTCTTCAATGACCCCGAGGAAGATAAAGGTACGTGATGTTCCTTTCTAATCCGGATCAGTGGACTTCGTCATCTACTACGTAATTCGTTCCTTTTTATAGCAATCATTTAAGTAGTGCGTTATTTATTACGCGTTAATTTAATACCATACATAGTACATTTTTAATGTATTAATTTTTATTGTCTTTATGTCAGCCTATTACATCCATAAATCAATTTATTTTAATGATCTATAGGTCTCCAGACCTCTGAAGATGCCCGGTTTTACGCCCTCTCGCGCAAATTTAAGCCATTCTCCAACGAAGGCAAACCCCTGGTCGTGCAGTTCTCGGTTAAACATGAGCAAGACATTGACTGTGGAGGTGGTTATCTGAAGGTGTTTGACTGCAAGTTAAATCAGAAGGACATGCATGGCGAGTCCCCATACGAAATTATGTTTGGCCCTGACATCTGTGGTCCAGGTACAAAGAAGGTAAGTTAAGATTGTGTATAAATTTATATGATCCTTGTCTACATAGTTTTGTTAATTAATTATATGTGTAGGCCTATAGTTCAAGAAAGACTTCCATTATGGGTTTCCAAAGCTATGGTGTAACCACTTGTAACCAATACTATACTTTATACTAGAAGATCATCCCACACTGATTTGAACTACATTTAATACAATATATATATAATTGCCACCTGCAAAACTTTCTTTGTAAATGTGTAAAAGCGATTTACTAATAAAATAAGTTTTCCATAAATAGTATGAAGACTATAACAGTATGATATAATATAGAAATGGTAATGTGGTTACCCAAATAACAGCAAAAATGTATACCTTCAATTTATATTGGTGTGATGTAATTTGATAAATGAAAGTCATAAAAACCAGTTTCTGAAAGTTAAGTAATAGGTGTAAAGATGTTTAATATCATACTTTGATGTTATTTCTCATTATTTATAAAGTTAATTGGCAGCAATAAATTAGGGAAGGATATAATTTTTCAAATTATCATAAACAAAACAGAAACAAAATAATTTGCAATACTTATTTTGCTAATTAGAACTCAATCCAAAGGAAGTTTTAATTTACAAATTGTTTTATTTCGTTTCTTCTAATATAGGTATATTGGCTAAATGTAATACAGACATAAATGAAACAAATTTTTTCAATACATGTTTATTTTCACATGGTAAATTTTTGTTTAATAATTTCTATTGCTATATCAACTTATCAAATGGTTATTACTATATAAGTATCCAAAACTGTTATCATTAATGGATTATACTAGGAAATTAATAGTTATGATTAGTACTTTTACTTTGTAATGTGTGGCAAATACATACTGAAATGAAATATTTTACATTTCTATCCTCGGGAGTGACAATGCATTATCATATTATAAATCTTTATTGAGGGTAAATGAGGATGTCCTTAAGTACCAAGACATAAATTAATTTAACTTGTAATTCATTTAATAAAGGTTAATGCAACTTTATTACCTCACACTAGCCATACTACCATGCAATTTCCTATTACACTTTTTTTTATATGGCTGATGGCCACTGTTATTCACAGTGCTTTTACAGCTTCACCAAGTTTTAAAGTTTCACAGCAATTTCCATTTGCACATGGTTGATATTTTTTTGTAAACTGGTGTGTTTTAGTAAAATTACACTATTATAGTGAATTAATACTGTTTAGCAATTACCATAGTTAGGCGGCGATTTTTCTTATGGCACTTATCTAATAGCTTGATAAAATCTGGTAAAGACTAAATCAATTGAATAATCTAATCACTGCAACGTTTCCAACATTGCAATGATAAATATCAATAAAATTGCCACTCTGATAAAAATATTTGTCAATGCTTTTATCAGTTGAGGACCTTCCTCCAGAACAAGCTTCGAAATATTTAACATAATCAGTGAGCTCATTGATGGTTGCTGTACCCTCACCAAACACATTTAGGCTATGCAGATCAGTGGTTTGGATTTTTTAGTTAATTTTCTCACAAGACATTTTTTACATCTCATCCTAGAGTAAATAAAAGGCATACTTTATTTGATGGTAGATAAATGGGTAGTATGTAGATAGTGATGACCTGACTATAAATACAGAACATCCATCCTCACAAAGACTCAAAATGATCGTCCTGAGTCCAGTCTCATGTAAATTGAGGTGGTATACTTTCTACCTCCCTTACCAGTAGCTGGGCCTCTGGATCCCTGCATTCACCATATGAAACACACAGTTGTTATGCTGCTATTTCATGCAGTTTCCTGTAAGGGTGTGGACTGTTTGAACCTTTTTTTTTTATATTTCTTTGAGAGTAACAAATAAACTCACAGTTCACCTAATGGTGAATGACTCCTGCTAATGCTAAAACTAACACTGCTAAAACAATAAAATAATTAATTTAATATTATTGTTCACAAACAGGCACTTTTAGCTGTTGCAGTTTAAAGTAATTTTATAGTATGTCAAGGCCACTGGATCATTAAAATTGATTTTTAATGAATAATCTCATTTAAATATGTAGTATATTATTTATTAAGCTTTGTTCATTATCTTTTAAATGTTTATAATAGATTTTAATACAGACATTTAACATTTATAACAGAACATGAATTATGCTTATATATATATACCTACTCATTTAAATTAAATTTTTCATTTAAGATTCTGATGATTGGATGCTTAACCAGCAGATCCATTTATTGATTGTCAGAAGATTAATATGAAACTCTTTTTTCAGAAGTTGTTTTAAATAATATATCTGTTTTAAGGAAATTTTATTTTATTAAAATCTTTAAATACTAAATCCAACTCGGCGAGCCTGTTTTGCTGATGCTGTAAAGGCTATTAGGACCAACAGCAACATGCATACACTTGTAAAATATATTCTAGTAATTTTTATCGCCTTTTTTAACTTATTTTTAATTTGGTAACTAATGGAATAGAAAAAAATTACACCAGCTTACAATGTTTTTCACTTTTGTTCTAACAAAAAAAATTTTTCATTGTCCTGCTTTGTTTGTCTTAAGTTGACAACTCCTTTATCCATATTTTACATTCTTCTGTATCAATACCTACCTACCTGTTTACAAACTTAGCATTGTCTTTAAAAAAGCGATTGTCTTGTACATAACTATATCCTATCTCTACTTTTTTATGTAGTATTTTGGGCAAGTTGATTTAGTTTTAATATGGCATTACAGCCAAAAGAAGTCTGATGTCATCTTTCAAATTTAAATATTCTAAGCATATAATTATAATCTTTATTAAGATTGAAGACAAATATTATTTCCATGAAAATACTCAGGATATATTATAAAGCTACACAAATGCGTATCACTTGTTTTCGTTGAAGGTTGGAGGTTCAGTAGGGCAGTAGCTGCATAATACATCCATCATTATTCATTATTTATTTAGTTTGTTGGAAATCTAAGAAACCAGTGAGTCTAGGGTTTATTGTTTAGGGATAACAAAAAATGTAAATGTATGTTTGTATCTATAAGCCCCGCGGCTTAGGCCTTCTCTAAATAGTGGGTTTAGAGCTTAGTCCACCATGTGAATCCACTGTGGAGTGTTGGACATATCTTTGATTTTTTTCATTTTATTATTTCTTAGATATGCAGAATTGTCGCATGATTTATACCTTCCAGTGAGGTGCAGCCTTCGTCGTAAATCAGCACTTAAAATTGTGATTAAGAATTTCATCGAACTTTGTATCGTTCGTTTCGTTTCGCTTCGTTTGCTGGCATACCCTGAATTTAAAGCAACCACTTTGAGATTGAGCTGCGTAGGACCATGCGGATTTATTGTTTTTATATATACAAATAATATAAATCTAAAAATGTTTGTTCATAGGTGCATGTAATCTTCAGCTATAAGGGCAAGAACCACCTGATCAAGAAGGAAATCCGTTGCAAGGATGATGTGTACACCCACTTGTATACCCTGGTGGTGAAGCCAGACAACACTTATGAGGTCCTCATTGACAATGAGATGGTGGAGTCTGGTGAGCTGGAGGCTGACTGGGACTTCCTGCCACCTAGGAAGATCAAGGTATGACATAATTTATTTGCATTATAATATTAATTCTATTCCCTCACTCCTAATAACAGCTATTTGTTGTTAATTATTACAACATGAACCTGTTAGATTTTTTCACTATGAATAATCGGCGATATTTAATATCTGCTAGTATCTAATCACTATTTGATAAAAGGCATACTTTTAGTTTGAATTAGTTTTGAACGAAAATATCTTTTTCACTACCATAATAATAATAATTATTATAATATTATATTTAACCATATATAATTTTTAAAATTTTTGGATTTGGCAAATAAATGTAATTTAATTTCAGGACCCAGAAGCCAAAACCTGAAGACTGGGATGATAAGCCAACCATCCCCGACCCTGAGGACAAGAAGCCTGAAGATTGGGACAAGCCTGAGCACATCCCTGACCCTGATGCCAACAAGCCCGATGACTGGGATGATGAGATGGACGGAGAATGGGAACCTCCCATGATTGACAACCCTGACTACAAAGGAGTTTGGTCACCTAAGCAAGTAAGTAATGATGAACATTTCAGTAGTATTTTTAAGATTTATCTATAATTATTTATACAGATTTATTTATTTATACGTATAGCTTATGTATTTAAAAAGCACTTAAAATAATTTTGACTTATAAAAAAATATCTGGAGATTGGTTATTTCATTGTTTACAGTGGATTAAAATAAATAAATATTTAAAAAATTTAAGTTAAGAGAAAATCGTATTTAATCTAATGAATTACAATCTACATGCTACCAACAAATGTTATTTTAAACATACGAAAGTGTTGCGAGTCATACAATATACACGTCATTGTGGAAACAAAATATTTACGATACATTAAATATGCACCTTATATCCTTATAATATGATGTAAATTAGTATGTTTCATTTTGTGAAATACAATTATAGAGGAGTGCTAAAGGAATCAACAAAGTTCATTTACCTTTGCAACCGTTATGTGTCGCTTAGAAAAGTAGTGAGTAAT
Source organism: Teinopalpus imperialis (assembly GCA_029286865.1). NCBI lineage: Eukaryota > Metazoa > Arthropoda > Insecta > Lepidoptera > Papilionidae > Teinopalpus > Teinopalpus imperialis. Next base: position 11,467,039 of record JAGSMU010000026.1, read on the forward strand.
GCGCGAGGTGCGAATTGGTAGAGCATATGAAAAGTTCGATGACCGTGATCGATTTTTTCGCGCTTTATTAATTCAGATTGGAGATAAACGGGAATAAGATCCACCAGAACATGTAATTTTTTTTTGTAATTCTTAGAACGGCGGACAACCATGATTATTTATTTTGTCCTGACTTCGATATACTTACCAAAAAATAGTTGCGAGTATAACTATTTTTTGGTGATATATATTATATTAAAATTTATTTTGACATACAATTATTGTTAACGGTTTGACACTGTATTTTTTTCTTTACATATAGCCCAAGTTGTAATTTTCAAAATTTGTTTATTTTTGTACTTTTACTATTATAATTCTATATGCTGTAAGCCGTTTGTTTTCCAAAATAAAATTTTGAAACATATTTAGGCCGCACTGTTGTTGCACTTTTACTCTTTTTGTTATCATGTTACTTGGCGTTACATTTTCACTCTTAACCACATTAAAGAGAAATCATAACAATTTTTTTAACATCTTTGTAGATTGACAACCCTGCATACAAAGGCCCATGGGTGCACCCCGAAATTGAAAACCCCGAGTACACCCCGGATTCCAGCATTTACAAGAGGGACGAACTTTGCGCTATCGGTCTCGATTTATGGCAAGTCAAATCTGGCACCATCTTTGACAATATCCTCTTCACTGACGACCTGGAGGTTGCCAAGGAACGTGGTGAAGCTTTGAAGAAGACCCTTGAAGGTGAAAAGAAAATGAAGAATGAACAGGATGAAGCGGAAAGAGAGAAAGAGAAGGCTGAGAAACCTGATGAAGAAGATGAAGATGACGAGGATCTTGATGATGAGGCTGGAGAGGCGGCACCCGCTGTGAGTATTATTTGAATTTATTTCCTTACGTGATGGACATGTTCTTTGCAGGATGGGTTATGTATTTGATTAAAAGTAAATCTCTCAGCATTTGTAAGTGAATCAAAATACTTTCTAGTTTAAAGCCTATTTAAGTTTTAAATGTGTTATTAACGTCTTTTTTTTATAATTTACAGGACGAACACGATGAGCTGTAAACTACGTTAGTGTGTGTGTAAAGACAATACGTACCGACGGGTACGCGACTGCGTGCGTCATCGCAACAGTTACGTGGTGCGAAGTTTTAAGTCGCCATTATGTGTGTAGTAATATCTCCATTATTTATATACGTAGCACTGTGTGGAACGCTCGAAATATTCAAATGGGCCGTGTTTCCCTTCCGTAGTTATTTTGAACATGTTTGAAAACGGTGTGAAAGAGATGGGATTAGTAACGCATCTCTGTTTCACCTTTACGTATGTTCTGAATAATTTACAGATATTGTATGTATATAAACGAATCGCGCTCATGTTTTATGTTATTTAATATTATGTTGGCGGCACTGTGTGACGCGTACGTGTGTTTGTTGTACAACATCGGTCACGCTTGGCGTGTTATTTAGTTTTTTTTCTATTCGGCCGCTGTTGTATAGGGAACGCAAATAATGAGTTCTCAGTTTACGTTGTGAAATGAGTCTGATTAAAATTAAAACAAATTTGGTTTTTTTTTATTTTATGTTACTAACATATTTCTATACTATGGGACATGGTTAAATTAACAATAACATATTTATAGTAACAATAACATATTTGTCAGACTTAAGTCTTCTCGGGACTTGAGGATTTGAAATGGAAGATTGAGACTTTTATCAAATGATATGAATTTTTTGGGATAAACAATCAGGGTCCGTAACATTTGTATGTATATTCCATTACTTGATTGTACTACTCACTTCCTACAGTTTCTCTACTTCAGGATCGTACTACTCCCGTTTTCCTGAATGTTGTGGCCCCGTTCAGTTCCCCTCTGACGACTCGACCACGGAATGATTTATTTATGTATATATAAACGGTAAAAATCTTCACCTATTATTTAAACATTTCAAGAATTTCACCCTATGAACTGGAATTAAAACTCATAATGTTAACTTTTTATAAAGATCTAAATATAAATGATGATGAATACAAATGCACAGAAGAAATATGTAAAGATGTATATTTGCTGAGAAAAACAAAACTTTGTTTACTTAATACGTAACGGAATACAAACTTTCGAAAACATAATTATATTACTTACTAATTACAAAAAATAATAGATTTTTTTAAATTGCTATATGAACAAATGATAAAGAAAATTAAAGTAATTGCCGCTTATGTCATCCATAGCCTTGATATTTTCGACTTCATGGGTTCGCCTCGTCGGCCTTCCAGGGACTGACCGAGAATAAATTATATGAATCTTAAATATTTCATTGAAATATATCACACAATACAAATTATAAATGATTTATAAACTACACAACTATTGTACCATAAAAACGAAACTTATTTTTAGTTACAAAAACACATAATTAAAACCTAATTGTAAAGTTAATTTTTTTCTTCAAATGCAATCTTCATTTTTACTCCATTCCAACTGGAAAAATGTAAAACAACACTTACTGTATTACTGCGCACTGTTATCATAGAAAAAGTTTATAGATTTTTGCTAGATGTATTATACAGGGTTACTGGTAATCCGACGTATTCCCGTTAGGTGATGGGGTGACTATTTGTGATAATTTTAACCCCTATATGCATCATGCAAAAGTGATCCATTTTGGTGTTATCATGTTTTTAAGCTTTTAGTTCGAGTACTTATTTCCGCCTGCTTCCTTTGTGATCATTTCTTTTCAGATTCTGGAAATAAGTTCCTAGTTGTTATGCATTGTTGGAGAGCTAAGAAAACTTATGTTTTTAAAATAATATGCAAGCCTCGTTTCATACGTGCTTTTTTGTTGTCAAGGCATTTTAGTGTAAAAAATTCTCAAAAAAATATTGAAATAATATCGTTTTGCGTCTCGCATTTTTAAATTGGATGGATAATTGTTTTTTTTAATATTGATAAATAACCAGTGTTAAATCGTTTTTATAAATCAGAAGAAAAAATGAGATTTAAATTGATACTTTTTTTAAATTATTTTTTGATGTATTTATGAATTATTTTGAATAAAGCTAAAAATCTTGATAACTCAAAAATGGTTCACTTTTGCATAATGCATATGGGGGTTAAAATTATCTCTAATAGTCACTCCCTATCACCTAACAGGAATACGTCGAATTACCAATAACACTATATCTATAGTGACTACGAAAGCGTTATAAATGTAGTTATATTTTAAAAGCCCACATCGGAGTTTTGTGAGAATCTATTGAGATGTCTTCTAGTATCATTTTTATTGATGTATCAAGTGTGAGAAAAAAAATTGGAAGAGTAACACTACACTGCCACTACCGGAAACCAAGACCCAAACCATAAAGTAGTACTACAGATATTAATACATATGGCTCAAAAGCCTGATATGTATTTTGCCCCCCTAGTATCAACGAATCAAGAGTATATAAATGGCTTAAAAGAGTAAAGTTCATTCTGATATTGTAAGCTTCCAAACTGACATTAGTGCAGTGTTAGCACCACCAGAAACCCCACTGCAAAACAACAAACTATAAATATACCAATTTTGATACTACACGTATTATGTCCCAACAAGGCTATATCTACGATGCAGATTCATCCTCACTTCACAGCAATTAAGTTAACTTCAAGTGATAAGTGATTCCTGCGGCCAATTATAGTTTATCGTAATCATAATAAGAGGTGCTTTCCCTTCTGCTTAGGAATAAGATGGAAATGTCTCGTGAGTAACGTCTCCGTGTTTCTTTCTTTCTTTCACCAGACTACACAGGGACTAATATTTTACGTTGGTATAGTATTTAAGGTGTATACGCAAAGGCTTAACATGTGTTTTGTACCTAAATAATGTATTATATAATTTATATATTAAAACGAGCGTAGACTAATCTTTAGTGGGATACCCCTCAAATCACGCGCGCTGCTTTGTGTTGCTGTTTGGTATATGAATGGGAAACGTACTACTCACAAATTGAAAGTAAATCGAAACAGATAATGGGACCATTTGACACAGTTGATAGGTACTTTATACAATTTGAGTTATTTTTTAGTTTCGATTTTTTTTCCACCGGTGCTCGACGCGGCCTAAACGGCAAGTTCAGTGTCGGTCACCGGTGGCTGACTGCAATTAGTGTTTACTGGTCTTAAAAAGTATAGCCCTTTCTTCTGAAATAGTAATCCAACCATGGTGACATTAGTTGAGGGGTGTCACCATCACCAGAACCCCAAACCTAAATACAACATGACAATACATATGATTCATAGATAAAAAGTTATATCTTGTTCTATGTTCACCTTGTTACAACAGTGGTAACTTATTTCAAGTGGCCAAGTGATTCCTGCCTCGCATCACACCCAAATTTAACCTCGATAAGGAAACATAATGCAATAGGGTTCTCACCTCGTCGGTACTAAAATGGAATACCTCCTGACCAGATAAGGTCTCGTTGTGCCACATGAAAGGAGCTACTAAGGAATGTCTTATGCCAGTTATGTGGAAATTATTTTTGTTACCCATCCTGAAACTGCCCACCTATTCATACTACAGCCTCACCGCGGCGTAACTCCACCACTGAAGTTTGTTATAAATATTTGATAATATACTTGCACCATATCATTACATTATACCATAAATACTTGTTATACTTACACAGATCTCCGAAAACTGGAACAAGAAACAAATTATTGGGTAAATATTCGTTAAATAAATCTTTGTGTTTATATCACAGGAACTTTTATGACTTATTAAAAAGTACATGGTCACAATCAAAAATACAATTTCCCACTACTCATACCATACCATATTATCTTCTATTACTATTTTTATTTAAACCAGTTTCAGCATCATAAAATTTATATAATTACTATATGTATTTATAATGGGTCAAATAAAGATAAAAAAAAGGCGTTTTTTCGTATTTTATAAGCAATAAAATCTCTGGTTATACTGCTAGTATCTGGCTGTTTTTGATACAATTAAATAGATGACGTATTAAAAAAGCAGAAAAATAAAAAGTAAATAGGGTTTCCCGGCATTTTTCTATTGTTTCTGTCGGCCAAAATAAGTGAATCTGAGTAAAATAGATTTTGAAGTTGACATGTATATACATATATATATATATTTATCAATTTCTTAACTATTTAATTTAATACTTACATTTTTCAATGAATTTTAATGTATCCTTATTTTTCTTGTCTCTTTTCTTTTTCTCTTCTCTCTCTCTATCTTTTTCGTCGTCCTCATTTCTTGGCTTTTTATGTTTTGCGTACTTTGGAATTTGAAAGAATTCACCGCATGGCTCTGGCGCTGCCTCAACTATATTGAGATAATTAAGTTATTGATAATAATTAATAATATTTATGTAATTATTATATTTCTTAAAGTTATCTTAATATATACTTAATATCAATTATGTTCTGTTGGGTGATTCTGAAACTTATTCCTATAACACATCAGTAGCTGTCATACTTATCAAATGCCAAGACTAATTTGTGTTGTTTTATTACATCGCCATTGTTTTTTTATAAAACTAAGGATACTCAGTGAACATGATAAGTCATGAGTGGAGACTTAACATCTATGTCCATCCTCGACACGGATTCAGAATGCAAATGCGTTGCCATCCCCATGTGAGATGGAATTCATTCCCATGGTGAGCTGGGACTTTACTTTTTTGTTTATTTATTTATACTGGGGTACGATGAACCATATGTTTAAATTTTAAATACCATATAACTATTCTAATTAAAAGTATAAACCAGACGGTATTATAAACTACAATAAACTATACCAGGCACAACAGTAACTATCTGATATGAACCTTACAAGGGCATTAGAGCTGGCCCGTACCATGGACACTAAAGACGAGCGAAACGATCGGAACGCACCGCGGCGACCGTGGTCTCGAAGCTACCCCGACCTGAACGTGTAGCTAGCCCACTCGTGTACAGTGAAATTGATTAAACTCTGAAGAGTTTATATAGACTCTCCAATTGAGCAAAAGATATGTGCCATAATGCTTGCTTTTTAGAGCCCTTTCCCGCTCCCATTTTGAAAATATTTTACAAAGAATTAAGACGTATATAGCCCTACCTTCGTTATCCTCGACCAGTGTCAGAATCTGCAATTAAAGAGATCCTGTAAATAACAATATTAAAGAATTTAAACTGAAATAAGCGTGTGATTTGAAGTATAGAAAGACAAATGATCTCACTCGTCGTCCAGTTAATGCTAAGTGATTACTACAACAGATGTCTACACCCATTCTTGTCTATAATAGAAAATACAAAGTCACCTATAAGTAATTTAATAGTATAATACGAGCTCCAACAAATAAATGAATTTTTAAATAAATAAATGTATAATTTATACCGCTCCATTGATTTTATACTAAAACTTTATAGCAATCGGGTCTTTGGATAATAAAAATCTTTAACATACAAAACTCAGCACCATGCTATACCCGTTTTACCTTGGTACACTGTGAGATTTGCGTTAAAATGATTTCTGCACCCTACACCCAATTTTGGATTAGGATGTTCGATGGATGAATTTATCTTCATTCTTTATCGAGAATGAATATAGTGTTTATGGGTTGTAGTGATCACTTACCTACTAAAGTTTAGTAGATAAGTGATCACTCACAGGCCCAGCTGTTGCACTTACATAAATTAGAAATAAGTATCATGGCCTTAATTTGTTTGGATAAGCTCTTCATATATATTACCGGTCAAAATATCATAATAGATATTATTTTAACGACGTAGAATAGAATTGAGCTAATAATTTATAATATCAACAACAAATGTACAACCATATATTTAATAAAAAAATTACGTATAATAAAAAAATAACAAGGCCTTGGCATTGATATTTTTATGAGTAATAAAAAGGCTATTGATGCAAAATTTTAAGAAAAGATAGATAATTTACACAATTATAATAATTTAATGTCGATCTAGGTGGCAACATTCTGTGAAAAATATGGTTATTTTAAAATTATCTTACCAAAATCGACACAAATAACGTTATATGTAACTTTGACTTCAACATGTTAACAACACACGTAAGTTATAACATAGTCAAATTTAAAATGTCTTTTATATATGTAGAGTACCGCCACGCTTAATTTCACACTTAAATCTTTAACAAAAGCCTTAATGTTTTCGTATTCATTTCACGTATGTCATCCTAATATCTGTATGTTATACGATACTGTACAATACGTTTGTTATTTGAAATTTCCTCTTTTTTAATTTAAATTTTCACACGTCGGAATGTTATTCTTTATACTTCCTGATACTGAGTCATAAAGTTTTAAAATGAAATAAAAACCTTGAAATTCTATTTTAAAGCGACAAAGTGGTAATTAAGTAACGCTGTAATTGCTAACGCCGTCGTCGTTATCGTCTTGCTAACACCCGGTAGATGGCGTAAGTAGTGATAGACTACTAAATCGGTCCTATTCTATTCGTTGGTATAATTACATTTAAAAACTTTTCGTCATTAGCTCTAATAAAAAAATAATATTGACCATATTTTTATTTCTTATAAAAATACAAACATTTTATAATGTGTCATTTCATTATTTACCTAACGTCTAGTTTTATTTTTTGTTTCGAAAATAAATAGTACAAATTATAAACATATTTTAAAATTTTTGTAATATACATATTATCACAATAATGTATGAATGAAATTGTTATGGTTGTTCATTAATTAAGTACAACTACTCTGTTCCTCCAAGAAAAGAGCCGACCTTTTTTTATGGGCGGGCAGTGCATCTGCGACGTCCTTGGGCGGCGGTTATCACTTACTATTAGGTGAGCTGCTTGCTCGTATGCCACTTATTTTATAAAAATAAATAAAAAAGTTCCTGTCTTCAATCTATCACAAGATCAGTATTCTTCGCTTACTATCTTACATTATATGGCTATTTTTTTTTGTTTATTATTATTTGTATATTTAAATTTAAAATAATATCTGATAACCGTAAACCTAAGAAGACACTCTGGTGTTGTCTATTTTTATTTTATTTATTACATTGATAGTAACAAACGAGCACACAGTTCACCTGACGGCCAGTGATTCCTGCGGCCCATGACATCTACATTCATCCTTGACAAGGAATCATAATGCAGATGCGTTGTCACCCTTTAGGAAAGAGATGCCGCAACACCTGAATAAATGTCTATACTAAATTTCTCCGGAACGAAAGACGAAACAGCAGAATTATGCTGCTATTACACTGATATTCAGTGAGGGCGTGGTCCTTCCCCGGTCGAGCTGACCCATTCATTCTGTAGCTAGAAACAAACTGCAGTGTAGGTCTACCACTGTCAAAATTCAATGGCAGTCGAGAGGCTCCTTTTACGTAAGGAGATTAGTGTTGTAAGACTTCCGACGAGCTCGAGATAACCATGTTCCTTAGATAAGTACCTTTTAGTTTACTTTCTTTTATTGTTCCAAGAATAGTGTTTACTATATATTTGTTGTTATGGCGATTAAATGCTATCTGATTGTTAGAGTGCAAGAAGGACAGAAACAAACTGTAGCGTCGCTCTACCGCTGTTACTTATATATTGGTACCCTAGTAATAAATTAGAAATGTATGAATGTATTTAATTAAAAACTTTAATTTACTTTATTATATAATTAATTAATCACGTTTTAATCAGTACTGTTAGATGCACCCATATAAAAAGCCCATATGCTCTCTAAAATGGGGGAAATAAATTAGATGAGAAAACAATAGGGTCCAATGGCAGCTGCTCTCTGTGTCGTCCTTCATTTCGAGTCCCCCTTTGCCTTTTGGAACCAATAACCTTTGGTATATTATAGTTTTTATACATTGTCTGCATTAATTGTCTTTTATTTCAAAGGAAACTTTTTATTAATTTTCGTACACATCTTAAGTATAACTAACGGTTTAAGATGCTGTGTACGAAATTTAGCGCCGTACGTTCGTAACCAATCGTTCGTCTATCGTCGTTATTGTCGTGAATTATCTAACACATACAAGCATAGTATTAGTAGTTAACGGGAATCTTAGTAATGCTAATTATAATATTATATTTAATATTGATTTCCTTAAAAACAAACCATTGCTCCTTACTTTGCATTTTAATTTTACAATTTTTTTATTTTTCTGATATTAGCCTATAATCTGCAGTGATCACATACCATAAGGTAAACTGTGTGTCCATAAAAAAGTTAAGATCGTAAAGTTCAGTAGCTTTAAAGGTATAACACAAAGGATTATTATGTTTCCCTTGTACAAAAACCCTATAATAGATAAACCGTTTAGTGTTAAGCAGACAAAGCGTTATTGTCTTTCTAAAACCACTTATTCAATGCAATCGTAATGCTAGCAAATACCATCCCGCAAGACGTCAGACCATTTTAACGACCCTCTGTGTTTGGGGTCGCTTGTAAATCGATTTTAACTCGATTAAGGATAACGGACATGGACATTAGGGTCTTTCTACAATAGATTCATTGTTCAACTGTTATTAGACTCGAGGTTTTAATAAATGTGAGAAGTTAGTGATTTATGTCGTGATTTATTATTTTTCTACATAAACTCTATAGTATGTCTTGAACCCCAGATATTTTCCCCAGAAAGTAATAACTTGGCGACACTGAAAAAACATCCTGGCATGTTTTTTAATTTAAAAATGTAGCTATGGGCACGACCGCACTGCCAGCCGGTCGCAACATTACGCGACCCGTGAATTATTTTGACAGTTAGATAATTAGCCATGTTTTGATAATTTCTATTAAAATCAAGTAAAAATCTTAAAAGTATAATATTGTTGATATTTAAGTGCAATTTTCAATGTTATTTTTATCCATAAGTTTCAATATATTAAACTTATGGATATTTGAATAATTAATTTGACAGTGGTAGAACTACTCTGCAGTATGCTCTTCTAGCTGCAGAATGAATGGCAAAAACCACGCCCTCACAGAATACCAGCGTAAAACAGCAACATAACGTTGCTGTGTTTTGTATGGTGAGTGCAGGGATCCGGCGGCCTATATTACTGGTGAGGAGGCATTCCATCTCAGTTCTCGAGGGTGACAACGCATCTGCATTATGATTCCTTGTCAAGGATGAACGTAGTTGTCATGGGTCACAGGTATCACTTACCATCAGGCGAACTGTGTGCTCGTTTGTTACTCTCAAAGTAATAAATAAATAACAAAGTATAAATCGGAATTTACGTTTCAGTATAATCCTACGGAGCTTCCGGTCCTGTGTCCATTTGTGTAATACCTATATTATTTGATTTAGTTTCGATTGTGCGATACCACTGATATCGCATTACGAAACTTTCTTTGATCATATCGCATATATAAAGATTACGTTGGCACCATTTTAGTTAATGGGATATGTTGAGGTTAAAGAAGACGTTAATATGTTAATACAATCTCTTTATTAATAATAACGCTGATGACCGACATGTCTTACGGTTGCAACAATGTAAGCATTCCCGTAAATACAGACGAACATAATCATCGTCTTCATTTCCTATTCCTATGTAATCTACTAAATGTAGAGGTGACTTTGAATCCAGTCTCTAGGACATGAGACTTACATATAAAACACGCAGCCCCATAAACCAACTATTTATTTTGCATATAAATTCTTTCATTGTTGGAATTCTAATGCCTGACCCATAATTCAGGAACAAGGTGTTGCGACTTCTACGCTAATGGGATGATACAACAATATACGTAGGACACGAACAATAATATGGAATGTCATTGTTTAGTTAGTATGTAGAAATGTAATAAAATTAATAAAAGTAATAACGCGGGTCTCGTATTTTTTTTAAAGGTATGCCCATTACCACCAAATTATTCCGTTTCACAACAAACGTAGCTGGAATGTCTGCGAGTTGTCACTAGACGCGAACATCCGCTCGAATTCGATTGCAGATAGCTGCGATGTCTGTTTAACAATATTTCAGATTTCGTTACTGAAAAATCGTAGATAGCAAGAAGTATAACTAATTTATAATACTAAAATTAATAAGGTTAAATACATGAATGCAAACATAATGCATTCTCTCTGTTCATATTAATTATTTGCCCAAATTTTTGCGCTTAATTTAATATCGCTGCAGAATTTCTCGCATCAAATTAGCCTCTTCAACAAATAAATTCAGATGCGTTGTCAACTTTGAAGACTGAGATGTAATGCCTCGTCACCGGCGCCTTTATTTCACCAGACGAAATCCTTTTATGTCGATATTCCGAGTACTAGTACGACGGACAGCTGGCGGGTTAAAAGGGCAGAAAATGGAATTGTGAACCTTGAGACACAAGCACAATAAAAGAAAATCTTTGTACGTACATCTTTTTTTTTGTTTTAAATACGTACGTCATATCAGTTGTAAAATGATCAATTTAGAGATGCTATCATTTCATAGAGATTTTGCCTCGCCTTCGATTCACGGAACGCGAGTAAATCGAGTTCGATCCGCGGTGCCGACATCAATGAAATTGTTAATTACAATTTTAAATGCTGATTTATGGTTATGCGGTTAACCAAAACATTGTGAGGAAACGTGAGAAATAAATATTTATTTTTATTTATTACTTCTATTATTATGACATGTGAAGTTCGCCAATCTGCATTGGAGGCGAATGCTATGCTATGCAGATTGTCTTACAATCTCTTATAACCCGAAATAAATACGGATGAAATTATTGTGATATTATCGGTTTTGATTCTACTAAATCATTCATCGAATCAAAATTAAAACTAAACAATATCAACCAAATCAAATAAAAAAACCATTTAAATTTAAATAACTATTTATTAAATCTTAATGTTTAATATAACAGACAAAAGTAGCAGAAAAGACTTACGATACGCTGTCTAAATTTCAACATAATTTGAATGCTAATTTACTATCTCTCATAAAATATAAAATAAAAACGCCCTTATTACATCCCTTATTATATTTTTACGCAACTGCTGTACATCTGTAGATAGAGGGGGTGTCTTTCGTCACCGGATATCCTAGGAGCGCCGGGTGAAATTCATACTAATGTTGACGTTTGTCTTTATCACTCCACATTAGCATCGCCATATTACATAGCTACGTTTAGAACATTAAAGTCCTTGTAAATTATACCTTATTGTTGTTAATGTAAAGTCCTATTTTAAAATTATGAGAAATGTAAACTGTAGGGGTGGAAAAAACAACAAAGCATCTCCTCAGTCAATATTGCACTTTGAGATTGGTCCAAAATAAACTTAGAGATACTTTAGTTATCAAAGAATTTTGGGATAGGGAGCTTTTTTAGGGATGTATTTTTTCTTTAAGCTTTCGCTTAACTTATATATTTCTATATTATTATAATCTTTGTTGATTACATAACAAAATGAACTATTATGTTATGTGATCAACACAGTTGAAAAAGTATCTAGTGTTTATCAATTATTTTTAAGGATATATTTTAATCACCATCAATCTCAATAAGATAATTTCGGTGCTTTCCTTTAGAGTTATTGCCAGAACTCAAGTGATTCTAAATGCATAGCATTCAAGGATTTTTTTTAAAAGAAATTTAAACGTGGTGTTCAAACCTGAAAAGGGAAAGAATATTTCGCAATAAGGTGATTTAAGAACTAAACTAAAATACGAGGTTTTTATCTCTAGATAAGATGCCTTAAAAACTTTGATGCATGCTATAGTTTGAATAAATAACCTATTCAAATCAATTCAAAAAAAAAAGAATCAATTATATTTTTTTTATTTGCGACTTACAACAGAGTAACATCCAGAAACAGAGACGAGACGGAGATCATTCCAAAAACATGTGTACATTAAATAATCAAGAAATGAAAGAAACGTAATATCTATATCTGTATATAAAATACAAAAAAAAAATAGCAGATAATTCCGACAATGTTTGAAGAATATTTTAATTATTATAAAAGAACCAAAAATAAATAATTAATTAAAAATAAATAATCACTCCACATAAAGATCAAATCAACTAACGGACATCTGTTGAATGTCATGAACGCAAGAGCTTAGATACGTACTGTTGAAAGTAAAACTTGAACTTTTAACCTCTACGTGGCTTATATTTAAAGTACATTTACATATTAAAGAGGGGTTGACTTAACGCTTAGGAACGTTTGCTTATTTATCTTAACTGGCATTCAGTGAAACAAGTCAGACTATAACTAGTGATGAGAACGCAGCAGAATTATCATTGCTTATTCTGGAGTAATATTTGTTTGTCACGGGCCGCAGGAATCCGGTATCATTAAGTGAACTATATACGCGTCTATCAAGTGCTAGATATGGAATTAAAAGTTAAGCTTCTCCGGTATTTATTTTCTTATTAAACTCAATGTAACAAACGAGTACACAGCCCATCTGATAAGTAATAACTTATCTATAAACATCCACGTCAATCGATAAATATTCAAGATACAGATGTGCTGTCATATCTGATAATTAATATGCCATGCCGGTAATTGTATGTTCGGATCGCTCATCGTAAGTTACACATTGGAGTTATGTTACCATTTCACTGCTATGTGATTTGATCGGCTCGACCAGGGAAGGACTTCGTCTTCACAAAGTTATATAGCAGTATAAACACACTGTGTTTGTAGAGATATGGTAAGTCGTGATTCGTCGACGCGTTAACAAGTAAAGAGACATTCCGTCCGATTCCCCAAGTGTGATAAGCATGTGCATCTTGCATCTTGCATCTTTGCTGGATGGAGGATGGATATAGATGTAATGGAAGTTATAATTTGTCACATGTGGTGTTCCATCACCGAATTAGTCTAATTCTGCTATATATGTGTGACAATGAAAACCAGTGTTAAATGAAAACATAAAAAAATTATTCTACACAGCAAACCTCGAAGAATAACAGCGACCGGCGCAAGTTCGGGAAATGGGCTCAGTATACTACTGTGCTTGTGATTAGCATCTGTAAACGATGATATTGGAAAAATAAATTGTTTAGGTTTTTACCTAAACAAATTATATAGCCAGTCCGGCCATAAGTTCTGTTACAAAAAGAAAATGAAAAAGCATTTTTTTTAATGAAGTAATGTAATATTATTAAAATTTATACCTACATATTTATTAGTATCAGCAAAAAATAAAATATTCTATTCGAAATGTCCATCTTTGGTTTTTATACAGGCCTTTAATCTGTTTGGCCACGAATCTATGGATTTACGCACTGTTTCCAAGGGAAATTTCGCCACTGCTTGCTCCAAAGATTTTTTAAGAGACTCAATGTCGCTGTGTCGTTTATAACAGGCCATGTCCTCTAAACCTGACCATAATTTGAAGTCTAAAGGGTTGAGGTCTGGGTCAGATGAGGGCCAGTCTTCAGCTCTTATAAAGTCCGGAACGTTGGTTTCAAGCCAGGCTTGGGTAGTTATGACCAGTGACCAGGTGCAGAGTCCTGCTGAAAAGTCCACGGTATATTTTTAAAAAGTGTATTGCTGAGAGGTTTCACAACATGATCCAAGACTGAATCTTGATACACTTTGGCTGTACATTTAGTACATTTTATATGTAAATTAAAAAATCTAATAAATTCACTATAGGATAGAAATATCTAACGAGTGCCAGTGCTTACGCAAATGTTTACTGCACGCAGTTGATATCATCCAGCAATAACCAGAAGATAACCGCCATGGTCGAAATAGACCAAGATCATCATTTCATCATTATCATTATCTCATCTCGTGAAATGAAATTTCCAAAGCCAAAAGGACATTGTTATACATAACTACACTAGCAGTGATGTCATCCAATAAATTGTTAGATCTTGTCAATATTACATTAACCAGTTGTTCAAATGCAGTGTTTATAAAAAACAACAGTAAAAACGAATTAAAATGATTTCACGCACATATGCGATCGTGCAGCAAAACAAGCAGACGTACTAACTTATTATTATATACGTTAATCAAATAGCCAATTACGTAATTGTATTATCGCATGCGAAAAAGGGTGCGCAAATAATGGGATTGGAATTATGTTGAACTTAAAGGTTACAAAGGTATTAATTAAAATCATGAGTACTATTAATATATTTATTAAAATAATAAATATTCACTGTTAATTATTAATAATAACTTATCAGATTATTTCGTCGTACACTCAGATAATACACTACACCAGTTCCTAGGGCTGATCTGGTGTTTAAACCGACCGAGGACTTAAGTCGGCTGGAGTAAGGAAAACGGGTTAAAGTGGAGATTATTCAGTCGTACATATCGTATGTTCACCCCGCGAAGCATGGCCGAGAGCTCCTTTTTTTAACGCCCTATGCATACCCGCCCTTGTGGGTAAGGATGGGTAATGTCGGATTTGCACCGATTAATACCCCACTATGTTCCGTTTTCCCCGCTTATGTTAGGGCCACGGGAACACAGAGTACATGCAGCGTCGCCTGCGCCGATCGTCCGTGAGTAGCTCCTCTACGAAGGAGAATCTGCTCATACAACTGTCCAGGCAAGGAACGCCGAAATACGAGCGCGGATTCCTACAGTCTCTCTGTAAATGGAAAACGAACGAACGAATGGTGGGGGGCCACCTGAGTCCGCCACTCTGACACCCAGGGTAGCGAGGAAAGTGACCAGCAATCCCAGCCCTTCGTGTCGGATCAGGTCTACGGCTCTGCCGCCGACCATAATTCAGCCGCCGATTACAGGGAGAGCAGCTATGCAACACCGACACTCCTTTTTTCCTGTTTTAGCATTAGGTGAATTGATTGCTCGTTTGTCACTTCTACTATAAAAAAAAATTGTATTACAAGAGTTTTGACAGTAGGAGTAGAAAACTTCTATGACGTAGCTAGTTGTCAGTAAAGGATATTATTGTTAATCTTGGCCTAGCATGTTCAAACTCCCCTTGAAATTCTGCCATTTGAGAAACAGACATTTATCTATAACTAGCTATTGCCCACAGCTTCGCATGCGCAGATATATGTATTTTATAATAAGCTCGTAGTTGAGCGTATCGAAACCATAACGCGATTCAGAAACAGTACACAACGCCATCTATCGCTTAAATGTAAACTTATTTTTAGTAATTTTCGCTAAACTTTATATAAGAAGCTTTCATATTGAATATCATGATTCTTCCTTCAAAAGTGACGAACTTCCCATATAAATTTTCAAGATTAATTCACCCTCTTAGAACCTAACCAACATTTTGAATAATGCTGATATACGTGCACATTTATTCCTATACAGAAGCAGGTATATGAAATTTCGCGATTCTTACTTTGAAAATGACGTACTTCCATACAACCGTCCATCCTCTATTTTAACCCCATTTTTTTAAGGGGTGAAATTTCCGACAATCCTTCCTTAGAGGATGAAACGAGGAGATGCGTTGTCAGGATTCTTTCATACTGATAACTTTCAATCAAGCAACATTTCACATTATACTCGTAAAATATTAAGCAACTGACAAGGCGTATTTAGGTATGTTTTTATTGATGTATTTTGTCTAGGTATTCATTTAAAAATACTTATGTAGGTCTTTTGAATCATCAGCATAGAAGAAGGCTACGTATCGTAATTAATGTTTTCTTAATTTCCTGTTATACGAAGAAGCGTGGTTGTAGATTGATTATTTTTTTCCATACCAATATCGAATGTTTATTTTACTCCTGTACGGAATGAGTTTTGTGTCATAACTGGATCGTGTTTACGTACTATCTCACCTGGTAAATAGGAATATAGGTCCCAGGTCCCAGAAATATAGGGATAGGCAAACTATTCCAATCCCTCGTGCGCATTAGAAAGGACACGGCACGCTTCGTTCTTATGCAAGGAATATCAACCACGAAAGTGTCCCTCAGGTCGTCTGTTTAAAACTTAAACGTAAAAAATACTAAAGTTTTTTTTTATTATTTACCTACATTTATAGTTGTCGTTATAATACGTAAATTAAACAAATAGTAATAGAAATATTGTTGAGCCAGATAAACTTTTTAACTTCGTGCCCAGCCTTATTATTCAAAGCTTTCCAATTCCCAGCAGTCGAGCGCTATTTAATTGTTACGTTTCGGCTGGCAGGACCAACTTTTCCTATTATCATGCTAGTAGTTACTGTCCGAACCTTTCCAAGCAAATAAAGCCATTCGCTGCGCAAGTACGGGCAACTTTGAAGCTTAATGGTGACGAACTATGTATAGATTATTGTTTTTAATGTCTATAACGCGAGACATTAAGAACAATATTAAAAAAAATAATATGAGATTTACCTAAATATATTTTAGAAAAGGTTATTATAATTAGGCGTTACTATTGCGATTACTATTGCGATATCACAAAAGTCTCGCTATTATTGTAATGAGAAATGGAAGTACTAAGTAGAAGTACTAAATCGACTGTTTATAAGTTGTTTTATTAATAATAATAAATATTAATTTCTCTTCATAAACAAAAAAAAAATCTTATACAAGTGTTTAGTAGGTGCTATACCTGTACTAATAGTTGTCAGGCCCCGCCTCTTGATTATTTGAAGGTAACATTGAACTTATAAAGAATATGAAGACATAGACGATATTACTTATAGGAATTTTATATTAAGTGCTCTTCAATAATACTTTTATATCTACATCTACTTGCTAAATTAATATAATTATATTATATGTTAAACGTGTTGAGAATCGTTGAAATGTATAATGTTAAAGCAGCATTTATGTATTTTGCATGATCACACAAATTTTTATATATTTACATTATTTTGAGAGTGGTAGAGCTACGCTGTAGTTTATTTCTAGCTGCAGAATTAATGGGTCAGCTCGACCGAGGTAGGACCACGCTCTCACAGAATACCAGCGTTAAATAGCACCGTAATGTGTGAACCCGTACCGGTGAAATGGACTTGAGAGAATTTGTTATGGTTCTTTTGGGTGTTGATAAGATTTAAACCACGCTCTCTTTATTATTGCTCTTTGGGCTCTTTCAACCTATATAAGATGATAAGTTCTATTATTAAGGCGGTAGAATTGATCAAAAATTCAGGTCAAAACAATTCTATTAGTTTACACAAAAAACGTTACTCAAATGTTTCATTTATTACTAAAGATTTTTTTGTTGAAAAACACGAAAAACTTCGTAAATATATTAAGAAAAGGCAATACCGCTGTATGGTTCATTCTGTTTGAGGGCTTTTAAGAATGACGATATCTGGTAAATATTTTTGTAATAATTGACACATAATTAATTGATTGGTATCTAAGCTGAATAATATATATAAATTCAAATAACTGTATGTATAACCTACACCGCTGGATCGAGTACCACCGTGTGGTTCTTTATTATTTAAGGTTATCTTAAATGTTTAATAAATTATTGGTTTTGGGTTGTTAAAATAGCTCGATAAAGAACTTTAAAGTGCTTGTGGCAGTTGGTATTATTGAATTTTTGTAACAATTATAGTAATTTTAATTATAATTTAACGTTATAATAATAGATAAAATGTCAACTTTAGGATAATTTAGTCACTTTTGTATTCTTTACGTAAAAGTGTAGATACGTCAGTATAAATTAAATGAAATATAATTAAACGAAATATATAAAAAAACATAAAATTGTTTTTTTATATATTTCGTTTAATTTTTCATTAAATTTATACTTAGGTATATCTACGCTTTTTATTTGTATCTGCATTATCGAAAATAGCTTTTGTTTGTTTAAAACTGTACAGGAATCGCATCGTCGTCGTTACGTATGTCGTAAACAGACTAATAAAACAATTCGAGCGCGAAGCGGTGGAGCAAAAGCGTTTGGCGCGTCGAAATTTGGCCTGCCGAGGTTGCAGCCGATGAACTCGCTTGTTCCCTCGCTTGTATAATTGTCTCAATAGAGATAATAGGATTTCTTAAAGTAACTCCTTTTTATGTGTTCTTTACAATTTTAGCGTTTGATATATACTTTGTTACATAGACGAACTTTTAGAAGTTCCATTTCATTAATTTATTATAACAAAAGTTCAAAGTTCGCTTTTTTATTAAGAAGGAATTGAACGTCATGGTTTTTTAATTCCTCTCAGTCGTGTCATCATTTACTCATTGTCTATTAAATTGATTTCCGGTTGTTTCCTCCCGTTATAGCGCTTTTTCCATGATGTCATTTACATTTAAGAAAGTGATGGTTGATGAAACAATATTTATACATATAAGTTTAGTAACCATAGTTTTCAGCGTAACTTCAAGATATATAGTTGAGATAGATTTATAGTTATTTATATTTATATAGATATGCTATGTATGATTGACTGAAACTGTATATTATATTTAGTTTGCACAGTTTACTGTACTTCTATGCTTAATCCGTTAGAAGAAACTGACCGAGCCGATGTTCAGCCCTCTCCGTCACCCTCGAGACAGTCGCTTTTGCGCGCAGAGTATCAGTCCAAACCGAGGCTCTCTCTCGGCAACCCATGTGCTGGTTACCGACAAATTAAGGTCTCGGCTGAGTGCCTTAAGCACTCGGCCACCTTTCAACCCGGTGAAGCTGTAAAAGCAAGCAGTGGCTTTCGGCCATAAACAATAAAAAATCTATGAATAAAGTTTTTACAAAAGAATTAACTTATTTTACTATAATTAAACTTTCATCATTATCTGCAGAACTATAACCATAAATTATTGTTATTAGTATAATTTTAAAAAAGCATGAGTTTACGATGCAGTTTGTTTCTAACTGCATAATGAATGAGTCAGCTCGACCGGGGAAAGACAATACCGCCGCAGAATACCGACTCGAAATAGCGGCATTATGCCGCTGTGTTTCGTCCGGTGAGTGTAAGGATCCGGAGACCTTTAATACTGTGGACGAGGCATTCCATCTCAGTCCTCAAGGGTGACAACGAATGTGCATTATGCTTCCTTATCAAGGATGAATGTATGTCATGGGCCGCAAGATAATCACATCAGGTGAACAGAGTGCTCGTTGGTACTCTCATTCTAATAAAAAAAAAATAGTTCCGTTCCCTAGCTATGGTATTTCCACAACGAAGTAGTTGGTTATCGCAACATGATCGTATTGAAAGGACAGTAAAAATATAAGACCGGATACTTATAAAATATATTTTTAAATATTACTGTTTGTTACAATTAAACTGAATTGGTTATGTATAACGAAAACGATATAAATGATACCATCGTTTTATGTGTACCGATAACAGTTATTTTTCTAAATCAAACAACTCATATCTATAATATATATATATATATATGTATTATATTGATACATCAAATAATCGATACGGACAAACATACCACTCCAAAGTCAGTCTTTCCATCCCGAGTCTGACAACTGACTGGCCTAGGTTTAGAATTTTGTATGGCGAACAAGTTTCTGAACTATGTTTTCTAACTGATGAACATTATACGCCAGACACCAGAGAACGGCAACGAGGTTCTCAGATGATTATAACAGAATCGTGACTAACAACTAAACTTTATTACAGACTGGAAGTTTACATGAACGTACACGAAGTATATTAATTACAAGTTGTCATTGAGCTGAGCTTGTGTTCTGCGAATTACGGAGAATTATGTCCATAGAGCACTAGTTTCAGAAACAATATGTATCGTATTTATGGGATTAATTTTTTTATATTAGATTCAGAGTAATAAATGAGCGCACAGTTCACCTGATGGTAAGTGATTCCTGCGGCCCACGACATCAACATTCATACTTGACAAGAAATTATATATATATGCGTTGTCACCATTGAGGACTGAGATGGAACGCCTCGTCATCAGTAATAATGGTCTCCGGATCTCTACGCTCACCAAACGAAACAGCAGCGTAACTGCTATTTTACGCCGTTTTATTCTGTGAGGGTGTTGTCCTACCCCGGTCGAGCTTATCCATTTATTCTGCAGTGTAGCTCTACCACTGTTAAATTTTATAATAATTTTTTTTATAATTTAGGGGTGCCAAACGAGCACTCTGTTCATTAGATGGTAAGGGATGACTTTACCACATGACATTTACGTTCAACGCCACCTAAGATTTAAGATGACTCAATATGCTATATGCATTATAAGAACAGATGTTTCTATTAAAAATAATTATTAGTTTTAGGAAAACTTTAACACGATATTAAATACTTGATAAATAATCGGTATATTAAGTAAAGATCTTTGTTGATAGTATTTTATTTTTTACCTTATTCTTTCAATAGAATAGAGGTATTTTTCTATTTTTGTCTCTATTATTTCTAGATAAATAAAAAGCCGAGACGTAGAACCGAAAGTTACACAAATCGAAAGGTACACACGTCCTAAGAATTTGGAGATCGGCCAACATTCTCAGAGTTCTATAAAGGTTGTAAAACGTATGGGATACTGACCTCTGGTTGTATGCTACCTAAGAGATTACTTCGGAATAAACTAAGGCTAAAGGCTAAAATAATAACTGGATGGCAGACGATATCCTGGTAGTGTTTTGAAGATATGAGAAATGAGGGCTGAAGGTGGAGTTCAGTTTTTAGAAGAAGAAATAAACAATTTATTTATTCGTAGGTAGAACTAATATACAATGATTAATAGAAAAAAAGTTAAAGTAAGTAAGTTAAATGCTGGTTATACACGAATCGGTCCCAACACAGCATATGGTGGCTACGAACGACCGGCGCTAGTCGTCCGTAGAGGCCGCTTGGTGACGTCACAAACGACGGTACAACTTCAACACAAAATTGAACATACGAGTATACTAAATTTCTAACTAATATTTTGTAACGTTCAACCTAACGTTAACGTTACGTTAACCTGCAGTTAATAGTGATACAAATAAACAGTAGGTGTTTTCAGAAGTGACGCTAATTATTAACATATATACAATTCACACTATGTTATAGGGGAATATTAAAAAAAATATCAGCTATAACACTCGTAAGGAGTGCCTCTTTTGTGTTTCCTCACTCTTTTGTAGTTCACAAAGTTTTTTTTTTAATTTGATTCTAAAGCTACGAATATGTTGCAAGTTTGCTGCCACTACGCTGCATCCGAAAGGTGGCAAATTATTCCAACATTCGGATGCAGCGTAGTGGAAACTGCCCCTAAAAGCGGCTGAGGCGAGCTCATTGGACTTACTGTGCAGTAACGATGAATGACGTATATATACATAATTATCACATATATAAGCGCACTGATAAATTTGCCTGTCTCGTTCATATGTTTAGAGTTAACACATACACGGATAAACTTCTTTTTATGTCGTTCTCTCTGTTTTTATATAATTTGTAATTATTCTTTAACTTTTTTGTGTCAGCGGAAAAACCGAATGCAGGAAAGACGGTAAAAAAATTTTGTAGTATTTTCCTTGTCTGACGTCGCCACGGAATATATATAAATAAGTTTTCTTAAACAAATATATAAAAGTTTGTAAAAGTATTTTTTTTTTAATAATTATTTCGGTGCTTAAATGATATTATTATATATGTCCGGTTAATATTCTTCTTATTCAATTATTCTTCTAGTTGCAAAAGTTGCAATGCTGTCTGTGTCAATCATACATTTGGGGCTATTTAGGAGTTGTAGTACACGTCGCTCCGTTGACACAGCCTATCAGAGGTCTAGAATATTTACTATTTATTATTTTCAGCAGAGGACTAATGATGGGATGAGAACTTCTGTTGAATGCTTTAGACATTTTCTTTTTACGAATTCCACTTGACGAGATGTTGTCATGGTGATCATTTATTATGTCATTTATTTTGTATTATTATTAGTTTACAATTGGCATGATGCCATCAATCATACTAATTATACTAAAATTTATGAAACAAAAGATAATTTATCTACAATTGTTTTTGTTTGCCACTAATTTATTCTAGATGCTATACCATTGTCCTCATATAGAGCTGTTTTACTTGTCACTCTATACCATTAGTTGGTATAATTTATTCAATTGGCAAAGAAACCTACATGTTACGCGCTTTAGAATGATAAATTCATATTCTATAAATTATTAAATCTTATCTATATGAATATAAACATCGTACATCATGATAGAATTCAAAATCCTCATATTCTCGATGGTTGGTTATTAATTTGCTCTTTACACGAAATTTTCTGCCTCTACAACTAAGTTTTTAGCAGTATTTCCGAACAGATACGACTTAGGGACACCACCCTCTTACTTACTCCTCTTACTCTCTTCTCGCGAGTGGACATGCAAAAAAACAGACACTTTTCTTGAAAGCCGGCAGCGCATCTGCGGCTCCTCCGGTGTTGCGTATGTTCATAGGCGGTGATCACTTACCATCAGGTGGGCTGCTTGTTCGTTTTCTACCTATTCTATTAAAAATAAAATTAAATGCTGTTCGTTGGTAAGCGAATCAGATTTGGTTATTTTTTTTAAATGTTCGTAATAGTCTGAATAAGGTTTTCATGAAAAGAAAATTGGATAGGTTGCCCGGAAAATTGGCAAATTCGGGAACAACAATTTTTTTTATCTATTGGATTCTTGTGTGAACTCAAGACCACATAACTCACGATTCGAACGTATGTATAATTTTATCAATTTAACAAAACGATCACAAATAAATTTATTTAAAATTGGACTGTACAACGTCTGTCGGGTCAACTAGTTACTAATTAACTAATATCTATATTATAACAGATATCTCCATTTTCTTTAAAAAATCTAATCATATTTCCTCATTTTAAGAATATGCCGTCATCATTTTTATTACTTTTTAAATAAGTTTTTTTAGACAACAAATAGCGCGGTACTTCTTTATCTATCAATTCTCATTGCTCGATAGTAGATCAAGTCAATCACTCATTCACTGTTTTTACTTTTCTTCCGCTCCCCTGATCCTTTTTCTTACACATTTATTATTATTATATCTTTGCCAATAATGTCGATTTCTTTATTCTTATTAAGGAATGAAATGGTGATAAACTAGCACCCATATATTTTGTTTTTGATTTTTATTATTGACTAAATCAATGAGTTTGATGGTGCTTAATAGCGAGTAGGTCCTCCTTTGTTCCGTATGCACTCTCTGAATCTATCTGGGACACTTTTAATCAAGTGGGTGATGTTTTCCGCGGGTATTCGCTCCCAACACAATTTTAGGGCGTTTATCAGCTCTTGTCGATTAGTCACATTACTGAAGTTCGATTTGAGGCTTCTTTTCAATTGGTCCCATAAATGTTCAATGGGGTTAAGATCGGGCCTCAGAGAGAGCTCTCTGAGTTGTTCACGCTGTATGTGGGCGAGCATTGTCTTGCATAAAGACCAAATTTTCACCCACTCTTTGTGAAAATGGGATGACATGGGGCCGAATTATTCGATCGACATACCGGGAGGCAGTTATGGAGCCTTCTTCCAGAATTACCAGCTCAGTTTTACCGAGCAAGCTTATTCCAGCCCACACCATAACATTTGGACCTCCAAAACGATCCGTTTCATGTATGCAAGGTTCTGAAAAACGTTCTCCTTCTCTTTTCCACACGCGCCTGTATATACCTAGTCCAGCCATAATGTCTGTTATAAATTAAAAAGTTGAAAAAAAGAAAAGTTTTTATGTAACAGTATTTATGGCCAGACTAGTCACAAATTGTATATACAAACGATAATTGTACTCACAATTACGTTTAACGAAAATATTTTGATAGCTTTTTAATAATAAAATTATTGTCATAAAAATAGCCAATTTACCAAGTTGAACGAAATGGAATTCCATTGTAGGAAGTCCCGTTGTATGTAGTAGTTACCTTTATATCGTATGGAGTTTAATGGTTCAATCTAATACCGCAGTTTCAGCCCCGCAGGCCGCACTCTGTAGGCAATCTGCAAAATGCACTCCTGAACGCGACAAGTTTGGAAATGAAAATGCTTTCGTGAAATTTTGTATTGCGCCGTGCTAAGGCACTGAGAGAAGCTTTTAGTTGGATAAGCTTTTAAACTTACTTAAATACATCGTTATATTTTGAAATATCTGTAGTACGTATGTTTGATGTTCACAAATTGTTGAATTTCGGGTCTGGATTTGTTGTATATATGTCCCGTGTGCGACACTGCACGTGAACCTACGTCCGATCTTATTGAACGCCTCTGTGTTTGCGCAAATTCTTACGGCATATAAAATATATTGCGCAGTTGTCATCTGACAATAACCAACGTCATAAAGAATACCCTGAAATGAAACAGCATAACGCTATTGTATTTGGTATTATGAGTGTAGGGATCCAAAGACAAAGTTACATGTTAGGAGGAATTCCATCTCAGTTGTTAAAGGTGCTAACGCATGTGTATTTATTTATTTATTTATTAGGTAATCCAACAGCGACTTACAAAATATACAATAAAACAACTGGTTAGAATAAATAAGACCAAATTCAGAATTACGTTATTGGTTAGAAGCTATTTGTGAACAGTATTTAACTAGTAATTTTGGTAGTTTTGTTTACGTTTACGGTGAGTGAACGTGTGTGTACGTGAATGGGTGTGTTTGTGTGTGCGTATGTGTTTATTATTATGTGTGCATCAAAGGAATTATGAGTGTAATAAATATATAAAAATATATTTTCATGAATCAATTATGAGACCATACGGTGCATTTTTTCTAATTTCATATTTTAGCACGTGTTTAGATGATATACGAAACTTAGACATTAAGTTGTAATAATAATTATTGTATATGCGGACGGCGCGGCATAGAACTGAATTTTGTGTGTAGGTACGTGTAATGGAGGCGTCTGTTGAGTCTTGTACCTGAAACGCATGATAGTTCGCTGCAGTACATTGGCCCACGTAAGATGTCACACAGTAATACGACATCATATTGCCTACGGCATTGTTCTAATGATTGTATACCGAAATATGTACACGATTCAGAGTGTGAATCCAATAATTTGTGGTCTTTATAACTTAGAAAACTATGATTATTTTTGTATTTTTTGATGACAGATGCAAATTATAAGCCGCAGTCTTAACTTAATATCTGATGAACTTATATTAAAAAAGATAGAATGATTCCCGAGCGTGGTGGATAACGTGGGTACTGTTTTTCCTGTCATGTCATCATGATGTAGGGTTGCAGTGGTATTGTGTTGCAGTTTTGTGTTAGGTCGCTGTGCCTACCGTCCGCGAAAGAATAAAGAAAGACTGCGGTTCCCTTAAATGCCTTCTCAGTGGCGGATACAGGTCTCTCCATAGGAGGAAAAGGGCCGTTCCTGGAGGATGCACTACCAGATGCCGGTAAGCGGTGGTGTGGCGCGGATGTATGAGGTGTATGTGGAACGTCGTGGAGTTTAAATAAATGGGAGTCTGAGATATTTCGTCCTTAAATATCCCTGGGTATAAGCATATTTGTAAAAAGCGGAAAACTATCTGTACAAAGCGGCTGATAAGCAAATGGACACTTAATCTTGGTCAGACTGTTCTGGTACAAATCTATTTTCAATAGCGTGACGATTATGATATAATTCTTTAAACGAGCTGAGCGAACAATTCTGTGCGCATTTTGATTACATTGCTGATAATGCATCTAAGTTATCCGTATCGGAATAGAGAACGCAAATAGTGAGTTGAACTAGCGTGAGTTATACCCGCAAATAGCCGTAAGTTTTGTCTTTCCTAGGCAATTACGGCTATTACGTAGTATATTACACGATTAAAACAGTACACCATTTGTAAATAACCAGAATTCGAATCTTTGTTATTTAAATAGGCATAAAATAGTGGTTTAGTGTTGCTTTGTTTCACCTGGTAGGGGAAAGAAAACCAGAGACTTTATCACTATGGGAAGGTATTTCAACTTTGTCTTCAGGGTAAAAAGGCATCAGTAGGTTTATTTAGGAAGGACGAATATGGATGACCGCCTGGATTATATATATCATGAAGGTCACGCGAACACACTATAGTAATTTTTCCATCTATCCATTCACCTCTAAAAATTAAAAGTGTATAAGGTCGTGCGTTTTTTACGTTATATTATACGAAATTGTCGATGATAAGTCTTTATAAAGCCATTACAAGAATCTACTTAACAGTTGCTTACCCTACACTAATCTCTAGAGTAACGGCGACTTCTTTTTTATTCTCAACGCCCAAAAACTGTCACAAGCTTTAAATATTAAGCTGCTGATGGCGAACGACCGCCGAAGCGCATGACTTCGGTCGAGAACTCTAAAAATAGACCAAAAATTTCATTTGAACGCGAGTTATCCCGTTCCTATGATGGTTCCGCAGTTATTAAATGTAGAGTAACTTTAATAATTGACACTTTGTTTCAATAGAATTAGCGTGACAAGCGAACATGCATTTTTATATCGAGGAAGAATGTACGTATCATATACAGATTTTTCCTGTATGCATTCTTCCTCTATAAAAAAGTATCTACCCGGCCAAGGTGCGGATTCGTTGTAACCTTGAACAATAAGACTTTACCTGTTATTTGGTCTTATCGATCTATTTTTAGTTCTTTTATTTATTACATCACCCAGATAAGGCATAGTACGTACAATTGTCTATAATGGACCTTTTGAAATAGCTGATACTAAGAACAATGAATCATGTTGCATTATAATAAAAGTTAAAGCAACGACATAGTCTGGCTATCAGCTCTTATTGTTGTTTAAATTTAAATATGCTTTAGTTTACAAATAGAGAAACAAATGATAAGGGGTAAGATGTTTTAGAAAAAAATAACTATTTCTTGGACAATTTTCAGATTATTGTGAAAAACTAAATCTTTTTCGGTTCTTCTACACTGTTACTACATTGTGACTAACAAACTCACACACAGTTCACCTGATGGTAAGTGATTCCTGCCCATGACATCTTGATTCATCCTTGACAAGGAATCATAATGCTGATGCGTTGTCACGATTGAGGACTGAGATGGAATGCCCCGTCACCAGTAACAAAGGACACAGATCACTTCACTCCCCGGACGAAACACAGCGGCATTATGCTGCTATTTTACGCTCGAGCAGACCCATTCGTTCTGCAGCTAGAAATACACTCACACACTCTACACATTGTTTACGTACTTACGTCAATCGAAATGATGATGGCCTGGCTGCTTGGACATCAAATTATATCTTTTTGTTACAATGAAGTTCGCCGGATGATAATTTATAACTGGATCCATATCAACTACATCAATCCTTAAGGATAATTCAAGATGCTTATGCGTTGACACTCCTTAGGATTAAGACGTTATAGTAAGAATTAGTTAACTTTGACAGGGTTCTTACGGACAAAAAATGAAACTTGCTAAGATTTGTCTTTACTATAGATTAATTGGCTAACGGTCATATCTCTCGGCATTATGATAAATATGTGATAACTAAAAAAAAATCGCTAAAAAGAAAAATCGGTTTTAAACAAATTTTCCAATAGTGTATTATGGAACAATACTTATTTGATGTACAGGTTAAGTTGGTGATTTTGTATTCGCTTATTTTAATAGAGTTACTGTTACTGAATAGCACAATTAAATGAATGACAACAACATTAGTGTGCTTCCTGAGCAGGGATCTCTAAAAACGAGCAATGCATACAAAATCTAACTTAATCACGCGTGTTGTATCGTGGTACGGAGGGTCAGCCGTCAGCCCCTCTTGCCTCGCCGGAGAGGGCGCCCTCAGTCCTCCTTCTAGCTCAGTCGAGTGCACACGTACTTTCGTGTTGTTAAACAGTGACGATAAAAAGGCAAAAACGTTTTTTTTTGAATACAACCGTGAAGTGACTTAACAAATATAATTTGGAGTTCGGATTTTTCTTCTGTGAGTATTGAAAATGTTTTTATCGGTGAGAGCACGCAGCCTTGAGGCTTTGATTCGAAAGGCGAAACCGGGTGGTTTTCTAAAGTTACAGCTTATGTAGTGTTAGATGTTTCGCTTTGAAATTCGAATGGAAAACTGTGTTGTTTATAAGTATACCTGAAATCTTAACTAGGGATATAGTTTTCAATCCACTTTATTTAGACAATAGAAACGTATAATTAGTACTAATAAATGTTTATTACCTCTAGCCGAGTTAATCGGGCTGTAAACGTGTGACAGCAATGAATTACCTGACTTAATTAGTGAAGTATATATGTTTACTTTTTAATTAACGCTAAGAAATTTCATTGTTAACTAAAATGTAGTATTTTTAAGGTCTCTTCTCTTTAAGTGACCATTAAGAAATTTTGTAAACACCACCTGTCTGAAAGAACCATTTGACAGGTTTAATAAAAAATCAAGGGTGTATTTTTTTCCTTTTACTTATGGGTTAGATGTATAAAAATGTAAAGTAGAGTATGTTTGTTTTTATCGACTAAAAGCTTTATAATTATTTTTGTTTTTGTTGTTGTTCTGATTATTTTATATTTATATGCTTAAACTACACAATTTGTTTAATGCTTTAAATTATATTTTAAGATTAGTACAAAAAAGAGCGCTTGCTGTAAAGTGCGATTTATACACGGACAGGTTTTTTATAATAAAAAGGCAAAAGTAACACCTTTTTTGTGCCTTCTTTTTACACCTGCCTGCAAGTAAATGCAAGGACAGTGTTTACAGACACTATTATAATATTAATTAACAGATTACAGCTATCGTAATATACTGAATGACTGATTTTTATATATTTAAGTCAATAATATTTAAATTTTTCAAAATGTTTATTCAGATAAACCTTTTTTCTTTCTTTAATTTTACTAACTTATCTTTTTGACATCATTTTATTTTTTTCGTTTTTATATTATCTTCTAGTCTTTTATCTTAATCGTATGGTGAAAACACAGGAGATAAAGAGTAAACATTCTTATTAAAAAAAAAACAATAATCTTTTTTATTTTGACGTACGAAGTATAAGTTCGCTGTTTAAATGTTCAAAGGGAGACTTGATCTCCCGTTGTAACTGTTGTTAAAACCACCTGTTGTAGTCAATTCTTTTTCTCTGATGTGTCTAGTACCTCGTTTACATTTATCGCACTGTGAAAATAAAATTTAATCTTATAAAAAAAAAAAATCCACTGTATGGTTCAATTACCAAAAGAAAGGTATATAAAAGTGGTTGTATAACATCATTATCTTATCTCACAACCAAAAATATACGGAACCGTGGTTGCTACAAAGAGGCGTGCAAATTGAGCTCATGAGGTAAAAGTCCACAGTGCTGAAAGCATTGCCTCGTTTGATCGTAATCTGTGGTAGTTTAAATAATTGAGCTATTGTATAATCTGTGCAGGTTTTCGTTCAGTTTGCAAACGAGTGTTAACGTTATGAATGTATCAGAAAATGCATTTATAATTTTATATTAAAAGTGGGATAAAGAATAATTTACTGACTTAAGAAAATTAAGTGTTACGTAAGCTTAATTTAAATAAACGATTTAGTTGGACATTTAAATAAATATGCCATTAATATTCTGAATATCGGGACTATTGAAAAATCTATCGTGTATGATTATCATCACAGCCTATTAATAGTACTTTATAGCTACATTACAATTTGTTTATAGCTGCAGAATGTATGTCATCTGGACCGGGGTAGGACCACGCCCTCACTGAATACTAATAGCAGTATATTATTGCTGTGTTTCGTCTGGTGAGTGCAGGGATCGGGAGACGCTTATTACTGGCGAGGCATTCTGTCTCAGTCCTCAAGGGTGACAAAGCATCTGCATTATGATTCCTAGTCAAGGATGAATTCATATGTCATGGGCCGCAGGAATCACTTACCATCAGGTGAACTGTGCGCTCGTTTGTTACTCACAATGTAATAATAATAATAATACTCCACTGCTCAATACTTCCCCACAGGTTGCACATACAAAGCACGAAAGCTTTCGCGCACACTTGAGTAGGTTCAGGTTCACTTATTGAGAGATCGTCCTTACACTGCCAGTACAAGATTGCGTTACATCTCCATCATTTATCAGTTCTACAACCTATACGGCCAGCCCATTGTCGCTTCAACTTGCTGATATTAACAAAGAAATAAGAAGAGCATCGAATAAGCTCTCTTTTAAAAGGCTGGTACAGGAACACTATTCAAAGATGTCTGATGCTAATTAATATGGTAGATTACTCTTGTCATTGTTTGTTATATGTATAATTATGTTTAATATGTATTGGTATTTATATGTAATTGTATTTATATAGTAGTTTGTAAATATATTTAAGTATATGTATGGTATGTTATTTTTATTTTTTATTATAATTTTTGTTTATATATATATGAAATATCTCAAATTTTATATATATAAATATATATATATATATATATATATATATATAAGGTTTGAAGTTATTATTATTGTTTCTTCTTTTTTTACAATGTATGCTCTATACCTACCACAATGTCTTTCGGGTACGCCGCGGTTAGAAGTGGGTGAGGCATTAAGTCCGTCCTTTGAATCCCTTTTTGTAAGGTGTGACCAATAAAATTTAAATAAATAAATAAATGTTTTGAGCTATATCAGTAACTTTCGTTCTATACATACAGCTCTGTAACTTAAAGTGAAAACTACTGGCCTAATTCGAATGGGGATTGCAGGATTTGTATTGCCTGATTGAAAGCGATACTGTTGCTGTTGTTTTTTTCGAATGATTTTTCCGTTCCGAATTCACATTTAGTAGGCACATGTAGTATCGAAATTAGACTATACATATATGTATTAGGTCTATATATATATATATATATACCTATGAAATTGCCGTTCTTCAGTATTGGCGATTTCAAACCAACGAAAAAGTTTTGATTGACTGTGAATTCTAAATTCAAATTAATTTTGTTTTAAAAACATGACATTCTTTTTACAAAGTCAGTCTTTTGTTTATTGTTTAGCTTTGTATTTTCATTACGTTTGAACATTTTTCGTCATAATGTATACTTTAAAAATTCGTGTAATTATGGAATATGAGTTCCACGTAACATCAACAACGTTTACGGAGAGAACTTTACAAACGAACGTACAACCCGTTATTGGTTTGCCCGGTTCCGTTCTGGAAATTTTGATTTAAAAAATGAACCTCATGGTCTTTGTGGAACTTTGGTCAACGATGATGAATTAAAGGCGATTGTGGAAGCTGATGATACTCAATCTACAGCCGAGATAGCAGCAGTTTTTGATGTTAATATCAAAACAATATTGGTCCCTTTGCGACAAATCGGCAAGGTAACAAAAGCTTGATAGATGGGAGCCCCATGAACTTAACTGTCGCCAGTGCAACGTACGCGTTGAGACCTGCCTCCCGCTGCTCAACAGGCACAGAAATGAAAGAATTTTGAACCAAATTGTTACGTGCGACGAAAAGTGGATTCTGTTCGACGATCGAAAGCACTCAGCAAGTTGGTTGGAACATGGTTCAACACCAAAGCAATGCCCTAAACGAAAAATGACCTCTAGAAAGTTGATGGTCACTGTTTGGTGGTCTAGTGCCGGTGTGACTCATCACAGTTTTTTACCAAACTGCATGAGTATTACTGCAGATATGTACTGTGAAGAACTGAAGATAATGATGGAGAAGCTCGCACATCTGCAACCAGCTTTGGTCAATCGATCGTCCCCGCTGCTCCTACACGACAACACGCGACCCCATACTGCACAACAGCGAGTCTCCAAGCTGCAGGAGTTGGGGTTGGAAGCTCTCCCTCATCCACCGTACTTTCTTGACATTGCACCCACAAATTATTACTTTTTCCAAAATTTGGTCAAGTTTTTAGCGGGAAAAAAATTAAATTCCCGAGAGGCAGTACAATATGCCTTTGAAGAGTTTGTTGCCTGCCGTCCAACTGATTTTTACAAGAAGGGCATCAATAAACTACCACTGTGTTGGCAAAGATGCATCGATTACACGGGTGATTACTTTGAATAACAGAAATAAAGAAGTTGGAAAAAATGAATACTTTAACTTATTTCATACAAAACGGCAATTTCATAGGATTCCTATTATCTAAAACATTTTATGCTTTATCGTGGTTTATGTAGTTTTATTTAACTTTTGTTTGATTAGATATTAATTGTAGAGTGATATGAACTATATAATTTGAGGGAAGTCGATGGATCCAGTTAAGACCTACTGTAAAGTTTTGTGTAATAGGCGTTATTCCGGCTTTAATTACTTTTTTGAATTAAATATGTAACATGCATAACCATAAATAATGAATAAAATAAAGTTTTTTAGTCGGCCGGGCTCCCTAAACCAGCCCAATATACATTTTACTGGCTACTGTAATAAAGAAATGGTCACACCCACGTTATGTATTACACTTAAAATAAAAGAGAGGAGACGCGATAGTTCGGTTCGACCTTGGCTTAATTGTATATCGGGGTGTCCCCGAAGACTTTCGTCATGCATGATAATTAATTAAATGTGACAATATTAATTAATCCACGTGGACTTTATTTATTGCCAGCCTCGTGGCGCAGTGGTTGTAGTACCCGGCTGCAGCGTCACAGGTCCTGTGTTCGAAATTGTTTGGTTATTTTGGACACTGCATCTTCACCTGTACCATACTCTGATCTTGTAATAATATCTTGTCATATAACAACGGACTAGGGAAGGGGATGGCGAGTGAAGAATGGCTCATTGTTTGTGCAAAAACTTACTGCACTATAACATAACCTGCTCAGTTAATGTCATCTGATAAACAGCAGAAGATATAGGCTTGAGCGAACCATCGACCATCATCACCATGATCATTTATAGACTAAAATGGTTATGAGCAAATTGAACTTAGAAATACTTGGTATTATTTTTAATAATTTTAAACCTTTTTTTTAAATCTTTTATAGATTAGATAGCAAACGAACAAGTAGCTCAACTAATAGTAAGTGATAACCATGAATATCCGCAACCTCAGTAGCGGTTGCGTTGCCAACCTTTAAAAACGGTGTAAGCTCGTCGTATTTGGTCGTTTTGGTTCGAGATACCGCTGACGACGGCTGATCACATAGAGTAGTTGTGCGTGGCAGATAATTTTGTGCAAAGGATTCCCAGCTATCGAGATGATGAGGATGAAATTTTGAATCCTGTCGCGATATACGATGTTTGAACTCAACGCGGCTTCCTTGACAGTTCCAACAATAGAGTCTCTATCTTTTGGTTATTACGGGATCACAAGAACAAAGATGCATGCAGTCTTGTATGTTTTTTTATTCGACATCGTATAGCGTTTTAAACTGCCGAGTTATTTTGAGTGTTTTGGATGCAATACGGTTCGGTGTTTGGTGTCAAGAGTGGCTATTCATTAACTACTTTCTTCTATCAAATTTTTAAATAAAAACCTACTTCTTTGAAGATGACAAATAATTTTTTTTCGTATAATATTTATTTTTTCTATATAATTTTTTTTTTAACAGCTCATCAAAACGCAAAACAATAAAAGAAGTTTTTAGTATACTATAAAATATGAATTAACCGTTCTTGATAAAACTTAACTTATTAAAAACAAACATTACTGTTAAATAAATATTCAATAAGTTGTTTACAGTTCACCTGATGGCAAGTGATTCACATGCGATGTCATCCTTGAGGAACTTAATAAGAGGTAACGAGGAATCGTTACCTGTAATTGAGACACATTTTTATGACACACAAGGACTATGTAAATATAATACAGAAAAAATTTTCGTAGACATTGGAATAAATATTAAATAGGCATGACGTAAACAAGGTAATGTGAATGGAATTGGCAAGAAGACAACAGCGCAATTACACTAAGTAATTAAATTAAAAAAAATGTTCGAATTGCGTAGTGAATGACCCAAATACTTACTCACCGCCTTTGTTTCAAGAACACATACTGAAGTCTACAGAATCGTACCCCAAAAAGGTGTGAAACTGCATTTTTTATTGGAGTTATATTTTTAAGTATAACTTAGAATGTACCTGTCGAGATGATTTTTATATCATATTAAGGATGAGTAAAAATAATTGTTGTAAAATGTTTTGCCAGGGCCCGGTGAAGCTGTAAAAGCCCTCGGGTCTAAAATCTTGCCAGGTCAACCTGATGAAAAGTTATTTTCGCAGCCCACATTTACTCTTAACAAGGAATCGCATACAGATTTTTTATTGTATTAAAGATGACAAACGAGCACGCAGTTCACCTGATGGCAAGTCATTCCAGCGGCCCATGACATCTACATTCATCCTTGACAAGGAATCTTAATGCAGATGCATTCTCAACCCTGAAGACTGAGATGGAATGCGTAGAAACCTGATAAGAATCTCCAGATTCCTATAGTGACCAGTTGAAACACAGCACTGTTATGCTGTTATTTTACATTGATATTCTATGCGGGCGTGGTGTTTCTACTGTAGAATCAGCTAAAAACTATTTTCAGCATGGCTTTACCATGGAATTATATAAAAATATGTGCGATGCGTTGCATTCGATGCGAGGTGTTCCATTTAAGTCTTTAGATTACATGATGAAACATGGAATACCTTGTTACCTATTATAGTCTCCAGTTTCTTTCCTTCACCAAATGAAACAAAACAACTGGTTATTTAATCCATTTTACGCTTTACGCTATTTTAAACAGCGTGGTCTTACTTCGATCGAGCAGAATTATTCGTGCTCCAACTACTATGTGTATAAAGTCCATAACTACGATGTGACTATAATCTCATATATGAATTGTATATTATTAAGTGATATAAGTTATATGTTACGCCTCCATGTTGATTACGACCATGGCGATATCTTTCTGATTATTGTCAGATTACATCAAATACAATAAGAACAGAGGAAGTTTTAATACAGTGTCGGGACACGGGACATAAATACAACATACTAAGATTTAGATTTATATTTGATGTAGTTTTTTTTATTGAATATTAGCAACATTACTAATATTCCAAAGATGGTGACGGGCCATTGGATTCACTTAAAGTTAGATGAACTCTCTCTCTTTATTTGTATAATAAAAATTTTACGGATTTCATCGTGCTCATTTTAAATTTTTTGACGTTGACGTTACAATGTGGAGTGTTCGGGTAAATATAAGAAATCAGCCATTGTCTTCTTATTTGTCACCCAATAATTGGATAAAAAAGATTATGTGTTAAAATCTTTTAGCGGGTAAGTTTACCCGACAGCACCAAAGAACTTAAAACTTTATAAAAGTTCAAAGACACGTACATTTTTAAATTCAATTACGTTTCAACGGAGCTTCCAATATTTTTACTAATTCGATAAAGAAAGGATCTAAGATTCTCATAATTAAGTTGGCCCAAATTAATAGAACATCGAGGAATTTAATGGGATACCCTGCAGGAAACATTTTGCCACGTAAATTAATTTGTCGCCTGCTCTATCACCCATTAAATTGAACGCCGGATCGGGTCAGCCTAAGTTTATGAATACAGGTTGTTTCATTTAAAATATATATAATATTTTAATGCAGGAAATGTATTCCATTAAACACTAAAGAGTTAAGGGATTTGATCAAATCAACTTTCCCTGCGCCATATATTTTTATATTTTCTTTCACTTTTTCTACTTCATAACTACTTCACTTTTTAGGTATATACGAACCACGTTAGCACGAAGGGTTACAAAATCATTTTCCTTTTTAGGTTATGGTACATTTTTTTTTTTTTTATATTTATATATTATATCTACACATACAAAATTAAAGAAGCATGAGTGAAAAACCTAAAAGATACGTTCAAAAGTGTCCGAATTGATTCCAAACTAAAAATGCGGTAAGATGACTTTGTTTGATTCTAGTTTTGTCTATTTAGTGATGCACAAAGGAAAATATTCTAGTTATTTATTAAATACTTATTGGTATGTACCAAGTATTTGCAATCTCTATGGATTGTCCATTGATATCATTCGATGAAAGGAGATAATATTTTTTATCTTTTAAAGAAAATAAATTAATGTGAATTATTTATTAGCATCACCCTGTAACAACGTTCGTCGCTTTATTTTATAGGAAACCTCTTACTGTTAGTGTGCAAGGATCGGCTTTTAATCAAGTAATTACATTAGGTTGATGCATTAACAACCACTTAGACACTAACATTGGCGACCACGTGACCTAGTGCTTAGTAGCTGGTTGTTAAGTTCCTAGTGCTTGCGAATAACCGAGTTAAAAGTTTGTACGGGAAAAAAGTAGTTTTTGTCACTGCGTTTATAAGATGTTTCGTTAATACTCTATCTAAACAATCCTCCGATTTTATCACATTTTATAAATCGTTAGAAACACGTTGCAGCTACTTTCCAGTTGCAGCACGAATGTGTTGGCTCGTTCGGGGAAGGGTCTCGCAAGAATTGGAGATTTAAGTAACTAATGTGTATTTTGTATGTTTGGTGAAATGAATGTAGGTGTTGATGGGCCACAGTCATTGTTTTAGCATCCGGTGAACAGTGTAGCCCGCTTCTTACCCTTACTTTATAAAAAAAACATCAAATTTAGGAAACGAATAGAGATCGACTCAGTTTGATCAAATATTTCCGGTACCACACTATATATCCCATTCTCTTGATATAATATGGTAACTGGAAGATATCGCCGTGATCTAAACCGACGATCTTCCTTATTAAAAATCCGTTACATTTGCATATTTTTGTTTATATCACAATAAAAATCGTTAGAATATTAATTAATTTAAGATCACTATTAATAAATATACTAATCACGTGATATAATAAGTTATATGAAAGTCGAATAGACATTACGCAAACTTAGAATATATTAAAATAAATTTCCCTCCAAATTTTAAAACTAAGTAAGAAAAATAGTTATATGACTAAAGTTTCCCCGTGTTGTCGTTATGAATGTGGAGTCTTCAAAAAAAAGGGTAATAGTGTTTTTATTAAAACAGTGCCATTTTATCAAACTTAAGGTTGCAGTCTTGAATATATATGCAAGACTGCAACCCTAAGTTTAATAAGGTGGCATTGTTTTTGTTTAGTAACCTGAAAAAAAACACGAAAGAAGAAACTTTTTTACCTTGGCCCTGAATGACAATTGAATGAAAATGAAATGAAAATTGACAAATTGAACGCAACTACGTTCCAAAAAAATCCTTAAAAATAGATTTAATTTTAAATTGATTACAGAATAAACTTGCAAATTTTACAAAAATATGTACCCATAATACAATTTCTTTGTAAAAGAAATTCACTTTCTTTTTAATTTAATAACTAAAATGATCTAGCTAAATTGAAAAAACAAAAAATATATATATTTTCTTCCATCGTTTCTATGGCACAAAAAATAATAATTTTCTTTTTTATTTAACATAACGGGCAAAAGAGAAAGATTTACCAAAAAAATATGTAATTCCTGAAACATGAAATTTCCTTCAACGTTATCTAACAAAAAATAATAGAGCTCGATGCACAAATCCACTCACAAACGTAATTGCGTTCTTTGTTTGCCAATTAGTTCGTTGACGCGTCCACACGAGTGACCGACACCGCGTATTGGCGATGGTGACGGATCCAGAATGCTAATTCAACGGAAATAACGAGGCGGGAGACGTAAAAACAGAGGTTTCGATCGCCCTTCCAATTAACCAACGCATTCATATATTGCCACTACGCAAAATTATGATAAACCTTTTTCCATCGTCGTCTTCCATGCAAACGTACACTGCGTATAAATAATTAATGTTATATGTTCTTACTTAATTCTTATATGGGTAAGTTACTGTACAAGCCATTGTAGTGATTGATTTTATATTTTATTTATGCTTCTTAATAATTAATTACAAATTCCAATGATGCCTTTGTTCGGTGACGGCCATGTAGTATAGTGGTTTCTGAACTTAATAAATATATATATATATAATATATATATATATATATATTTCTATCACTATTTTTTTTATTACATTGGGAGTAACAAATGAGCACACACATTTCTGCGGCCTCCGGATGAGGTCATGAGGTCTCCGGATCCATGCACTCACCAGACGAAACAGCGGCATTTCACACTGGATTTCTGAGAGGGTGTGGTCCTACTCCGGGCGTGCTGACCCATTTAATCTACAGCTAGAAACAAACTGCAGCGTAGCTCTACCACTACGTAAACTAATTAAAACATATTAAAGAAAACCGAAGGATATTTGAATACCTTTAAAGTTATGTACGATAATAATAACATATGCCCGTCATATATGCTATGCAAAATGTGCGTACGCAAAATACAAATAAGATATAATTACTTCTTACCAACTTGTCTCAGCGTGATTTTCAAGCAGTTCATCTTAAATACTTTATTCAAGCAAAATTGCTCGATAATCTGATAATAAGAGTTCAACGGCGGGCCTCCGCAATATCGAACTTTTAAGGAAAATCACCATAAGCGTCTCAATTTCTTTTTAACCCTTGCCGAGGATACCTAGACGATACTAATACGCCGGAGATAATATATGGCACGAAATTATACTCTTTGACCGCTAACTTGCATCAACTAGGTGATTTGACCAGTGAATGATTTTTTTTTATTAAAAATTTATCACAATAAACATTTGCAGAAATTATGAAAATATGCCTAAAATTCTGTTTGCCGTTTTATTATAGCGACTGCCGGCCGTCCCCTTCCGTGAAAAGCGTCACAACGCTTTTTGGTACGAAAATTATGTTAATATGGACTAAATTATCGCTTATTTATATTTATGCAATAGCTGTTTTGAATTTCATATTTGCTGAAGAGCAATCAAATTTCGTCCATTTTGTATGGTAATAATTTTACGTATTTTATTATTGTTTTCTTGTCGTGATTTGTTAATTTTATTTTTATCGAATTTGTTAGGTATTGTAAGTATTGCATTGTATTTTAAATAGACTTAACACAATAATATAAATACTCTGAGCAATGCATATACGCATGATATGCGAAAGCAGAAGAATATATAATATATATGTCCCTGTGTTCGTGAGTCCATCCAAATTTGTTAATGTCAAGTAGTCATAGTGATAATTCATTAGTCAAATATTAATGTCCCTAACATTTGACTGGTTGACCATTTGATTTGGACTGACTAATTTAGATAATTTTTGTAAGAAAATGTGTTGCCTATTTCTTAGAAACTAATTCCCCAAAACTGTTTCCGAAAAAAAAAAAAATCGCCTTTTTGATGAAATCAGGTGGCAAACGAGCAGTTCACCGTGACGGTTAGCGATTTCTATGCACCATATTTATCCCCGATGGGAATCTTGGTGCACGTTCTCTTCAACCTTCTACTGTTCTATATCGTAAGTATTTTTTTAATAATTTTAAAAGTGATAAAACGTCGAGAGTTTGATTCTAAACTGCATTTCACGTAACATTGAACGTGACTCGGTAAGGACGCCGCCGCTGCCGATTTAAACTATTGAGACACGTTTATCTTTTGAATGTCTAATTCAATGCACATCCGTGACGTATTTGTGTTGCAATATTTCGTTTATTAATCAACGTCGTTATGCTTTTTATATGTTATCATAATATTATAATGAAATTATTCACGTATTTAGTTTTAACAACTTTATCGTGTTGTATTAGTAAAATTATTGTTTTTAACACTCTTTATTATTAGCTTGACCTATGTCTGTATGATTATAATGGATCTTTTGATTAATTTTTTTAAATTTGCAATCGTAAGAATTGGCAATACAATAGATTCATAACGATGCGTGTTATATTAGTTTTTTGACACTCGATTTTTTTTTGTTTTATATTGTAGGCAAAGGAGCAAGCAGCCCACCCGATGCTAAGTGATCACCGCCGCCCTTGAATATCCGTAACGACAGAGGAGTCGCAAATCCGTTGACGGCCTTTAGGTACGGTGCAGGTTCATTTCTTGAAGGTCCCTAAGTCGAATCGGTTCGGAAATACCGCTAGCGACAGCTGTTATAATATTAGTGATGAATGAATCAAAAATAACTTAATACAAAACTATGGCAAGACTGAAACAAGAGGTGGGACGCCCCCATCCCCAACGGTGGCTGCTTGTGGGGCTAAATATTTTTAAATTTCACGTAACGGCTGCGATCTCCGATGGTATTGCACGTGCATTACCTTGGAATAGTCATCAACGTGTGAGTACATTTGTTTTTGACCAAATACTTCGGCACCATAAGAATGTTTTGCGCAGTTGATGTCATCTGGCAATAACCAGAAGATAACGCTTTCAACGAATTTAAAAGTGGTAGAGCTACGATTTGTTTCTAGCTGTATGGGTCAGCTCGACCCGGGTAGAACCACGCGCTTACAGAATACCAGCGTAAAATAGCAGCATAATGCTTCTGTTTCGTCCGATGAGTGTAGGGATCCGGAGATTTTTATTACTGATGACGAGGCATTCCATCTCAGTCGTCAAGGGTGACAACGCATCTGCATCATGATTCCTTATCAAGGAGGATTATAGATGTCATAGGGCGCAGGAATCACTTGCCATCAGGTGCACTGTTTGTGAGTTTGTTATTCATAGTAATAATAAAACAAAATGGACCAGTTGGTTATCATCACCACATTTCTTATAATGTGATCCGGCTTGGACATTTTGATCCTGCGGAAGTATATGGCCGTTTGCATTAGTCATTGATATCTTTTACATATTGATAAATATGTAAAAGATATCAATATGTTTGATTAATATAAATATTAATCAAACATATTTTGATTAATCATTTATGTTACATTAAGCCATAGCAACCATGTTTAATAAAAATCCTGGATATATTACGCTATGTATTTTATAAATATAATAAAAATAAATGTAATAAAAATAACCAGGTAGTAAACATTTATAAACTCCCTTACCCTTCTGGCTACATTGGCCTGAAACGCTTTCTCTTTGAAGATATTAGAAAAGCATTTAATAAGATGCCTTAATATTATGAATACTTACCACAAAGAGAATGTCAACAAACATTAAATCGGCTCATTGTAACTGGTTTTAAATGTGATTAATTAAAGTTAAATAAAAAATTCTAAAAATAAACTGATTTTGAAATATACTATATAAGTATATATATATTTATATATATATATATATATGTATATATATATATATATATATATGTATATATATATATATATATGTATATATATATATGTATATATATATATGTATATATATATATATGTATATATATATATTTATATATATATATATATATTTATATATATATATATAAGTATATATATATATATGTATATATATATATATATATATATATTTTTATATATATATAATAATAGTAGTCTACTTAGATCGTACTCAAAGATTATGGATTTTGATAACTCGCACTATTTACACATTTTGGTATTCGTTGGAACAACTTCGTGTATAGAAGTTGGATCTAGTCTTCAGAAGGGTCCTTATCAATCGCAAGATGAGAGGTCCGGCAGTATGGCGGAAGCGTCATCAGTTCCACATTTGAGGCTTTCTAGTACGCTGTAATTTCAAGTAAGAATGTGTGGATTCGTTATCGTGATGAAGGACACCGTTACTGCAAGGACACTTTTCGCGAACTTTTCTTCTTTCTTTTTCTCGCAACCTGAGCAAGCAATTGTTTACGCACCCATCTACAATCACTGTCCTTAGGTTTTTTAGCGACTGTTATGTTCTTTGCTTCGATTATTCTTTACTTTCGTTAAGTGTTCAAAAGGAAAGACCCATTGTGCCGACTGGTTTTTACTTTCCGTTTCAAAGCAGTAAGTACACCCAGGTTTCGTCCCAAGTCAAAATATTATAGACGGCTAATGACCGACCTCCATTAAACTTTTTTATGACTTCACTGCACCACTCGATACGCAGTTGTTTCTGGTCTTGCCGAGCTTCTGAACCTTCAGATGTACATGCATAATGTTTTGCACTTTGCTCATTCCAGTCAGTTTCTCTCAATTGTCGTGCGATATAAATTTTGGTTTCTGTAACCACAGACGCCGTCTAACCTTCACGTACATCGTCATGGAGATGATCACGTCCACGTCAAAATTCTCTGCGACACAGGGATTCATCACCAAATGCCAATTGAAGTCTTTGGCCACTCTATTTTCGACTTATAGCGAAGGTCTTAAAAAATCATTGAGTGAAAATTTTCACGAGGTAAATTCATTGTAATAGCAACACACAGTTTTCAATGAAAAAAAACAAATGACGGTCTCCCAAATTAAAATGTAACGTGTTTCCATAGAATTCCATTTTCGAATTTCGTAATTGATTTTTAATTTTTTTATTGCAAGTGGCCAGTTCTAGAAACTTTAGGTATGTCCCACGTACCTAATGCTAAGGGATTATTACGGCCCATGATAGCTACGTCCATTCTTAATGATTCAAGAAGGGGTGTCAAATGATATGCACCTTGGAATAATATGAAACTCAATAGTTCTTCGGTCGATATTTAATAACTTTTTTTTTTTAATAACTGTACTATTTAAAAAAAAAGTTATTACGTTACTAATATTCCGGTTGACCACTCAACTAAGGTTAAAATGCTTGTGGTGAATTCGAATCTACGACCTTAAGTTTTGCTGACCGTACCCTTAACCATTGATTGACTCTTCAATACTGTTTTCCTTTTGTTAGAAACGATTGTACGGTTTAGCAATGTATATTTAGATA
Organism: Teinopalpus imperialis; assembly: GCA_029286865.1. Lineage (NCBI taxonomy): Eukaryota > Metazoa > Arthropoda > Insecta > Lepidoptera > Papilionidae > Teinopalpus > Teinopalpus imperialis. The sequence continues at coordinate 11,510,616 of JAGSMU010000026.1, forward strand.
TGAGTTGGTGGTTGTGTTTTCTTTCCTATTCGATTCTATAGTATATAATTAGCAAATTATAAAATATAGTGTTGTTTTTTTAAATTAAAATTTTTAAGCGAGGGTATTGTCATTGAGAGTATAAATAACTTGGTCTTCTACGTACTATATACTTAATAAAACCGTTGTTAGCATTTCCTCCAGAATATTATCGTATAAAAGTTCTTAATGATGCAATATGGCGAGTTTCTCGAGAACTCGTGAGTATATAGTGAAAAAGTTGAAGACATGCAACTCGTATGCCTTGTTAGGAAACTTTTAACTGATGATAATATATATCTAAGTTAATATATAGAAAATTGCTAAGTAAAATCAAGTTTTGATTATGGATTTCCGTTAAATAATTTCTTATTGTATTAGTATTAGTTGTTAGTTAAATTTAAATAATTTAATAAACGATAAAGAGAATTTAGAAAGTTCTTTAAAGCGAACGTGTATTGTACGTTACGGATTTGCTCTGGGTTTAATAAGTAGATATTCAGAACCGGTTCCCCGCAGTCTGTTTGCACAATCGTGTGCAGGCAGATCCGGACTGGGCATACGGGCAAATGACCAGTGAATTTGTCGCTAATTCTAATTGAGTTTTATTAACATAATCATAATTTAATATCAACCATAGTGTCCACTATTGTTGACACTATGGTTGATATCGACCACGGCGATATCTTCTAGATGATCAGATGACGTCAACTGCGCACGATGTTATAGTGCCGTAAGCTTTCGCGTAAACTCGTAACGCATTTTAGGATCGGAGGATGGAGGATGTTTCAAATGCAGATACACAGGAAGTAAATATGTCTGTATACATGTTGAGTAATCAGACCAGAATGCCCAGTAATTTGTGATGTACGGAAAATATTTCTCTGCTTGGTAGCGTGACTTGGAGACGCAACACAATTTTTAATACATTCAGAGTAACGATTGCGATTGCTGCGGCCCATGACATCTTCATTCATCCTCCACAAGGAGTCATAATACAGACGCGTTTTCACCCTTGAGGACTGAGATGGAATGCCTCGTCACCAGTAATAAAGGTCTCCAGATCCCTACACTCATCAGACGAAACACAGCAGCATTATATTGCTATTTCACGCTAGTATTCGTGGCCCTACCCTGGTCAAACTGACGCATTCATTCTACAGCTAGAAGCAAACTGCAGTGTAGCTCTACCAAATGTAATGTAAAAAAAATCAAAACGTGCTTTACCACTACTCTCATGTCTCATTTTTCACCGAGTAGCGTAGTGTTCAATGTACCTTATTAAGAGTGAAGAGATATCATATCCTAGTCCTCACGGCTGACAAACGTTTGATTTTTTATGAAAGGTCAATATGGGTGTCATCGGCTGCAGTAATCACTTACTTTCAAGTGTGCTCATTTGTCACCCCTAAATAAACCAAAGTTGACACGGTCGTCGAGGGTCTAGTATATCTTTTCTATTTGCAGCTGCAATGTTTGTACTAGATAAATTATCGATTTTCGTGTCTAGGTTTAAATGTTAAATAATTGGACCATTGACTGCATCGGAACTATTTTTAGATCTTATTGAATGAACATGCATTACATCGGACTGGGAAAGTTCACGAGTTAGTGCCTTTGTTTCTCGAATATGCACTATGCAATATGAAACCCCACTGTTAATATGTCCCGTGGTGTTGAAGCTAGTCCGTGTTCGAAAACGACCAGGACGTGTACATAGTGATTATAAATATGCTAATCAAATATATTCGAGAAAAACATATTTTAATGGTCTTGCATGGCGGGTATGATTTCGGGTAGTTAGTAAACTGATGATGGTTTGGCCAGGGGGCAAAAAAGTAAATTAAATTAGCTTTTTCCCTATGAAATAGAACAGTTGGCGTATTTTATCTGATACCACTGCACCGTCAGGCATCAAAATTTATTCCTTCTACCGGAAACAATCGCTAGAACTACTAAACCGATGTGCTATACCATCATACTAAAAAAGTGCACCCGTTTAAGGCTTAAAAAGCTCCAGATAAAAAGCGGATTGTTATCCTTTCCTACTTTGATTGGAAGGAATGAGCGCCGAATACTAATTGATCACAAAATTACGTTATTGATTTTATTCCTTTATTGACGTGACTAAAAAAACTATATACAGTATCCCCCAAAAACTTTGATTATAAATCCGTTGAAAAGCTTTCGGAACGAGTTGAATAGTCTTTCTCACACACACACGCGCAGAAACACGCGTGCGCGTACACGATCTAGATTGTAATAGTAGTATTCAATTTTCTTTTTCGATAATCTTTTCTCCATTTTTATGTTAAATATTTAGGTCATTAAAGATTTTTTAACTAGTAGCATTAATTGAGAAGACGCTGAAACTTGTGGTACAATTTACGCTAGCACAAACTTTGGAGTTAATACAAACTGGTATTTATGTCATGTTACAAATAAAGATTATTATTATCTACTTCAAATGGTTTAACCCCTTGAAGAACTTACCTGTCTCTCCTTTTAAATTATAACGGGTTCGTAACTAGAGTCTAACTTTATTTTAATCCCAGTTCGACCCTGCGGTTTGCAACGTCGCCGTGTATCTTAGCCGATACCAGTGCTTTGTTTTATGAGAAAAGTTTAGCACCGTATTTGTCATAGCACTATGTTATTTTACTATACACTATGTTTATGTATATATTCCGTATTAAACGAATCTAATTGATACCTTGTAGGTACTAACACGATAATATTTTAAATAAAACAAGACAAATCTTATTTATGTAAGAATAAGTTATGTTATCTACATTATTATATTTATATATTTTTTTTGACATAATATAAATTAGTACTAGATAACAACCCCAGTATTAAGAACCCTCCACTCATACGACCACATAAACATATATAGTAGACATACCTCTTGTAGATCAGGATTATCAGGATAGAAGAGGTCTAAAACAAAGAACTTTTCGAACGGTCTCGCATAAAAGCGAATTATTAGGTTTTTACATATGAAATTGGCACTTTGATCACAAATAATCTGGCGTTTGATTAGGAATTCTAAATTCAAATCTAGGCTTGTATACCGAATTTTATGATTCATTTGTTTTCGCGCCATTTGTTTTTTCTTTCACATCCTTCTGTTAACAAAATGGAAAACTTGAAATATCGCGTTATTTACGAATATGAGTTTCACTGTGGTGCCAGCGCTGCAGAAACAGCTCGAAGGATAAATGATTAAAAGCACGGTACTTTTTGGATCCAACGATTTTATTCTGAAGACTCAGAAAAGGGTACTGGTAAGTGTTTGGTGGACCAGTGCCAGTATCATACACTACAGCTTTCTAAGATCTGGCCAGACGATTACGGCAGATAGGTATTGTCAACAATTGTAAGCCATGATGAAACAAATGTCGGTAGTGATTTTTCTATACGGTAACATTTGTACACATACAGTTGAATTAAGTAATAATTAATCTTAACATTTAAATATATGAGTAACAACCTATATATAAATCATATTGTTGGGTATCCACTCTGAAGAGGTTTGAGCAATTAATAATAAAAATTATCGACATACTCCATCTATAAATTGTCTCCGATTCGCTGTTAATTTCCTGATAATTAGTCTATATAAAGCGTTACATTATTTAACAAGCCCTTTCCAAGCTTCAATCCCCTTTCCAATGTAAAAAGAGACCCGTATAAGTGGTACATAAAGACAATTTATAAAGCCACTCAAGGAAAAGAAAACTTATAAATAATATATGAACGTACTGCAGCGTTAGTTTTTTTATTTTAAATTTACCGGTTTCAATCGTAACTCTGTTCCGCAATGAGTTGGCGGGAAGTAAAACAAAATGGATCTTGCTTTAAAAACTTACCAGTAATAATAATATATAAAATTATAAGATTTAGTGAAATATATGATAAAAATAAATTTTATACCAAAATTTCGCTCTTTAACATTTTATATCTTTAATTTTGTATAATAAAATAGTTTTCAAGTTCTAGGCTAGTACTGATATGAAGTCCACCTTATGTTTGTTTCACTTGTTCAAATAATTAAATAATGTGCTTTTTAGTATAATAATATATGGTTTTTTATTTTGATAAATAGATTGGATATATTTAGATAGATATTATAACTATTACGATATTATATATATATATATATATATATATATATATATATATATATATATATATATAATCAACGAAGTGAATAAAGGTTAAGCTACGATAAAGTTAATTTTGCTTTCATTACAAAAGGAAATACTGTATAAATAATGATAACCAAAGTAGTTTAAAGGTTGCAGTTCCAATATATTCACGAGCTTATTGCTGTGTCCAACCGTTTTGTACATCGGCCAAACTGGTTTTGAGTCACCATGTTAAATGTTGACGGTAACGCGTTAGTTCACGTTCGATTGGTACGAGTCAAAGTTGGAATGGGAAGCGAAAATGTGTCGTTTCGGCCGTGTGGCTAGCACGACAGTGACGCGATGAGTCATGGTTTAACACAAATGCATGTACTAAGTAAATTTAGGGTGGATATGTTCTTATTAATCAATTTTGTGTAAATTACATAAATAAAGAACAAAAAAATATATTATTCAAGTTTATAGCCTACAGTGGAAATTATAAAATACTTTGTAACATTTTTTAAGTAATTATTAAATTTACTCTCTTTAATAACCGTTAATTGTTAATATTGTATCAAAGTTATTTGTAACATAAAAAATGTTAATATTAAATTTTTTTCTCTATTTGAATATCGTCTTAAAATATTGAAGAACACTTGAAAGTATCGTAATATAAAAAAAATAGAAACTGAACTGTCTTTGATCATTTATAAGCCGTATCTATGAATAACTGTAAAAAGTGCCGACGGGTGGTACAATAACCTGATAAATGGCAACACTACGAATGACGCATACCTTTTTCCTCGCGGCATGAATCAGGACCACGGTCTTGACTTGAGAATGTTTCGCGCCCTTTTTTCTATTTGTAAATAGTTTGAAAGCATCGAGTGCCGGGCTTAGCAATTAAAAGGTCTAGACGTTCTAAAATGGTATATTGCTTGGCATTTGAAAGAGAAAAACTAAGAAAATGTTGTCCATTCATGTCCGCCCAGTAAATCGCTCATGGTTTCAGGCTCAGTAACGTTTCTCAATTAATTTGAGTATTTTTTGTAACTTTTATTTATTTTTAGAGATTTACAATGCTGTTAAAGATTTGTATGTATGTACCTTTGTAATTTAGCATTAAGCCAATATTTATATTTATTTAACTAACAATATTTTACGTTGTTGTGTTCTGGTAACTTCCTCTTGTTCCTCGGTTTGTTTCTACCTACGGCGTGACTTTATTATATAGAGCACAATATACATATACAAATATATAAATAACTATGCTTTAAGTGATATCAAAAATAACAAAGTATTGTAAAATATTTATTATATACTTTGAGAGATCACTCGCAATAATTTAAAGAAGCTATCCAAATGATACCTTTAACTTTTGAAATGTTTTTTTTTTTGATATGGCAAACTTACTAAAATTTACGTTTCTTCGACGTTACGTTTATTAACGACTTTCGTTTGGAAATGAAACGAAAGGAAATGTGTATTAAAATAGAATAAATATCTAAGTAAGTATATAAGTTTTTTTTTTTTTAAGTAATTATTAAATTTACTCTCTTTAATAACCGTTAATTGTTAATATTGTATCAAAGTTATTTGTAACATAAAAAATGTTAATATTACAATTTTTTCTCTATTTGAATATCGTCTTAAAACATTGAAGAACACTTGAAAGTATCGTAATATAAAAAAAATAGAAACTGAACTGTCTTTGATCATTTATAAGCCCGTATCTATGAATAACTGTAAAAAGTGCCGACGGGTGGTACAATAACCTGATAAATGGCAACACTACGAATGACGCACACCTTTTTCCTCGCGGCATGAATCAGGACCACGGTCTTGACTTGAGAATGTTTCGCGCTTTTTTCTATTTGTAAATAGTTTTAAAGCATCGAGTGCCGGGCTTAGCAATTAAAAGGTCTAGACGTTCTAAAATGGTATATTGCTTGGCATTTGAAAGAGAAAAACTAAGAAAATGTTGTCCATTCATGTCCGCCCAGTAAATCGCTCATGGTTTCAGGCTCAGTAACGTTTCTCAATTAATTTGAGTATTTTTTGTAACTTTTATTTATTTTTAGAGATTTACAATGCTGTTAAAGATTTGTATGTATGTACCTTTGTAATTTAGCATTAAGCCAATATTTATATTTATTTATTGATCATCATGTATATCAAAGAATTCCAGCGTAAAATAGCAGCAGTGTTTCATCTGCAATTTAGGGATCATTAGGGGAGACTTTATTTCGATAATAATAGGGTATTCCCTCTTGGTCTTCCCGTGTGAAAACGCATCTGCATCTTATCGAGGATATGGTTGTCATGGGACGCTGGAATCACTTACCATCAGAGCTGTGTGCGCGTTTTTCACTCACAGTTCTATAAAAAACTGTATCTACATGATCAAAATATACATCTATGTATTAGAATATGTATATTAGTACTGCATGTTAACATTGTCGATCATTATAGGCAGACCCGAGTAATAATGCTAATATATATACATATATATAAATATATATATATTTATATATATATATGTATATATATATATTTATATATATATATTTATATATATATATATACATATATATAAATATATATATATATATGTATATATATATATATACATATATATAAATAACTATGCTTTAAGTGATATCAAAAATAACAAAGTATTGTAAAATATTTATTATATACTTTGAGAGATCACTCGCAATAATTTAAAGAAGCTATCCAAATGATACCTTTAACTTTTGAAATGTTTTTTTTTTTGATATGGCAAACTTACTAAAATTTACGTTTCTTCGACGTTACGTTTATTAACGACTTTCGTTTGGAAATGAAACGAAAGGAAATGTGTATTAAAATAGAATAAATATCTAAGTAAGTATATAAGTTTTTTTTTTTTTTAAGTAAATTATTAAAGTGTATAAGTTTAAAAATTGTCTAATGCAATCCGTGTTTTCATGTTTAATCAGAAGTGTTAATAATCTGATGGCAGACCATATCCTAAAGGTCTGCCAAACTTGAGGTAGTAGGTTTGAATTCGCCATTCGATTATTAATACGATATTCCTAGCACAAGCATTTAAGCTTAGTTGGAGTGGTAACAGGAATGTTAGTAATATTATTAGCAGTGCCAGGATTATTTACAAAAAATAATTGTATACAATATAATTTTTAACTCGGAGAAGAAATGTTCTCAAATGAGTAAATGAACGGTTTTTTATATTTATTTATTGATCATCATATATATCAAAGAATTCCAGCGTAAAATAGCAGCAGTGTTTCATCTGCAATTTAGGGATCATTAGGGGAGAACTTTATTTCGATAATAATAGGGTATTCCCTCTTGGTCTTCCCGTGTGAAAACGCATCTGCATCTTATCGAGGATATGGTTGTCATGGGACGCTGGAATCACTTACCATCAGAGCTGTGTGCGCGTTTTTCACTCACAGTTCTATAAAAAACTGTATCTACATGATCAAAATATACATCTATGTATTAGAATATGTATATTAGGACTGCATGTTAACATTGTCGATTATTATAGGCAGACCCGAGTAATAATGCTAATATATATACATATATATAAATATATATATATATATATATATATATATAAATATATATATATATATATATATATATGTATATATATATATATATATATACATATATATATATATATATATATGTATATCTAATTTGTTGTGAAAAAACACTACTTATATATGAATAAAAAGATATTTTTCTTATTAATAAATACATTACTTTTTGTTCACAAAACTTTATTTATTATTGGCAATAATTATTATTTTGTGGCTCTTTAAAAACTTTTTTGTAAATTTTAATTTACCGATTTAAAAGGTTGCCGACCCCTGGTTAAGGTATATCTAACAGGGCATATCTGATTAAATATAGAAGAATCGTCCCAAAAGACAGGGATGATGGATTATATAGGATGTTAAAAAGGAGACAATATATTCCTACGTAGGCGGATTAGGGGCCGCTTGGGTTCTTTTGGACATTGAGAGATGTGGAAATTTCAAGAAATAACGCAAATTATGTTAAACTTATTATTTACCAGAAATGGGATTAAAGAATTGGGGACGAAGAGATCTAAGCCAAAGCATTTTTAATGTTCACTTACCATTTAAAACAAACTTTCATAGCTTGCATTCAACATTTGTATTATAATTAAATTTAACTAAAAAAGATACGATAAAAATAATCGATTAAATTCAACAATATATTAATCGTTAATCTATATTAATAAATAAACGATTAAATAAAATAAAAACATCATAAAGCCTAATATTTATTATTTGAAATAATGCACAAAATAATAGCAGTGACTACACTTAATTATCCCAGTTTTTAAACACCAATAAATATACAAAATGTACATGAATCCCTTGAACTAATAGCGGTAAAATAGTCCATGTTATATACGTACAAAAGAATATTTATCAATGACGCGAAATACTAAAGTGACATCGCCAGTCCACCATAACTCATAAAGTAGCCGCAACTGCGACGTGTGCTTGCTTGTGATAATAAAAAAAGGAAGGGCCCCGCAAAATTGACACACGGAAACTCCCCTCGGCACACTTGACCTATTTCTCATCCGATTAACTGCAGACCAATGAAATTGCCCTGCGTTAACGTACAGCGAACGGAAGTGCTAATGTGTTTTTTATGGCTGTAATTTAAATTTTTAAATCCTCTTATTTTTTTACATTTTAAAGATACGGTGAAGACGAATGAACATCTGCTATTTTTTAAATATAAAAGTATGATGATCGTCGTATATCGCTATAGATTTTTTTTTATTACAATAAGAATAACAAACTAGCACACAGTTCACCTGATGGTAAGTGGTTCCTGCGGCCCATGACATCTTCATTCATCTTTGACAAGGAACCACAATGCAGATGCGTTGTCACCATTGAGGACGGAGATGGAATGCCTCGTCTCCAGTAATAAAGATCCCCGGACTCACCAGACGAAACACAGCAGCATTAAGCTGTTATTTTACGCTGGTATTCTGTGAGGGCGTGGTTCTACTCCGAACGAGCTGACCCATTCATTCTGCAGCTAGAAACAGTTAACTGTGTGCTCGTTTGCTTCCTGTACTCTTAAAATAAAATAAAAAAAACAATATAGTCATTAGGTTTTACGGTTTTAATACTTTTAAAGGTGTACTGCCATAACATAATATATATATATATTGTAAAAAAAAAATTGCCATATCCAGGCGACGTTATGTCATTGTACTGATGTCGGTGTAATTTAGCGACACATGATGACGGCTGCCTTACAGTTGAGTGCAAATTTTGAAGTTCAGCGTACCGTGGCTGAGTGTTGGAGGGGTAATTTTGGAGGTCAGGAAAGGTAAATAAATATTGCGGCTCAAGGTTTTAGGAAAATAAACGAACAAGTATTAAACTACGTGAATGAGGACATGTAATTTTTATAACAAAAGTGAATGTTATTTACAACTATTGTATTGTTTTATTTGTTTCAAAAATACGTTAATTGTACTTGGATATATTTTTATATAATTAAATGTATTTTCTGGGTTTTGTTATACAAATTACTATTGATAACAATTAGTTATTATTATAGATATATATTATAGATGTATTTAAAATATCGGGGTAAGGAACGACCACTCTGTTAAATGACAGCTGCGGTCCCTTAAATACGTCCATACTCAACAAATATTTAAAATGCACTAATGCTATGTACCTGAGTACTAAGACGGAATTCCTTGTCACCTATATCACCCGGATCTCCTGGCCGTAGAAACACATCAACATTATGGCTTCTGTATCGTGCTATTCGGCGTAGTGCTTTCCTGGTCGAATTGATTTATTATATTGACGTGTTATTTTCTTTCATTTAATCAAAGTTTAAGATTTGAAGCTGCAGTAGTCCTTATTTCAAACTTCACACTTGTTCTACCATTTATTATTGTCTCATTGGAATCACCCATGTTTTTTTTATGTCCACAAGGCTAACAGTAACTGTAACGTGAAGCTGAAGGTCAGGGTTAAGTGGCGCTCATTTGGAAAGGTATATGTTCAGCAATGGATTATTGTACGTTGATAATGGAGTAGTTTTCAAGCCGTTTTAAGATACTCACGATGTATGATACATTTGTACAGGCTAACTCTGAGAGAAAAATGGCAATAGTTTTGCCAGACGTCGAATTTAAATTTCGTACTTTTAATATAATTTTCTACCAGGCCCAAGAATTCTGTGTAATCAGTTGTCATCAGTGGTATTTCGAAACCGATATGATTTAGGGTCCTTTAAGAAAGAGCCTACACCTTTCTTAAACGCCGTCAACGCTCATGCTATATTTTTGGTGTTGCGGATGTTCATTGTCGGCGCTGATAACTTATGATCAGTTGAGCTTTTTACTCGTATACCATCTATTCTATTAAAAAAAAATGTTTTGTCCTGACGTCTGTCATTTTGTAGTTCATTCCAAAGTAAACGAGAAGGAAGTTGCGGCTTTTAATATGATATCAGCAAAACCGCCATACTTGGGTTGTCCATTGCCAATCGTATATACATAAATATTTTGTTGTTTTACAATATAAACTACATATAATAATTTTTTATTCCGCAATCAAACTAATACTTTTTATCCTGGAAGGAACCATCCAGGATCTCAGATTCATTGTTTATCAGTTATGAGGCATGTCGTCAACTCGTTTCTTGCTACAGCAGGAACCGTGGAAAGATGAACAATGGATGCAGATGCCGGGGCCAGTACTTATATTTACCTTCATGTGATCTGTTTGTTTGCCCTCTGTCATAAATGAAAAATATAGTTTGACACGCTCAATGCATGTCAAACTATATTTTAGTGCCGATTGTAATGCCGATAGGCAAATGATAAGAGATAATCGGGTATGTGACATGATGCAGCGTAACACAAGCCTCGTGAAATGCACATGCAAGTGGACGACTCTGGTTTCGACATCTATCATTCGATACCTTACTATCAGGTTGCGGAGCTCAATGAGAATGTGCGGACATTCTAATCCAGTTTTCTAGATAAAGTTCTACACTTATTAAGAGAGTTATTACGATTTTTTTACGATAAATTTAAAATCTGCATAACATAGGTTCATGCTATAAGATAGATATACATAGATAGTGAAACCGACGGAGTTTCGATCTATAACCACTGCCTCATTAATATAGACCTAGATTATTAAACCATTAGCATAGACCTAGATATAATATTATATATATTATAAGAGTAATAAAGGCGAGGATCGTAACCTTCAAGACGAGAGTCTACATCGTTCTTAAAGACCGGAAACGCATTTTCGGCTCCTCTGGTGTTGCGAATCTTCATAGGCAGCGATGATGACTCACCATCAGGTAGCTCAATGATGGTGATTTGCTCGTTTATCATCTATTCTGCATATGAAATATTTATAAGTACGCGCCAGGCCGGCTTTCTGGCAATAACTGCCATATGATGTCACCATAAGGGAAACTGTCACGAGGTTAAATTATTATTCAGAAAAACTGATTAGTTTCCTGCAGAGAAAAACGTCGATTGACGTAAAATTATACTGAATTGTAAGTACTAATTACTATACCTTTAATTCTCAATCTGGACATAGATATATTTTTTTAAATATGAATCTATGATGTACGATCTAATCATTAAATGTTGTGAAGTCTCACGAAGTTTTATGACGGGCACAGTAAAGGCACTTTTCTTTTTCTTTTCGCTTTAATCAACTGGTTGCCTAGCCGTGAGATTCAGTTAAATTCACTTATACCAAGCAATCTATCCTAAGGGACATTTTATTACTGGTGACAAGACATTCCACTGTCAATCCACCTTGAGCATGTGCGTCTTGAATTTTTGTTGAGTACGGATGTAGATGTTATTTATTGCAGATATCACTAACCATCAGGTGATCTGCGTTGTCACCCTTAATAGTATATCTAAAAAAAAGAAGGCAGTAAAAGATAAATAATTTCATGCCTAGACAAGATCACAATAAATCTCTTAATTATTAAACGAGTTTACGAATATATTTTTAGGATTTTAATAATTAATTATATATTTTAGTGTATCTACACTAATACATACATACATACATAATACAATCTATGACCAACACTTTCTTGTGTTTTTATATAAAATCTTGTAATCATTGTCATCTAAATCACAAAATTGTTTATTACTATAGTAATAATAGTAGGACATTTAATTCACATTTCAATAGTACTACTGACATATCATTGAAACTTAACATTATCTATTTCAATAAGATTTTTCCAAAAGAACTTATGACATATCAAATAGTCGTAGCTGCTTAGATTGGATTGCAGACATCTGAGATGAGCTAGCTGGAAACTGAGCAGATACTCTTTTTAAAAATATTTTTATCTTAGTTTTTGTTTTTATTATATCATGACAGCCCTACACTAGTCCAGCCCTGAATAAAATCATTTTCCACAGATATTTCTTCTACCACTAAATAAGATTCTGAATCATCTACTTTCCACAGATTTGTTTAGGTCGTCACTCTATCTGATGGGGGATCGACCTACATTTCGTTTTACATAAACTCTTGCTATATGAGGACTCAACGTCTGAATTAGAAACATTTTTATCTCAATATTTTCCTTTACTTTGCTATAAGTGACAGCTTGTAAGGTTATATATTCAGATTGCCAGCTGAGTTGTAAGTGATAGGTTCTATTACTAGCGGAAAAACAATATATGTGCAACACAAATTGATAGTTTTTGGGTTAGGTGCGTTTCGTTTAAGTGCGTCTACAGCCCAAACTTTCCTCTGATATTACTGCATATACATTACATTAGACTAGAGAAGGGGACGATGACGAGTGTGCCTATGTTTACGGAACTATAATAAATCCTCCGCAGATAACGTCATACGCTAATAACTATAAGAATTCTTCGGGCCTAAAAACGACTAGGAAGCACGAATATTTCTTGGTGTAAAATCAACATTTCATCTTTCGGTGTAGATTCTTAAATAAAAGAAATTTTAATAAAATCATTATAGATGTGTGTATGAATGATATTTTGATCGCTATTCACCCATTTTAATGCAACTGGCTTGAGTAAAATCTCGCTCACTGTTCCGGCATAGAATATTTTAAGCATCATTTATACTTCAATAGTTACACAACAGTGCGCTCGTATTTCATACTTCGCAAAGCAGTGAACTAAAAGAAAAACTTGCGGAAGTTATTCTTTTCGAGCGTCTCGAACTATCGTTTCTTTTTAAATCTCAACATAATTCTTTTCATACTGTAATAATAGCAGAATAAAATCATTTCCACGTTAGCGTAGACGACAAGTATACAGCTTTTTGTGTGAGATAGTCACGCTTCAACTGAAAAATGGCTGGACCGTGGAGAACGTATCGATTACACCAAGCTTTTAAAGAACTTTTACTATAAAATAGCTAGTTGGTCATATGCTGGGTGAAAGAAATCAGAAATGACGTCCTCCAGGTCGGTTTCAACCACGGCGGTATCTTCTGGTTATTGCTAGATGACGTCAACTTCGCAGAATATCTTATAGTGCCGTAAACGTTTACGCAAACACAGAGGCACTCAATTGTCGTACCCTTTTCCTATTCCGATGTAATGCATGAGCGATAAGATCGGAGAAAGGTTTAGATACAGTATCGGAGCCGCGTGCCTTACATACAATACATTCCACAATAGATAACCAAAAATTTGTGTTACACAAATATTGTTTCTCGACAGGGAATCAAACGTAGGGCCCGCGAAGAGCAGCCAGGTATTCTAAATTACAACACGCGGCCGTCATTAAGAAATCAAAGACCTACTCATACTGGTAATGTAGTCTGTGTATTTCATAGTCATTTCGACTACGAAAACTGTATGGATACATGTGTCATGGGCTTTTTTTTATTTATTTTTTTATTACATTCAGAGTAACAAACGAGCACACAGTTCACCTTATGGTAAGTGATCTACATTCATCTTTGACAAGGAATCATAATGCAGATACGTTGTCACCCTTGAGGACTGAGATGGAATGCCTAGTCACCAGTAATAAAGCTCTCCTGATCCCTACACCTCACTAGACGAAAATGCAACTAGAAACACACTGCAGAGTAGCTCTACCACGTAGGAATAACTTACCACCAGATGAAATGCTCATTTGTGATTATGACCATTTAAAAAAATCTAAGCCGATCAATCAAGTGTCGATGTCACAATTTAATTAAATATATGGAAATTTTAAATTCGCATATCTTGGTTCTGAATGAGTGAATCGATTGCAATGGAAATGTAACTTTGTATGTAAGTTAAGCTATATTTTTATGAAATTTACATTCGATTTGGGACAGTAGTTTTAACGTTAACATCAACAAAAAGAATAACTTATAAACAGACATGATATACAAGAAAACGTGGCGCGTACTGTACACATATGAGAAGTTATATTTCTTTAATGAAGTGAAAAACTAATAAACCTAAGAGGATGGATAGAATGATTTAAGAAATAAATAATAAATCTTTAACACAAAATATAAATTCTGCATTTAGTAGTGAAGTATTGATTATTATCTATATATATGATACTTAGGAAATGACAGTAATGACCTGTATGTTATATATAAATATTACTGTTAGGCATAGGCCTGCTCTCGAGAGGTTAGAACATAATCAACCGCGCGGCTTCACTGCGGGTCTTATCTCTTCCCCTAACGTGCCTAAAGAAGGAAAACTTCAAAGTATTCAGGTGAAGTAACTCTATTACTTATCCTAAATCCCCATTTAAGTTAAGGAATGGTATTCACGCGGTACGCAGTATTTTTAATGTATAGAGTTCTGGTATATAGTTTTACTGTTGGCTTTAACATGCTGAAAGTTATGATAAATAATTTGAATAATAATAATTAAATACCTGTAATACAAGTAGATTGACTCCAGCGGGAAGACCACGCGTTAACCACCGTGTTGTAGTATATATTTACATATATATATATATATATGTATATTACCATGAAATACAGCGGTGCCATGCAAGTCCGTGGGGCGCCGATGTGTGTGTGAATAGCCAAATCATGAATTCAAGTTCTCCAACCTAAAGTTTCGCAGTTTGGTTCCCTAAACTATTAAATTATTATCGGGTGAACTGTGTACTCATCTGTCATATCCTTATTTCAATAAAAATTATATTTTAATATAATTACTGCAAATCACATATGCGATCAACGAATATCTAGTTTAAATAATTTTGTTAAGTCCATTATCATATAGTTTTTAATTTTTCATCAATTTGAGTGAGGTTATTGCTCGAGATAATCGTCAGCGTTGACGCTTCGTCAGATGCCAAGTATTCGATTCGGAAATATTGCGCGTTGGACCGGCAAGCGCGCGACTTGAGCCCGCAGTCGCTGTCCGCACATTGCGAATTTATTAAATAAACTATTACATAGATCTGACTATGCCTATGATTTTTTATCGATAATGAATTAGGCTGTCAAGGGCCGGAGGAATCAATCAAAAATTATTACGAATATGTTCAAATAAAATTATATCTGCTTCACGTAGACAAATAAAATATCTCAATATTCGTCATCGAGTCAAACAAACATAAATGGTAATCGAAAATGCTATGGAAGTGGAAAACACCTGCGATAATAATTGATTTGATAATTAAGATCGGGTTTAAAGCGCAATATTACAAAAGATTGTTTATTGTATTGAGGGCAATAAACGTACACTTAGTTTTTCTTTTTTTTTAAAAGAATATCAGCAATGCACAACATTACTAATATTCCGGTAAACCACTACAACTAAGCTGAAAATGCTTGTGCTAGGAGATGGTTCACGAAAACAGTCGAATGGAGGATTGGAACACCCGTAGGTGCACCCGGTAAATGATTCCAGCGGCGCCCGACATCCAAATTTGTTCTTGTTAACGAATCATATTGTAGAAGCGTCGCCACCCCTGAGGACTGATGATGGAATTCCCCGTCACCAGTAATAAAGGTCTCTTAGGATAGATTGCTTGGTATAAATAAATATAATTAAATCTCACAGTTAAGGAACCATTTGATTAAAGTGGAGAGAATGGTGCGTTTTTAACTGAAGACTCAGCTCGACGAATAGTTTCCCACGAGGTATTACGGAAAATTGTGTTTTCATACTATGCGATCCAATTATTATACATCGTCAGTTTAATATTTTATTTATTATCATCAATAGATCTTTACCGAATTTCGATACTTTATGAATTTCAATAGCCTACTAGTTTACGAACTATCTTAAAGCAGTAGCATTTTAGCTTAGTCTGCCAGTGATTAACGGGAATGTTTGGAAATAAACATTATTAATAATTTTATTTATGAAAAGAAAAAAAATATCTTCCTTGTCTATGTACACTCTATTTTAACATACATATATAATATATGGTGAAGATCTGAGCAGAAAGAGAGAAAGAGGGGTAACGAGAGGAAATTGGGAGATAAGTAAATATTTAAAGGAGATAAAATGTGGTGTATATCACCAATAACTTATTCCAATCATCATTGTAATTCATCTTCTATTATAAATATTCTAGACATATTTAATTTTTATTAAGACTACCATCAAGCCGCAGTTCTCCGTAAATAATATTGCATAAAAGTATTTTATATACTCGTATCTTTAATAGGTTCATTTTATATTTACTTTTTAATCCTTGGTGTCGGAAATTAAAAAAAGCCACCGATTTGACCGGTAGGTTTACGAAAAAATCAAGTTCAATTACCGGTGCTATATTGTTAGTTGTAATTTTAATTTAAGTACTGATTAACATGATCGGCGGTGAAGGAATACATCGTGGATAAGGTTTGTCTAAAATATATTCATCGTGGATGTCATAGGTCGTAGGAATTGCTATCCATCCAGTATGCTCGTTTGTTTGACCTATGACCAACAGTGGGATCCATATATACAATATTCATTAATACCGTGTTCGACTAGTCAGACGCTCTCGCGAAACGGGGTGGCTGTTTACCCTACTATTACTAATAAATTTGAATGTTTGTATAACCTTCTAGATAATAAATCTTAAGCCAAGCATTAGAGTTCCATTGTTAAATTCAGCACACGCGTAATATTGACACGAATCTGTGACAACGTCCCGGGGACAGTGGTTCTCATTGTTTCATACGTAACCTTCTTGTGCAGTTCGGAGATAATGAGATGTAATGGTTATAATTGTGTGTGTGTGTTCGTTGAGGTAAAGTTCATTGTTGTACGATTCACACCGTGCCGAGGTAGCCAGTTGTAACGCAAGTTTACTTCAACTAGCTCGCGAGTCTATTCCGGTAAAGCTGTAGAGGTCGAAAGACCAACAGCATCAAAAATATAAAAGCAAGTTTATTTCTCTATTAAATTTATTACATATATGAATGACAGTAATAATAAAAAACTACTACAGCACTATGAACTCCCTTGTCGAGGGATTCCCGTCTGGTTGGTCTAAATATATGTGTTATATTATATTGTATATATTGTATTGTTATTATTTATTCCATTGACCAACCAGGCGGAGATAGAAATAACAAGATATCCCCAAAATACAACAAAATATATATAGACTTAAAGGACGAAATAGGTAAGGCCGATCGGCTTGATATATTAGAATCTTGGTAGCTCAATGTCTAAACGCTCGCTTTTAATTATCGGTAAGCAAGATAACCGAGTTCAATCACCAATTCCCGCACTAATGAAACTGTTAATTTGAATATTAAGTGCTAGACGGTGAAGGAAAATTAATTATTTTTTAGACATGATGATGTCTAAAAAATAAATGATAAATAATATATCAGAGTTACGTGAAGTGTAACACAGTGGAGTCGCGTAGTGGACGATGCTTTAACACCCTCTCTAGAGAGGAGGTTTATGCCCAGCAATGGGAAAGGAATAAATTACAATTACAAATAGGTATCGAACGGCTTGATACATTGGGCTTGCGAAGAGATGTTGCATCTCTATGCGTGTTTTACTCCATCCACGATGGGGAGTGCTCTGAGGAACTATTTGGATTAATACGAGTAAATAAATAAAACTAGACGTTGAATTATTTTATTACGTAAGCTAAAATACGAAAAAATATATCAAGTTTTTCAAATTATAACAAAATTATTAATAATATGCTAACGGCGTTGTTAAATTTTATTTGAATTATATGTATTCTTTACATTTATAATAGTTAATAGAAGCAAACGTTAGTTTGTCGAAATCTATTACAAAATGTTTTACTTCATGGTAAGTGATGACTGCATTGTATGCTTCGTGTATATATGTATGTAGATTCAAGATGCATCTCTGAGAACTGAAATGGAATAACTAAAATCTAATTGGGTCCATAGATCAATAGACCACTGTTACCCCTAATATTAAGAAAAAAATAAGAACCGCACTGGCAAAGTATTTCAACCGCTGGCAACTTCCACCACACCCATTAATCTTTTACTAAACTCACATAGGTTAAATATTTCTCACGTCACTCGGCGGCCATGCATGCCCTGGCTGGGTAAGTTACTGACGCGTTTAGTTTGTCGAAAAGGAAAGTCATAAAACCGCTTTTCCTTTTCCTGTCATTCTTCTTTATGATTAAATTTTGTGCGAGTCCCAAGACATTTAGAGTTCTCTGGCCTAGATATAACCTCGCTGGTTATTGTGTTGACCGGTGTACGTGGTAATCGGAGGATACAGGTTAATTCCACACTGATATTCTATGGGGATGTTTTATTCTATGGGCTCTTTCTCGGTTGAGCCAATCCAATATTGTATGTAAAATTGTCTTCCTACTCGAATTATCGAGACATGAATGAAGTGAAATCTTCTGGATTGGTGAAACTGTAAAAGTCCCTCGGGCTAACAGCGGCTATCAGCCCGAAAAAAATGTACAATCACATTTAGACCCGAAAAACCGATCCTCGGCTGGGAATCTAATCTACGGACTACGGACACTAAAGTATTACGTAAGACACTATTCTATTCTGTGGGGAATTTAACAACATAATTTAATGTTGTTTAATTTATATTTACATTAAATTGAAAGGTACGTACAAAGCAATAAAACATTTTGACTTTTATTCTTATTTAATGGAAGTAATCAAAATAAAGGAGCTGTTATTTCTTTAATTGACCTTGTTATTAATCTGTGTTACGAATAAACGACCTTTCTGAAGAGAATGACAAAAACAACTCTCCTGCGTTGGAGATAAATCGCAAAATAAATAGTTTCAGTTGTTTATTAAAATGTTAATTAACTGTAAGCAAACAAGATTTTATCCACATGTTTTAATAACTCACAAATTTACTCTAATATTTATGAGTTATTCCACGATGTGTATTTCGAAAAACTGTCATAAAGGTTGACTTTTTTTTATTATGTTAAGAGTAACAAAGGAGCTGTTATTTCTTTAATTGACCTTGTTATTAATCTGTGTTACGAATAAACGACCTTTCTGAAGAGAATGACAAAAACAACTCTCCTGCGTTGGAGATAAATCGTAAATTAAATAGTTTCAAACGTTGTTTATTAAAATGTTAATTAACTGTAAGCAAACAAGATTTTATCCACATGTTTTTAATAACTCACAAATTTACTCTAATATTTATGAGTTATTCCACGATGTGTATTACGAAAAACTGTCATAAAGGTTGACTTTTTTTTATTATGTTAAGAGTAACAAAGGAGCACACAGTTCACCTGATGGCAAGTAACTCCTGCGGCCCTTGACATCTTAATTCATCCTTGAAAAGGAATCATAATGTTTGCTCAAACCCTTGAGGACTGAGATGGAATGCCTCGTCACCAGTTATAAAGATCACCTGGTCCCTACACTCACTAGATGAAACACAGAGGCATTATGCTGCTATTTCATGCTGGTATTCTGTGACGGCGTGGTTCTACCCCAGTCGAGCTGATCCATTCATTCTAAAGCTGAAAACAAACTGCAGCGTCGCTCTGCCACTGTTAAAAATGTCCATTTATAAAGCGAAATGTTATTTCGTTGCATGTATACCAATTTCATTTTTTATTTAATCTATCCGCAAATAATTTAACGTTTTTGCTTTTTGCAACCATCACTATCTGGCGCCAGATTAAAAAAAAAACAAAAAGCATCGGAACGCCTAGCAGCATTGGCGTGTTTCACAACCAATAGATTCATTATCTTGCATAAATAGTCGAATTATTGCAACATGCATATGCAATGCACTTAAAGTAGAGTAACATTTATAAATACGTAATGAAGTAAAGTGGAACATTATTTATGTACTATTCAAATTTGCAATGATTACGCTTACATATGAATATTTTTAAATACTATGTTGCGCTTAACAGTATATGTATATTATTGTAAAATTTTAATTACTTTTTTATAACACGTAAGAAGTTTTTTTTTAATTGTTTTTTTATTAAGTAAACAACGGACTCTGCTTTCTTTTTTTATATTTCTTAATACAAACCAAGAATAATATAAATAATTAAAAAAACTTTTTTAGTTTTCTTTCGTAGTTTTTCTATTTATCTGTATTGTAATAGACTCAGCATACATTGAAAATTGGATAAGTTTATTATAAAATCCGATACCATACCACAAGTGAATTAAGTGCTGATAGACAACTATATCATCCGGAATTTCTTAAAAAAACAAAATCTCTTAGCCCACTAATTGATGTTAAAAAGAAAGGCACAAAAGTTGAAAAAAATATTTGCTTTTAAAATAGATGCTGTTATAACTTGAAACCATAATTATAAAATAAACTTAATGAAACTTAGGACCGTCATCTGTTTTGATATTCATACTTTTTTTGTCAATCTTCCTATTTTTCAATAATGAAACTTATTTGAGGTACTTTTTTTATATTTTTTGATTTGAAATTATTTTTGTGAGGTTGTGATATAATTAGTTATAATAATAATAGCATTGGCAGCAGATTACTTATCATCAGGAGAACTGTTGTCTTGTTTATAGCACATTCCATAAAAAGGAACACCCGTTTAAAGGCCTACGCTGAAGATGTACCAGAGCAAATCATTAAGATTAGATTTTGCATTAGCAGAACTGCTCTGATATATATTAACTTATATAAAATTGGATAAGTATGATACGGCAAATTTATCTAGGGTAGGAGTGGATACTTTTTATATTATAAGAGTTAGCAAACGAGGACATGGTTTACCTAGTGATAAGTTATGACGGTGTACCTCCTTGAATGAGAGGAATTAGATGGTTACCTATTTATCTGAAACTGGGCCATCCCATTATACGATATTTTTTGAAATACCTTAAGAGTAACAAACATGCACACAGTTCACCTGATGGTCATGTGGGTGTGACTCCTGCGGCCCATGACATCTACATTCATCCGTGACAATCATAATGCAGATGTGTTGTCACCCTTGGGGACTGAGATGGAATGCCTCGCTTCCAGTAATAAAGGTCTCCTTATCCCTACACTCACTAGAAGAAACACAGTAGCATTATGTATTTTAACATAATTGTATATTCTTTACGGATTGGTCTATTCATTCCCGATAAAAAGGATATCAAATACACTTAATACACTCCATTAACGACAAACTTATTTACAGACATTAAAATGCTGATATGCTTTATTTTGATTGATTACGTTATATTTTGTTTTTGTATTAATAATAAGATGTCTTTAAAGTTAGGTCTTTTACCTGACATATTCAGGTAACACTAACGTCAAATGTAACCTAATGCTTTTACTTTTTTATTATTACTTTGTGAGTAACAATCGAACACACATTTCACCTGATGGTAAGTGATTCCTGCGGCCTATGATATCCACACTCATCTTCGTTAAGTTATCATAATGCATATGCCATGTCACTCCTGAAGATTCATATGAAATGTCGTTACCAATAAGATAAGTATTTTTCAGCGTCTCCGAGCCCTCCTGATATACGTCTTTGGTTTATTATTTAATCTATTTCTTGCTTTCCTTAAAAAAATAATTACGTTTAATTCTGGCCACAACTTAAAAACAAAATTATATTCATCAATGTGTCACATATTCTTGAAATGTGATAATTAAAAACACTTTGGCCCACTCCGATAACAAGGTTATTTAGTTTTCAAGTGATTGCGATACAAATATTTAATACATCATGTTCTAGGTAATTTGATACCTTAAGACGAATGATATAGTGATCAAAATTTCATTATTTACTTTCAATCACGTTTTGTACGAGCCCCCCGTTGGGCAAGTTATTGCCATTCTATATAATTTTAATGCCGTGCGTTCAATGTAAGAAATTAACGGAATTAAAGTTTACAGTTTTTCTTTGAACATTGTTATTGCGTTTAAAAATGCAATAAAAGGACTGGTCTTGATTAAAAAACACCATGTACGGTGTCGATGATATTTTTATATCTTTAAATAACTGCATTTCGAATTCTGTTTTATAACAATGTCTTATTTTGGAAAAAGAAGTAGCCAATATAAATTTATAAGTAATGTGTTATATATTGTGTTATTTTTAGTATGTTTTAAATGAAGGTTGACATTAAAATCATTTTAGGCGCCATGATAATCGTTTTATCTTACTCTCATATTGTTCTTTTATTAAAGAATTTGCACAGATAGTACTTCGCCACAGATTACCACGAAACAGACTCTAGACGACCAGCACCGAAAGACATTTAGCAAATTAGTAAAGGTCGTCGCTCCATCTAAAAAAATCTATACGCATAAGGAAATTATAAAAGGATTTTTTGTCTATTTGTGTATTTTGTGTGCGGTAATCTCCATAATGGTTTTCAATAATGTATTGAGATAAGATTGGCCTAACATAGCTAGTGTTGTAACATTAAAATCGTTTAATAAATAAAATAGACAAGTAGAAAAGATGTCATTTTAAAAATTCCTTTTTTAGGTTAATAGTAACATATACACTTACATTACAAGACATTCGCAATATGAATTTACAAACAGTGAACGTTAGCCAATGTAAAAACTAATTAAGAATTCAATAAATAAAAGTTGTACGTAGACTATAATGGTGATTTTAATTTTCCACTCCTTGTTTCTTTACTTATGACTGCCAACGTTTAGTCTTTTACTGCTAAAGTACATTACATTACATTTTAGTACATTTAAATAATTGAATTATACTTGCCACAGCCTGCGTTCGAGAACCGAATACGAATTACTACCTGTTCAAACTCCGTATAATCTTAGCTGTCAAATGTTTCCGAACGCAGCCGACTTCGTAAAGGATTAAATACCCCAATACAAACATGACAACAATAACATTTAAGTTTATTTCTCGTACGCTTCTTGCATGATTTTGTATGCGTTGTTAAATAATTATTTTGATGGGTTAATTAATTAATCTTCCTATTTAATAACTTCCTATAAGTAACGAATGTTACGATGTTGATAAATATACCGATACTTTATTAATTAAAAAAAAATACTTATAAGTTATTAGAGTAATTTTTGTAGTGGTTTTGAAAGTTTAGTTTTAATGATTTATAACAACTGAGACAGATTTTTTGATCTAAGTCCTCTCAATCCCTAACTTCATTGTCAACCAATGAGCATACTTCCTATTGCGTGCTGCAACCGGATTACTTATACTGCTTGTTTACCTGAACTCCAAGTCGATGACCGAATATGGTAAGCGGTAAAACTAAAGAGAAAAGCGGTTTAGTAAGTTTTCATTTTGTATTTCAAAAAATAATAGGATATTTAATATTAGTGCAAACAGGCGGTTCAACGTCAAGTTTAAAAAAAATATATAAAAAACAAAAAACATAGTATAAATATCAAATTGTATAAATGCCAATTTGGAATAGAATTTAAATAAAGACGCAATCATAAATGTAGTTTTAAGTATTCCTTGCATATCTGATTCCCAATAAATAAGTCAACTTTTGATTTGAATTAGGTTAATGGTCTACGAGTTTGATGTCTTTATTCAGTAGTATCTCATTTGTAAAACTTGTTTATTTCATATAAATCCAATGAGCTTAAATCATTTATCCCAATCACTTCTGAAAGCATTATTTTTGAACGCTATTATTAACAAACAATGAGTTCTTGACTTAACACTAATATCAATTCAAGAATGATCTGTTGAACAAAGCTCCTCTTTATGAATAGAGGGCTTCCGGACGTGTACCGCAGTCTGTCGGCCATAACTCTGTCTATTGTTGTTGGCATGGCCTTGCCGAGCCTTTCACTGCCCGGTTGGGAAATTGTGTCTAAATTTTAAACCAAACCAAACTTATTCGCTTCTCCGTGGAGCATTATATCTCATCTTTTCTTAACCTCTCGTAACAACAGGCGAGGCTGTTGCCAAAGGTTGGCGTATTTTGAATAAACAAAATACATTTTAATTAAAATTATATTAATAATTGACGGTCACAGTTGCTAAATAACCTAAAATGTATTTTTTATTTGGTTTCACATAATACATATTATTTGTAAATCCTCATGTTGAAAATTTACATATAATAGTTTAATTTCTTATTACTTTTTTCGCTTAAAAATAATGGTATTATGGTCGCCTAAATGTTTAGTTCTGTCATATATCATCTCAAATTTATTATTTCAAAATGGCCATACCTCAATTATTAAAAGCCATCTTGAAGCCAGCATCTAGCTGTTTGAATACTGAAATGGAATAAAGAACATAAACTCGCGCGAAAAGCACTTTTTGGAGAAGTGTAATAATCTCCGACCTATTATTGAGATACATATATCGAGAGAAGATACAAAAGTTACCCAGTGTTTTTGTCAGAATCTCAATAACGTATACTCATGAATGGTTAGGATTTCATCTGAGGCAGATAGACGCCTATCTAGCGCCTTACGATGTAATCTAATTAATATAACCATAATATAAACGTTTTTTTAATAACATTCAGAGTAACAAATGAGTGCGCAGTTAACCTGATGGTAAGTGCTTCCTGCGGCCCATGGGCCATGACTAGGAATCATAATACAGATACGTTATCACCCTTGAGGGATGAGATGGAATGCCTAGTCACCAGTTATAAAGGTCTCCGGATTCCTACAATCATCACGTTTGACGTTCGTGTGGCGTTAGCGGGCCTTAGATTTAATTTCCAGCAATCTCTTTCTATCCCAAGTCCCTGACACAGCATCTGATTCTTCATTCCGTCTTATTACATTGAACTAGGAAAGGGACTGACGAGTGATTGCCCTTGTGTTATTATCACCTGGTAATAACCAGAAAGATATCGCCGTGGTCGAAATGGACCAGGAGGATTTTATCACATCACATCATATAATAAAAAAAACTTATTTGTAAAGAGAAAAGCAAAGCGTTCTTACACCCATTTTTAGTCTGCAATAAAACGTCATGAACTTTGATAAGCGAATGCATTTAATTCCGATGCATATGATTTTCGTCCTTATTGTTGCAGAACAAAACTTAATAGTAATGTGGACTTTCGAATGTCAATATTTAACCCTGAATAAAACAAGTTATCAAAATGCTGTTACATATAATTATGATATTAAATAGGGCCAAAGTCAAACTGTATGTATGAGGATAAGTTAATTATTTATTATAAACTTTAAGACTTACAGAGGGAAAAAGAAAAAATAATAAAAATATACAATATTTATTAAACAAAATAATGTTTATTTTATAAGCTAGGAACATTAAAAACTCCTTCGTCAATTGTCCTTTTTAAACTGCTGTTGTTTATCAGTTGGCTGAAAGAAAAAAAGCTTAATCCGATTTACGTTCACTTCAACTTTCGTGGCGACACATATGTATATAAGGTTACGCGGACATTCGAACCGAAGAGCATAAAGTTGTAAATGTATTTTGTTTATTGAAAATATTGTGTTAATAAATATGTTGTTAAATGGTAGAATATAAAGTTTTTTAAAAGTTGAAATAACTTGAGTTATTTTTTTATTTTTGTTAAGTCAGAGTCATATCATAAAAATAAAGTTATGGATGGATCGCAGTATGTAATCAGTTTTGCAATACAGAACAGTATTATAACGACGGAACAGAAACAACAGATCGCTATGGAAACTTTCGATTTTGTTGTTGGTCAAGAAGATATATAATATTAAAGAGATTACTGATAGACTTATGTCTCAAATACCAACGTATTGTGGGTTTTAATTAAATTATTATTATAATGAGCATATTAAAATTAAAAAAAAGATATTTCATATTAATCCGAAGCACATTTAAATTACAGTTAACGCTCCCACGATACAATAATAATAACTTATACGGTAAACAAATTCTTAAATATATAATCTCAAAGCTCATTAACGAATTACAAATAAAACTTCGTAAGCAGTATAGATGAGATAATTTTTAAATATAAATGTAAGCAATATTTTTTATGATTTACTTACTAACAATATATTACTTCTATAAAATTTTTTTAAAAATAGTAAAGTATTTGGGCGCTATGGTGAGAATTAAGTGCGAGATTATCCTGTGAAATAACTAACTATTGTTAATTATTTTGGCAGATAGCGCATTTACGACTCGTCTGGTTTTGCGGATGTTCATGGGCGGCATTAATACAGTGTAGTTATTCTAAGGTGCACATATAAATCTTATTCGGAGAATAAGTGTTGTATTAATAATTATAGAAAAAAATCCTTTTGGCTTGTAAAATTATTCCTTTGTTTCGAAAATTGGTTTTCGATATTTTACGTACAAAATATAACCCGGAAAAAATATATACGTATATTCAATGATATATACTTGGATAGTTGGCACTTAAAAAGTGTAATGATGGCTTTTCCTATAGGTCTTTACCAATGATACTTTTTATTATTACTTTTTAAGCAAATATAAAAAATAATAAATTTTCTATTACACTTAGAATTCTGTAATACTTTAGAAGAAATTATAATATTGAACTTTATCCAAAGACGGATTTACGAAAAATAAAAGAAAGTACAGTAGAACATTTGTTCAAATGTCACGAAACCGTAACAAAGACATAAAACCCGCAGAATCACGTCTTCGTATTATTCGGACCGATCGCAACCGAGAGGAATTGCGTACTTCAAAACGAGTTGGACAACCTGTTCAATTGATTTAATGTCGCCATCTTGTTTCAGTTTTGGGAATTAATAATCTCAAATGTCCCGGTCACATTATTGGTCGATAATTCTTCACGCGTTGTGGCGACAAACGCTTTGTGGTTAACTTCTGTAGCCATCTTGAATAGGAACAAAATGATACACGATTTTGCATTACATACCAGCTGACCCGACAGACGTCCTGATAATTTTTTTAAAAAGTTGTTTGTGATCGTTTGATGTATTAGTAAATTTTTTCCATAGTCCGAATCGTGATCTTCATACAATAATCTCTTAGAAACACCGAACTTTCAATTTTTCCTGAATTAATATAATAATAGAATAATTTTTTTCAACATTTTTTCCATAATTTTCTGAAATATTGCTATACAGATATCGAGATAAGCGGCATTAGATTTATTGCGAAGATTAACTTACGAATGTTCTGGGGAAAATTGTAGCCATCACGCGAACTTCGTCGAAGCCCGATAATGTAGCTGGGGCAGAAGTGGGGAAGTTGTATGACTGATTGATAAGAGTAGGTATTATATTTATTGATTATCAGTTTCAATACAAACCGATTACCTGGTTTGGGTACAAAGAAGAAATATATTCTGGTTGTAAATATACACATATATATAACATCGTGGGTTGTCGGTAACACTGCATACAATCCTTGACTACCTGGAATCCTGTGTAGTGAAAAATATTTGGTAGTATAATACTACTGTACTTCGTCTGATGAGTGCAGGGATTCGGAGACCTTTATTACTGATGACGAGGCATTCCATCTCAGTCCTCGAGGGTGACAACGCACCTGTATTGTGATTCATTGTCAAGGATGAATGTGGATGTCATGGGCCGCAGGAATCACTTACCGTCAGGTGAACTGTGTGCTCGTTTCTTACTCTCAGCGTAATAAAGAAAAAAAAAACAGAATATTTTTCAGTACAATATTATATAAACTTACGACTGGTGAGTGCAAATGCTTAGGGCACGATAACATACACTTCACAATTGGTGACATCTGATCTCTTCTGATCACCGGAAGTTATCAGTGTGGTCAATATGATATGATGACCAATATAATATCATCACACTTATTAGATTAGATATAAAAGCAAAGGTTTTTTGTCATTTATTTTTTTATGGCTCATAGCCACTGTTAGCCCGAGGGCATTTAAAGCTTCCCCGGGTTGAAAGGCGGCCGAGCGCATTGGGCACTCAGCCGAGACCTTTATTAATGGGTAACCAGCACAAGGGTTCCCGAGAGGGAGCCGAGACTTGGAAGCCGAGGCTACGGGGAACTTTCGTAACTGGCTAGAGGGTGTCCGAGAGGGCTGAACCTCGGCTCGCTTAGTTACTTTTGGCGGATTAACAAGCAAAGGCGTAAGTTCAGAATACTTAGCGTTTCTGTGAATAATACCAATACACACGCGTTGTAATTGAAATTTTTTGTTTTTAAGCAGAAGATTACGTTGTAGTTGACATCGGTCAGGGTGACATCATTATGAGTTTCTATACGTATTTTTTGTTCACCTGTTTCAAGACATAACCATAACGACAGTAACGTCTGTGTAGGTGGCGTTTAAAAAATATATAAAGACAATATGAGCGAGAATTTAGGATACTTTTAAAAACTTAAGAATCCATCAATTTGAGGACATAACGACTCCGTTATTAAAAATATATGCATATTAAAATATATTATACAGTTTTTTGATATAAAAGTACGACAAAATTATATTTTTGATTTTTATATAAGTAAATCCGTTGATTTTTTTATTACATTGAGAGTAACAAACGAGCGCAGTGCACATGGTGTGGTCCTACCCTGATTGAGCTGACCCATTCATTCTGCAGCTAGATACAAACTGCAGTGTAGCTCTACGACTACCAGAAATAACCAATGAGTGACAAAACTTTAATTATAATACCATAATGGCCAAGAAAAATAAATGGAATTTCATACAGTGATAAAACCGCACAACAACTATTACATTCTAGCTACAACATGAACTGGTCGACTCGACGTCGAAGAGTACGAAATTGGCCACTTACAATAAAAAAAAGCGATCATGGAATTCGAAAATGTAACTCTCTGGGAACATGTTACTTTTTAATTAGCGAGAAGTTAATTTGTACCTCTGATACTTCAGAAAATTTAACCTTGTTGCTGCAGCTAGTTCGTAGCTGCTGTAGGATTGTACCACGTAAGGAATTTTCAATGTTTGAATTTAGACACGATAACATAAGCTCAGTCGCTCAAAGGATTGCCTAACATTAACTCGTAGAATGATACGAATAGTATTATGAATTTGTAATATCTCATTAAACATGTATTTTGGTATAAAAAACGTACGAATCTTCCGCTCTCCGCTCGGCAAACAACATGATGTCGTTGAACTCACGTAATTTCATCGCCACTGCATAATTCCATGGCAACACTAATACAAAACTAACAATTCTGCACACAGCTCCCCTTAGATAGCGATCCGAGTCGAGGTTTCGTACCTCCTTATGGATGGGGAGCCCGTAACATTATCGTATTATCGCCCCCCTCTGTTGTCGTCGACGTTCTTCGTCCACAGGGGTCGCAGTGCAGCGGTGGTGCAGCAGCAGTCTCGGCGCCAGCGTCGCAGCATCGTCGTTGTCTCCTTACTCAGCGGGCCTACCGCTCGCGAGTCTAATTAGATAAAGCTGTAGAGGTCTCTGGACCAACAGGAATACTCATACGCAAAAAAAAAAATCTACATACAGCTACGATATTTTTATAATAGCAGGGTTCACAGTGGAGCATAAACTTTACCTGATGATAAGTGATCCCTCTGGTTCAAGATATCCATATTTAGAATAGAATAGAACATACACATGCGAAATGAGCGTATTATCGCTAAAAACTATATCTTCCAGACAACGCTTGGTTGGACTGGATCTCAACGAAACAAAAATCACATGTTTATTTAAAACTTTGTACACTAAATTAGATATTGGACGGATTTGATATCTTAAGGTATTCTCTACAAGCCAACTGTTAGGCAGAAAAGACTTCAAGAGAACCAAAAGTAAAAATAAATATGGAATTATATAGAAGTATATATTATACAAATATATATCCTTGAATTGATAAAAAGAATTCTCATTATGAAACCATAATATACGATGGTTTTCCTCATCAGCAGATGAAGTGCGATGGTGTTCTGTGAAAGCCTGATCCATCCTAGTTCGTGTAACCTATTCGCTACAGCCAGTTGAAAAAAAAGGCGGGATTCTAAGACGTAAAAAAGTGCTATTTAAAAAAAAACGTTTATCTCGTATTGACCTTTGCCGCGCTTTGTTTGAAAATCCTTGCAACAATTAATGTTCATCAACTTTGTTCTCATTCGGAGCTTCGAAGGCCAGATTATGTCAGTCGAGCCGAACGCCTTTCCAGGCCGACGGCCAACCAAACTTGTTTTTCGTCACAGTCTTGTTAAATAAAAACGAGGCAAAGGACTCGTTTCAGTGTAGCCAATGTTATTTTTATATTTTCGTTGAAACTGGCTTCTGTTAACAATCTTTGATTTTATGTATAGATAATATGCCAACTTATGATAACTCTATATGTATAGGATTTATCCTCGATAAGGAATCATAATGTACCGTAAGGTGTGCTTCACACTAGAGCTAAATTAGTACTATTTTACTCTCGTATTATGTAAACGCGTGGTCCTTCTAAAAACGAGTAGACCTATTCATTTCACAGCAAGTTTAACGATCGCCTGGCATAGTGGTTAGAACACCTGTCACCAGCGTTGTGAGTCTTGGGTTCAATTCCCAGTCGAAGAACATTATTTAGGTATGACAAAGTGTAGGTTATTGGGTTATATATTGTATGTATCTCTGAAATTGCATCCGAACTTTTCTTCTTTTATTGTACATCTATTATATTGCCTTTAAGTAATCTCGAAAGATATCGGCATTTTAATATATCCTACGCAGTGGAAATTATCTGGTAGTAACAAGAAATTATAGCCATTGTACAAATCAAGAACATCATCAACAGTAACGTACGACTATATTACGACGTAAATAATTTTTAGTACTAGTACACGATACTAATTCTCATAAAGGTTTATCTTTCCTCGCTCACGCTTTTAGACATTTCGAGTTTCTTAGCATTTCATTTTGTTGCGTTTTGCTACTAAGTAGTACTAAAACACAGTTATGTCCAGACGGTAAATTGTTGTTTACAAAATTTACAAACTTACTAATTAATACGCATTGGTACTAACGCCTGATAATTTTAATATTTGCAATAAATATTGTCTTTTATTTCTTACATAACTTTGGTTGACATTTAAGTATATCATAAATAGCCCAGTAAAGTCTTTTAAAGTTTTTTATAATTTTTTTCCCCCCGATTTATTGATTATATTATAATTTAATAGTTATTGAATAAATGTAACAATGTTAACGAAATGTTAAAAAGGGACGTAATTTATTTTATACAAAAGCTATTATATGTTATTTAGATTTATGTGCCGTAAGATAAAGGTGATATATCATGTTTATTTTTGTACTTTGACTGCACAGACATACAACACGAGTCCAATTAATTATTACTTTTTTTAATGTATATAATTTTTATATCGATTGGACAGATTTGAATTTCGGATTTTTGTCACACATTAGATTTAGTACACGCCTTCGAGGCAGCCAGGTTCCTTGAACACACATCATTTGAAACACAGCTGCCAACTAAGATTCAAGATGCACAGCGCTCTAACCCTTGAATACTAAAAGGGAATGCCTCGTTCCCTGTTATTCAGTTCCCGCAATCCTACACTAGCTATGATGATTCGATATTTCCGCGGCTGAACTGATCATTATGCTACCGCTTGAAACTAGCTACAGCATGACTCTGTTACTGTTCAAATATATATCAAGTACATTCTAGGGGAGTTCAAAGGACAATATCTATAGGTGATTAAAAGTACCGTATTGTGCATAACTTGAAATTTTTTGTGTACCAAAATAATCACTCAGCTCGGTTGCAGTGACTCAGGACAATCACATTACATAAGTGACAGTAGTGCACTCCGACCCCTGTGGACGAAGAACGTCGACGGCAACAGAGGGGGGCGATAATACGATCCGAGGGCCCCTCATAAGGAGGTGCGAAACTTCTACTCGGATCATTATCTAAAGGGCAAATTCAGGAAAAACTGAAAGTTCTTTTATGTACAGGATTTTAGTATGAATTATTCAAGGCCTCATGTTTCCAACGATCGTTAACTTTCACAAATTTACAAAAAAACCACAAATATATTATTGAAATTTCGATAGGTCGTCTGTCGGGTAAGCTAGTTTTAAATAATAAACTATCTACAATAAGGTCGTGCGACTATAAGAAAAAATAGGAACATGCTTCCATTAGACAATTAGCGATGCGGACAGATAAGTGGAGGCAGCGAGTCTAGATATGGGCTCACAGCGGCCGACCGGCGAGCAATGCCGTGCCACACTTGCGAGATAAACCCGGTTACGGGCTTAGGGCGGTTGGACACCGGCCAGATTTATTTCATTACAATATTTATAAATTATGCATATAAGTCTGAACTTGAATGTTAAATTTCGGTATTCGCGAACCGATACGACTCTAGAACCTTCAAGAAAAGTACCTTCATGTTGGCTGGCAACGCACCTGCAACTCCATTAGTGTTGTGGATTTTCATGGGCGACGGTGATCACTTACCATCTGCTTCCTCGTCTGCCACCTGGCTTATAAAGAATATAAAAAAAGCAGCGCGGCCCGGTTTTGTCCGGTTTTGTTTTCAATTTATTCAAAGTAATCACCCATATAATACGATGCATCTTTGCCAACACAGTGGTAGTTTATTGATGCCCTTCTTGTAAAAATCAGTTGGACGGGAGGCATCAAAATCTTCAAAGGCATTTTGTACCTTTTGTGCCTCTCGGGAATTGAATTTTTTTCCGCCAAAAAGTTGTCCAAATTTTGGTAAAAGTAATAGTCGGTGGGAGAAAAGTCTGGTGAATACGGTGGATGAGGGAGAGCTTCCAACTTCTGTTGTGCAGTATGGGGTCGCGTGTTGTCGTGTAGGAGCAGTGGGGAAGACCGATTGACCAAAGCTTGTTGCAGATTTGCGAGCTTCAACATCATTGTCTTCAGTTCTTTACAGTACACATGAGCAGTAATGCTCATAACGTTTGATAAAAATCTGTGATGAATCACACCGGCACTAGACCACCAAACAGTAGCCATCAACTTTCTAGAGGTAATTTTTCGTTAAGGGCATTGCTTTGGTGCTGAACAAGGATCTAACCAACTTGCTGAGCGCTTTCGATTGTCGAACAGAATTTCGTTTTTCTCGTTCGTAAGAAGATAATTGTAGCGCGACGACTCAACTGAAAAAGTCATTATAAAATATTTCAGTGGGAGATTCCTGATCGAGGATAAATGTGAATGGTAAGGGCCAAAGGAATCACACTGTCAGATGAATTGCATGCTCGTGTATCAGTTTCAATATTATAAAAAAAAATTGTTTGTAGGCCGCAGTTATGCCTTACATATATTATTATATATCACAAATATATATACGAGTACATTCTAGTTTAAAAAAAAAGTACTAGAGAAAAACCACATTGATTTTCTGTACAATCGGTCCGATTATGGAATGCCCTATGTTTCGCAAAAATACTTAATTTTAATACAAAATTAAGCCACTATACAAATTGATACACTAGTTTACATTTCAATGTCAATAAATTCGAATATGCCAAACATACATCGACTGATAAGAGGCAATTTGCCAATCGTATAACAAGTTTCAAGATTAAGGGGACATCTTTGACAACTATTTGTTATTGACAAATTTAACAACCTATTTACATAGTTGGTTATACTCAAAACTAGATCAATAAAATTATATAATATTTTGCTAAGTTTAGTATATTAATTATTATTATTTATTAGTAGTTTTAGATGTAGACAATTGCAAATCATTACTAATAATAGTTTTAATTATTGACATTATGATATATCAGATGTAAAAATATGAAATGTGGATTTTTTTCTATATATTATGAATTAGTATGACATACAATGATTAATAAACATATTTTTATAATATATAAAGGCTTATAAGTCCCAGATTTAACACTGATAGTGCTAGGCTGCATCTGGTTCCTAGCTGTAACAGTATATAATATATAGGTCAGCTTGACTGGGGAAGACTCGCACAAAATATCAGCGTAAAATAATAGCATAATGGTAATTGTACTTCTTATGATCAGTGAATGATACCGGGGACCCCATTACTGATAACATTTAGACCTATATTGGTAACATAACGTAATTCGTTGTCAACTTTGAAAATTGAGATCTTCAAGAGTGACAATGAATATATAATTTAAGGGTAACTTCTAATTTTACACTTACGGCTAGCTCTGTTCACATAACGTGGTACCAGTCTGCGCGGAGACTTATTCGCAGAATTGAAAACGGATCGAGATACTGCACGATAACGATTAGAAACGGACGTGCCCATCGAAAAAGAAGACAAGCTTTAATTGAATAGTTATCGTTTCCACTAAGAATATTACAATCTGACTATTTCCACGGTGAATAAATATGAATTATAAATGGAAATGTTAGTCTTCAGGGATGAGACCAATCTGTTTATCGTAGATAAATGTGGTAATTGTCGTTGTAGCTGGACTGCAGGAATTTGACTCTTTAATAAAATAAAAAAAAAACGTGAGGTGTACCGACAGAAGCATAAGAAATACGAGTAGGCAAAAAGAATTTATCTAAGCCTTAAAAATAAAAATAATTGAAAACCAAATATTCAAAGAGGTACGAAGGGTTATTTAATTAATTGGGGAATTTGCAATGAATATTATAATATCTGTTTTTACGCTTCCTCTGCTGTACTCTGTCTCGCTCTCACTCCTACATAACTTTTAAGAATTAGTTAAGAATAATTTAATTAATAGTATAATAAACAAAGGTGCTACTATGTAAACAAGCATTGGTTAAGTTTTGGGATATTCATTCTACATCATACACATGTAACCTATAATGTTTTCATATCGATAGACTTACTTATTATGTACATATTTATTTTTGACTTATGTATTTATCGAGTGTGTGTTAAATACACGAAATCTATAATACAATGACGACTAATTTATTATTATGGTTATGGAGCTATTAACAGAGCTGTTATGTTCTATTTCTCGTTTCGATATCGTTCGCCTTGCTCTTTTGACATTTAAACAGACAAAAGAACTTCTTAACGTGACTTATGCCAAATTTTCGTTAATAACAAAGTTAATATCCGAATCTCTGTATTATATTGTTTCATTCAATAGAACTACTTGATTGTATGCATGAAATCTTTAATTGAATAGGTTGACATATATAGAATACTAACAGAGTTATTAAAAGGACTTTGATATGATATTTCTTTGAAATATTTATTTAATTTCTTTTACATGCAAGTTTCCACATGATGTTTAGCTTTACGCGCTAAATCAATACTTATACAAGTAATTTACGATTTCAGTGGCGCTGGACACCATGGATTGAATTCGCTTTGATCGCTTAATGCGAAATTAGAAGTTGGTTGGAAGTGATTGAAAAATTAAAACGCTCGCATTTTGCCACGATGGCTTTAATCATTCCGTTTGTGTGTATGTCATATTAATTTATATTGAATTTGTTATTCAATACTCGATACACCAAAATTACTCACCTGATTTATTAGTTAGGTAAAGCCATGGTTTACTGGCGTATATTGACTGCAGTATACAAAGACTATTGGTTCACTTTGTTGTCTTTTACAATATACCCGAGAAAAGAAGGAAATACCACACTCTGTTTTTCTTTTTCTTCCAATGTCTCGATATAACAACGATATCTCGAATGATTGCTGACTTTGATATAATTTACGTGATCGACGTTGAAAATTGTTAGTTAATTATTACCTTTTCTCTACGCTGCGTGTGTACATCTCGATTCATTTTATATAATGCGAACATCATACCATTGCTCTGTAATTAAGATAAATTACAATCTGTCGTCGTTGGAAGTGGTTTAGTTTGTCATCAAATAATTTTAATTAATTACATTTCCGTGTATATTTATTATTGTGAAGTACAATATATTAACTTCTTCTTACTTAAACCTCAATGCATTACACGCAGCAGGGAAATTAAATAGACTCAATAGTCTAATGGTTAAGTCGGTGGTATGCGAAACTTAATATACGTTCTAATCCACTATTCGATTACTGTCGTATCTTCTAGCATAATAAACATTTCAGGTCGAATGGAGTGGTATGAGGAGAATGATTTAAGAAAATGTATTTTTGATGATGATGATGATGATAAACGAACACACTCAGAGATACCAATAAATTATATATATAATATACATATATTACATCCATATATTAATAAAACATAATTTGAAATATAGTCAGAATGGCATCGTCCTCGAAAATTGAAAATAGAAATACATTCCAAATTGTTATAGAGTAGACGTGGGTATATTTGAAAAGTTAACCATTCAAACTTTTCCAATATTTCGTTGTTACGTTGACCTTTTCAAGCTACGGGCCATGGATATAAAATAATATATCCAATCTCGACCACTACTGCCATTTAAAATGCCGGTTTCGTTATTTCGTTTCATTTCACTTTAATATGAAAATCACTTTAAATAAAACCTTTTTTTTTGATTGATTATCAGTTTTTATACAGAAATTAAGTTGAAGAGTGAGTAGAGAAATACTTAAATATATATATATATATATATATATATATATATAAAAACTTTTCTTTTTTTCAACTTTTTTAATTATTTTGAATTTGGAACAGTATATTGTTTTAAAAACTTCGTTCGTTCGTTTTAAAAACAGTGCGTAAATCCATGGATTCGTGGCCAAACAGATTAAAGGCATGTATAAAAGCCAAACCTTTCGATTAGAATATTTTTTTATTTTTTGCTGAGAGTTATAAATATGAAAGTATAAATTTATTTATTTATATAATAATAATATTACATGACTTCATTAAAAAAAAATCATTTTCATTTGTAACAGAACTTATGGCCGGACTAATATACATACATATATCTATATAATATATATAGGTATATGTATATATATATATATATATATATGTATATATATATATATATATGTATATATATATATATATATGGAGCATTCATCGATAGGTATAAAAGACATGGAATTACCGTTTTTTATTTTAACTTTTTTGAATATATGTAAAGTTTTTGAAGAGACTTCATTAGTAACTAGACTAGACTTTTGGCAATGGTGAAAAAAAATCTAGTCATCTATGTCTCGCTCTAAGTTTATAAACCATACTATATGGGCAATGTCGCCAACGAACATATAACGCTTTACAAGTCTGAGTTTAACTGTTATTTCAGTTCTTGAGTTTTGTGTTGCGTTATGACACGTTTTGATAGCCATATTATGGTGTCATAAGAAAATCTATTATAGCGTAAGAACCAACTATTAGCATCAGATCCATTACTGCAAGTCATAAAACTGCGAGTACTAGCATGGGTGGCAATTATGGCAATGTTTATTGTCCTACACAAGTAGAATCGAAGTAGATAGACCCCTCCCCCACTTCGCATCGATTTTATGTAACTTAAACCTGATCTTTACTTACTTACTTTCATCTGATAATAACTTTCCACATCGAAACAACTACACTACAGTTTGTTATCGGCTGCTGAGTGAATGGGTCAGCTCGACCGGGGACCACCAACCTCACAGAATACCAGCGTAAAATAGCAGCATAATGATGTTGTGTTTCGTCTGGTGAGTGTTAAGATCAGGAGACCTTGCATTACGTGACGAGGCATTCCATCTCAGCCCTCAAGGGTGACAACGCATTTGCATTATGATTCCTTTCAAGGATGAATGTAGATGTCATGGGCCACAAGAATCGGTTGGCATCAGGTGAACTGTGTGCTCGTTTGTTACTCTAATAAATTAATAATAAAAAAAAAGTAATGATTGCAGCCCATAAATGCTCTACATTCACCCCATGCTTCTAATAACTGGATTTCCCGGCCCGTATACTTGTTACAAACTTATAACCTGGCACAACCATTATGTACTGTATCCCTAATACTGCATCTGAACCTTAGTCTGATTTTACTATTCATGGATATTGGACGATGAGTGCATCTGTGTTTGCGCAGATGCTTATAAGGCTTCTATTAGTGCGCACTTTATATATAGACCATGCTTATATATGTTTATTTTGCAAGAAAAAACATTTATATACAACGAATTCATCAAATATGAATTATAGTCTTCCAAGAAAGAAAATAAACGCGTGTAACATAGTATTGTAATCATGCCTTTTTTTGTTTCAGATTTGAACCTCCTGTCCAAAACCGGGGCTGTTCCTCATACTGTCTATGTAAGTAATCTTATTTCGAATGTGCTAAAAATATTTATCGGAACCAAACTTAAACTATACCATATCAATAGTATAAGAGTAAAGGAGACTCGTATATGCTTCGATATACGAAAATGCCAGATCATAGCATTAACGTATAGAAAAATGTGACCTTGAAATGTCCTCTCGCTCAATTTTGACCATCATATCTTTAATTTTAATTACATAACACCCACTACGCAGAATATATAGTCCGTAAAATATGTGCAATGAGATAAAAAAAAAGATTTATATGCCGATTCATACACGATATATACACAACACACCTAGACCCGAAAACTAATAATTTGTCACGAACACACAATGTTCTTCAGTTGGGAATCGCATCCAAAATCGTGATCCATGACCTTCTGTACTAATTATAACGAAGTTATGATGAATTGTAAACCACTAGAGAAAAAAATAAATCGTTTCCAATAAATCATTTTTGCCGTTACTAATCATTAAATTTCCAAGTATAGATTATTACGGAGAAAAACTAAAGGAGTTAATTTAGCTTTTTTATGTTTAATACAAAGTTTTATTCGCTGCAATCGATTGTAGTTTAACCTGTTTTGTATTTACAATCAATAATATTTTTGTTTATTAGACATGGGCAAAGATATATTTCAAAGATATCTAGTATTAATTTGTTTTCAAAGTAGTGTTAAACTGTTCATTTTTATGCTAAAAGCGATTGAGTTTAAAATAAGCCTACAAATATATAATAAGAATTCAGAAAGCAATAATCGATTATTTTTTACAAAGGTACATAAAATAATTTGGAAGATCCTAAAATAATTTACATGAACAAATATTTAATCATATAAAACACAACTTTTAATAACAGTAACAAAAATTATTTAGTTTTTAGTATTTAATTTTTATATTTTATCTGTTTTAAAAATATAATATAAATAAACTTTTTGGCAGGACATGAACTCATGAAATGTTCTTCTTTTTTATGCTAGTATTTAAAGTATGTGAG
The DNA here is from genome assembly GCA_029286865.1 of Teinopalpus imperialis. Taxonomy (NCBI): domain Eukaryota; kingdom Metazoa; phylum Arthropoda; class Insecta; order Lepidoptera; family Papilionidae; genus Teinopalpus; species Teinopalpus imperialis. Next base: position 11,550,384 of record JAGSMU010000026.1, read on the forward strand.
TCTAGGGTGCGCAATGTGGATTTCTAGCTGTCTCAAACTCTCCATAGAAAAAATTAAAGCGGTTCTTTTCGTGACTTGGCTTCTGGATGACGAAATTGACTACGTTAATGCTGTTGATAGGGTAACAATTGAAATTTAAAATTGAAGAAAGTGATATATAAGTGAAATATAATCCTGTGAAACAAGTTTTAAGACAGACTGTGTAACTAGAGCCGTTAAATAAATAAAAAAGTCAACTCAAAAAGTCAAAAGCGGGAACTTTGTCTGTTATGTTTTTTATACAAGTATTTACATGGTTATTAGTTATGTGGTGTAATTTCGGTAGCTTTTTATAACCGTTAGTTCGTTTTCGCACCACCGAAGAACTTTCTCCACATTCATCACTTTACTAAAGCGTAAGTTGTACGTTGAAGTAAAGCGGAGTAAAGAATTGATAAATATAAGAAGCAAGAAAGAGTTAGTAAATATTTTTCTCAGTAAAACTATAAAGCAAGTTGTCTTTATAGTTTTTAGAATATAACGCTTCACCAATGTTGACTTATAATTAATTTGACAGACACACAAACATGTTTCAGTAGCTAAATAAATCGTTATCCTCAATCATATTGAACTTCCGCGAACTCTCATACGTACACATTACTATCTATAAAATAAATTGGCACTTTAAATTGCAAATTTATCCAAATTGGATTAAACGTGTCATAGCTTATCTAAGACAGAGTTGTGCGTGCTGCCCGAGCGATGGAACCGGTTTCCCGGTAAGGTCATGATCCTGCTGATTTACCTCGAGATGGTCACGATGCTCACAGACTACGTGGGTATACGTACAGCATCCTAAACCAACGACATAAAAGGCGAATTCTTTTTTTTGTTAACAACTTCAAATTACTAGGTACTAAATGGATTTATATGTATATATGGTATACATAGTAGCCAATAATATTCAGATATACATAACAAGGTCCTCATTTGATTTATGTATATTTGTACACGTTTTATTTAGAAACTATACATTTATTTGTAATAATTATTTCTATGATGATTTTAATATCTTCGAACTAGAGCAATAATAATAATAATACTTAGACAAAGGCTTGGTAGCTATGTGTACAAGGCCTCGCTTTTCACGGTACGCGAACAAATCGAGTTCAATCCCCGGTACCGGAGCGGCACCAATGAAATAATTAAGTTCTGATTAAACACGTGCTCAGGTTTGAAAGAAAACCAGCAAGTCTCTACTAATATATAAATATTTATATATATGTAAGCTGTAACTTTACTTTTTACGGAAATAAAAACTATATATGCCTCCCTGGATATTACCAAAACGAGATAATGTATGAACTGGAAGCTGTAATAGAACACATTGCAAGATCCCCACGCTTAAGATACACGATATATTTCCCTGTTAAACGATACAAACTAAACTGTCGTACTCGCTTCCGTCGTTAGTCTTTGTTGTTATAAAAATAATCTTTCTGTGTTTTTATATTTATGGCTTCATCATTCATCATTCGTGTCTAAAACGGACAGTTGTGGTAGATCTACGTCTGAGGCGCTCAATTTTAATGTCACAGTACGCTAGCAAACCGAGTTCGATCTTCTGTTTGAGAAGCAACTGATTGAGCCGAGGATCGGCCCTCGAGTCAGACGCTCTTGTTAAACAGGGTGACGGTCTAAGCCAAGGTTCCCCACTAACAGAGGTCAACCCGGTGAAACTGTAAAAGCCTTGGGACTAACAGCTACCATCGAACCAGCCCGAAAAAAAAAGAAGCAATTAAGTTAACTCTAATTTTAACTACTAATCTACCACGTGCTTGCCGGTGAAGGTGAAATATCGTAAGTCAAAGCATTAAGCATTTCTAAGAAAGATATAAAACAAAATATATCATAGCCATTTCAGATCCGATACGGCTTAGGGTCCATCAATAAAAGGGCGTACAACTTTCTTAAAGAGCGACAGTATATCTGCGACTTTTCTGGTTTTGCGGATGTACTTGCTCGTTTACCACCTATTCTATAAAAAAAGCAGGTCAAAGAACTCTCGAAAACAACTCACTGCAGGTCCCGGGTTCCTGATTCGTATCTCTAAAATTATACTTAATTTGGAAATAAAAATAAATAGCATCTATAGTGGTAGAGCTACGCTGCAGTTTCTAGTTGCAGAATGGGCTCGATCGGGGTAGGACCACGAGCTCACAGAATACTAGAGGGAAATAGCAACATAACGCTGATATGTTTCGTCTGGTGAGTGTAGGGATCCGTAGACCTTTATTACTGGTGACGAGGCATTCCATCTCAGTCCTCAAGAGAGACAACGCCTCTGCATTATGATTCCTTGTCAATGATGAATGTACATAAATGTCTTGGGACGCAGGAAAGGAAAATACTCTCAATGTAATGAAATAAAAATAAAATAAATTGCAGGATGCTAGGTTAGGCTGGTGGTATTAAGTTAATAGTTCCAGAAGATTAACAAAGCACCATTGTGCCACCTACAATCGAGGTAAAAGATTACTCTGATGCGAGTACGCTTTTCGTGTTTTTGCTTTAAACACTGGGTGAGTAATTAATTATCTGTAGTCACTGCATAACAATTTCGATTGTTACAGAAATTGTGCCGACCGTCCTGACCGAACAAGAAGTTTTCATCGACCTTTTTTGATTTAGTCGGCAATTCCTCAAAAGAAAAGCCCCATTCATCCTATTGCTTTTTTCCTATAGTTTCATCGCAATGCTACAGATCCGGATAAAAATTTTGTATCACAGTTCAAAAATTTCAGCGTACCCTTTTTTACGGAATTTAGGCCGAATACTTAGGGTGATCAGTCGAGACTTTTGTTATAGGGTAATAAACATAAGGGTTCCCAAGAGGGAGCCTCGGCTTGGACTGTTGTGAGTAAGCTGATTCGAGGGTGCCCGAGAGGGCCGGACCACGGCTCGATCAGTTACTTCTAAGGGAGTAATAGCTTATAATGTTGCCTGTACTGTAGATAGGGCTTCATCACCAAATGCTGATTGCGCATTAAATTCTGCCAACTTTGTTCAATGAATCCATCTTAGTGCAAACACAATAAAAACTAAATGACGCCTACAAAACATGTAGCGCAGCATACACAATATTTTTTGTTACAGACAGACATTTTCCAAATGAAGACTTTTTATGACCCATTCATCTGATGAGAAGGGGTGACTGCGTTCTATAAATACTTACGTACATCCCCAACAAACGCTCAAGATGCAGAATTTACGATCGCACCATCGAGTATGGAGATAGAACGCCTCGTTTTTTCATTCATCATCGGCTCCCTACACCGGCCATATGTAATGAGGTAGTGGTACGTTGTGGTTTCACTTGTATTGTAATCGTTTGTCGAGTTCGTCCTGTCATTCCGGTCATGCCAACCCATTCATGCAACAGCAAAGGTGTAGCCGCATTTCGTGACCACAGTTGTGTAATTACACTTTTAATATTTTTAATTTAAGAGGCCAGTACCCAAAACTTTCAGGATGCCTCACGTTTCTGAATCCTCATCACTAAATAATATAAAACACATGCCACTCACCGCATCTGCCTGCGCCAATCTCAAACTACCGAACAAGTTTTATTTGGGTTTTATTTTTTTGTACCTGAGTTTTTTCTTCGTTTGGAAGTACATACATAATTCCGGTATAGTGCTATATATAAAAGTATTTAAGCTTTGATGTTGAGTTTCGGAGATGAGTGGAACAACAAATTAATCGCCAATAGAGCAATAGTTTATTTTTTATGCTTTAGTGTCACACCACAGTTTTTAACCAGCTGTAACACGAATAGATCAGCCCGACCAGTCTTCTGGTCTTCTGGTATCTATAATTTGCCGGGACGTAAATTATTAGTTTTACGCTACTATATGTGGTCTTACTTTTGTGCTGTCGTTACTTTGAGTTTGAGAGCTTTCCTTACGGTACGCGACAACAGGCAAGTTTGATCCCCGGTGCCGGCACCGAATTGTCTTAATTGCAACTTAAGGTGGATTAAAACATCGTGAGAAAACCAGCATGTCTTTGAGATAATTAAATAAAAATATTCCAAAACATATGAAGTCCGTATTGGAGCCGCGATGGACTATACCTTCTAGAGAAGCCTATGCCCATCTTTATGATCTATATAATATACAGACTGTTGTTACACTATTCTATATTGTGTTTCGTCTCGTGAAAGAAGTAAACAATTTTATTACTGGTTAGGAGGCATTCCTTGTTAGTACTTATGTCAGATGAGAATGACTAGTGTCAGGGGTAATGACGTTGTTTGTTGTTCCGCCTTAAAACCATAAAAATTTATTATATATGATAATCGAACTTCTTGTCGTTTAAAATTATGTACAAGTTTAAGAGATTATATTATTTTATATCAGGTTTCAACTTGGTATCTTCAATCTTATATTACTTTCAATTATTCCTTCTATGAACTACAATGGAAAAAGCGTCATAGAAATTTTCATATACGCATTGTCGATTGCAGGATTTCAATGTTAAATATTTTAACAGTTATTTTCGTAATCGAAGGTTGCAGTTGTTTCCTTGTGTGTCACGATTTGTTTCGCGACTAGCTGACGTTATTTCACTCATAATTTTCTTGGAAATTTGTCCGAGGTAAGCAGCCGTTTGTTCCTTGCCGTGTCTTTTTGTAAATGTATCTTATTTAACTTTTACCGACGTCGGTACAGTTTGGTTGTATGGATTCTTATATCTTTACTTATGTTGGTGTATTATTAAAAAGTATTTTCTAATATAAAAAAAAGGAAAATGTGAATATTCACAAACTTCTTGCTCATGTCAGAATATTTTTGATTATACCAAGCTCTGCTAATTCTAGTAAACACTGAGATTATTATTATTATTAAACATTGATAATGAAAACTAATGGATTATATTTATTTAAAAAGCATTTTAGGAGAAGCGATGACATATGTTTTCCAGGAAGTTGGTATGCGAGTCGTCCAAAGTCTGCTATTACTTTAGTGTATTGTGTATGTATAGAATATTGTTGAGATGAGATGATGATGAAAAAAAAATCAGAGTAGGCCATCACCACCATCATCCTCGATAAGGAGTCATAATGCATTGTTATCCTGTGAAGGCTGAGATGAAATGCCTTGTCAGTAGTGATAAGGGTCATCGGATCAATACGTTCGCCAGACGAAACAAAACAACGTTATGCACTTTTGTGAGGGCATGGTTCTACCCGGTCGATATGATTCATTCATGTTGCAGCTAGAAATAAGCTCCATTGTATATCCACCACTGTTAAAAATAAAAATATAAGGGCATTAGATGATTAAGTGTATAAAAACGAGTGGTGGCTATATTCACTAAGATTCTTTTTATTTTATATTATTCTGTCAATATTTCACTTACATACCATTTGGCATATATAATAATTTATATCGATAGGTTAGTTATAATGGTGTAGTTAATTATATATAAGTAGTGAAAATCCACACTATTCCATTCAATCCTATATATACCTTAGTAATTGTGTGGATTTTCAAACTGTAACACACGAAATAGATATGATGGTATTAAGTATTTAGGTATACTATATTAGGCTAAGACGAGATAGACTTAAAGGATGCGGCGCAGCGAAAAATAAAGAAAAAATAATGAAGAAAAGTTAAGTTATACGTATAAATATTAATAATACGAGTTTGTAACAAATAATTATATTTCACTCCGTTCTTCGAGTATTCGAGATTCTTATGGTAAGCCGGACATGCATAAGGAAGAACAGTAGAAGACGACGAGAAGGCAAATTATATAAAAAAAATATATTTTATATATCATTAGCATTGAATATATTATATAGTATTTTATTTTATCTAATAAGATAGTTTTTTTATTAAGTACACTCACCAACAGACGACAAATAAAATAATTAACTACCTTAATAATAAGTACAATTTTTAAGAATCGGACAAAAACTAATCGATTGAGCACAAAGCTTTTCAAAGTTTCAGCGTTTTCTTGTTAAAAATTTTCCAAGGGTCTTATAAAACTGGTAAATATCAAATAATGGTCACAAACTTCTATTCTATATACTTACTATAAATCAACTGTAGTATTCTTATATTTTCAAGTTTTTACGCCATTTTAAAAGCTGTAGCCGTCACCACTGATAAAATTTTAAATTTCATCATAGTTTCTTATGTAACAGAGTAGGAGATAATATATTTTTTTCTCCAAATCCTACCCCCATTTGATACTTTGCGTATTCTGCTGCCTTGTTAAGGTTATTTATGGGACACAATAAGTAAATAAATACAGGGCTCTAGACTGAATCCATGTGACTTTTGACTCATCGATGGCCAGTCTGGCCGTAGCGAAGGGCTTCGATCGGGATTGGCACAAAGCGTTTCTTTCGAATCTTCTTTCCTATGGGCTTCCCGAAAAATTATGCATTTGGGTCACCAGTTTTCTATCGAGCCGTAGCATCAAGGTCGTAGTCGACGGTGCATGCTTCGACTCCAAACTACTGAATGCTGGTGTTCCACAAGGTTGTGTACTATCTCCTACCTTGTTTCTTCTGCATATTAATGATATGTTGCAAATTAATGACATTCATTGCTAAGCGGATGACAGCACTGGTGATGCTTTATACACTGGTCGAGTCAAGATTTCTCGAGAAAATGTCAATGAGTGCCGGAACAAGCTTGTATCTGTGGTCGACAAAATCTAGACCAATTTAACCCCATTGAGACACAACTTTGTGCGTTTACCGCTAAATAAAAGCATCTCCTTTTTTTGACAACACTCCCTCCCGGAATCTTGGCGCTCACATATCGAGCGACGTTCAGTTCCGCGGTCATTTGGAGGGTAAAGGCAAATTTGCTTCTAAAAAATTGGGCATGGTTAATAGAGACAGTATTTCATGTCGGCCCACTGTGCGCAACTTAACAAAGCGCAAGTTCTGCCTCACGTGGAATACATCTCATCATAAATACACATACGCTTATCATCACTGGGCCGGGTCACCCCCCGGCCAATTTCATCTTCATCGTCTCGATGGTTGGCAATCCACCACTGTGCGCTCTATGAGAAATTTCCTGCAACGTACAACTACTCTGTAGAATTAGCTGTCGCCAGCGGTATTTCCGAGCCGATACGATTTAGGGTCCTTCAAGAAAAGCCCTACAACGCTTTCTTAAAGGCCCGGAGCGCTATTGCGACTCCACTGGTGTTGCGAATGTCCTTGGCCAGCGGTAATAGTCACTTGCCATCGGGTGAGTTGGTTGCGCGTTTGCCACCTATTATATAAAAAACCTACCAAAGTGCCAAAACAATGCTCTGCCGTTGACTTCAATAGACTGAGAAAGAAGAGGTTTCTTTGTAAATTAAGTAATTTGCTTTAACTGTAGATTCTTATATGCTTTAAAATCTGTAAAAAGAATGATAGAAACATAAAACATATTTATTGTTTTATGATGTTTATAAAAACTATTCAATTATTTTATAATTTATAAGGTTTTTATACGAAGTTAGGATTGATTAAGGAGCGCTTTACTTGAAGTTAAATTGTTCTTGCCGATAAGCAGTCATAATGCTTTGTGCTGCATGAGGATAGAGAAAAATTTGGTTTCTCTTATACCAGAAGAGACGAGACAGTTGCGTTAAACTACTATTCTATGCTGGTATTCCCAAAGCCAGGGCACGCCCGGTCGTTGTGTTCGTGCGACAGCTAGTTTATTACTGCAGCGTATCTCCACTACATAGAAAAGGTATTACAGATTATTCCTAACGATCCATTGTTATGGGCGATTAGGTTATTTTTTACTGCAATAACCAGGTCAATGATTACGATAATTAGTCAGTTGAAAGTAATATAAAAAGAAAGCATAATCGTTCTATGATTTGAGAAATACGCTTTGTTATCTCAATGTTATCTCTGAGTCTCGCTTTTAATTTCATGGTACGCTAACAATCTGAGTTCGATCGCCGGTGCCTGCAACAATGATTTTGTAATTGCCATTTTAAGTGCCTATTTACCAGATTCTCAGGGGTATTTTTTTATTATTATTATTACATTGAGAGTAACAAACGAGCACACACCTGATGGTAAGTGAATATTTCGGCCCTTGCCACATCTACATTCATCTTGTCAAGACAAGGAATCACAACACAGATGCATTGTCATCCTTGAGGGTTGAGATGGAATGCCTCGTCACCAGTAATAAAGGTCCCCGGACCCCTACACGAGACCAAACACAGCAGCGTTTTGATGCTATTTTACTTTTGTATTCTGTTAGGGTGTGGTCCTATCCCGGTCGAGCTGACCCATTTATTCTCCAGCTAAAAAAAAATGCAGTGTAGCTCTACCACTCTTAAAATATAGTATATACGTAACGTTGTAGGAACCTGCAAGACTAAGAAATAAATAAAATATTTTTTAGAGGACATGTGAAGTCCTTCAGTTTTGAAGGTAGTGGTGATCAACTCATCAGATATTGGACCAAAAATGGGATCAACAAGGCTGTTACTTGATTTATATTCTAAATCATTTAAAAATTGCAAAAAGTTTTATGTATATCATTTTGTTAGAAATATAATTTTCATTTAAATACATGTTAGAAGCCTTTCCTAATTTTATATAATGTGTTGCCCAAGGGATACGTTGGCTGTATGGTTACTGGTTTTGGAATACATATTAGCTTTGGATATAGTCAATATTTCGTTATGACTAATTGTTGCCATTGTTAGTCCGTCGCCTAACTACGAACGAATAATACATCTCTGCTGTGAACACATTTATTAAAAGTAAGCCAATAAGTAAATCCCTTTTTGTATCATTTGTGTCTACGACTATATATAAGTATTTATTATTATTAGTTATACCACGGCTTTATATAAAAACTTTCACATTTGTCAACGTTACAAAAAATGGCCATTATTGCGGGCATAAGAAAAAATTCCGGAAGCGTTGCATTATATTATGCAGTGGTCAGATACAATTATAAATATATTCATGATTAAATTCAACAGCCAGATGTTGATGTCCAGATATATATCTACTACACCCACTATGGTGTAGTAGATATATCTCGTAAGCATTCCCGCAAACACGCTCTATTGTTCTTTTTCCTAGCCCGATGTACATCTGCAATTAAATCGAAGGGTGCACAGGTGTAGTGTCAGGGACACGTGACAAACGTACACCAGACCAGATCCAAATTAGACAATGGTGTTGGATACATATTACTTAACACATTGGAATCGAAATCAAAACCGGTGACTTAGAAGCTAGTTTCTCCGACAGCTTGGTTGCTATGGGGCAACATTTTTTTCTAAAGTATTCACAATGCAGAGGCAGCTGACTATAGAGACAGTTTCTAATGTTGCATTAATCTAAATCGAATAATTTCCAATCGTAATTGTCGCTTGTGCGTACTTTCACTAGGAATCAATTGCTGGCCACATTTTTTTATCTATTTCTTTGATGATTAAACTAGATCGTAGCTTTATATGAATTTTGAAAATATAATAAATAAGAGAGCTTCTCTTATATCGAGTAAATTTATAGTCTATATTTTTAAACATAGTGTTTGTCGATTCACTTTATGAATTATGGATAGTTTGCCAAATCAATTATGTATCATCATTATGTATATCAAAATATGAGATAGTGAGGATAAAATATATTATCGAACATGTAGAAGAACAAATTCCCTGTCTTGTTTATGGTATTATTATTTTAATACTTATTGTATTTAGAAAGTGATTTATTTTATATACTTAACTCTTTATAAGTATCATAATATATATATACGTATAGATTTTTATGGAATCATAGTGACTGTTGAAATTGGTACTGAAAATCAGAGCTGCGTCCGGAATCTGACTTCCGGCGCAGCACAATGCTCAGTTGCCTACTTCGTTGACTGGTAATGGGGCGTACAATTTTTAAATTTTGAATTTCTTTTTTTTTAATATTTTTACCGTTTTAGCACTTCATGCACACACAGATCTTATTTTCAGTCAAAGTTTCATTTTAATTTATTTTTGTTGTATTGTCTATTTTCGGTCAATAAATGTACTTTCTTTCTATCGAGATTTGTGCTCCGACACCAAAAAAAAATTATAACTCACTGTCGGTAAATTTTGTACCCATATAGCCCATAATATCATAAAAAAACTAATAATTTGTTACTTTTGTTAGTTATTTGTCGAAATTATGTTTTTTGTTTAACTTTTGAAATAAATCTAAAGGTATTCGTAGCAGAATGGATGAATAAAAGTAAGATAACATTGGATATTATAAGCTTCCTGCTGACTAAGGTTCCATCGACCCCGGGCATTGAAACATCTCAATAGAAACGTTGCAGTGTCGAGTCACGGCCGCGGAAGTGAGAAGCGGAATGACACACCGCTGACCTCTTGATGGATAATTCGCGGGGGACCTGCAACTTTACTTGTTAATTACTCCATTCGATTTTGGGCTGATTAAAAATAATGATTTGACGGTGTCAGCGAAGGGTGTCTGTCAGTGGTAGAGCAATAATGCAGTTTGTTCCTAGCTGCAGAACGAACAGGTGCGCTCGACCAGGCCGCAGTAATCTTTTACCATCAGGTAAACTGTTGTGTGAGTTTGTTACTCCTAATGTAATAAAAAAAATGTTGTCATCGAGTTGATGTCATCTGGTAATAACCAGAAGATAAGACCGTGGTCGAAATCGACCAGCAGTACATCATTAGACTGGCAATGTACGATTCACAAACTCCACCCAAAATATATTATTGAAGAGAATAATGCTAACATATTAAATTAATATCAAATTTATTTGCAAGAAAATTAAGTGGTCAAATAAGAATTTAATTATTGTTTAATCCGCTGACTTGATAGAAATTGACTGAGACATATGGATGGCAAGTTGGCAACTTATGTAATCGCATAAGAAACATATAATAATTTGTTCTTCAGTGTATTGTGACCGGTGTATGTAGCAGATAATCATACGAAGTTTTGATATGCTTTGCTTTGGGTTGCTTGAGTACAATATTACTTGGAATTTATTACTATTTATAATCTTAAGATTATGATATTTCAAAAACGATTAATTATAATATATATATATATATATATATATATATATATATATATATATATATTTCACTAATCTGATATAGAGTCAATATAAATATAATGACCATTTTAACGATTTAGTACATCTACGAGTATCTGTTTTCAGAAATAACTAATTATTATGTTACTTCGTGTTTTTCGGCTCAAATTAATTGTATTGTATTTTATTGTTGATAGTATTTTTCTAAACCAAAAAATATATAAAATTAGTTTTGGTAATTCGGAAAATGATGTTATTTAACCCAAAATATTTCATATCTTTTGATAATGTTTTCAATGAGTTTGTGTGATTCTATTTCAATTAATGCATTATAATTATATCAACTCTTTTTTCGATAAAAAATCTGACGGCATAACCTATGTTTCCGTTTCTTGGATTTTTATTATTCCGCTAATTTATTTAAAGAAAACCGAAAATTTTGCTTTTTATAGGTCAAAATTACATAACATCTAAAAAATATACAGTGATTTACCTTACGGCAAACGGATACGAATAGAGCTAGATGGCAATAGCTGGAGGAGGACCTGTGAGTAAAAATTAATAAATGAGCTTATAGTATTTATATGTAACTCAGAGTGACAAGCGAGCACACAGTCCGATGGTAAACGATGACCACGGTACTAAAAGTGAGGTAGAAAAAATTTAGATTTAAGATTAAATAATTTTTCGTTATTTTAATTTTTTTTAACAATGCTGAAAATGTTGAACTATTTGATCGTTATGGTAACGATAAATAAAAACAAAATAAGAATAATAACAACGAAATGACTACGTCGGTATAGTATTGCTACAGGAAAAGTTGTCGTGATGATATTCTATCAGAGCCGAGAACAAAAACTCGCGAGTAATGTCTGGGTATAATAAATAAATAATCTTTATGAATAATCCGTCAAAAGCAACTGACTGAGCCTTCGAGACGGAGGTTCTGCCCTCGAGTCAGTCGCTCTCGCGCAATTGGGTAACGGTTCAAGCCGAGGCTCCTGGTTACCCACTAATGACGGTCTAGGCTGAGCGCCCTAACCGCTCGGTAACTTTTCAACACGGTGAAGCTGTAAAAACCCTCGGACTAATATAAATAATAACACTGATAGTATAACATAATAAAAACCAAAATAAATTTAAAGTGTATAATTTAAAATTAAGATATAATCTGTGGCATTAATACTATATTCATTGTCTGTACTACCTGTATTCGTTACGTCATCAATTCCTATAAAAGTAGATGCATTATCACATTTTTGAACTCGTAACATTATGAATCAATTACTTTGGCATCTAAAGATGCTGTTTATACCGTATATTGAAATAAGACTTCCATCTTAATTAACCAACACGTGGCGCAGAGGTACTATGCGAACAAAGATTCAAGATGCACATGCGTTGTGAGCCCTAAGGACAGATGGAATGCCTTGTTTCATATGAAACACAGTACTCTTATGATACTATGTGAGTGTGATCCTTTCCCCATTGAGGCGACTTATTCATGTGTGTGTGTTTACTTATAAGTCATATTTCCCAACGTTGATACAATTAATCCATTGAAACGTGTGGAATTTTTTCGTTATTTTAATTTTTTAACAATGCTGAAAATTTTGAACTATTGGATCGTTATGGTAACGATAAATAAAAACAAAATAAGAATAATAACAACGAAATGACTACGTCGGTATAGTATTGCTACAGGAAAAGTTGTCGTGATGATATTCTATCAGAGCCGAGAACAAAAACTCGCGAGTAATATCTGGGTATAATAACTAAATAATCTTTATGAATAATCCGTCAAAAGCAACTAACTGAGCCTTCGAGATGGAGGTTCTGCCCTCGATTCAGTCGCTCTCGCGCAACTGGGTAACGGTTCAAGCCGAGGCTCCTGGTTACCCACTAATGACGGTCTAGGCTGAGCGCCCTAACCGCTCGGTAACTTTTCAACACGGTGAAGCTGTAAAAACCCTCGGACTAATATAAATAATAACACTGATAGTATAACATAATAAAAACCAAAATAAATTTAAAGTGTATAATTTAAAATTAAGATATAATCTGTGGCATTAATACTATATTCATTGTCTGTACTACCTGTATTCGTTACGTCATCAATTCCTATAAAAGTAGATGCATTATCACATTTTTGAACTCGTAACATTATGAATCAATTACTTTGGCATCTAAAGATGCTGTTTATACCGTATATTGAAATAAGACTTCCATCTTAATTAACCAACACGTGGCGCAGAGGTACTATGCGAACAAAGATTCAAGATGCACATGCGTTGTGAGCCCTAAGGACAGATGGAATGCCTTGTTTCATATGAAACACAGTACTCTTATGATACTATGTGAGTGTGATCCTTTCCCCATTGAGGCGACTTATTCATGTGTGTGTGTTTACTTATAAGTCATATTTCCCAACGTTGATACAATTAATCCATTGAAACGTGTGGAATTTTTTCGTTATTTTAATTTTTTAACAATGCTGAAAATGTTGAACTATTTGATCGTTATGGTAACGATAAATAAAAACAAAATAAGAATAATAACAACGAAATGACTACGTCGGTATAGTATTGCTACAGGAAAAGTTGTCGTGATGATATTCTATCAGAGCCGAGAACAAAAACTCGCGAGTAATGTCTGGGTATAATAAATAAATAATCTTTATGAATAATCCGTCAAAAGCAACTGACTGAGCCTTCGAGACGGAGGTTCTGCCCTCGAGTCAGTCGCTCTCGCGCAATTGGGTAACGGTTCAAGCCGAGGCTCCTGGTTACCCACTAATGACGGTCTAGGCTGAGCGCCCTAACCGCTCGGTAACTTTTCAACACGGTGAAGCTGTAAAAACCCTCGGACTAATATAAATAATAACACTGATAGTATAACATAATAAAAACCAAAATAAATTTAAAGTGTATAATTTAAAATTAAGATATAATCTGTGGCATTAATACTATATTCATTGTCTGTACTACCTGTATTCGTTACGTCATCAATTCCTATAAAAGTAGATGCATTATCACATTTTTGAACTCGTAACATTATGAATCAATTACTTTGGCATCTAAAGATGCTGTTTATACCGTATATTGAAATAAGACTTCCATCTTAATTAACCAACACGTGGCGCAGAGGTACTATGCGAACAAAGATTCAAGATGCACATGCGTTGTGAGCCCTAAGGACAGATGGAATGCCTTGTTTCATATGAAACACAGTACTCTTATGATACTATGTGAGTGTGATCCTTTCCCCATTGAGGCGACTTATTCATGTGTGTGTGTTTACTTATAAGTCATATTTCCCAACGTTGATACAATTAATCCATTGAAACGTGTGGAATTTTTTTTTACGTTCGTTATCTTAGTGGCATTCAATTCAAGAAGTTTCAAGATTGCTTCCGCGTTCGTTGAGATTCTGTTAGACTGTGTATACGATCATATACTTATTTAGTCTACTGGTTAAAGTTTTACGAAAGATGATGTAACTTGTTAAAAAGAAGTCAGTGTTTGCGGAAATTAATTTTGTAGTAACACTGAGATTTTTTGTTAAGTTCTTATTATTCAAGTTCATCATCACGTGGCGTTGTGACTAAAGTTCCTGACTGTTGCAGGTCCTGGCTTCTATTCCCGGCTGATGAACAGTCAGTGTATCACAAATTGTTAGTTTTCGCTCCTGAATATACGTTAAACATACAAGTATACAATACTTAGACATCAGCTGTCCTCCACATTACAATTGAACTTTCCCGTTTCCAACATCGGATTAGAGAAAGGAACGATTGAGTGCCTCTGTGTTTGCACAATTTTCTTACAGTGCTATTATATATTCTGCGTATCCTGATGTTTACTGGTAACACCCAGAAGATATCACTGCGATTGAAATCCACCAGGAGGACTTCACCATTTAGTTTCATAGAATGGTGGTCTTCTGGTAGACGTTCCAATACCTTCGTTGGAGAATTTGCCTGTTTCATCGCACTGTGGATAAATATAGTACCGGTACCCTCACACATATAATGTTATTCGACCTGTTGCACATAAAGAGATAGAAAGATTTAACCTCGGCATGTTCTAATGGTTTATTCATAACTTTTTTGTATTTCGCCATTACGGATCTGCTCCGTTTGGTGTATTGCGTGCAGGTGTTTGGCAAATGGTAAAATGATGAGCCTTAGGTTGACAATAATCAAAAGTTGAAAATAAGTAAAATTTAATAATATTAAAAATATTGATTAAACAGAGGGATACTAACTTATTGATATTGTATATCTAATATACATAAGATAGTATGACGTAAAAGTATCTTATGCAGAAACCAGTTTCTTCTTTCGTTTCTTCCGTCTAATTATCATTAACAGTATCAAAATTAATATTCATTAATTTGTCTTTAAGAATAAATTTGTCAAATGTCATTGTACGCTAAACGTCGGAACAAGTCCGCATGGAATCTGGAGACCATATTCTAAACTATGCTTTCTTATTTACATTAAAAATTGATTTCGAGTTTTATTAGAACACATTGAAATAGATTTAAAATTAAGATATAATCTGTGGCATTAATACTATATTCATTGTCTGTACTACCTGTATTCGTTACGTCATCAATTCCTATAAAAGTAGATGCATTATCACATTTTTGAACTCGTAACATTATGAATCAATTACTTTGGCATCTAAAGATGCTGTTTATACCGTATATTGAAATAAGACTTCCATCTTAATTAACCAACACGTGGCGCAGAGGTACTATGCGAACAAAGATTCAAGATGCACATGCGTTGTGAGCCCTAAGGACAGATGGAATGCCTTGTTTCATATGAAACACAGTACTCTTATGATACTATGTGAGTGTGATCCTTTCCCCATTGAGGCGACTTATTCATGTGTGTGTGTTTACTTATAAGTCATATTTCCCAACGTTGATACAATTAATCCATTGAAACGTGTGGAATTTTTTTTTACGTTCGTTATCTTAGTGGCATTCAATTCAAGAAGTTTCAAGATTGCTTCCGCGTTCGTTGAGATTCTGTTAGACTGTGTATACGATCATATACTTATTTAGTCTACTGGTTAAAGTTTTACGAAAGATGATGTAACTTGTTAAAAAGAAGTCAGTGTTTGCGGAAATTAATTTTGTAGTAACACTGAGATTTTTTGTTAAGTTCTTATTATTCAAGTTCATCATCACGTGGCGTTGTGACTAAAGTTCCTGACTGTTGCAGGTCCTGGCTTCTATTCCCGGCTGATGAACAGTCAGTGTATCACAAATTGTTAGTTTTCGCTCCTGAATATACGTTAAACATACAAGTATACAATACTTAGACATCAGCTGTCCTCCACATTACAATTGAACTTTCCCGTTTCCAACATCGGATTAGAGAAAGGAACGATTGAGTGCCTCTGTGTTTGCACAATTTTCTTACAGTGCTATTATATATTCTGCGTATCCTGATGTTTACTGGTAACACCCAGAAGATATCACTGCGATTGAAATCCACCAGGAGGACTTCACCATTTAGTTTCATAGAATGGTGGTCTTCTGGTAGACGTTCCAATACCTTCGTTGGAGAATTTGCCTGTTTCATCGCACTGTGGATAAATATAGTACCGGTACCCTCACACATATAATGTTATTCGACCTGTTGCACATAAAGAGATAGAAAGATTTAACCTCGGCATGTTCTAATGGTTTATTCATAACTTTTTTGTATTTCGCCATTACGGATCTGCTCCGTTTGGTGTATTGCGTGCAGGTGTTTGGCAAATGGTAAAATGATGAGCCTTAGGTTGACAATAATCAAAAGTTGAAAATAAGTAAAATTTAATAATATTAAAAATATTGATTAAACAGAGGGATACTAACTTATTGATATTGTATATCTAATATACATAAGATAGTATGACGTAAAATATCTTATGCAGAAACCAGTTTCTTCTTTCGTTTCTTCCGTCTAATTATCATTAACAGTATCAAAATTAATATTCATTAATTTGTCTTTAAGAATAAATTTGTCAAATGTCATTGTACGCTAAACGTCGGAACAAGTCCGCATGGAATCTGGAGACCATATTCTAAACTATGCTTTCTTATTTACATTAAAAATTGATTTCGAGTTTTATTAGAACACATTGAAATAGATTTAAAATTAAGATATAATCTGTGGCATTAATACTATATTCATTGTCTGTACTACCTGTATTCGTTACGTCATCAATTCCTATAAAAGTAGATGCATTATCACATTTTGAACTCGTAACATTATGAATCAATTACTTTGGCATCTAAAGATGCTGTTTATACCGTATATTGAAATAAGACTTCCATCTTAATTAACCAACACGTGGCGCAGAGGTACTATGCGAACAAAGATTCAAGATGCACATGCGTTGTGAGCCCTAAGGACAGATGGAATGCCTTGTTTCCTGTTGGGTTTCCGGTTTCCTATACTTATCATATGAAACACAGTACTCTTATGATACTATGTGAGTGTGATCCTTTCCCCATTGAGGCGACTTATTCATGTGTGTGTGTTTACTTATAAGTCATATTTCCCAACGTTGATACAATTAATCCATTGAAACGTGTGGAATTTTTTTTTACGTTCGTTATCTTAGTGGCATTCAATTCAAGAAGTTTCAAGATTGCTTCCGCGTTCGTTGAGATTCTGTTAGACTGTGTATACGATCATATACTTATTTAGTCTACTGGTTAAAGTTTTACGAAAGATGATGTAACTTGTTAAAAAGAAGTCAGTGTTTGCGGAAATTAATTTTGTAGTAACACTGAGATTTTTTTGTTAAGTTCTTATTATTCAAGTTCATCATCACGTGGCGTTGTGACTAAAGTTCCTGACTGTTGCAGGTCCTGGCTTCTATTCCCGGCTGATGAACAGTCAGTGTATCACAAATTGTTAGTTTTCGCTCCTGAATATACGTTAAACATACAAGTATACAATACTTAGACATCAGCTGTCCTCCACATTACAATTGAACTTTCCCGTTTCCAACATCGGATTAGAGAAAGGAACGATTGAGTGCCTCTGTGTTTGCACAATTTTCTTACAGTGCTATTATATATTCTGCGTATCCTGATGTTTACTGGTAACACCCAGAAGATATCACGGAGAAATAGAGCAGCATAACGCTATTGTGTTTCGTGTGGTGTGGGGATCCGGGATAGCCAATTACAAGTAAGGAGGCATTACATACCAGTCCTCATGGATGACAATTCATGTGCATTTTGAATCTTTCTTGAGTATAGATATAGATGCCATCATTAAGGTGACCACACTTTACTTGCGCGAGTAAGAAATGAGGATTAGGATAACTCAACTCTAGGTGGTTCGATGGTTTACGATAAATATATAGTGATTAGCTCCATACAAAGGCAAACGGGTACGAATAGAGCTAGATGGCAATAGCTGGAGGAGGACCTGTGAGTAAAAATGAATAAATGAGCTTATAGTATTTATATGTAACTCAGAGTGACAAGCGAGCACACAGTCCGATGGTAAACGATGACCACGGTACTAAAAGTGAGGTAGAAAAAATTTAGATTTAAGATTAAATAATTTTTCGTTATTTTAATTTTTTTAACAATGCTGAAAATTTTGAACTATTGGATCGTTATGGTAACGATAAATAAAAACAAAATAAGAATAATAACAACGAAATGACTACGTCGGTATAGTATTGCTACAGGAAAAGTTGTCGTGATGATATTCTATCAGAGCCGAGAACAAAAACTCGCGAGTAATATCTGGGTATAATAACTAAATAATCTTTATGAATAATCCGTCAAAAGCAACTAACTGAGCCTTCGAGATGGAGGTTCTGCCCTCGATTCAGTCGCTCTCGCG
The DNA here is from genome assembly GCA_029286865.1 of Teinopalpus imperialis. NCBI lineage: Eukaryota > Metazoa > Arthropoda > Insecta > Lepidoptera > Papilionidae > Teinopalpus > Teinopalpus imperialis. The sequence goes on from JAGSMU010000026.1 coordinate 11,569,356, forward strand.
CAACTGGGTAACGGTTCAAGCCGAGGCTCCTGGTTACCCACTAATGACGGTCTAGGCTGAGCGCCCTAACCGCTCGGTAACTTTTCAACACGGTGAAGCTGTAAAAACCCTCGGACTAATATAAATAATAACACTGATAGTATAACATAATAAAAACCAAAATAAATTTAAAGTGTATAATTTAAAATTAAGATATAATCTGTGGCATTAATACTATATTCATTGTCTGTACTACCTGTATTCGTTACGTCATCAATTCCTATAAAAGTAGATGCATTATCACATTTTTGAACTCGTAACATTATGAATCAATTACTTTGGCATCTAAAGATGCTGTTTATACCGTATATTGAAATAAGACTTCCATCTTAATTAACCAACACGTGGCGCAGAGGTACTATGCGAACAAAGATTCAAGATGCACATGCGTTGTGAGCCCTAAGGACAGATGGAATGCCTTGTTTCCTGTTGGGTTTCCGGTTTCCTATACTTATCATATGAAACACAGTACTCTTATGATACTATGTGAGTGTGATCCTTTCCCCATTGAGGCGACTTATTCATGTGTGTGTGTTTACTTATAAGTCATATTTCCCAACGTTGATACAATTAATCCATTGAAACGTGTGGAATTTTTTTTTACGTTCGTTATCTTAGTGGCATTCAATTCAAGAAGTTTCAAGATTGCTTCCGCGTTCGTTGAGATTCTGTTAGACTGTGTATACGATCATATACTTATTTAGTCTACTGGTTAAAGTTTTACGAAAGATGATGTAACTTGTTAAAAAGAAGTCAAGTGTTTGCGGAAATTAATTTTGTAGTAACACTGAGATTTTTTGTTAAGTTCTTATTATTCAAGTTCATCATCACGTGGCGTTGTGACTAAAGTTCCTGACTGTTGCAGGTCCTGGCTTCTATTCCCGGCTGATGAACAGTCAGTGTATCACAAATTGTTAGTTTTCGCTCCTGAATATACGTTAAACATACAAGTATACAATACTTAGACATCAGCTGTCCTCCATATTACAATTGAAATTTCCCGTTTCCAACATCGGATTAGAGAAAGGAACGATTGAGTGCCTCTGTGTTTGCACAATTTTCTTACAGTGCTATTATATATTCTGCGTATCCTGATGTTTACTGGTAACACCCAGAAGATATCACTGCGATTGAAATCCACCAGGAGGACTTCACCGTTTAGCTTCAAAGAATGGTGGTCTTCTGGTAGACGTTCCAATACCTTCGTTGGAGAATTTGCCTGTTTCATCGCACTGTGGATAAATATAGTACCGGTACCCTCACACATATAATGTTATTCGACCTCTTGCACATAAAGAGATAGAAAGATTTAACCTCGGCATGTTCTAATGGTTTATTCATAACTTTTTTGTATTTCGCCATTACGGATCTGCTCCGTTTGGTGTATTGCGTGCAGGTGTTTGGCAAATGGTAAAATGATGAGCCTTAGGTTGACAATAATCAAAAGTTGAAAATAAGTAAAATTTAATAATATTAAAAATATTGATTAAACAGAGGGATACTAACTTATTGATATTGTATATCTAATATACATAAGATAGTATGACGTAAAATATCTTATGCAGAAACCAGTTTCTTCTTTCGTTTCTTCCGTCTAATTATCATTAACAGTATCAAAATTAATATTCATTAATTTGTCTTTAAGAATAAATTTGTCAAATGTCATTGTACGCTAAACGTCGGAACAAGTCCGCATGGAATCTGGAGACCAAATTCTAAACTATGCTTTCTTATTTACATTAAAAATTGATTTCGAGTTTTATTAGAACACATTGAAATAGATTTAAAATTAAGGCAAAGATAACAGATGACGTTTGATGAATAGCATCATAATGTATTAGTTTATATATCGTTTAACGGTTAGATGTTTTCCTTGTGGTGAGTGCGAGGTATTGCGTGATTGCTTCCAGGCGACATAGGAATTGGTAAACTAATTTTCGGAAATATGAGGAGGGGATGTGGATGAGGATAGATGCATAGGCAAAACGAAATACAATAATTATACATAATAAACTAACAGTATGAAGGGGCCCATGACATCTACATTCATCCTTGGCACGGAATCATAATGCAGATATGTTGTCAGATGTAATCCCTCGTCACCAGTAATAAAGGTATCCGAATCGCTAGACTTACAAGACGAAACACGGCAGCATTATGCTGCTATTTTACGCAGGTATTCTGTGAAGGCGATGTCCTACCCCAGTCAAACTGACCCATTCATTCTTCAGCGAGAAACAAACTGCAGCGTAGCTATACCACTGTTATATATGAGTTGAATATACAATTTAATAACATCATTCTATACGATGACATCATTGATGAGTCGGAGAGAAAAATCTATGATCTACGCCAGGAAACAATTCCTTATGCCTATACTACAAGGCTAATAAGGTAATACATTAGAAAATGCATTTTTCTAGCTATTTTATGCAAGTATTTAATAAAATGTATTTACTACATAAATATTATTACTAAATATTTCATTGTCAGCACTTTTTAATGAAACATGATTTGTTGCATATAATATATAATATTAAATAACTTCTCAGTATCATGCTGGAATATTTTTTTTCAAGATAGGTCTACATTTTACCACATATTAACCTGATTTTAAGCAGTGCCGTAGCAGGTGAACATGCAAGCCTAGTAAGTGCCTATCATACCCTTTTCGTAAGATGCCTATAACATAGCGTTCGGAAAATACAGAAGAGGGTGAAGAATTCGAAATCTTAGTATTTTCATTTATTTCATTACATAATGAAGAGGCCAACCGCCCGGTGAAAAACCGATAGAGGTGAAAGTCGAATTAACGTATGCCATTTACATATATTTATAACGTATGGAAAATTTGCAAAGTAGGCCGTCTTCTCAGACTGCCATTAAGCACGATACTGATCCAACTACATCCATCCATTTCCTGTACTTGCATAGTTGTTACTCTATCTAGATTGTCTTACACCTACATTTATAAATAGAAGCGTCAATAGCCTAATGGTTTTGGGTACGGTCAGTCTGTGAAACTTAAGGTCGTAGTTTCAAATCCACCATTAGACTATTGTCGTGAACCAAGCTAAAGCTCCGACTAAGCTAAAAACCCCTGTGCTAGGACAGGCGTTTTTAGCTTAGTCGGAGTGGTTAACCGGAATATTAGTAATGTAGCATTGCTAATATTCTTTTAAAAAAAAACTACGTGTTCATTTATTGCCCTCAATACAATACAATAAAAATATTTTCTAATCTTGCGCTTAAAACCCGATCTTAAATATCAAATCAATTGTTATCGTAGGTGTATTCGACTTCCATAGCATTTTCGATTACCGTTTATGGTTCTTTGACTCAAGAATATTGAGTTATTTAAAAAAACAAAAAGAATAAATATAAATCCTCCTCTCAAATGTTTTTTTTTTGCGGTAGTTCTAGCAACATTATGTCGAAAATGGGTGCGAAATTATAAATTATCATTAGCATCTCTAACATTTGTTAAAAGAAACGTAACTACTAAAAGGAATACTAGAACACTGGCAAAAATATATACACGCCTTGATTTTAAAATAATTGTAAGAAGTGGTAAAGAAAATCTAAGAAGTTTTAGTCTAGTGAAACTAAACAATGTAATATAAAATAGCCTTGTAATTTATTTATAATACACTGTGATTAAAAAACATAATCAACAATTAATGAATTTGTAAATGCAGAAAAACGAGATTTTTTGTATTTATTTTCCGAACTTAATTAACATAACTGACACAAAGTGGACACATTAAACATTCAACAAACTCAATGTCATTTCTGTAATGAGAATTAACTGCAGCGTCTTTGTTGTGAAATAATATAATATGAATGTGTATTTTTTACTTTAATGAATATGCATATTTCACGAACTATTGTGTACCGTGCCATTCAAATAATATAAATTAACAGCTTTATTCTTAGACAAGGCACAAGAAGTTTTTTATCCAGTGTTTTTTCACTTTTGGTTTAGAGTTTTAGAGCAAAGTGTTTAGTTATAGTTGTGAAAGGTTCTTATTTATGAAAAATTAAATCACTTGAATAGCGATCAATAAGCGACCAGGTTAAATAAATCACGAATATTACAGTTTCGAACAACGTCATACATACATATACAGATAGAAGCAACTGACCGAGCCGTCTGAAGGGAGATCTCCTTTTCATTCTACGGCCCAATCATCTTTATTTTGTTACGTAATTATTAGCGAACCGAATAACACACTCGAATCACATTCCTCGTAAACTTAACTTACATCCATAGGTTAAGGAAGGTAGATAAATGCTTTATAATCTAGTTGTCGTGGTCTCGGTGTGTAGATATAGATAAATGAAAAGAGACTGAGAAAGAGAGAATAGAGACCGCCACATCGTGATGTGAATGCTTTGTCAGTTGGGTGTCCAATATCAAAGTATTTAAATACAGGATTTATTGAGATGAACATTTTATATTTGAAATAAAAAAAAAGCTTGGACACTCCGAGGTACTAATGTTTTTATAATTTATTATAATACATACTTTAAAATGCAAGGCTGTAATAAATATATTTGCTTCCAAAAAATATATGCGATATTATAAGCTTTTTTTGTTACAATAATTTTTTTCTTGAGATTCCTTTATTTAACTTATCTTTTATTTTATGAATACTACACGTATGTTTTGAAAAGCTAATTTTGAAGCTTTTATATGTTACCTTATATTCCGTAACAGAATTATAAACTGGCTACTATAAATATACTTCATGTCAGAAGCGGGTATATTAAACCGAACGACAATCGCAATAAGCCCTTGAAACAGCAATAATGATAAAAATCTGGAGTAGAAAAATGATAAAAACAAAGAAGAAATTCGGCTCCGAGATGTCACCTTTAGATATATCCGCGTCGTCTTCTTCAATTATGTCGCCGCGTTTTGTGAGAAACAATTGCGCAATATAATTTCAACGGTAGCACAGATTCGACTGCATCGTGCAAGACGAAAACACGTTTTTATCTATAACTTTGTCTTTTTACAATGTAAGAAAACTACTAGGAATGGATAGATAAGCACTATATTATTTGATTTTTTTTTGTTAATAGTCCCCGCTATACTTGATAAATGTGTCAACATTTTCAATTCCAATAGCTACCTGTTAGGATTTACTAGTTCAGGACTGTTTCGTAATGTATACAAATGTCTGTATTCAATGAGGATTATATTTTTTTTAAATTTACTGTCAGGAATAAACTCTAGAAATTCAAATAAGAAGATGAAAAAAAATAGAAAATGTTGATATGTTGTGGATCGATACTCATAAAATGAGAGGGTTTACAAAAGTTGTCATCTACCATAGATCGGCGATCACTAAGGCTTATTTTTACTTAGCTTCTAAAGTGGATTCTTTAGTTGTTATAGTATAGAAACATTATAGTAGGTTTTGTAGCAAGATGTCATATTACTCCCCATCCTTTTTTTCCCTGTACCTTACCTTGACAGGTTAACTGATAATCGCATAACATTTGCAACAATGTTTCTTTTCCTGGTTGACATAATGATGCAACTTGGCGAGCATTCAAGAAAAACCGGCAAGGGAAGGACACAGTATATGTAGAAACAGCATTTGAAATTATGTAATTTATATCTACTATCATTAAGATTAATATGAAAGATAAATAATAACAATTCTGTTATATACGTAATTTTCGGGATTAGATGGATTAGAATTTTAAATTTTATCTAGCTATAAAGCTAATTATAATATGTCAGTAGTTAGTAATTATAGTATGTAGCGATAAAGTGAATGGTAATGCGTAGATAAATTATGAGAAAACATGTTTTACCTACTAAGCATACATAAAATTTTTGGTGATTTACATACAATAGGCTTAGTTGGAAGGTAAACATAAAGCACCGACGTCATTTTGGTATTTAGTATTTTAGTATTTAGTGACAACCATTTGTGTAGGCGAGTCCTGAAGTAATGACAGTTTTTGCAATATTATTGGTAACGAAGAAAATATACTTTAAATATAAAATAATAAATATTTCTTAATCTTTCTCAACGTTGCAGATATCCTCGAGAATTTGCGCAAAATACTACATATAAAATTAGCCCTTAACATAAAATGTCTTATCCCCAGTTATTTGGTTATTCACATCTTTACATTCACCAGGCGAAACACAGCAGCGTTATCATGCAAATTTGACTCAGACTTGAAGGCGTGGTTCCCCGGTCTACCGACCTATTTCAACCCTAATTTGAGTAACTAGAAACAAACCAAATTAACAAAGGGGCCCCTACCGCTGTTAGAAATGTATTGCATATTAATATGCATAGAATTATCGCATACTAATATACAAAATTTGACCAGACTATCGAGGTTCGTAGCTATTTTATTTTAATAAAAAAATGAATATGTGTAACGTCATTCATTTAATCAAAATATCCTAGATACACTTAGAAAAAATTCCTATGAATCGTATTTTTTTACACTATCAGACTCGAGTTGATACTACCTGGAAGAACGTACAAATAAGATATAATAAATAATAATATAAGAATGAAAAGATAAATATATTATGGTCTGTGTTAAAAAATAATATAGAGTTTAAACGTAAAATTCGAAAGCATTTGTAGGAAGTAGCGTCAGCAGATTCACTACATCGATAATAATTATGTATATATTTATATATATATATTTAATTTAGATATGTTTGTATTTATAATATGTATATATTTTTGTTTTATAGTTTATGTAAATGTATATAAATATCTTATTTTATTTAGTATTATAAATTCCTAAGATAATATTTTATGATATCTATATATAATTGTATAAGTATTTAGATGTACTGTATGTCTCTTTTTTTCTTTATTATTATTCTTCTGTCCCTTCCTTGATTTCTCTGAACCCTCCCAAGGTTGACTGGTAAATAATGCCTTAGGCATTAAGTCCGCCTTTGTGCATATGTTAGTTGTACAAAAGTTTATAAATAAATAAATAATAATGATACAAAGTTTGCAGTGGGTGAATAAACTGAATGACCTTATTGACTTGCTGCAGGTAAATCCCATGGATTCTTATCGTCTTTATATTCCTTCATAGTATAATAGGCCTTATTAATATTAAGTATTTAATTTCCTACAATTATTACTTAATGATTTGAGTTGAAATATTTAATTAGGTAATTGAATATTTTTACATCCACAATTTGAACATGGTTTAATCATAAATGCATGAACCGTTTAATGAAAGACTTTTTGCAACTCAATTATTTCAACTCGACATTGCCTATCCTTCTTTTTTATGAATATTTTAACAGTCATTTATTTATTTTTATGTATAATAGGTAACAATTCAGCCACCTGCCCACCATTGGCAAGTGATTACAGCCGATCATGGACATCCGTAACACCAGAGAAGTCGCCGGCCTGTAAGAAAGGTGTAGGCTCTTTTCTTGAAGATCCCTAAGTGAGATCGGAAATACCCCTGGCGTCAGCTGAATCCACTGAGTAGTTGTGCGTAGCAGAAAACTTCGCGTTTATGCTTAGTTCTTACGAGATATGCACATAATATTAAACCAAAAAATGTTCGGATGTATTTTGATATACACGAAGCAGTTAAAAATTTACGAGGCGCAGAAATGTAGGATTCAAAAAATTTTGAATCTAGAGCCATTTAAAAGTGGTTTGTGCATTTTTTTTAGTGTTAGCTGTTGGTCCAGAGACCTCTAAAGCTTTATATAATTAAACTCGCGAGCGGGAGGCCCGCTGAGTAGGTAGGTAGGTTTGTGCAATGATGTAGTTAGTTTCTGGGTGTAATATTAATGGGTTGGTTCGACTGGGGACGGGCCACACCCTCACTGAATACCTGAGTGAAATAGTATCATAACACTGTTTCATTTGTTGAGTGTAGGGATCCACGGAAGTATTATCCAGGGAAGTATTCCATCTCAGTCCTCACGAGTGACACTTACCGACAGGAGAACTGTGTTATTTAAACAAAAATCAATAGTTATAACAATAAATTGATCATTTATGTATTCGACGTTGCTGTTTACGACCTCCTCCCACCTCTCGACCAATTTGTCGATGCCGTTCCGTCAAAAATCGCCTAACCTAGTCTGATCGAAGAAGTTGTTGAGCTAGTTTTTAAGGTTCTGTTCATTATCCAAGGTTCGACATGGAGCGGAAAGATTGTAATCCGTCAGTGCAAGGTCCAGAGAATATGGCGAATGGTAAAGAATTTGAGCTCTTGGAGTGCGGCTTTGACGACTTGTGCAACATGGGGCCGAGCGTTGTCGTGAAGGAGTATGGTTTGACCTTGTCAGTGGGGTCTTTCCGTGCTGTAGATTCGCCTATGACACCTTCTCTGTTTACGTTGCAAATGTCGTGGGCAGCTTTTTGGCCTCGATTAAAAGCGAAGAACAGTAGTCGAAGAAAATGTTGATATTCCATTTCTAAGCCTCAAAAGTAATAAAATATTAAATTAATCAAAAAGACAATTAGCACAGTTTTGTAGAGCAGAAATCTCTATCGAATGAATGTATTTTGTCAAACAGCAAATAAGTTGTAAAACAAAACAAAGTATAAAAATTTTCTACGAACTTATCCCCAATTATTTAAACTAAATTATTATAAACTTACATAAAAGTACCTGGATCTAGAACGAAAGTCATGTACTTTTAAAAATAAGTTTTGTTACCTGTATCACACAGATATTCTAAAAGTATTGGAACCTCTATGTGAAAAGAGCTATAGTTTTAGGTTTTGTTATTACAATAACATATATCTAGACTAAACAATGTTAACACGATCATCGCTAAAGAGATCATGTCTGCTTCTTTTTATAAAAGATAAATAACTGCCCACGCGGAATAAACACTTATGGATAACATGCATTTCCTTGTTAAACTTATAGTAACCTAAAAATATCTAAGATATTTGATAAACCAACAGACTCTGATACTATTTTTGTTAGAGCCACATCGCAACAAAAAACTAGTTGTAGCCAGTGTGGTCCGGTGCGAAGGACACAAAATACTATCATAAATTAGCAGCTTCATTTTGCTGTGTTAGGTTTGGTGAGTGAATATACATACTATCTGTGACTTCTAATCTGAATCTTACAATATCTAAATAAAAATCATCCGACTCTGAAATATAAGTTAGAAATTACATATAAATGCACGAAAAATAAGTATATGCTGAGCGTCAGTTAAGTTTTTTTTCAGTTATAGTGATGTTAAGTGATTATTATAGATAATTATATCGAAGTCCATCCTCAACAAAGATTTAGGATTCACATGAGTTCCCATCATTAAGGGTCGATATAAAATGCCTCTCCACCTTACGTTATTACTGATATTCCACGCTGGTATTCTGTGACGACGCAGTACACGGCCAATCGTGTCGACCCATTCATGTCGCAACTAGGCAATAGCTCCAGCGTGACTCTAGCATTGTGGAAGCTTTTTAGTTTAGTTCCGGCCTTGACACGATATAGAAAATAAACATAAAAGTGCGAGTATCGTTGGCACATAACCACGGACCGTAATGAAACCGTTGACGGACGGTTAACTCCATTATCAGATTTATTTTTGTAAGCATTTACAATTGTGTAGTAATTTTCGAGGTTATGGAACAAAATACTCTTTTAATTTTAATGATCGGATTTGTGTATTGTGTTTCTTTTGGTGTCCCTTCCTGCTACGGTCCCAATGACATGTAATTACAAGCACGTGTACAAGTGTTCTGAGTACGTTTTTAATGGAAGAGTTCACTTCCACGTATATGACAACGATTTTTTCGATGATCTAAACGAAATGACTTTAAATCACATCATAATTGTCGAATGGAATATCCTCTTGATAGTAATAAAGTTGTTTTACTAAATAGGTGTGATATAAAATTGATTCAAGTGTCCGAAAAGTGAAATACGTTGTCACCCTAAGGATGTAAATGGATTGGTCCATTATCAGAATAAGATTTCGGATTCTGTCACTCGTATTACGAAAGATAGCAGAAATGTAATTTTATGCAAGTATGGCTACATATTATATGATTTTTTTTCAATACAGACAATATGGGTTTTGAGTTTCGGTGTATGGTACGATATGAAATATTATAGGTGGGGCAGTATTGAACTTTTTTTTTAATGGCTGAAGGCCACTGTTAGCCCGAGGACTTTTACAGCTTCACCGGGTTGAAAGGTGGCCGAGCACAGACTTTATTAGTGAGCAACTAGCATAAGGGTTCCCAAGGCGCCGTTGCGCGTGAAAACGGCCCGAGGGTGCCCGAGAGGGACGAATCTCCGCTTGGTCGGTTACTTCGAACGATTTAAGTATTGGACATATTAACGTTTATCGAAGTATCAAACGTAATGACTACATTTCTCTGTGCACGGTGTTCTATAAAATATTGTACGCTGGTCATAAAGTTAATTTGAGAATCAAATAAATTTCTTGTCGCATTTACGATGACCTCCTGGTCGGTTTCGTAAACTACTACATCGTTTTGCAAAGACCGTTGAAAAACTTCATCGAACAACAAACTAAATTCAATTTATCAAAAATTATACATTATTGAAAACATTTCCATTACTATATTTAAATTTAATGCCAAAACCTGCATTATCACAGGAAGTGTCTTTTTAAAACATTAGACGATATTTTAAGGGATATGGGCAACATATCCCTTAAAATAAAAAGCCAACATAAAACTTAATAGACATTGATAAGGATCTCACGAACTGCGACCAAACCTTGGTCCAAACGATCTGTTGTGTAACCACAATTGAATGAACGGAGTTAAGTAATGCATTATCCAACTGGAGTCTTTCGTGGGAAGCATTACGGCTCTTTTTAATAATGCTCACACAAACATATTTTTCTAGAAGCTGTCGCTTTAGGCAGAGTGCAAACGGATAACAAATGTAATCATTTTAATTAAAAGAAATCAATAATTGATTTAGGGCACTATCTGCTAAGAAACTAAAGAACAAACACAATCAATTATCCGTCCACAAGCCACCGTCTATCTATTGAATGGTTAACGGTAGATAAATATTAAAACCGGTGAATATAGATAAATATAGATATTATTACTAGTATTTACTTGATTCACGTTCCATCTTAGTTCTCAAGAGTGACACTGTATTTACCACCTTTAGTAATTACTTAGAAAGGATTTAGGTATCGTGGGCAACCAGGATCACTTCCAAGTAAAATTGTACTTCGCTAAAAAATTACTGCTACAAAGGAAACCCTCATTAAATTAGATTAAATAACAATTTGTTTGCCAATCAAACTGAGTACTCATATTATACATATAATCCGCAACTCGTTTTTTAATTAAAGAAAAAGACGTCGCTTAAAAGCGTAAATAAACAAGTTATTAGAAACACTTTACAACTTTTTAAAAGTTTTTAAGACGGTACAGTAAGAGATAAGGAGGCAAAGCGAACAAGGTCATTGGCTAAGTAAATAAGCAAATGAAAAATGATACTAAATCTGTCTTTTTCCGGTCATGTTAATTAACGTTCACAAAATGATATAAACGATAATTAGTAAAGTTTTATTAAGGACAGTTCTCTCATTATTTATTTTAATTACGGTAGAAACGGATGGCAAGATGAGAAAATGGTAATCATTTTTTTTTCGGGCTGATGGCCGCTGTTAGCTCGAGGGCTTTTACAGTTTCACCGGGTTGCGAGATGACCGAGCGCTTATGGCGCTCAGTCGAGACCTCTATTAGTAGTAACCAGCACAAGGGCTCCCGAGAAGGAGCTTGGATCGTTATCCTATTCCGCGAGAGTGTCTGACTCCAGGGTGCCCTGGAGGCCCAAACCTCGGCTCGGTCAGTTGCTTCTGACTAATAATTATCTAAATTAATATCACTATTATTATTATTGGCTATCTGTACCACCACTTCGGAATGCGTAGGCGCTGGAGAAGAAGTGGTGCAAGAAACGCCAGCGCCGCTTCTATCTGTATGGACTGGAGAGAACCGGCCTGTGACATGGCGGTATCTCGGATAACCTTGTTTGCAACGCCCTCGCTGTTGGCTGAGGCGGTATGAGGGCCCTGGTGGGTCGTCGAGGGCATGCTTCAGTTTCCTTAGGACGCGGGTGAACCTGTGATTCGCGATGGGATTGTAAGTGGCGGCACCTTGATTGTAAGGCGAGTGTGTGACGGCATAGTCGAAATATCTATCTATAGATCTGCTTCAGGTTGCTTTCTTGCTGAGCTATGGCAGCAAATTCTATGTGTAAATTTTTGTTACGCAAGAATCACGGCGCACAGGTAGCCTTGCGAATGAAACGATTTATCTGAAGTCAGTGAATGTGGCGGGGAGGCATGCGCAAAAATGGGACTTGCGTATGTCATTATGGATCAGATGCACGCTTTGTAAAGTGTAATTTTATTACGCAGGGACATTCTTTCATCGAAGGTAAGTCTTTCATCTAATGTGACGCCTAAATATTTGAGGTTTTTTTAGTGTTTTCCCATGGATCGGACGATCAAATAGATCTATGGTTGGGAGTTGCGGCGTTTTGTTGCGCCGAGATAAGTACTTGGCTACACTTTTGGTGGAGTTAACCTCGATCCACCATTTCCGAAACCATTTCCCTCTACACCGCGATTGCACGGTATGTCGTCGGTGTAAAGTGTGTATAAAATTGGACCTAGGACGGAGCCTTGTACTCCGGCACGAATGGGATGGAACCTTGGAACGCGTTGCCTTGACGCGGTAACGGAAGGTTCGATTTCGAAGAAAGTCTCGTATGATTAGTACGAGTCGATCTGGCGCACCGAGCTCATATAGTTTGTATATGAGCCCGGTGTGCCAAGCCTTGTCGAACGCTTTCGCCACGTCGAGGAAAAGTGCCCCAGTGTGGTAACCCCGAAGGAATTTACTGAGGATGTGCTTCGTGATGCGGTGGAGGTGTGTATGAGTGTTGGGTGCGAAACCCGAACTGCTCATTGATTGGTAGCCCTCGGGACAGCATGAAGGAAATGGCAGATGGCCCATTACGGATTCAGCTTTATCAGCATTTCAGTGCATTGATATTTACGGCTGTTTTTTTTAATTTTCCAACAAACTACAGGAAATTACAATTATTCAACTTACTGTATCCATCGCTTCCTTCATAAGTTACTCCATCTAGTGGGACGTGGTCCTTGAACTTATTTTGTCCAAGACGTAAAAGGATTAACTACCGCAAAACACTATTCATAATAGTACGTGTATTTTATTTTTATAAACATCATCAGCATCAACAGCCTCGGTAGTTCACTGCTTAACGTAGGTCCCTACAAAGCTATGCCACTTAGCATAAGATTTGTCATTAAGCATCCAGTTTCCCCCAGCCGCCCAGATCTTAGCTCAATGTGGCCAAGGGTCTTCACCACTTTGCCTAAAGGTCTGCGCTCATCCCGCTTCTGCTCCAATGACGATCGCATTGACTTACTCGAGAGGGTAATGTCGGTTACTGTAGTTGTCACGAAATTCTTCGTTATGAATTTTATCCACCAGAGAAACATCGAGCACATCCATCTAATTGATTTTGCGCTGTGGAGTATCCATAGAGCAGACTGCTCGAAAATTTTCGTCAATAGGCTTTAATTTATGGGCGAAGAAAAAACTTGACGAAGTTTCTAAATAATGTCCAGTCCAACTGAATCGTTCTTTCGGCTTCCCTCTCGAAGAGCAACCTTACCTAATACCAAATATAGAATCCTAGTGATATTGGTAATATCCTCTTGTTATTATAACCATGATGATAGCTGACATGATAACAAATTGTTGTTTATTCTTGCTTTAGGAGGGTATAAGTTTATTCTGTTATGGGTTAAAATATATCATACTACTTTAAATTTTCAATCCAATACAGAGGAGTTCATCCATCACAGCGTTCGTGCGACCGATTTCATTCGACGAAGGTTAGCTTGTTGTGACAGCGATCGACAGAGAGGGAAGTTGATCAGGAGAGCATCATCATCCTGACGTCGTCCTGACTTAATTATTGTTTTCCTTTATTTTACAAATAACGATTTATTAAATACTATGTATTATTTTTTAACAAAAATCTGCATATTCGGATGAATTTTCCGTAACCAAAGTGTCGGTTGAACAGCTATGCTCGTCTAAAGGTGGCATTTAGATTCACATATTTATTATACCACCATATGTATTACTTCTTGATAAGACGTCCGTTTATAGATAGCCTTATTTATTGCTCAAGTAATCTAACTATAAACTTTTGACATAATTAATTTGGTTAAGAAACTGAGAGTAAATAAAAAGAAATAAGGTAATATTGCTTTAGTTTGTATAAACACTTACAATAAGTGTTAATACAAACAATTACAATATCGTTACTGACAGCGGCCGAACGGACGGCGCCGGGGTCAATTTTCCGCCGTAGTAAATACGTGAAATTTTTTTATACATATAAATCGGCTCGGACAACAGAGTAAATTTATATCATATTTAAAACAGGAGCGCGGGAGATGCCCAAAGCTCTGTGTGAATTATTAAACGCAGCATACAGATTTCCCTCGGTATGTATACCTTTTCCGATTTTCCCACGCTATCCCAGTCTGTCTATGAGAACGTCCCGATAATAATAATGAGCGTTTTGTTCCAAGAGCGTCCGTCTGGTCTATATGAGAAACGAGTGCCACCTGATGTTCTTCAAACAGTTCTACGCGAATGAATCCAAATATATTAAATGTACTATCCTTTGATCTCAGGCCCACAACTACTAATTTACCATGCCATAATAAATGAAATGATAATTTGAGGAACTCGTGGGTTCACAATCAAGACAAGAATCAATAATGCTCACGGAAATTCAATTCAAACATAGAATCGAGAATCTCCTTATGCGAGTCCACGGAACGCATATCGCTCCCTTCTATTGTCGTCGACGCCCTTCATCCACAGAGGTTGGATCGCAGCGGTACTGCAGCAGCAGTCTTCGTACCAGCATCGATTCAGCGGGCCGTCTACTCACGATTTTTTTTCTGTAAAACTGTGGAGGTCACAGGACCAACAGCATACCCAAAAAAAAAAGAAAACAGACACATTCGCCGCTTGACCTCTTGTGGCCCTACAACATTTTTTGTGACATCCAAAATAACATCTTTTGATGCCATGAAAAAATATACAGATATTGTAAATACAATGCCGATCGATTATAAGGCAGTCACATAAAAACTAACAATAAAAAAAATTACTCACAAAAAACAGCTGTGATTATTTTGTTGTGTCTTGATAGTAGGTGATCTCTGCATCAAATTAAGCTAGAATGTAGGTAAACGATATGAATATGATATGATATAGGGATCCCGATACCCAGGGGAGACAACGCTCGTGAATCCTGAATCTTCATTGAGGATGTATGTAGTTTTTAATGGGTGGTGATCACTTACCATCAGGAGATGTTAAGTGATGCTGTGTGCTCGGTTGTCACCCTTAGTTTCATAAGAAAATATATATGACCGGTAAACTTAGAGATTTGAGCAGGCACCTGGATGCTGCGTCATTGGTTCGATTCCCACACGAGGAATAATATTTATGCATCACAAACTGTTGGGTTTTAGGTCTTAGTGAATGCCTCTGTGTTTGCTTACTGTATTATAAAATAAATTGCGCGTGTATCATTTGGTTAATAACCACAAGATATTATATCTATTGGTAAATTGTATAAAAAAATAAGGATTGTAAAACTACTACTGTGCTATCTCTACACACAGCACGACATAAAAGACCATTTAAATGTACCCGTATTTCGCTCCTAATCACAAAAGAACAAAGTTATATGTGGCAGTACGCACATACGCAACATCCTATGTAAGCACATACGTCAGCCGCTGTCACTTTGACAAATGGCATGGCTTGACAACAAGAAAGGCGCGTAAATAAAACGAATTCAAAAAAATAGAGTGTAATATAGTTATATTATAGTGTGAAACAGTTTTGTTTGTTTTTATTTTCTATTACAGTGAGAGTAATAAACAGTTCAACTGATGGGAACTGATTCCTGCGGCCCATGGCATCTACATCCATCTGGAATTGAAGCATAATGCAGATGTGTTGTCATACTTGAGGACTGAGATGGAATGCCTCGTCACCAGTAACAAAGGTCTCCGGATCCCTGCACTCACTAAACGAAACACAGCAACATTATTACACTGCTATTTTACGCTAGTATTCTGTGAGACCGTGGCCCTACCTCAGTCGTGCTGACCCATTCATTCTGCAACTAGAAACAAACTGCAGTGTAACTCTACCACTGTAGAGCTTACATGATTTTAAGATATACTTAAACAATTTAAAAGTAAGATCATAATATAAATCCCAATCTAGTTTGTTATGTACATTATTTTTAAATATAAATTATGTTAATAGCAATTAATAGTTTTGAATTTTTAATATTTTATTTTACATTTTACCACCTGTGGCAAATTGAACCTAAAGATCAGTGATTTCCGTTGTTTATGATACCTACTATATCTTCTACGTGTCTTTAGATATTTGACCCTTGAGGGTTAAAATGTAATTCTTCGTTAATAACAATAATCTATAGTTTCACTCACTGTGGTAAATAAAGCCCCCTTTTATCATTTATACGTGAATGTAGAACAACAAATTCTAATAAAATTATAATTGAAAATTACCCTAAAGTAATAGCTTTAGCAACAGAAGCAATTTCTCGTGGTTAAAGTTATCTAACTTTTAATTAAAGTTAGGACCGAAAACGTTAGGAACTAGAACTGTTCGCCTCTAAAGTGTAATTTGAAGGGTTCGATCCTCATTCAGGGGTTGTTTTAACTATTAATTGGAAACTATTTTCGATTAAATTCGTTGATTACTGCTTAAACATGTCAAATAACATGGCGCGACCTCCTGATTACGACCACGATAATTTCTTGTGAGGTGTAGTGTGCAGTATAGATGTCATCTATTGCCTGATGACATGTACTGGGTGGGATAAATTATAGTGCTGTAGGCATTCGCGCCAACGCAGATGTACTTCCATGTCGTCCCAATCCTTAGATTGATATTATGAATATACAATAAGATCGGAGGAAGGTCAAGGACGCAGGACACAACACACTCGACATAAAATCCAATAATTCTACATCTTCAATGATACACGAATATTCTTCCTCGGCTGGAAATGGAATCCAGCAACCGCGACGTACCAGCCTGGTACTCTAAGAATTACGCCACACGGTCGTTAAATAAATTTAACGTACAAAGAACAACATTTAAGTATTTATCAAAATAAAATAAATACTCTGGTGTATTCCTTAAATTCTAACCTGAGATATAAAGAAAACATCGAATGTATTGAAAACTGCTCTTGTTTTTGATAATACTGTAAAACTCATTAAAGGAAATTGTGGGTTGTGCTACATAGTAGGCATCAGACTTACAATCTATCACTACAAACAACATAGTATCAGTGGTGGAGCCACGTTGCAGCTGGTTTCAAGCCGCAACATGAATGGGTCGGCTCGACCGAGGTCCTCGCACAATAGCGGTTCTTATGAATAAATTTTATTATTATTACTACTATCATCAGTGTTGCTGTGGTTCGTATGGTGAGTGTAGGGGTCCCGGGACCCAATTATAGGAACCGAGAAACACTCCCACATCTTAGTCTAAAAGATTGACAACATAGGTGGAGCACCTTGAATCTTTATTTAGGATAGATGTAGGCACGCTTGTCACCCCCTTATATGATGTAAGGTAAGATAACCCGCAACTTGACAATACCGCTCCTCACTAACCTAAATGTTCAATATTTTTTGTTCAGCTCATAATTTCCATAGTACAACATAAATTCGATATTCAGTATTATTGAAATTGTTGATTGCAATTTTGAATGCCGAGTTTACATAACTTCGGCGGTGAAAAATCACACGGAAATGTCGAACAAATAAATAAATAAATATTTAATAAACATGTCATTCCTGGCGAATGACATCCATACGTTGCAAACCACAATTTTCGTGGTGGAATTACCTATTAACGCCTTTTATTATACATCTGGTACTAGATATACATTTGAAGTTTACAGGGTTTCAAAATATATATAAATATATATTAATAACGTAATAAATAAAACATATAATTTACGTAGCTATGAGAGCACCTGAAAAAGACATCGTTGGTGTTACCATGCTACAAATATATTCTTAGATCGATACATATAAAGAAAAACGCGTTGTAGTGCGCATGCTCACCCGTGTGTTTGTTCGTGCACGCTTGCGCATGCGCAGTAATCGGGGCGCGACGACAGCGCCGCCTCGACGCGCAGCAACTCATTAAACACTGCTGTTGCTAATTACTGTAATTTAGGTGCCCTAGGTAACGCGTTACAATTTTTTTTATTATTTTGTCTTATTAAGAATAAGTCTCTTGTCTCAATAAAAAAAGCTTAACACTTCGTGGCTTAACGATTAGGCCGCATGATTTTCGTATGTAACGCAACCGCAACCCGCCATCTTTTTTTTTGCCTGTTTTCTGAGCTATGGACAGGATTATGTAAGATTTGTGCCCACTAAAACTCTCTCACTGCATTGGAAGATGCTGCGGGATACGACCGAACGGACCGGACCCCTCTGCACTGAGCCTAAGCACGTCCCAAGAGAAGCCTCACCTCCCCTAGAACCCTCGAGGTTCTGCGGCATCCCGGGACCTCTCCGTATTGCCATCCTCCCCAGTTTCCCGATCCTGGACGATGAGAGTCTTCACCCTGATCGGCCTCGAACCCATCATTAGTCGGTCCTATGAACATTATACCATAATATTCGTTATCTCCAGCTCGGCCACTGTATTATAATTATGACATAGTTTCGTAGATTTACCACAAGTTTCATCAATCTCATAGTCCCATCAATGGTAGGAGAAAACTATCATTCCGAGAGCAATCAGGTAGTGTGCAAGCATCATAAATAGATACGATACCTTATTTTTCGGTTTTATCGGAGTTGAACAACAGTAAGATACATCAGTAAGATCTTCAACACCAAAAATTTTAAAACTATCGAATAAAGTCTTAAACCGCGTAACCAAGAATTTTAAATTGTTTCATATTCCGATACTGAAATAAACATAAAAGTACGAAACAAAAATAAAGAAATATTTATTTCATATCCAAATATGTAGTGAGTTCTTGTTCAAGGATGTTGATCGCGACAATAAAAGAGATTGTATGCGACAATAAACGACCGTTGCATACACTTGAACAAACAGACTGTATAACATTCATTCGGCCCGTAAAACCCCGAAGGTTATACCGAAGTTTACACACGATGTGAAACGCTACGGGTTCGTTACATTTGAAACGCCGAATATTAAATGAAAATTTAATTTCACTTTGCATCTTGTTACAGTTTTGAAGGTATTTATTTGACCATAGTGTATAGCAAAGTAGTAACACATTTATTTAGTCTGTGTCAAGTCTGTTCTATCAATAGACAATATTACGACCGGTTAGCGTAATGGTCAGAGTACCGTAATTAATGGTTATCTGGTAATCACCAGAATATATAGGCGGTTGAAATCGTCGAGAAGGGATTTTATAACATAAAGAGGGTAAATTGAGACTGGAAATATTTACGTCTTTATAGAATACAAACGGAAAATAGGTGCTTTCGATCATTGGATTAGGTACGAAGGTGGTACACCATGGGGTTTTAGTCGGTGCGAGTCCGACATAACCCATTCAAGCCCCCGCAAGAGTGGGTATGTGCGCAGGCTTTTCCCGTGTAAAAAAAAGGTACATGAGTGAAGGAAACCGGAGACAAAGTTTTATATAAACAAGCTAAGTCAAAGGGGTGACGATACTTGTACTTCTTGACTCCTTTTCTGTGATCCTCTCATTCGCATTCAGTTTATGTTGTGGTTAGAATTACACATAAATTTTCGTTTAAATAGCCACGTCTCACATAACCTAACATAACGTATCAAATCAAAATAACCCTAAAACAAAGCGTATTTCAATCCCTGATAATACATTTCTCACATATAAGGCTTATTATGTCCGTCCGTAGCAATTATCTCAAACAATCGGCCCCAATCTCCCGCCAATTTGAGCAAGCCATCGTTAAACGAAAACAAAAGCAATTAAGAGATGCAAATTGTTTGAACCGATCTGTTATTTCCATTTGGCTAGTATAACCAAACAATCCGCGGCCCACTTACCCAAGGACCTGAATAACCTTTACAACCAATGTGTCAATGATTAGTCGCGAAATATTTTGATAGATATTTTGAAAGAATCGAATATAATAATAATAATAAATAATAATTAATGTTATTTGAATGTGTTAATGACAACTTTATTTTACATACATACCCGAATACATAAGATAGGTTATGATGTCTGCCTGTTGTTGGATTTGGACAAGGCTTACACTAAACCGGTTTCAATACACCTCGTGGAATTTTATATCACTTTTATATTTCTTTGAGAATTCTTCTTTCTATACAATAGATACGATGAACCATAATCACTACACTTGGCAATTATGCGTTGGCAACCGTTTTATGGGTAGGATAGGGGAGGAGAGGTCCGGTGAAAAATTCAAACATGTCAACTTCACCAATTCGCATTACACTCTACAGCGTTCTTAGGTCAGTACTTCACAGCATCTGCCGATCGGTGCTGTTCTTTATCATCATTTCGGATCACCTCTTCTCATCAGTTTGGTCCATCGCAGAACATAGACCTCCCCTACAGACTGCTAAATACTAGAATCCTGAGCCAGCTGCATCCATCGACTTGCATACAGGTAGTCACTACATCTAGTGAGGGGTCGTCCTACACTGCGATGATAAAAACGAAGTTGCCACTCGAGAACACTTCTTCTTCCCTGTCAATAAACAGCATTAAATATAGAACCACAAGCATTAAATATAGAATAACAAGATAATAAAAATAATTACATTGAGAGATAGCGAAATAGGACAAACCTTTACCAGTCGACTAACCACTCCAAATTAACTAAAAATGTTTGTCTAGCACAATGATAGAGATGGTACACGACATTAGTCTATTGGTGGATTTGAAACTACGGCCTTATCCCCCCATCATCGACTTATCTAATACGCGTTATATATATATAAGCGTTATTCGGTAATTTTATTCTGTTTTGACGAGCGCATGGTAACGAGATTAAGGCTGCAGCGTCATAAGTTTTGGGTTCGATTTACAGCCGAGGAAAATATTTATAAATCACATATTGTTGATTTTATTGGGTCTGGACTTACCGTGTATGTCCCCCGTCTCTTTGATATTGCATCTTAACCCTACTCGTATTTTATTGAATATGCATTACATCGGAATAAGAAAGGGATGACGAATGAGTGCCTCTGTGTTTATGCGAGTGCTATATATTCTGTGTAGTTAAAGTCATATGTTAACATGAAAATATCGCAGTGATCGTAAACGGCTAGAAAGGACATCATTATTGATTTTGAATTTTGTCGTTAGTAAACGTGACGTAATATATATCCTGTACCGATATACGTGGATGCTATATCCGTATAATAATTTATTTAAGGTGGCGCTGTTGGCAGAAGTGCAGTGACCCCCGGTCAATGTTAATGTCACTTGAACCGCGCCGCGCGACTGTTTTATTGCTTCGAGTTAAACTTCTGTCGCAAGACTGGACTTTATTGTTGGGCAACTCGTTAGGGAACTATTGTGTAACTTAATACGTATAAGGAGCCCAATAGTGGGCCAGTGAAGTTTTTATTAAACCATTATGTTTTATATAAATATCTTATTTAAGTATTTTATTACGCATATATATTATAAAAGGAGGGTGTGTTTTCTTTTGTACATGTTAAGGTTAAGTCCATATGTAAACAACACTTTGTTAAACTTTCACAATTTACTTGATAGCGAAACCTCGGTCCGTGTTCTAGTCCTAAGTAATATTTAAGCAACACCATATGATTTAATTAGTGTGGATAATATTTCTATTCTTATATTAATACCTACTTTTTTATTTTTAAAATTAAAACTAAGTCCTTTTTTTTTACAACATATTCTCTACCCCACCCAATCATCGGCTGAGAAGTCTTTTTTCGTTAAGCTCGCTCTATTGTGCAATGTATATTTTTTCAAATAAAGTATAACTAAATAAAACAAGATGAGATTTTCAACGATAAATTCTGCCGTACCAGAGAAAATCTTTAAGCTATTTACGCTAAAGCATAATAACGTTATACTAAATTATACAAAGAGCTGCAAACATTGCTATCTCATAGACTTAACCTCGAAAGTAGATAATAAGCTTAAACTAAAACTCAATCCGTAAACTCCGTACAGATTAACAAGTTGTAACGACCCGAAAACAGAAGTACTTATTGTTACTGAGTTAACTTCACAAAGGATTTCTACTAGACAGTTCAATAAATCCATGGCTTAAGTATCTAATGCTAACTTAGTTTAAGTAGGCGTAAGTAACACACTTAGTATTAAATATAATTAGACTTGACACTGAAACTATATTATTAAGAAATTATATTTTATTATTATTATTAATGTTTTAACTCCTACAACAATATTTCGTACCTCCTTTGCCAAACGACAGCATAATTATCTCGCTACATATCTATATAATAAGGTGAACAAAATATTAAATTTCTATCCGATTTCTTACTACAATTGTAAGGTCAAAATTAAAAATTGCCTTCTAACCTTAGACGACATACAAACGGAGCAGTTATTGCAAACAATATTTACTTGTTTATTAACAATATTAATAAGAATTATAGATATAAAAACAGGCATAACTTACCATATTCACACGAGTACATACATGCATACACACAGGCACACACACACGCAAACATACAAATATTTTTATATACTTTTCTTAACTGTTTAAAAAAGTTGTTAAAAAGTTATTGTCAAGATTTATTGTAAAACTTGTACTTGAAAAATAAATGGGAGAGGGCACTGATCTCTGAGATATTGGTTTAATTCCTAGGTCAGTAGCTAGAGACGTCATGTCTTTGTTATGATTATCAATAAAGTATATTATATTAAAAAAAATTAAATCGGAGTAATCGAAATACATTTATGCATGACATGCTAAAGAGTAAAAGAGATAGATATTTTTGTCCCTACCTTACTATGCAATATTTCCCCCTGCCTCAATCGAAATCGTCTATATCAAATTGTCTCATATCAGCGTTACTCGTCAGCGACCACAATGATTTTCTGGTAAATAATAATTCGTTGACAATCTTAAGTGCTATGACGTAATTTTCTGTCACATAGGTGGGTGTCAAATCTATATATTATTTAATTTAACACGTAGGTAGAGCTTCGTAAATAAATAAAAAGGTTATGTACACCGTCTAACCGGGCAATATTTCACGCGGTAATCGGTGATAGCATACCGGTCTGAGACCTCCAGGGGCTTCACTTTAATATTTACAAATATTATTTCAATATATATTGAGACTAGTATATTTGGAAGTTGATATAAAGTACCTTTCTATTATATTTTATATACTTTTTATAGAGAAATTAAAATTAAATTCTCATGTCTCCCATCCCATATGAGACAGACAAATAGGAAGGACTCCGCATTCCACCTGAAGCTTTTGTAATAAATCGAAATAATTAAGAAAAAATGAAACTCATTCTTCTTATCATTCGCTAATTCGAACCTACTACCACTATATCGATTCCGATATCTTAACCACTAGTCTTTCGCTGCTTTTATACACATGTATTCAAAGATTTCATTATTTTTTGTAAAACGTTATTTCGCTGTTGTACATTTTCATAAATCAATGATTACGTGACGTTTATGCTGCTAAGAGAAACATTAAATATGCCGCTTTACCAGTTATATCGTAAAAGTCAATAAATTTACGCGAGGGCTGTGGTATATTATATGCGGTAGGTATCCTATCTCTAGAAGTTCATTAACATCATGTCGACTCTCTGAATACTGTTAAAAATGGCAAATTACTACACTTATTATACCAGGTATATCGAAGAAGTCTAAGTTACGTGATGGCTTGTATATTGTATGCGGTAGGAATACTATCTCTAGAATTTCACAAACAACATGTCTTGACTCTACAAACACTTTTAAAAATGTCAAGTTACTTTACTCTTTTATTCGTCTATTATATTCGTCTTATCTTACAGGCAGGTGGACTCTGATATCGGATTCTTAATGCCGCTCGAATGCCTACGCCATGCTGTTCCTACGGCAACGGCTAGAACGGCTATCCTCTTCGAGAGAGCTATGTTAGGGAGGGGACTAATGATGAGATGAGATGAAGATGATGAATTTTAAAACCCTATTAATTCTGACCATTGTTGTTATCGATTTTATAACTTTGATTTATTTATTTTATTATTGCATATCATCGTAATGTCCTTTCTCTATGATTACGTCGAAACAAACATTTTATCTCACAAATTAAAAACTTTTATTTTCAGGTAGAGGAAAAATTATTCCAATAGATTAAATACTTAACATAATTTAGCATATCGATCGTATCTATCCCGTTATCGATATGCACCTCTACAGATCTTACGCCATCACTACACCTCTCAATAAGACCTGTAAGTGCGAGCGAGACAGACAGATAAATATGATTTATGACCAGAATGTACAAAATTCGTCGACTATAGTGTCCAATGGCATCAACTACTCAGGGTATATATAGTATTATCGCAAACACAGAAGCACTCCGTCCTCTTCTCTTGTCCTAATGTCAAGATCGT
Organism: Teinopalpus imperialis; assembly: GCA_029286865.1. Lineage (NCBI taxonomy): Eukaryota > Metazoa > Arthropoda > Insecta > Lepidoptera > Papilionidae > Teinopalpus > Teinopalpus imperialis. The sequence goes on from JAGSMU010000026.1 coordinate 11,594,169, forward strand.
AGGAAAGTTCAGAGGCAGTGTTACGGACACGGGACATACACACTCAAAAACCAACAATTCGGAATACACAAATATAGTAATTTTTTTTATGACGTCACAGTATTTGCGACTGAAGTTGAAATAAATAGTAAGGAAAAAGAAACTGGATTTTTTTTAGCGTATAAGTTTAATTAGTTTTTAAATTTGACCTCTTGAAGCTTATGTCGCCTCGTCCAATTCTTCCCTTTCGCCTACTTCTGGACCCACTTCCTACACATTAAATAGTGACGTAAGTTATGAGCGGTTCTTAATATCTACTGCTAATGTTCACCTGGTCGTTATCGATGATTTTTATGGCTGATGGTCTCTGTTAGCCCGAGGGCTTTTAAAGCCTCACCGGGTTGAAAGGTGGCCGAGCGCTAAGGCACTCAGCCGAGACCTTTATTAATGGGTAACCAGCACAAGGTTTCCCGAGAGGGAGCCTCGGCTTGGACCACCTGGGCGTGAAAGGCTCGGCGGCTCGGTCAGTTACTTCCGACAGATTGACTAAATTAATAACATTATTATTATTAACGACATTTACCGCCACTTCGGACTGCGTTGGCACTGGAGAAGAAGTGGCGCAAGAAGCTCCAGTGGCGCTCCTATATATACTAATTGGTGAATTTTAATAAAAACATAGTGGATGGGTTTTAAATTCCATACTAGTCGTACCGTAATCTAATGTAAAACACATGCTTCAAGAAATGTTCAGATGTTGTATTAGACATACTAGACACGAAAGACACAAACTCCAAAAACAAACAATTAATTTTTCCTCGACTGGGATCTGAACACAACATCCAGGTGTCCCGACTGACTGCCTATTTATTAATAATATAATAATCAGTAATTACCTCATCAAAACTCGTACGTCGAGCACAATTGTGGAAGAAAGTTAAGAAAGTATCGTCCACAATTCGCGAACAATTTTAACATTTAGAATGTTCACTTTCGTCAAATGTTCTTTTGTAAAAAAAACTAATTCAGGCCACTTTCACTCTTAATCTGATGCGTCTAGGTCTGTAATGCGCTGCAGATGATTCTTGAAGCGTTCCGTGTTATGTAGGCACTAAGCGCTCGGCATTGTTTGCGGGTGAGAGGCGGCGAGTGCAGTGATGCGAGCTTTGTTATATTTTCAGCACAATGCAATCGCTTGGACGGGACTCGTGTGTGCGTTTGTGTACAATCCGCTATCACTTTCGAAAAAGTTTGTGTCGTTTACTCGTAATGTGCACACTTTTCGAAATAATAAGTTATTTTCGATTACTTTTGTAATGTTGGTAACGTAAAAAAAAAACGTAAATTTAACTTCCCTTTTATTAGAAACGCAATTCACATAAATGTGGCAGTAAAATTTTAATCATCACAAACAGTTTTGTTCTGGTTTTAATTTGGATAAATCTTTGTTGTATATTCATTTAATGATCTCAAGAAATTACTATTTTGTATAATTTTACTGTATCTATAATTCTATTAAAATCTTTCTTTATAATGACGTCACTTCACTTCTATTATAAAATTAAAATAATACCATCTTACATATAACAAACTAGTAAACATAGATTTAGTCTGTTTTTTTTTGTTTGTGCACGCTAATCTCCGCAACGGCTTAACCAGATTGGGTGTGGTGGTCAGTTATGATAAGCTTGGGTTAACATTTAGTGTTTGTTTCATTTAAATTACAAGACAAACAAAAAAGTTGACAAATAAAAAATTATATGTTAATTTAAAGTGAGTTCCGCTCGGACTCGACGTGACGCGTGCATAAGACGCAAGAAAGTGCAACATTCGATTGCGCGTACGATATCGTGGGCAGACCTGAACATCGGTCGGTCCATTTTGTGATTTTTTAAAATCTCAAACATGAGATCTTTATTACAGGTGACGAGGCATTCCATCTCATCTGCATTATCATTCCTTGTCAAGGGTGAATGTAGATGGCAAGGGCCGCAGGAATCACTGGCATCAGATTAACTATGTCATCGATCGTTTGTTACTCTTAATGTAATAGAAAAAAAAACCAAACACCAAACTTATTTAATTTATCTATATTTTTTTATTTGTAGACAGGTAACATTTTTTATGATACTTATATTATAGTTATTGAATGTATTCACTACACCTAAATATTTTTTTTACGGTCGCCATATTTTTTTGTCACGTGACTTATTTATGTCATCTGAATAGTCCGGTCGAAACTAGTGATCCTTCCTTTCAAGGCGGTCGGGTAACAAACTAGCATGTAAAGACGAAGTGATATTAATCTCCCCGTTCCTGTATATTAAACACTAATAACATTAATTAATATTAAATACTAGTAGCAATGAGAGTATACAAAGTGTGGCGGGGGAGTATTTACCGCAGGCAGCCGTTTGGTACACACTTACGGTACAAGCTTATCAGTGTTATAATGTTTTATCAGAACATGCCATGTAATGTTCCACTCTATAAGAAACGTTACACGCAGTTCTACTGCGCAATTTTTTTATTACTTATTTTATAATAATAGGGGTGACCAAAAGTTACCGAATTTCATGTTTTTGATTGTAGTCAATATTTTGCTCAGAAACTACAAATCTGTTCTATTGTTTTTGGTAAATTTCATTTTACCAATTTTAACTGCGGTAGAGCTACACTGCAGTTTGTTTCTTGCTGCTTAGAATGAATGGGTCAGCTCGACCGGGGAAGGACCACGCGTGAAATAGCAGCATAATGCTGCGCGTTTCGTCTGGTCAGTGTAGAGATCCGGAGACCGTTATTACTGGTGACGAGACATTCTTTCTAAGTCCTCGATGTTACCCTCGAGGACTGAGATAGAATGTCTGCATCTGTATTATGATTCCTAGTCAAGAATGAATGTAGATGTCATGGGCAGCAGGAATCACATGCCATCAGGTGAACTGTATGCTCGTTTGTTACTCTCTATGAAATAAAAATAATAAAAAATAGTTTCATATATTAGACCAATTATATTGTCCATTCCAAATTTAAGTGCTGATTTAACAAGCAATGAAGAATGAATGAAGAAAAATTAACATAAATATAAATACAACAAAAATAAAGTAAAAAGAGAGTAGAAAAAAAAAATATTTCGAAGATTTAAATTTGCCGTACGACGCACCATAATACGAAAAATGCACGTGCAATAAGATCGAAGAAAGGTACAGACAGTACGGGACAAACATACAACACACCCCTGAAGACCACCAGTTTGTGAGTTTGCTCAAATATTGTACCCCGGCTGTGACGCGAACCGAGGACAGACGACGCAGCAGGCAGGTACACTAACCGCTACAACACCACCCCGTCTTCTGATACACTTCATACGACATCAACTGGACAGAATATATGATAAACATTCGCGCTAACCCATAGGCACTTACTAGTTTTTCTTCTCTAATCCAAGCGCATTATGAACACAAATTCAGTTGCAGATGTCTCGAAAACCAACCAATTTGGTTTTCAACTGGAAAACGAACCCAGCACTTAAAAGCTTAGTACCCTGACCGCTAGTCCATGTGCGTTTATGATAACACAAGCATGCCTCATTTGAACGGCGTGCGTTTTATTTAGCGCATGCCCTTGACGCATAAATCACGTTCCATAGAACGAATGGTTGTAATTGTATTTTTTTTTTCACTGAAAACTGATAGCATTTAACAAAAGTGGCGTTTTGCAAATGAGACACGTTTACGTTATTGTTACGTGCTATTTAACTTTGAATACGTCTGTGTATGAAATATTGAAGAACGTTTAAAAAAGTTGTTACCATTTATAATTGGAAAGGATATTTTGACATTAATCGATTGGGTAACAAGTGTATTTTATATTGCATACAGAGTCCGCGAGTTACGCCGTTTCGACTTAAATCGTTTCGAGTTATGTCAATCAATGTTTTGACATTTTACATAATAAATACAGTTTTATTATGCTTAAAGTACATGTCGAACGTAACCCAAAAATGAATTACTCTATTTACTTCTACCTGAATAATAAATATGGCGATAACCGATAGCAACCATTAATATATTTTGTATAGACTAGACATTAATAGTAATACTCAGAGTGCGACAAATACATTTAGACATGACATGATTGAAGAATGAAGAGTAAAAGAGACGAATAATATTTTTATTGTTTGTTGGTAGGTTGGCCATTACTTTATAACATTTAAATATGTTTAATTGTTCTGTTGTGTGCTTTATTGTGATTTTGATTTTGAATCTTGCTGGCTTAAATGTGTTTAGGGATTTTAGGAATAGGACGTAATGTAGGAAACATATTAACGGTGATGCCAAATCAGTGTAGTAAACAGTACTTTATGAAAGCTAGATACTGTGCGATAAGAAATTTAGATTTAATTTTTTTGGCATAGGCCACAGAAATATTGGATCATAGCCACGCGGGACACTGCACACTGGCGACAAACGAGCATTCATCCCACCCGATGGTAAGTGATTGATCGCCGCCCATGAACATCCTCAAGATCCTCACCAGAGGAGTCACAAATGCGTTGCCGGTCTCTAAGGAAGGTGTAGGTTCTTTTCTTGAAGGTCCCCAAGTCGTATCCGTTCGGAAACACCGCCGGTGGCAGCCATTTTTCATTAGATATTTATTGAATTAATCGCGAAATTCTGTTTGTTTTAATAAGTTTTCGCAAAAATCATTCTGTCCCTTTTAGCTATACTTCCTTTCCTTCCTTCTTTGTCATAAATTGTCCTTGTTTCGTTCTGATAATTTATTACTCTTATCTCTGTTTGTACCCTCTCCCTCCTCGTTTATGTCTGATAGGATTACTCTGATTAGTTTCAGTAGAGCCACGCTCCAGTTAGTTTCTTTCTGGAGCATGAATGGGTCGGCACTGGGGAAGGTCAACATTACAGAATACCTGCGTGATATATCAGCATGGTATTGTTTTTTGTATAGTAAGTGCATTCGGCAGCCCAGTTTTTCTTATTACATTGAGAGTAAGAAACGAGCACACAGTTCACCTGACGGCAAGTGATTCCTGCGGCCCATGACATCTACATTCATCCAACACAAGACAATGAATGAATTAATACACCTTTTTTTGTACAATGAATATAATACACCAACTGTCACCCTGGAGATGGAATGCCTCGTCACCAGCAATAAAGGTCTCCGCAACCCTACACTCACCAGACGAAACACAGCGGCATTATGCTGCTATTTTACCCTGGTATTCTGTGAGGGTGTGGTTCTTCCCCGGTCGAGCTGACCGATTAATTCTGCAGCTACAAGCAAACTGCAGCATAGTTCTACCACTGTTACAGGTAGCAGACATTCAAACTCAGTTCTAAGAAGTGTCAACGCATGTGTATCCTGACCTCAATCTTTGTTAAGAACGGATATAGATGTCATGGGCCGCAGTATTACTTGTTATCTGGTGAACTGTGTCATTTGCCCATCTAATATCAGAAAAAAAATAAGTCTGTAAATTGCTCCATAGTACTTTGTTCCTTGACTAAGTTATTAGTACTTTATACATATTTCGATGTTGAAAGGATTAGGAACTTGGTTATATATAATAGTTTTATATTTAAGTAGGTGCGTGTTAAAAACATATACAAACACCATTGATCATGCCTAAAATGTGTCGACGAAGTCTTAAGAGATATTCTAAGGATTAAAGGATAACCTTTTTTAGGTTAACTTCTAGGTTACGAAAAAAATAAATAAAAAACACACCTTTGCACCTTATGCAATTTAAATAGGAATATCAGTGTTGCAATATGGCATGCAATAAAAACTTTTTAATGAAGTAAATAGTTTTCAGATTTCCTTTCTAAAGATGCCTACGGTAATATCATATTAAACATCGGCTATTTATTAAAAAAAAGAATACCCTAAAAATCTTCTTTTTCCTTTAATTGTTGCTTCATCACTATTCATATGTTGCATATGAAACACGCAAAACATTAATTTATTATTGTAACTATTTAATATTCCACTGTATGTGGTAAAGTAATTAATGAGCCAGCTTTTTCACGTCACATTTTGGTAAATTTGCGAAATTCCACGTATATTTAAAAGCAGTAATTTTGGGAGCGAACGCTTCATAAAAACACGCCGCTCGGTATGTATAGGAATATTTGCTTTACGTGTTGTTAATTAAAAATGTTTAATGTTACGCGTAAATCTCAATTGCTTTAAGTAATTTCTTTTTTGTTAATTTAAGTATAATTTAAATAACAAATCATATTAATAATATATTAGGACAATAAAACACTTGGCTATATATTATATACAATATATTTTTTATTTATCATGCGTTATTTATGCTACGTTATTTTTGATATTTATGTTTAAAACGTATGTAACAAGGTACTTCTAAAACATGTTATCTTATTAACAATTATGTATTAAATTCATACACATTAGAATTTAGGACAAGGACAAATCAGAATTGAAGCTTATTAAAGGGTACTGTTGAAATAGTACAATATTTAAAAATTATTCGTGTAAATGATTTCGATTTATAAAAATTTACAATGTTAATCTATTAATGACATATTGTCTAGATTTTAGTTAAGGATTTTTAATATACGACTACTAAATATCTTTCCATTAAAATCCAATTTTTCTCAATTTCAGATCCCATTATGAGGTGTCTGTGATACTCTGATCGGTGCGTAAGCGGTGCTTGCGCGTCCACGATGACATCGGAGAGGGCCATCCCTCACTTGAGAGACATCTTCAGCCTCAACCAGCAGTACGACGCCAAGCCGTACGATGACAACGAGGATAAGAACAAGAAAACAGCGCGAAAGAAGAAGGAGGACTTCCGCACCTACACCAATGGTGACGTGAAGACTTTAGAAAGGCACCTCAGTATGAAAAAGACCATACGGAAAAAGATCATGCGTGACCTCCAGCAGGCGTTCGTTGAAGACCCTAACGAGTTTAAGGTCGAGAACACGAGCCCGGAGAAGCTAAAAGCGGAGCTCAGCGCGGAAGCCGTCAAAATCGAGAAAAACGTCCGGAAGAACGACCCGACGTTCCTGGACATGCTTAGGGGAGAGACCAGGAGCGAGGAAGCGAGAGAAGAGCAGCCGCCTGCTGAGAAGACCAGTTTCTGGCGACGTCTCACTATGAAGAACAAAAATAAGAGATAATTTAGAAGCGGTAGCCGTTTACCTCTTACTCCGTTTTTAACTTGATTATTCTCTAGGAGATTGAGAATCTCCTAGAATATTTCAGGATTTACGGCAGCTAAATTATCTCGAAAGATATCGATTCTCGATCTCCTAGACTATTGCAACATCATTTTAAATATTTTTATTGATCTCTCTATTAATTGTGAAATTGAGACTTAATGGGTTTCTTGTATAGGATTTAAAAGTAGAAACATTTAGTAAAATTCTTGTGAAATACGAAGCTGATTGTTAAAGTAAATCAAATTTTATGTCATATCGTGTCATAGTAGAAATTTTATCAGCGACTGATCTTGAAAATCTATACACTGCCTGTAAAATACGACTGAATTTACTATACATTATTTGTTGTATACGTACCTTTAATAATAATATCAAGTGATACATCAGTGCATACATATGACATTAGGATTTTTTATTCATATGCAGAAGCGTATATGATTAAATTAGAATTCAAAAAAAAACTGGTAACTATTTATAGAATGTAGTAGCAATTATTTATTCAAGGGGACTCATTCTGTAGTCTGACTTTACAAGAAGTTCCACGGTAAACAATTATATTTCAAAGAATTGATAATTAACATATATTTCCTAAGCTAATATTATAAGATTTGCAATAGATAGACGACATCCAAAATGTTAATAGGTGAAGGTACAATATTTTTTGAGAAATGATATGTGAGGATCGGAATTAATGCATATCGGCACATATGTAGGTATAAATCATGCCTAATTTTATTAATCGAGAATCTCATCATATTTTCACAAATTTCCTCACATTCCAATATCGTTCTTCAGATTCACTTAAACATAATCTTTCATCTTAAAACGTACGTAATATAATTTGGACGCGTACTTGAAATAATAAATGTAGTTTTAATCGTAATATTAAGTTTACTATTGTCTTTATCATTTCGTTTTAATTAGGCTTACGGGTTAGAACGGAGTAAGGTGTCAAAAATATCGGCCCTTGTTATTGGAAATAATCTCGTTTATATGTGATGTAACCTTAAGTCGGAAATGTAGTGTAAAAGTGAATAAAGATCGTAGTGTGAGGGATACTTAAGCGGTCCCTAAATGTGTAGTGTAAGGTAGGCTCGTGGCAATTCCCTGTTGTGACATTTTTATTATAATTATCCTATATAAAGTGATTTTACACATTTATATCTTGTGTTTCATTTTTGACACTGAATTAGAGTTACTAATCAATAGACATTCTCTTATGTATATTGTTATGCAATGCGATAACCGTAGATTTAGTACTAACAAATACATTCAAAAGACAGGTATCCGGAGGCCCACCCTTTCCCCCTTCCCTAAGCCGAAGTCTATGTATACGCAGAGATGAGACCTGTTCTCGGCGCCTCGGCAGTCTTGAAGATTAATTCTATTCTTTGGCTGCGTGTAAACAGCGACGACCATCCCCGCGTCTATGCGTGCCTTTATAGGTCCCATAGCGGTAATACTGACACTGACCGACCCATCGACCACGTCCAAATAGCTACAGACTCATCAACAACAGATCCTATCCGTACAAATCATGATACTGGGCGACTTTAATGCCCACCATGTTATGGCTTGGATCGCGTACAACCGATTATGCGGGGAGATTTGTTCAGGACTTTGCATTGGCATATGCTCTAACACAACTGGGCACTTCGCCTTCGCGGTTTCTACACGTGGAGTTGTTGGATCTTCTACTGACCTCTCATCTGGAGTTTAAATAACGTACATCACGACAGAATTCAAATATTCTCCATCATCTCGGTGGTTGGCAATTCACTACCGTGCGCTTTACGTGAAATTTTCTGACACACAACTATTTTGTGAAATCAGCTGTCGACAGCGGTATTTCCGAACTGATACGACTTAGGGACCTTCAAGATATGAGAGACTTTATTAAGGGCTGGCAGAGCATCTGCGACTCCTCTGGTGTTGGGGATAGCCATGGTAATCACTAACCATCAGGTGAGCTGCTTGATTGTTTACCACCTATTTTTAAAAAAAATATTAGATATATTTTATTTATTTATAAAGATAAATGTCCTTATAAAAGAAACCACGAAAGTTTTATATTTTATTTATACACACTATTTCTTTCTGTACGTTCTATTTGCGGACTCTGACTCACTTTGACTGCATATCTTGGATATATCAAAGATTCATTAATATATCAAGTTTATATGCTAGAGCCACGGCGCAGCTACAATTTTATTCCTTCATATCCGTGGATCAAACGTACGGTGAGAATAAGCTATTACTAGTATATTGATTCACACTGTACGTGGGCATTTTACTGAAACGTCATCTGCCATCTAATACAACATTGCAGTACTAACCACTGACGGGATAACTGTAATTCTCATTTTCATATTGTTCGAATTTTTGCAACATTATAGATGTAACAATAGATGGCGTTCTGAATAATGAAAATATAATATAGTTAAATAAGGTTAACAATACACACAATAATAATTTCTATAATTTTAATAGTGGGGGGCCCACATACTTATGGAACCACATACATGACTTGAGTATAACAATGATAATTAGTATAAGACGCAAAATTAAACAACAGTGATTCGATAAATTTAAGGTTTGTTTAGTTGATTGGAAAATTATCGTAAGATAAAATGTTCCAGGCTGAGGCGAAATATATTACTTGTGTTATTATTGTAGTATTGTATTGCTTTCTAGCACCAAATTCTGGTTATTTTTTAAATAAACATTCATTTCAAAGTGACTTATTTCCCTATTAACTGATAACGAATAAATGGTATCTGTAGAGAATTGTATCTGAAAAAGAATAAATGAGCAATGAATAACGAGACATTTTTTCGAGATTCCAAATCCTAATTTAAATGATTTTTTTTGGGCTGATGGCCGCTGTTAGCCCGAAGGCTTTTACAGTTTCACCGTGTTGAGAGGTGACTGAGCGCTTATGGCACTCAGTCGAGACTATATATGGGTAGCCAGCACAAGGGCTCCCGGTAAGGAGCCTCGGCTTGGACCGTCCCCCTTTATCGCGGGAGCGTCAGCTCAGTCAGTTGCTTCTGACAGAGGATTATCTAAATTAATGTCGCTATTATTATTAGCTATCTGTACCACCATTTCGGAATGCGTGGACGCTGGAGAAGAGTGGGGCAAGAAACTCCAGTGACGCTTCTATCTGTATGTACTGGAGAGAACCGGCCACTGACATGTCGGTAACGCGAATAACCTTGTTTGCGACGCCCTCGTCGGTGGGGGCGATATGAGGGTGCAATGTACGTGTGTTGTGTTTTATGAAGGGCTTGGGCCCTGATGGTCGCGTCGTCGGGGTCGTCGAGGGCGTGCCTCGGTCTCCTTCGGAGGCGGGTGAATCTGTGATTCGCGATGGGATTGTAACTGGCGGCACCTACAATCAAGGGGTTAGAGTGTGTGACGGCAGAGTCGAAATATCGGCGGGAAGCCTGCTTCAGGTACTGAGCTATGGTTGGCAGCTCAAGATCTATGTGTTTAGATTTTCGTTACGCAAGAACCACGGCGCACCGGTGGCCTTACCCATGAAACGATTTTGTATTACCCGAAGTCGGTGAATGTGCTCAGACTTGCGTTGCACGCTTAGTACAGTGTAATTTTTGAAAATGAGTCTTTCTTCTAATATGATGCCTGAGTTTTTGACTGTCTTCTCCCACGGGATTGGACGATCAAATAACTCTATAGTTGGGAGATTCGGCATTTTGTTGCGCCGAGAGAAGTACATGGCTGCACTTTTGGTGTGGTTAACCTCGATTCTCCATTTCCCTAAGGTGTTGGCAGATTGGAGGCGTTTAAAAGCGTCTGGTTTGAATCCAGACACGTAGAGGCCGGTGTTATCAGTGAAAAGGGTTAGCTCTACACCGCGAGTGCGCGGTATGTCGTTGGTGTAGAGTGAGTATAAAATAGTTGTGGTACTCCGATGAACCTCGCGGTAACGAAAGGTTCGATTTCGGAGAAAATTTCGTATGATAAGTACGAGTCGATCTGGCACACCGAGCTCATATAGTTTGTATAAGAGCATTGTCGAAAAATGTTGAAAAATGCCCCATTTTGGTAGCCCTGAAGAAATTTACTGCGAATAATTTAAAGGAGACTCCCAAACAGGACATCGGATATTTACGTTAGGTAACAGTGGTAGCCTACACAGAATACCAGCGTAAAATAGCAGTATAATATTGCTGTGTTTCGTGTGGTGAGTGCAGGGATCCGGACACCTTTATTACTGGTGATGAGGCATTCTATTTCAGTCCTCAAGGTGACAACAAATCTGCATTATGAATCCTTGTCAAGAATGAATTCAGATGTCATGGGCCGCAGGAATCACTTATCATCAGGTGAACTGTGTGCTCGTTTGTTATTCACAATGTAATAATAATGAAAAAATTAAGGTATTAGGTTCATAGAAGAAAAAAAAACACATTATTTGATAAGGTTTATTTTATTTATCAAAATACTAAAGATAAATTAAAAAGTTATGAAACATAAATGCTTAATTATATTTGCCAGTGGAACAAATTTGCTTTAATACTTATTTATTTAAATCTTTAAAGAAGACAACAATTGTGGTCCGGTTGTCAGTACAATGTTACTTATTCTATGTTAGTGCTTATTCCCCAATGTTAGTAAAATACAATGAATAATACTTATCACTATGTTAATACTTAACAACTAACAGTGCTTCAGCAGTTTGATCCGTATGTATATGTCCACACTTACGGGTAGTCGGACTGAGTGGCTATCATGCCCAGGATGCTGTTGAAGATGCCACGAGATCTGCGTAGCAATGAGGCCGATTTCGCCATACGGCGTTGAATGTGTCGGTGTGTGCTTCGGCTAACATTTCTGATGCGCTGCAGGAACGTGGCAGCCGCAACCGCAACGTCCTAAATGCATTTTTATACTGGATACGTAGAGCGCTGTAAACTCTTTTTGGTATATCTAAACCACGGTGCGTGGAACAGCGAGTACAACGACGTGAAGTATGCTTTGAACAAAGTTATTTTAATTGCAACGACATAATCAGAGAACCTGTGGGCCAGGATGTTCGTTTAATAGAACTAGTGAGGTTTTTAAGTAAGAATATAATTCCTGGCACTGTTTTTAATATAGGGATATTGTAACTTCAAGTGTTTAGATAATAAACAATTTTATGTATCAGATTTTCAAATTATTACTTTATAGTTATAGTGATACAGCACACGCCGCGAAACTATTATAAATAGAGAGATGACTTTTCATGTGTAGATATTTTTTTTCACAAATTTCCTTCTTTTTAGAATCTTTTTATTTAATATCTTAAATATTAAAAGTCCATAAATGTGACTGGGTGACGAAAAGCAGAAGAGTTCAATCTGTCATTACGATCGCTTATCTCGCCGCCTAAGATAAGAGCTTATCGGTATAAAAAAAGGAATATTTGTACCGAACAGCGCTGGTACAAGAATATGCGGCAGTCCTGACTTACATCTTTATTCGTAGCCAAGGACACAACTTCTCTAAGGAAGCGGTACAGCTTCATGAAATTACAACTCTGCCTTTAAAACTTTAAATATATTGGCTTCAATTAGAAAAGAATTTGGGAAACATTATTTTTTCTTCTCAGAAACTAGAATTTTTAATCTTGTTTGGTGGTTAAATTATTTTTTTATAGTGTTTAAAAGATAAGCAGAATGTCTTCTCTACTATAATGCCTTTTCGATTATCATCAGGCTATAGCAAAACACTGCAGATTATTCTCACCACTGTGAACCATACCATGCCATTATCGGCCAAAATATTAGAACCCCGCACTGTAAACACTACTGCACATCACCGGTCTGGTATATTTGAAAATACCTTGTGAGGTTACCTGACTTCCAAGTCGCAGGTACAGAGTCCACATTCCTTTTATTTCATATGACACATCATCAGCCCGTATCAGTCCACTGTTGGACATAGGCCTCTACCATGGCACGCCACTAAGCTCGGTCTTCAGCTCTCCTCCTCCAGTCTCTGCCCACTGCCCTACGAATATCGCCCTAGCTAGCTTCCTAGTCTCCACCCAAGAACGTTCTGCCCCAGCAGGGGTTCTGCGGCGTATGTGACTACTGCACTGCCACTTAAGCTTCAGCTTGCTAATTCGTTGAGCTACTACAGTTACTTTAGTTTATTTTAGTGTTTACTTACGGCACTGTAATATAACTGTATAGCCGATATCCTCCGGTAATAATTGTTAACACAGTTGCAGTGATCGAACTGGACATCATCATCAGATTATCGACATCTATAATTATATATAGTTACTAATCATACGATACTTTCTTCACAATCGAATCAACCTTTCGGTACTGTGTCGAAGAAACACGATCCGAAGCCCACCCCGTTCCCGTTGGAGTACCACAAGGATCAATCCTAGTTGCCGGCCTCTACACACTCTTCACTAACGACATCCCGTGCACTCGCCGTGTAGAGCTAGCTATAGTATAGCTATAACTAAAGCACATATATAGTCTGGGCATATAAATGTCGGCGATGAATTTTTCATAGATTTATATGAATAACAATGAAAAGTTAGAAATGTGAAAAATTTAGATATCCAACGGTGATAAAGGAAGTGCAAGTGAAGACTATTCCTTATAATAATGTATTTTTATCAATTTTTTAAGTTTAGGTGTACTCTTTTTTTATTATTATTATATTGAGAGTTACAAACAAGCACACAGTTCCAGTGATGGCAAGTGTTTCCTGCGCCCCATGACATCTATATTCATCCTTGACAAGTAATCATATAGAATGCAGATGCGTTGTTACCCTTGAGGACCGAGATGGAATGCCTCGTCACCTGTAATAAGGGTTTTTAGATCCCTACACTCACTAGACGAAACACAGCATCATTATGATTCTATTTTATGACGATATTCTGTGAGGGCGTGGTCCTTCCCCTTATTTTATAATTATTCATTAATATTGTAGCATTCATTAAAAACGTCAAATCAATTTTTTTTAGGCTATAATTATATTTATGTACTACAATAATATAAATTTATGTAGTTTTCGATAAAATATTTATTTCTTTATTCATTATACCAGAGTCATATTCCCCGATTAGCCATTAAACTAAGGAGTAAACGTTTAAAAAAACACAATTAATAAAACTTAACACTTTATTATGCCATAAATTGCTTACAGTTGTGGATACGGTCTTGTATACATCGCCTTATTACATGCGAATTTTTAGTACGTATCTCCATACTCCGAGACGGCCGCGTATTATAAATAGTGCTTGGGAGTACCTACTGCTGTGTCCTAGGCTCCATTCCAAGCGGAAGAACAATATTTGTGGTTTCACAAGTTGTTGGGCACAATACACCCGAAAAGGTTGTGGATGTTTTGTACGTATATCCCGCGTCCTCGACACTGCATCTCAAATTTTACTGCACCTACATTACATCGGGAAAGGAAAAAGGTCGACGAGCGCCTGTTTGCGCAAATGCTTACGGCACTGTAATATTTTGCGTAGTCTGGCAATTACCATAAAGAAGATATCGATGTGGTCGAAATCGACCAGGACATCATTTCTAGGGTGTACTTTTGTCCAACACTCAAACGTTATCAGATTTTAGAAACTGTTTGTCTTTCATGAAGCTAGTTTTTTGTAAAGGTGTACTTAACATTTTCTTTAAACTAAAACATTACGATAGTAAGACTGGTCTATATCAGACCTAATTCCGTATAACCACTTCTCTTAGACTGAAATCAAAAATATTAGGGACGTGTTATTTCTAATTGAATGTTACCTTTTCCAAGAATACGAACCAAAAACATGTTGTTATTGCTAATCACCATTTGCGGACCCGTTTACAATAGCGCTAATAAGAGGTTGTTTTGCCCTATAAAAGGTAATTTAGCTGACATACCCTTATCAGTCGTCAAACGCAACACTTATCCTGTATTATAAAACACTAAATGAACACACATCTATTGAAGAAGTGGCTCAAACGGTCGCTCAATCGGGGTAAAGTGAGAAGCATGTGTTAAACATGAGCCAGTCTGCAGTGTCCAGAGTTTACTGGCGATATCAAGAGAATACCACTGTTCGCTTTAATCGCAAAAGCGGATACGGTAGAAGAAGGTGCATATCAGAAAAGAATGACCGATTTATCGTTAGGACTTCGCTCAGAAATGGGGCGTAGTCTGGCGTTCAAGTTCAACATGACCTCTGAAAGGTGCGTGGCGGTTAGCAGCTGGACAGTCAGAAGAAGACTAAAGGCAGCTAACCTGTCGCCTAAAAAGTAACCTAAAAAGACAGGCTACTGACCCTAAGTTGACCCCAGCTCATCAAGTAGCCAGATTACGTTACGCAAGAGAACACGTGAGCTGGACGGACGAACAGTGGAGCTCCGTTCTCTTCTCAGATAAAAGCAGTGTCTCCATGGCAGCGATAAATGACGAGTTTACAGAAGACTTGGAGAGCGATTCGCCCAGTGCTGCATAGGTGAAAATGTGGCAATTGGAAGAGGATCCTGGATGGTGTGGGCGGGCATTTCAACAGAGGCAAAAACCGAGTTGGTTTTCATCGAAACTAGCGGCAGATTTGGTTTTTGAAGAGATATTAGGGGATCATGTTATTCCTTACTCAGGTATTATCGGTGGAAACTTCGTGCTAATGCAGGGAAATGCCCATCCCACATATTGCCCGCTTCTATTCGGCGGTTCCTGCAGGAGGCCTCAATTGAGAGGATGGAGTCGCACGTAATCCGGACTTTAATCCTATTGAGCATTTATGTGACGAGCTTTAAGTTCGGGCTAGAAATTCTGCACCAGCTACGAGATCAGAGCTTCAAGCCGCACTCGCTAAATAATGGGATGGTGATTCTCAAGAAACTGTAAAATCTTATCCAGTCTATGAAGAACCCATTAGGAGCTTTTATTGGAGCCAGGGAGGGTTACACTAAATAAAGAATTGTTTTTATTATTTAATTTATGATTGTTTTGACTTTTTGTCTGTATTTTCTTTAGATTTTTCCTTAAGACGTATGTTAATAAAACGAATATATTAATAAATGTAGTTCATTTTAAAGCAAAAACCTTTAGTCTACAATAGTCAAAACTCTGCGCAATAGTTTTTTAAGAGAATATTTTGACTGCTAGAGTACGGGCGTTACTCGATTTTTATTGTTCACGAGTGTGTTTTGTATTTTTGTAAGCCATACGATTTGTTACAGTGATAGATCGGTGGTACTATATATTCTTTTAACCTTCTAAAAATGGTTAGCAATGGTCTAAAGGTTTACCCTGTATACCCCATAATGAGTATAGGCGTATATTCTTAGAATAGGTTCCTCCCTCTTTAGACTACAATCAATTGCTTTAAGCGTAGGAATCGAATTCGTTTTCAAGCGTTTGTGAATAAGTATTACTTACGCCAATAACAATACTTACTTTAAGACCAGAAACTGTACGCTTTCGTCTGCATGTCCCCTGTAGTCATTATTTTTATCTTTTCAGTGCAAGCTTATGTTTAGAATTAGTCCTGGCCACCACCAGACTACATGGTGTAGTAATAGCTGGTGTCTTGATCGTAAAGATCTGGCAGTTTAGAGCCTTTCCATACTAATAATCCTAAGGTAAACTGGTGATATCACCCTTTGCACATAGAAACAATATGCTCGACCTCAGTCTCACAAATATTGTTAAGAGTTTGTTGAATCTGTAGGTGCACAAATACTTATGCTTTATCCAATAAAGCTATTTTTTTTAATTAGTAGCACATAATCATGAAGATGCACATGCGTTATCATCTTTGACAATGGAGATGTAATACTTTGTTTCCTGTAATTGGGTACCTGGATCTCAAAGATACGTTGCGTTTTGCTGCTATTCATTTTAATATTCTGCAAGAGCGTGGTGCTTCCTCGACCGAGCGGACCCATTCATATTGTAGAAAAAATGTAGTTTCAGTAAAGGGTTTTAAAAGCTTGCAGGGTTAATAAACAATGTCTAATGAACATTCTATCACAATCGTTCTAAACAAGACTTTAATTTTTTGTTTACATTATACATTACATTATTTTTTGTTTATATTTAGTTTATATTTGTTTACATTAGACATTATTTAGGGTGAAATAAAACAACAGATAGGTTTAAAAAAAGTTTGTATTAATTGAATTTTAATAATTTATATTTTTTCCATTATTGTGAATTTAAACGAAATATTTTTGTTCATTGCAAAATTCATTATTTTTATATTTGTAATTATTTAGTATTTAGTTTACTAAACCGGTTCCCTACTCCTACACCTGCTGAGAAGAACCGGGAAGAAACTCAGCAAGTGATGCATATTGTTATTTAATTATAAATAAATCTGTACTGTATCTGGAAGAAAACAATAAAATTATGCACTCATTATATTATATTTAAATAATTTAAATAAATTAAATTATAAGATTTAAAAACATCACACGGATACAAAAAGATCACCTTCAATAACGGGTGTTATAAACGTATATTTTTAAAAATGTTCATGTTGTTTGTTATTATTAATACAATATATATTATAAAACTTAACTTACTATACTATAAAGTTCGACGATATCATAGAAAGATTATATATTTTAAATATTTAAAACAAATATAAGTATCTATTATATTTAAATAAAACTTTTTTCGTTGTTATATTACTGTTTTTAATTATTATAATAATATCTTAAATCTGTTTTATATTACAAGCCTTCAACACTTCGTTCGTATTTATTAAAAAATAACGGTTTTACAACACATGACGATAAAGTCAAAAAATATATTTCTTAATTACATTTATCTGATATATTTTTTGGTACCAAATCATTTTGTATTTTAAAATATTTTTAATTTCTTAATTACATATGATCAGCGTGTAGTATATCTGTTCATTTCTTCCTAATACCTTCAAATAATATATAAAGAACAATTTGTGAATAAAAAAACAAAACCCATTACAAAAATATAGATAACGAAAAAAATATATAATTATATAAAATTATAATAATAATACAATTTCATCGTATACCATAAAAGTTGTTAGATCTTTCTGCTTTCACGCCTCCACATTCACTTTCATAGCCAATTAAAAACTATTCATCGCTAATGAAAGACGAAAAACTTTACTTAACTATAAAAACTACGTATTGTTTATCTTAAATATTTCTAAAATGATTATACCTAAGGTCATCGCCCGGCTATGATTGACAGTCACTGCAATTTTATCTAGGAGATACCGTCCCTGTCCATCACCACTTAATATGTTAGGATATTAATTAGTATAATATAATATACATATATAGAATAGATGTATACAAAAATAATTAAATTTCTCCTCCACATAAACAAGAATCATAAAGTAAAACCTATCTATCTTCTTGTGGTCTAGGTTTATCGATTTAATCCTTCTTTAACTTAAATCTATGTATGCTTACAAATAATGCCGTAAAAAAATTTTACAAACAATTTACCTACCGATTTTGAAAGCATAATAGGACTGCATGTTTTAGATGTACTAGCATTATTGTCGCCTTTGATAAAGTTGTTAGTAAGGTGTTAAAAGCAAAAGTACAGTTTTGTATTTTTGGTTAAATTATTCACATGATGTTTATTATTCTGGTAGCCTCCTGCCCTGTTCGATAGTTATAAAAAATCTGAAATTTTATCAAAAATTATTGTCACGAATAACAAGCTCAAAATTAATTTATGGATAATTCTTTTTGAGTTTGTTATCCTTTTCTATGATGTAAAGTTAATGAGTACGTATCTTTAAAACTTACTTCTTCAAAGCATATATAGCGTGAGTTAAATATCAATTCAACGGCTAATTTGATAAGTCTGCATCCTTTAAACTTCTATTCTGTTAATCCTCAAAAACATTAAGCAGTTATTTAGTCTTCTTAAACTCAACATGTCGAATTTCTGTTGTTGTGATGTTTTCAGTATATTAAGGTATCTTTTAGTGTCATCAACAAATCATATAAACCATTTTTTGTTTCTTCCGCGTCCGCGTGTTATTGTTTTTCCAATCGTCTATTCATTTATTAGCAACAACTCATTTTTTTACCTATATAAATATGACTCCTTCGATTTTTGTTATTGTTTTATGTGTATGGTTGCTCTAAGTCATCGGTTGTAATAAAAAAGCAAAAAGCCTTTTAACAGAAAGATACCTAAATTAAGCATTAGAAGGAAACAATGATAAATTTAAACTAAAGACATACAATCAGATGTTACAAATACGTGTTAAAAGGTTCAATTCATGAGGATTCTCGGAAGAACAAAATTAGTAAATCTACAACAAATACCTGAGCGTTATAATACGGCATCGCATGCCTAGATTAAATAATACACAAAACTCTAGGTAGCAAACAGTGCTGTGTACTTAAAGAAATATATTACACATTTAGTCTGCACAAGCAAATTGATGCCTTTTAATACAAAAAGTCTAGAGGTGAGACACAATGCAACTAAACTATTAGAATACCTAGAATAACCTGTACTTAACGTAAATTCCTCCCCTTTGTAGTGCTACATGTATGTCTATCCGGATCCAGTAGTGCCCACATTTACACAAAGGAAAACATGCAATGTGAACACATAATCTAAAATAATTATGTGCTATAAAATTACATTATTATTTTAACAACATAATAAAAGATTAATACTGAAAGGAAGAAATGCTTTTAATCCATTTAATATATAAAATGACTTAGGACATTTCAAAATAATTATAATATTGCAACGACAGCACTTTATTTTTAAATACGAATTTGAATGCACTACTTCTATTTCACTTTCGTGAACACTTCCACATATAATTTTAAAAATTACAAACAAATAAGGGAACTGAACTTTATGGAGATCATTTTCAAAAATTATTATCACTTTTAGACACTTTTCACTCTTTTTTCAGCTCTTAAAAAGATTCTCTCTATATATTAATATAATAGAAGAGCAATAAATTATTAATATAGAACACCCACATAAACTAAAAAAAAGTTATTAAATTCTCTCATTACACAATACACTCCAAACTTTTATATTACTTACACTGTTTTTATTTGCAGTAATCTAAAGGGAATGTATTTAATTCCCATTTGGAACAGGAATTGAGGACATATAACACTTTTTTCATTTATTTTTAAATTGTATTTGAAGTATTATTATGTGTGTGTATCGAAGGATTTTTTTTTACTTGGCTTGATTTTTACGTATAAACATGATGCCTTTAGCTCTGAAAGTAATAGATTATATTTCGTGTATTTTCTATTAAAATATATATTTTTAAAAACTTACCGAAACTTCGATAGGACAACTCGATTCCCGAACGGTAAAGGTTATTAATATAGCGGATCAAGCGATAATTAAAAAGAAAAATAAAAATGTACCTTAAATTGGTTGCAATTTTACAAACGAAACAAGATATGACAAAATAATGTCTTCAGTTGGAATTTTGACTACAAACATATTTAATCTACCAATTATCATTTCCAATAGAACAATATCTTATTAGTTTTATTACCGTTGTATACTATGATTACATTTTATTTATACAATAAGTATTAACATACTTTGGAATATCCTTTTGCAATCCTTCTCCTTGAATTTAATAAATAATTATTAATAAGTTTACATACCAGTATTCGAATCTTAAGAAAGATATCATGTAACCCCGTAATAATTTGTACATTAATTAGCTCAGATTAAAATAATGTCCTTAAAAAATGTGATTCATGTGCAATTAGATGCAATTCTCGTTAAAATCTTGTGAACCGTAGCTTCGTGCTGGGTGCAATTGTTAGGGCCTTGAAGCAGATAATCATAACCATACCAAAAGCCTGACCTAAATAAAATGAATGGACAAAATTAGAGCATAGCTCAAAACAAACAAAACATTAGAATCGCCTATGAAAAGAAACAATACGACTGCAGCAAATCCATTCCATCCCAACAAGCACATCGGAGACAAATGTGTTATAGCTAGTATTTCTAGATTTACATAATGCATAATGTGGTACTCACGAAATTAAAAGCATGGAGATGGGATTTAGTAAAAAAGTTTCTGTTACATATTTGATTATTACAAGACATTTGTTATTTTTTAAACTTTAACATAATTTTGTAATAGCATATAGCTGATACTGTTTGATATATATAAGAGAGATAAGATATAATTAATAGAAAGACATAAAAAAACCTTAAAAAACTAAAATATCTACATATTTCAAGAGTTAAACGTTAACGTAAGCGTAGTTCAGTTCCATTACAGATTAATAAAAGTTTGATACTCACGACCTGAGATTCACAAAAATACTTTTGCCTTTCATTGTGTCTAAAACTAACAGCTTAAAATATGGAAAATTAATCATACTCGATTACCTCTTTTGCTACTTGATTTTAGTAGAGCTTCTATTAGAAAACCTCTTAAAATCAACTATGTGCCAAGCTTTGGGTATATATTCCATAACTTCAATACATTTGGCAACGGTGATTTATTAGGTAATGCAGATTATAAGTAAGTGCATGGTGTAAAATAATACTGTAAATTCGGACAAGCAGTATAACACGAAACCCTTCTGCAAATAATTTAAAATATATTAACCTGAAAAAAATCTAATTATTGTTTATACTTAAAGCTTAACCGATTCCTTTCCTAATTCGCTAATTATTAATAAAGGTAAATTAATTACAAAAAATATATATATATTTATTAAAAAATATATTATAAGTAATTGTTCTGTTAATATTTTTGTGAGCAAAATAATTACGTTGTCTGATGAAATATGGAGTTTACATGATTGTAAACTCCATATTTATAAAAAAAACATTAAAAATATTTTTGTGAGAGGTAACTTTGTATTTCCTCAATATTTTAGCAATGCGCAGACTTCACCGTCTTTGTTTGTGAATCCACGTTACTTTAATAACTATTTAGAGAAATTTTCTACCTATTATATGAAAAGGTATATTTTTTCTGTATATACATCCTAAATGTATCTACAAAATTCAAGAACAATTATCACTAGTGTAAATACACGATTAGTGGACCGACTCACTAGTACACTAAAATTAATATAATTTATAAAAACGCTATTAGTCATTTTAGTAGAGATTCTATTGGAAAAACGAAGATATTCACCATTTCTGTTAGTGCACCCACGACATAGGCAATTAATTAATTAGGCAATTTAATGTTATTTAACAAGTCAATATTTTTTTTAAAATCTTGAAATTGAACATGCATACTCCAAAACTAACCTACAGAAGAATTTTATCCTATAGTTATCGTATTAGCTTTTTTGTAAACAAGGCATTTAAGCCACACATATAAATATCTTTAGGCTGGTCAACAATACATAAATTATAGTGAGTTTTGCGTATTGCTGAAAATTGAGAAAAGCAAAGAAATACTACATACATACGTACCTACCGTTACCGGGTTATTAATTTAAAAAAAAATACACGTATCTGATGCAAATGTATCAATAATTAGGATATCCCGTATAATCTGCCAACAATTTCACAGTACAATAAAGTGAGTTTTGTAAACATACGCTCGGGTAAGCATATTTATATGAAATAGCACTAATATTATATTAAAACCTGTTAAACAAAACGTAGTTATTACAGTATTTTTTAATTAGGGGATGGCCATTAAAAATATCTAATTGAGAGATAACTTTCCACCGGATTCAACATACAATACATACATTGTTCGTGATACATTAATCTTGTTTGGTTCTTTACATCACACCTATTTTAAACATAAATAAAAATGGTTCGGCTTATACTTTTGACATAATTTTATACTTACAATAAACATAAATGACATATTAATGCTTATTGGTATAGTCATAATGCACATTAAAACAATCTTCATTGTATGCACTTCTCTCTCAAATTTCGTTCGCTTTCATTTAACATTGTATGAGATGTATATTTAGGTATTCCGTGTTCTTCAATTTTTATTTATGACGTTATTATTTCTTCTAGTATCTTTGTATTGGAGTGTAAAATTCGCATGATTTGTATAATGTTTACATTCATCATTTAGCGTAGATCATTTCGAATTCGAATCCCGTACTTTTTACTTTTACACAATATAATCTATAGCAAAACTAAAAATCAGACATAACGATGGAGACATAGAATATATAACATTATTTCCATTTTAAAAAAGATTTTGTGAAACAGTAGATCCTGTCGTGGTAATTTTACCTCGTTTCATGTTAGACGGATCAAATCTATTTTAAATACTAACAAGTCACCTATTTGATTTATTTGAAATGGATTGATCCAATTTATCTAAAACATTGAAAAATAAACGGTACACATAAGTAATAGGGGAAGGAGTTTAGTTATTATATTAGGTGGATTATGTACACGTGAACAATATTTTGGAACTACTTACTATACCCTGTAGTGCAGTGCACACCAAAATACATTTGGTTTGCCTTTCAATAGTTTTCTTCATAGCAGAGTTTTGTGTTACTGTCATTTTATTTAAAATAAAATGTTTTTATTTTTAGTTGGCTTGTTTGCCCTACCCTTGATGTAGTTGTTGTTCATGCATAATAGATTCCTGAGAGCATCCACGACATGATAATGCCTCTACATAATGAAGTATTGCTTAGACTGATTGACGATTCATTTGTTACTCACTATGGAGATTTACTTTTTATTTTACATTATACCTGAAACCGATGGGTTTAATGTGGGAATTAAATTATACTGAATTATTTCTGTTCCTATTCTCACATTCCGAAGTTGACATGAAATAATTACAACATTACAATTTTATTATATTCTATATGTTATTTTTGTTAAGCATTAATAGACAGTAGGCAATTTAATGTTATTTAACATGTCAATATTTTTTTTAATACTATTTAAAGCACAAAAAGCGAATAACCCTGAAATTTAACGAGCATACTCCAAAACTAACGTTCAGAAGTATTTTATCCTATAGTTATCGTATTAGCTTTTTGTAAACAAGGCATTTAAGCCACACATATAAATATCCTTAGACTGGTCATTTATAAATTATAGTGAGTTTTGCATGATGCTGAAAATTGAGAAAAGCAAAGAAATACTACATACATACGTACCTACCGTTACCGGGTTATTAATTTAAAAAACAATACACGTATCTGATGCAAATGTATCAATAATTAGGATATCCCGTATAATCTGCCAACAATTTCACAGTACAATAAAGTGAGTTTTGTAAACATACGCTCTGGTAAGCAAATTTATGTGAAATAGCACTAATATTATACTAAAACCTGTTAAACAAAACGTAGTTATTATATTACATTTTAATTAGGGGATTGCCATTAAAAATATCTAATTGAAAGATAACTTTCCACCGGATTCAACATATAATGTGTCTAAATGCACTAGTGTAAATAGACGATTACACGACCAACTCACTAGTACACTAAAATTTAAATAAATTATAAAAATGCCTTTACTTTTGTTTTTATTTAAGCTGCAAATAAGAAATATTGCTATTTCTTATTTGCAACTTGTCCAATTAGTAGAGATTCTATAGGAAAACCTTTTAAAAAAATGCGTGAGTTGTGTAAATACGCAGTAAATGTAGTACACCAATTACAGGCAATATGTGCGCGCTCTACTGTTTTACATTTAATGTATCAGTGTGGGGATACTTTAGGTTTTCGCAGCACTTTAGCCAAGCGAAGACATTCAACATAAGCTCGGGTAAGCAAATTTATATGAAATAGCACTACTATTATATTAAAACCTGTTAAACAAAACGTAGTTAATATAGTTATTATTAATTAGGGGGGTTGCAATTAAAAATATCTAATAGAAAGATAACTTTCCACCGGATTCAACATATAATACATACATTGTTCGTGATTTTTAATTTATGGTACGTTATTATTTTTTTAGTATATCTGTGTAAGAGTGTAAAATTCTCATGATTTGTAAAATGTTTTCATTCATCATTTAGCGTAGATCATTTCGAATTCGAATCCCGAATCAGACATAACGATGGAGACTTAGAAGTCATAACATTATTTCCATTTTAAAAAGGATTTTGTGAAACAGTAGGTCCTGTCGCGGTAATTTTGCATCGTTTCATGTTAGACGGATCAAATCTATTTTAAATATTAACAAGTCACCTATTTGATTTATTTAAATTATGTAAGGTGGATTATGTACACGTGACCAATATTTTGGAATGTAGTGCAGTGCACACCAAAATACAATTCATTTGCCTTTCAATAGTTTTCTTCATAGCAGAGTTTTGTCTTACTAATAATTTTAAAAAAAAAATACAAATTTACCTTACGTCATTTTTATTTAGAAACAAAATGTCTATTTTTTGGTTGGCTTGTTTGCCCTTTACTTGATGTAATTGTTGTTCATGCATAATAGATTCCTGAGAGCATCCACGACATGATAATGCCTCTACGTAATGAAGTATTGCTTAGACTGATTGACGATTCATTTGTTACTCACTTACGGAGATTTACTTTTTATTTTACATTGTACCTGAAACCGATCGGTTTAATGTGGGAATTTAATTAAACTGAATTATTTCTGTTCCTATTCTCAGTTTTTGGAAAATGTTTACGTAAAATAATTACAACATTACGATTTTATTATATGTTGTTTCTGTTAAGCATTAATAGACAGTAGGCAATTTAATAGTAATTAAAAAGTCAATGTTTTTTTTTAATGCTATTCAAAGCACAAGAAAGCGAAATACCCTGAAATTTAACGAGCATACTGCAAAATTAACATACAGAAGTATTTTATCCTAGAGTTATCGTATTAGCTTTTTTATAAACAAGGTATTTAAACCACACATATAAATATCCTGAGACTGGTCAAAAATACATATATTATAATGAGTTTTGCGTGTTGCTGAAAATTGAGAAAAGCAAAGAAATACTACATACATACGTACCTACCGTTACCGGGTTATTAATTTAAAAAAAAATACACGTATCGGATGCAAATGTATCAATAATTAGGATATCTCGTATAATCTGCCAACAATATGACATATTAATGCTTATTGGGATATTCATAATGCACATTAAAACAATCTTCATTGTATGCACTTCTCTCTCAAATTCGTTCGCTTTTATTTGACATTGTATGAGATGTATATTTAGGTATTCCTTGTTCTTCAATTTTTAATTTATGACGTTATTAGTAAAAACTAAAAATCAGACGTAACGATGGAGACATAGAAGATAACATTATTTCCATTTTAAAAAAGATTTTGTGAAACAGTAGGTCCTGTCGTGGTAATTTTACCTCGTTTCATATTCATAGATCAAATCTATTTTAAATATTAACAAGTCACCTATTTGATTTATTTAAAATGGATTGATCCAATTTATTTAAAACATTGAAAAAATAAACGGTACACAGAAGTAATAGGGAAAGGAGTTTAGTTATTATATTAGGTGGATTACGTGACCAATATTTTGGAACTACTTACAATATCCTGTAGTGCAGTGCAAACCAAAATACAATTGGTTTGCCTTTCAATAGTTTTCTTCATAGCGGAGTTTTGTGTTACGAATAATTTTAAAAAAATATATAAATTTACCTGACGTCATTTTTATTTAAAAACAAAATGTTTATTTTTAAATGGCTTGTTTGTTTTTACACTTTATGTAATTGTTGTTCAGAAAAAATATACTGATAAATTAACTGAATTATAAAATTAAAAATCCATTCACATAAATAATATAATATAGAAATATTATTAATTATCCGAAAAAAAACTCATATTCCATAAAACGCTTTCTTCATGAATGAATGTATGCCATAATAATTTTCGGTAAACATTTTGTAAATATTTAAAAAAGAAATAAAGAACGAAATCAATAATAAAACGCTGTTCTAAAAATTACAAGAAATAATATAGTTTCAAACCTCTGTACCTACTATTGTGTACTCCGCTTAAATTCCGAAATCCTCGCGAAATCTAAATATCATATGAAATATCAAAGTACTCACGTTTTAGTATCGTAAGATCTAAAGATAAAATACGAAAATAGATTTTTGGAAAACTTTTTTGTATACTCTACTACTACTTACTCTTCTTTTTTTTTTAGAATTTGTTTTAATTTTCTTTTATATCGTCATTTCAAACCGAATTTAAAACATTCTTTCAAAGTACAATTATATTAGTAAAGTTCATCGGTAAACGTTATCAATGGCCTCATCGACGTGTCCTTCTATATATTATATTTCAATGATATAATTGATTTTTTTTATTATCTTTAGTTTCTCGGTTTTCCTCAAGTGTTTCATTATTTTTTATTATAGCTGTAACATATACTCCGTTATAGTTGTTTTAAAAAAATACTAGTTAAACATTGGGAAATTATTTATTTTACGATATATAAAAACAAACCTGTTTAATCGGCAATATCAATAAGTACGTGTAAACCAACATATGCATATTAATATTATAATATGATATTAAAAAACTCTTCCTATTTTTTTTAATCACTTCTTCGACTTCAACTTCGACCACCACCATCACCATCTAAAATACAGTAATACTGTGTGCATAAAATTTCCCTGGGAAAATAGAGTATTTTTCTACTTAGGTTCATGTTCAATGTTGTAGATTTAGCTTTCGTAATTTGATTTCATTATAGCTATAGCTGTATGTGTTGACCTTTTACTAAATATGACCTATATGATCCTCTCTAAAACAATATCAAAATGTATATACGTATACTTCAAATACAAAGTTGACCATAAAAATGATTAAATGTTGTATTATAAATAAATTTCTGTGAGTAAAACTTATGTAACATATAAATTAATTACTAGATAAGGGGAAGGCGGGGATATATGGGTGTTTTGAACGTATTATAGAGTTGATAAGATGGGATTTTAGGGGAGATATTTAAACCTTAAATTTATGGAAACTTGGGATCAAATAAATAAAGAATATTTTGAAAATTTAAATTATGTATTCATTTTATCAATTGTTTACCTCCGTTACCGTTTTAATATCATTGTTTGATACAGGTTAGGTCTACTTTATTTATTCCACGTTTGACTGAACTGAAACGAAGAAAACTCAATTTAATCTTTTAAGCCCTAAAAACTTTTTAATTAAACCGCCCTTTCCTTTTATTCATTTCTCATTTGTCTACGAACATACATAACTTAAAATATTATCGCTTACACGTTTAAACTGTCCGCTTATAATTTTGTTTAACACTTTAAAAGAAAGTTTTTTATACAAAATCTTAAGCGGTGTATTGATTTACACAGTAAAAAAAATCTTCTTACAAAGAATACGCTCTAATGGTCCATTCGTTATTTTCGGTAATTTCCGTTAACTGCAATGTTTAACAGCTATTGTAATGTTGAACAGTATCAATACCACAAATACAAAAAGAATAGAAATCCTAAACTGTGCGTTAATCATGGAGGTAAATCAGGTTTACTCATTAGAATATTAATAAAATGTAAGAATTTTTAATAATTTATTAAATTGGAATACAACTCATCTCTTCAATTCAAGTAGACTCTCTGCGTTTACCCTTGTTATCAGTTATTCCGTAGAAGTAATTTGTCACTCGCGTATATTTGTATTACCAGTTGAATACCTCGGACATGCTGATAGACTGTTTGTATAAATTACCTACAAACAGATTCGTCAAATGCAAACAACAAATTTTAATTGGTTTTTAAAGAAAAATCTTTTTAAAAACCAAGAAGCAAAAAGTTAAGAAAATTAATTAGTAGTGTAAATAATTCAGACGTAATCACACAAAAAAAGCCTAAATTTTTTTAAGTTGTACATTATTAAAATGAAATTACTTCCACAAAATGCGGTAAAGTAATAAATTCGACTTTGTTAAATATCAAACTTTACATATCACTTAACAAATTCATAAGGCTCTAAAATGTATGGTCTTATTAAGTAATGAATTATTTAATGAAACGTCGAGTCTTTGATTCATAATTAAAATCTACATTTAACAGGTTTGTTTAAAAACCATTCGACTTTACTTCCTAACAAATTCACAAATATCTGAAGTTTTATCACTATAATGAGCAGCATCTACTAAATCCTAAAGGGAAATAAATTTCTCGTTATTAACAAATTTACTGGGATACATGTCCGATTTATTTAAAGCTAATAGTTCAAACATTTATCATTTTTACTCTTTACTAACAAGTATAAGATTCACATATATCTTAATATATAATTTATAATAAACAGCATTTTATTGAAAAATGGAAAGAACTTGTAAATACGTAATGTTTTTTCGGTATTCATCATCATTATTCACCACTTGACTCCGATATTTAACAGGTTTACGAGCGTCAATTATCACGTTGCATTATCTAAAAAGTCTAGAGCGCTACTTTTTCAGTAAGTAAATGTCAACCAAATCTTGTCGTAAAATTAATTCGTCATAATTAAATAAATGACTGCGATATATAACAATATCTAAAAAAATATCTAACAGACTTACAGAGTGTAAAATACCACGTTGCATTATTTAAGAAATTCCGTTGCTTCATCTATAAAATACGACACGCTACTTCTTCACCTGTCTACAAAATCCGGTCGCGTCATTTGTCGTTATTAACCACCGGATTTCGATGCAAAACATATTTAATAATTTAAAACTTCACGTTGCATTATCTTAAATATAACGTTGAATTATCTAAAAAATCTAGAGGGTTACCTCTTCAGTAAGTAGTTGTTTACAAAATCCTGTCGCTTAATAAGTTCCTCATTATTATCTAAAGTGGACTGGGATATATAACGATTTTAAATGAGTAAAATTTAATGTTGATTATCTAAAATATTTAAGAGTTTCTAACTTCACATTGAGTTATCTAAAACATCCCGTTGGTGACTAGTTATTACCAAATCCTGTCTCATCGTTAAAAAATAAATTGACTGCGACAATTTTTTTTTTCTATTAACTATTAAACATTATTGTATATAATAATTTTTAAAAAAACAGGCTGCGTTACGTCTTCCGTAAGTAGCTATCTAGACGATCCTTTAGAGAGCTAAATGCATCATTATTAATTAGTTGACTGCGATATAAAACAGGTTAAAGTGAGTAATATGTTACGATGCATTATTAAAATAATTTTGCATATTCTAAAGAAGCGTTATTTCTTCAAAAGTAAGTGTCTCAAAATTATATATATATTAATCATAATAAATTATATTTATACAAAACAACTTAAAAGTTTAAGATTTCACGTTGCATTATTTAACTCTCGTTACATACAGTAAACAACGCAGCCTTACTTCTTCAGTAAGTATCCTTCTACAAAATCCTGTCACGTAATAAATTCTTTATTATTTACTACTTGAAAGCGATACATAACAGATTTAAGAGTGTAAATGTTTACATTGAAATTTCTGACAGGTTGTAAGAGTGAGAAATTTTACGTTGACTTATTTGAGTTATGTCATTACATTATTTAAAATCTATGGAGGGTTACCTCTTCAGAAAGTAGCCGTTACCAAACCATGCAGAGTGATAACTTCGTTATTATGAACTAATATGACTGTGGTATAAAATTGATTCAAAAGAGTAACAGTTAACGTTACTATTAAGATGTCACGTTGTATTATTTGAGGAGTCTCGTTGCATTATGTAAAACCACGAACCGCTACTTCAGTAAGTAACCTATGCCTACAAAATACTATGACTCAATAAATTTGACATTATTGATTTAGTTGACTGATATAAAACAGTTTCGGAACTGACAAAAAATACGTTGCAATATATAAAAGAGTTTAAGAATGAAAGATTTCACGGTGCATTATTTAAAAAATCACGTTGGATTATGTAAAACCACGAAGCCTTACTTCTTCAGTAAGTATCCGTCTACAAAATCTCGTCACGTAATATTTTTTTTATTATTTACTTCTTAAACGCGATATATAACAGATTAAGGAGTGTAAAGGTTTACGTTATAATGTCTGACAGTTTGTAAGATCAAAATTTACCGATGCTTTATTTGAGTTATTTCACTGCATTATCTCAAAACAATGGAGGGTTACCTCTTCATTATGAATTCGAAATTACAAATTTAATAGCCTGTGATGTAAAACAAATACTAGAGAGTAAAACTTTACGTTAAAATATAAAACAGATTTTAAGAGTCTAGGATTTCACGTTGCATTATTTAAAAAATCTAGTTGGATTATGTAAAATCACAAATCGTTACTTTTTCAGTAAGTATCCTTCTACAAAATCCTTTTACGTAATAAATTCTTTATTATTTACTACTTGTCCGCGATATATAACAGATTAAGGAGTGTAAAGGTCTACGTTGCAATATCTGACAGACTATACGAGACTATACGACTATAAGAGTAAAATTTCACTTTATCTTGTTTGAGTAATTTCGATGCATTATCTACAAATTATAGAAGGTTACCTGATCAGAATAAAGTTATCATTATAAATTAAATAGACTGTGATATAAAACGGATACAGGACAGATTTTGGGAGACTTAACATTTCACATTGCATTATTTAAAAATCACGTTGGATTATGTAAAACCACGAACCGCTACTTCTTCAGTAAGTATCCTTCTACAAAATCCTTTTACGTAATAAATTCTTTATTATTTACTACTTGTCTGCGATATATAACAGATTAAGGAGTGTAAAGGTTTACGTTGCAATATATAAAAGAGTTTAAGAATGAAAGATTTCACGGTGCATTATTTAAAAATCACGTTGGATTATGTAAAACAACAATCCTATGCCTACAAAATACTATGACCCAATAAATTTGTCTTTATTAATTTAGTTGACTGAAATAAAACAGTTTCAGAACAGAAAAAATACGTTGCAATATCTGACAGACTATAAGAGTAAAATTTCACTTTTTCTTGTTTGAGTAATTTCGATGCATTATCTAAAAACTATGGAGGGTTACCTCTTCATTATGAATTCGAAATTACAAATTTAATAGCCTGTGATGTAAAACAAATACTAGAGAGTAAAACTTTACGTTAAAATATAAAACAGATTTTAAGAGTCTAGGATTTCACGTTGCTTTATTTAAGTAATCTAGTTGGATTATGTAAAACAACAATCCTATGCCTACAAAATACTATGACTCAATAAATTTGTCATTATTGATTTAGTTGACTGATATAAAACGGATACAGGACAGATTTTGGGAGACTTAACATTTCACATTGCATTATTTAAGAAATATCTTGGGATTATGTAAAACCACGAAGATTTAATTCTAGAGTAAGTATCATATGCCTACAAAATACTATGACTCAATAAATTTGTCATTATTGATTTAGTTGACTGATATAAAACTGTTTCAGAACAGAAAAAAATACGTTGCAATATATAAAATAGTTTAAGAATGAAAGATTTCACGGTGCATTATTTAAAAATCACGTTGGATTATGTAAAACCACGGATGCTTACTTCTTCAGTAAGTATCCTTCTACAAAATCCTTTTACGTAATAAATTCTTTATTATTTACTACTTGTCCGCGATATATAACAGATTAAGGAGTGTAAAGGTTTACGTTGCAATATATAAAAGAGTTTAAGAATGAAAGATTTCACGGTGCATTATTTAAAAATCACGTTGGATTATGTAAAACAACGCAGCCTTACTTCTTCAGTAAGCATCTGTACGAAATCCGATCACGTAATAAAATCGTCGTTACTAAATATTTAACTGCTATATATATCACATTTAAGAGTGCAACGTATTACGTTATAATGTCTGACAGTTTGTAAGATCAAAATGTACCGATGCTTTATTTGAGTTATCTCACTGCATTATCTCAAAACAATGGAGGTTACCTCTTCATTATGAATTCGAAATTACAAATTTAATAGCCTGTGATGTAAAACATATACCAGAGAGTAAAACTTTACGTTAAAATATAAAACAGATTTTAAGAGTCTAGGATTTCACGTTGCTTTATTTAAGTAATCTAGTTGGATTATGTAAAACCACGAAGCCTTACTTCTAGAGTAAGTATCCTAGCCTACAAAATACTATGACCCAATAAATTTGTCTTTATTAATTTAGTTGACTGATATAAAACAGTTTCAGAACAGAAAAAAATACGTTGCAATATATAAAAGAGTTTAAGAATGAAAGATTTCTCGATGCATTATTTAAAAATCACGTAGGATAACGTAAAAACACGAAGCCTTACTTCTTCAGTAAGTATCCGTCTACAAAATCCTTTTACGTAATAAATTCTTTATTATTTACTACTTGTCCGCGATATATAACAGATTAAGGAGTGTAAAGGTTTACGTTGCAATATATAAAAGAGTTTAAGAATGAAAGATTTCACGGTGCATTATTTAAAAATCACGTTGGATTATGTAAAACAACAATCCTATGCCTACAAAATACTATGACTCAATAAATTTGTCTTTATTAATTTAGTTGACTGATATAAAACAGTTTCAGAACAGAAAAAAATACGTTGCAATATCTGACAGACTATAAGAGTAAAATTTCACTTTTTCTTATTTGAGTAAAATCGACGCATTATCTACAAACTATAGAAGGTTACCTGATCAGAAAAAAGTCGTCATTATAAATTAAATAGACTGTGATATAAAACGGATACAGGACAGATTTTGGGAGACTTAACATTTCACATTGCATTATTTAAGAAATATCTTGGAATTATGTAAAACCACGGATGCTTACTTCTTCAGTAAGCATCTGTACGAAATCCGAACACGTAATAAAATCG
Organism: Teinopalpus imperialis; assembly: GCA_029286865.1. NCBI lineage: Eukaryota > Metazoa > Arthropoda > Insecta > Lepidoptera > Papilionidae > Teinopalpus > Teinopalpus imperialis. The sequence continues at coordinate 11,628,150 of JAGSMU010000026.1, forward strand.
TCGTTACTAAATATTTAACTGCTATATATATCACATTTTAGAGTGCAAAGTATTACGTTATAATGTCTGACAGTTTGTAAGATCAAAATTTACCGATGCTTTATTTGAGTTATCTCACTGCATTATCTCAAAACAATGGAGGGTTACCTTTTCATTATGAATTCGAAATTACAAATTTAATAGCCTGTGATGTAAAACAAATACTAGAGAGTAAAACTTTACGTTAAAATATAAAACAGATTTTAAGAGTCTAGGATTTCACGTTGCTTTATTTAAGTAATCTAGTTGGATTATGTGAAACAACAATCCTATGCCTACAAAATACTATGATCAAATAAATTTGTCTTTATTAATTTAGTTGACTGAAATAAAACAGTTTCAGAACAGAAAAAAAATACGTTGCAATATATAAAAGAGTTTAAGAATGAAAGATTTCACGGTGCATTATTTAAAAACTCACGAAGGATTATGTAAAACACGAAGCCTCACTTTTTCAGCAAGTATCATTCTACAAAATCCTTTTACGTAATAAATTCTTTATTATTTACTACTTGTCTGCGATATATAACAGATTAAGGAGTGTAAAGGTTTACGTTGCAATATCTGACAGACTATAAGAGTAAAATTTCACTTTTTCTTGTTTGAGTAATTTCGATGCATTATCTTCAAACTATAGAAGGTTACCTGATCAGAAAAAGTCGTCATTATAAATTAAATAGACTGATATAAAACAGTTTCAGAACAGAAAAAATACGTTGCAATATCTGACAGACTATAAGAGTAAAATTTCACTTTTTCTTGTTTGAGTAATTTCGATGCATTATCTTCAAACTATAGAAGGTTACCTGATTAGAAAAAAGTCGTCATTATAAATTAAATAGACTGATATAAAACGGATACAGGACAGATTTTGGGAGACTTAACATTTCACATTGCATTATTTAAGAAATATCTTGGGATTATGTAAAACAACAATCCTATGCCTACAAAATACTATGACCCAATAAATTTGTCTTTATTTATTTAGTTGACTGATATAAAACAGTTTCAGAACAGAAAAAATACGTTGCAATATCTGACAGACTATAAGAGTAAAATTTCACTTTTTCTTGTTTGAGTAATTTCGATGCATTATCTACAAACTATAGAAGGTTACCTGATCAGAAAAAGTCGTCATTATAAATTAAATAGACTGATATAAAACAGTTTCAGAACAGAAAAAATACGTTGCAATATATAAAAGAGTTTAGAATGAAAGATTTCGATGCATTATCTACAAACTATAGAAGGTTACCTGATCAGAAAAAGTCGTCATTATAAATTAAATAGACTGTGATATAAAACGGATACAGGACAGATTTTGGGAGACTTAACATTTCACATTGCATTATTTAAGAAATATCTTGGGACTATGTTAAACCACGGATGCTTACTTCTTCAGTAAGCATCTGTACGAAATCCGATCACGTAATAAAATCTTCGTTACTAAATATTTAACTGCTATATATATATCACATTTAAGAGTGCAAAGGTTTACGTTGCAATATATAAAAGAGTTTAAGAATGAATGATTTCTCGATGCATTATTTAAAAATCACGAAGGATTATGTAAAACCACGAAGCCTTACTTCTAGAGTAAGTATCCTATGCCTACAAAATACTATGACTCAATAAATTTGTCATTATTGATTTAGTTATCAGATATAAAACAGTTTCAGAACAGAAAAAATACGTTGCAATATATAAAAGAGTTTAGAATGAAAGATTTCACGGTGCATTATTTAAAAATCACGTTGGATTATGTAAAACAACAATCCTATGCCTACAAAATACTATGACCCAATAAATTTGTCTTTATTAATTTAGTTGACTGATATAAAACGGATACAGGACAGATTTTGGGAGACTTAACATTTCACATTGCATTATTTAAAAATCACGTTGGATTATGTAAAACAACAATCCTATGCCTACAAAATACTATGACCCAATAAATTTGTCTTTATTAATTTAGTTGACTGATATAAAACAGTTTCAGAACAGAAAAAAAATACGTTGCAATATATAAAAGAGTTTAAGAATGAAAGATTTCACGGTGCATTATTTAAAAACTCACGTAGGATAATGTAAAACCACGAAGCCTTACTTCTAGAGTAAGTATCCTATGCCTACAAAATACTATGACCCAATAAATTTGTCTTTATTAATTTAGTTGACTGATATAAAACAGTTTTAGAACAGAAAAAAAAAACGTTGCAATATATAAAAGAGTTTAAGAATGAATGATTTCTCGATGCATTATTTAAAAAATCACGTTGGATTACGTAAAAACACGATGATTTAATTCTTGAGTTAGTATCCTATGCCTACAAAATACTTTGACCCAATAAATTTGTCTTTATTTATTTAGTTGACTGATATAAAACGGATACAGGACAGATTTTGGGAGACTTAACATTTCACATTGCATTATTTAAAACTCACGTAGGATAATGTAAAACCACGAAGCCTTACTTCTAGAGTAAGTATCCTATGCCTACAAAATACTATGACTCAATAAATTTGTCTTTATTAATTTAGTTGACTGATATAAAACAGTTTTAGAACAGAAAAAAATACGTTGCAATATATAAAAGAGTTTAAGAATGAAAGATTTCGATGCATTATTTAAAAATCACGTTGGATTATGTAAAACCACGAACCGCTACTTCTTCAGTAAGCATCTGTACGAAATCCGATCACGTAATAAAATCTTCGTTACTAAATATTTAACTGCTATATATATCACATTTAAGAGTGCAAAGGTTTACGTTATAATGTCTGACAGTTTGTAAGATCAAAATTTACCGATGCCTTATTCAAGTTATCTCACTGCATTAACTCAAAACAATGGAGGTTACCTCTTCATTATGAATTGAAATTACAAATTTAATAGCCCGTGATGTAAAACAAATACTAGAGAGTAAAACGTTACGTTAAAATATAAAACAGATTTTAAGAGTCTAGGATTTCACGTTGCTTTATTTAAGTAATCTAGTTGGATTATGTAAAACCACGAAGCCTTACTTCTAGAGTAAGTATCCTATGCCTACAAAATACTATGATCAAATAAATTTGTCTTTATTAATTTAGTTGAATGATATAAAACAGTTTCGGAACAGAAAAAAAATACGTTGCAATATATAAAAGAGTTTAAGAATGAAAGATTTCACGGTGCATTATTTAAAAAATCACGTTGGATTACGTAAAAACACGAAGCCTCACTTTTTCAGCAAGTATCCTTCTACAAAATCCTTTTACGTAATAAATTCTTTATTATTTACTACTTGTCCGCGATATATAACAGATTAAGGAGTGTAAAGGTTTACGTTGCAATATCTGACAGACTATAAGAGTAAAATTTCACTTTTACTTGTTTGAGTAATTTCGATGCATTATCTACAAACTATAGAAGGTTACCTGATCAGAAAAAAGTCGTCATTATAAATTAAATAGACTGTAATATAAAACGGATACAGGACAGATTTTGGGAGACTTAACATTTCACATTGCATTATTTAAAAATCACGAAGGATTATGTAAAACACGAAGCCTCACTTTTCAGCAAGTATCATTCTACAAAATCCTTTTACGTAATAAATTCTTTATTATTTACTACTTGTCCGCGATATATAACAGATTAAGGAGTGTAAAGGTTTACGTTGCAATATATAAAAGAGTTTAAGAATGAAAGATTTCACGGTGCATTATTTAAAAATCACGTTGGATTATGTAAAACAACAATCCTATGCCTACAAAATACTATGATCAAATAAATTTGTCTTTATTAATTTAGTTGACTGATATAAAACGGATACAGGACAGATTTTGGGAGACTTAACATTTCACATTGCATTATTTAAAAATCACGTTGGATTATGTAAAACACGAAGCCTCACTTTTCAGCAAGTATCATTCTACAAAATCCTTTTACGTAATAAATTCTTTATTATTTACTACTTGTCTGCGATATATAACAGATTAAGGAGTGTAAAGGTTTACGTTGCAATATATAAAAGAGTTTAAGAATGAAAGATTTCACGGTGCATTATTTAAAAAATCACGTTGGATTATGTAAAACAACGCAGCCTTACTTCTTCAGTAAGCATCTGTACTAAATCCGAACACGTAATAAAATCTTCGTTACTAAATATTTAACTGCTATATATATATCACATTTAAGAGTGCAAAGGTTTACGTTATAATGTCTGACAGTTTGTAAGATCAAAATTTACCGATGCTTTATTTGAGTTATCTCACTGCATTAACTCAAAACAATGGAGGTTACCTCTTCATTATGAATTCGAAATTACAAATTTAATAGCCTGTGATGTAAAACAAATACTAGAGAGTAAAACGTTACGTTAAAATATAAAACAGATTTTAAGAGTCTAGGATTTCACGTTGCTTTATTTAAGTAATCTAATTGGATTATGTAAAACCACGAAGCCTTACTTCTAGAGTAAGTATCCTATGCCTACAAAATACTATGACTCAATAAATTTGTCTTTATTAATTTAGTTCACTGATATAAAACGGATACAGGACAGATTTTGGGAGACTTAACATTTCACATTGCATTATTTAAGAAATATCTTGGGACTATGTTAAACCACGGATGCTTACTTCTTCAGTAAGCATCTGTACTAAATCCGAACACGTAATAAAATCGTCGTTACTAAATATTTAACTGCTATATATATCACATTTAAGAGTGCAAAGGTTTACGTTGCAATATATAAAAGAGTTTAAGAATGAATGATTTCTCGATGCATTATTTAAAACTCACGTAGGATAATGTAAAACCACGGATGCTTACTTCTTCAGTAAGTATCCTATGCCAACAAAATACTATGACCCAATAAATTTGTCATTATTGATTTAGTTATCAGATATAAAACAGTTTCAGAACAGAAAAAATACGTTGCAATATATAAAAGAGTTTAGAATGAAAGATTTCACGGTGCATTATTTAAAACTCACGTAGGATAATGTAAAACCACGGATGCTTACTTCTTCAGTAAGTATCCTATGCCTACAAAATACTATGACCCAATAAATTTGTCATTATTGATTTAGTTATCAGATATAAAACAGTTTCAGAACAGAAAAAATACGTTGCAATATCTGACAGACTATAAGAGTAAAATTTCACTTTTTCTTGTTTGAGTAATTTCGATGCATTATCTACAAACTATAGAAGGTTACCTGATCAGAAAAAGTCGTCATTATAAATTAAATAGACTGATATAAAACAGTTTCGGAACAGAAAAAAAATACGTTGCAATATATAAAAGAGTTTAAGAATGAAAGATTTCACGGTGCATTATTTAAAAAATCACGTTGGATAATGTAAAACCACGATGATTTAATTCTTGAGTTAGTATCCTATGCCTACAAAATACTTTGACCCAATAAATTTGTCTTTATTTATTTAGTTGACTGATATAAAACAGTTTCAGAACATAAAAAAAATACGTTGCAATATATAAAAAAGTTTAAGAATGAAAGATTTCTCGATGCATTATTTAAAAAATCACGTTGGATTACGTAAAAACACGAAGCCTCACTTTTTCAGCAAGTATCCTTCTACAAAATCCTTTTACGAAGTAAATTCTTATTTACTACTTGTCCGCGATATATAACAGATTAAGGAGTGTAAAGGTTTACGTTGCAATATCTGACAGACTATAAAAGTAAATTTTCACTTTTTCTTGTTTGAGTAATTTCGATGCATTATCCTTAAACTATAGAAGGTTACCTGATCAGAATTAAGTCGTCATTATAAATTAAATAGACTGTGATAATACAGGACAGATTTTGGGAGACTTAACATTTCACATTGCATTATTTAAGAAATATCTTGGGATTATGTAAAACCACGGATGCTTACTTCTTCAGTAAGCATCTGTACTAAATCCGATCACGTAATAAAATCGTCGTTACTAACTATTTAACTGCTATATATTTCAAATTTAAGAGTGCAAAGTATTACGTTAGTTTTCATTGCAACTTCTGATAGGTTGTAGGAGTGGGAATTTTTACGTTGCCTGAATTAAAATATCTCATTGCATTATTTAAAAATCACGAAGGATTATGTAAAACCACGGATGCTTACTTCTTCAGTAAGTTATCTATCTACAAAATCCAGTTACGTTATACAATAGTAGTTCCTAACTATTTGTCTCCTATATAGAACAGATTTATGAGTGCAAATGTTTACATTGCAAATTCTGACAGGTTGTAAGAGTGTGAATTTTTACGTTGCCTGAATTAAAATATCTCATTGCATTATTTAAAAATCACGAAGGATTATGTAAAACAACAATCCTATGCCTACAAAATACTATGACCCAATAAATTTGTCATTATTGATTTAGTTGACTGATATAAAACGGATACAGGACAGATTTTGGGAGACTTAACATTTCACATTGCATTATTTAAAAATCACGTTGGATTATGTAAAACAACAATCCTATGCCTACAAAATACTATGACCCAATAAATTTGTCTTTATTAATTTAGTTGACTGATATAAAACAGTTTCAGAACAGAAAAAATACGTTGCAATATATAAAAGAGTTTAAGAATGAAAGATTTCACGGTGCATTATTTAAAAATCACGTTGGATTATGTAAAACCACGGATGCTTACTTCTTCAGTAAGTATCCTATGCCTACAAAATACTATGACTCAATAAATTTGTCATTATTGATTTAGTTGACTGATATAAAACGGATACAGGACAGATTTTGGGAGACTTAACATTTCACATTGCATTATTTAAAACTCACGTAGGATAATGTAAAACCACAATCCTATGCCAACAAAATACTATGACCCAATAAATTTGTCATTATTGATTTAGTTATCAGATATAAAACAGTTTCAGAACAGAAAAAAAAATACGTTGCAATATATAAAAGAGTTTAAGAATGAAAGATTTCACGGTGCATTATTTAAAAACTCACGTAGGATAATGTAAAACCACGAAGCCTTACTTCTAGAGTAAGTATCCTATGCCTACAAAATACTATGACCCAATAAATTTGTCTTTATTAATTTAGTTGACTGATATAAAACAGTTTCAGAACCGAAAAAAATACGTTGCAATATATAAAAGAGTTTAAGAATGAAAGATTTCACGGTGCATTATTTAAAAATCACGTTGGATTATGTAAAACCACGGATGCTTACTTCTTCAGTAAGTATCCTATGCCTACAAAATACTATGACTCAATAAATTTGTCATTATTGATTTAGTTGACTGATATAAAACGGATACAGGACAGATTTTGGGAGACTTAACATTTCACATTGCATTATTTAAAAATCACGAAGGATTATGTAAAACACGAAGCCTCACTTTTCAGCAAGTATCCTTCTACAAAATCCTTTTACGTAATAAATTCTTTATTATTTACTACTTGTCTGCGATATATAACAGATTAAGGAGTGTAAAGGTTTACGTTGCAATATCTGACAGACTATAAGAGTAAAATTTCACTTTTTCTTGTTTGAGTAATTTCGATGCATTATTTAAGAAATATCTTGGGATTATGTAAAACAACAATCCTATGCCTACAAAATACTATGACCAATAAATTTGTCTTTATTAATTTAGTTCACTGATATAAAACAGTTTCAGAACAGAAAAAAATACGTTGCAATATATAAAAGAGTTTAAGAATGAAAGATTTCACGGTGCATTATTTAAAACTCACGTAGGATAATGTAAAACCACGGATGCTTACTTCTTCAGTAAGTATCCTATGCCAACAAAATACTATGACTCAATAAATTTGTCATTATTGATTTAGTTGACTGATATAAAACGGATACAGGACAGATTTTGGGAGACTTAACATTTCACATTGCATTATTTAAAAATCACGAAGGATTATGTAAAACCACGGATGCTTACTTCTTCAGTAAGTTATCTATCTACAAAATCCAGTTACGTTATACAATAGTAGTTCCTAACTATTTGTCTCCTATATAGAACAGATTTATGAGTGCAAATGTTTACATTGCAAATTCTGACAGGTTGTAAGAGTGTGAATTTTACGTTGCCTGAATTAAAATATCTCATTGCATTATTTAAAAATCACGAAGGATTATGTAAAACCACGGATGCTTACTTCTTCAGTAAGTTATCTATCTACAAAATCCAGTTACGTTATACAATAGTAGTTCCTAACTATTTGTCTCCTATATAGAACAGATTTATGAGTGCAAATGTTTACATTGCAAATTCTGACAGGTTGTAAGAGTGTGAATTTTACGTTGCCTGAATTAAAATATCTCATTGCATTATTTAAAAATCACGTTGGATTATGTAAAACACGAAGCCTCACTTTTCAGCAAGTATCCTTCTACAAAATCCTTTTACGTAATAAATTCTTTATTATTTACTACTTGTCTGCGATATATAACAGATTAAGGAGTGTAAAGGTTTACGTTGCAATATATAAAAGAGTTTAGAATGAAAGATTTCGATGCATTATCTACAAACTATAGAAGGTTACCTGATCAGAAAAAGTCGTCATTATAAATTAAATAGACTGATATAAAACAGTTTCAGAACAGAAAAAAATACGTTGCAATATATAAAAGAGTTTAAGAATGAATGATTTCTCGATGCATTATTTAAGAAATATCTTGGGATTATGTAAAACCACGGATGCTTACTTCTTCAGTAAGCATCTGTACTAAATCCGAACACGTAATAAAATTTTCGTTACTAAATATTTAACTGCTATATATATCACATTTAAGAGTGCAAAGGTTTAAGTTATAATGTCTGACAGTTTGTAAGATCAAAATTTACCGATGCCTTATTCAAGTTATCTCACTGCATTATCTCAAAACAATGGAGGTTACCTCTTCATTATGAATTGAAATTACAAATTTAATAGCCTGTGATGTAAAACAAATACTAGAGAGTAAAACGTTACGTTAAAATATAAAACAGATTTTAAGAGTCTAGGATTTCACGTTGCTTTATTTAAGTAATCTAATTGGATTATGTAAAACAAATACTAGAGAGTAAAACTTTACGTTAAAATATAAAACAGATTTTAAGAGTCTAGGATTTCACGTTGCTTTATTTAAGTAATCTAGTTGGATTATGTAAAACAACAATCCTATGCCTACAAAATACTATGATCAAATAAATTTGTCTTTATTAATTTAGTTGACTGAAATAAAACAGTTTCAGAACAGAAAAAAACTACGTTGCAATATATAAAAGAGTTTAAGAATGAAAGATTTCTCGATGCATTATTTAAGATATATCTTGGGACTATGTTAAACCACGGATGCTTACTTCTTCAGTAAGCGTCTGTACGAAATCCGATCACGTAATTAAATCGTCGTTACTAAATATTTAACTGCTATATATATCACATTTAAGAGTGCAAAGTATTACGTTATAGTTTGTAAGATCAAAATTTACCGATGCTTTATTTGAGTTATCTCACTGCATTATCTCAAAACAATGGAGGGTTACCTCTTCATTATGAATTCGAAATTACAAATTTAATAGCCTGTGATGTAAAACAAATACTAGAGAGTAAAACGTTACGTTAAAATATAAAACAGATTTTAAGAGTCTAGGATTTCACGTTGCTTTATTTAAGTAATCTAATTGGATTATGTAAAACAACGCAGCCTTACTTCTTCAGTAAGTTATCTATCTACAAAATCCAGTTACGTTATACAATAGTAGTTCCTAACTATTTGTCTCCTATATAGAACAGATTTATGAGTGCAAATGTTTACATTGCAAATTCTGACAGGTTGTAAGAGTGTGAATTTTTACGTTGCCTGAATTAAAATATCTCATTGCATTATCTAAAAACTATGGAGGGTTACCTCTTCATAAAGAAGCCGTAACCAAATCTTGCCACGTGATAAATTCGTTACTAGGAATTAATTTGACTATGGTATAAAATTGATTCAAATGAATAACAGTTAACGTTGCTATTAAGATGTCACGTTGTATTATTTGAGGAGTCTCGTTGCATTATGTAAAACCACGAACCGCTACTTCTTCAGTAAGTATCCTATGCCAACAAAATACTATGACCCAATAAATTTGTCATTATTGATTTAGTTGACTGATATAAAACGGATACAGGACAGATTTTGGGAGACTTAACATTTCACATTGCATTATTTAAAACTCACGTAGGATAATGTAAAACCACGAACCGCTACTTCTTCAGTAAGTATCCTATGCCTACAAAATACTATGACCAATAAATTTGTCTTTATTAATTTAGTTCACTGATATAAAACGGATACAGGACAGATTTTGGGAGACTTAACATTTCACATTGCATTATTTAAAACTCACGTAGGATAATGTAAAACCACGAAGCCTTACTTCTAGAGTAAGTATCCTATGCCTACAAAATACTATGATCAAATAAATTTGTCTTTATTAATTTAGTTGACTGATATAAAACAGTTTTAGAACAGAAAAAAAATACGTTGCAATATCTGACAGACTATAAGAGTAAAATTTCACTTTTTCTTGTTTGAGTAATTTCGATGCATTATTTAAAAATCACGTTGGATTATGTAAAACCACGAAGCCTTACTTCTAGAGTAAGTATCCTATGCCTACAAAATACTATGACCAATAAATTTGTCATTATTGATTTAGTTATCAGATATAAAACAGTTTCAGAACAGAAAAAATACGTTGCAATATCTGACAGACTATAAGAGTAAAATTTCACTTTTTCTTGTTTGAGTAATTTCGATGCATTATTTAAAACTCACGTAGGATAATGTAAAACCACGGATGCTTACTTCTTCAGTAAGCATCTGTACGAAATCCGATCACGTAATAAAATCTTCGTTACTAAATATTTAACTGCTATATATATCACATTTAAGAGTGCAAAGGTTTACGTTGCAATATATAAAAGAGTTTAGAATGAAAGATTTCGATGCATTATCTACAAACTATAGAAGGTTACCTGATTAGAAAAAGTCGTCATTATAAATTAAATAGACTGATATAAAACAGTTTCAGAACAGAAAAAATACGTTGCAATATATAAAAGAGTTTAGAATGAAAGATTTCTCGATGCATTATTTAAAAATCACGTAGGATAATGTAAAACCACGAAGCCTTACTTCTAGAGTAAGTATCCTATGCCTACAAAATACTATGACCAATAAATTTGTCATTATTGATTTAGTTGACTGATATAAAACGGATACAGGACAGATTTTGGGAGACTTAACATTTCACATTGCATTATTTAAGAAATATCTTGGGATTATGTAAAACAACAATCCTATGCCTACAAAATACTATGACCAATAAATTTGTCTTTATTAATTTAGTTGACTGATATAAAACAGTTTCAGAACAGAAAAAATACGTTGCAATATATAAAAGAGTTTAGAATGAAAGATTTCGATGCATTATCTACAAACTATAGAAGGTTACCTGATCAGAAAAAGTCGTCATTATAAATTAAATAGACTGATATAAAACGGATACAGGACAGATTTTGGGAGACTTAACATTTCACATTGCATTATTTAAAAATCACGTTGGATTATGTAAAACAACAATCCTATGCCTACAAAATACTATGACCAATAAATTTGTCATTATTGATTTAGTTGACTGATATAAAACGGATACAGGACAGATTTTGGGAGACTTAACATTTCACATTGCATTATTTAAAACTCACGTAGGATAATGTAAAACCACGAACCGCTACTTCTTCAGTAAGCATCTGTACTAAATCGAACACGTAATAAAATCTTCGTTACTAAATATTTAACTGCTATATATATCACATTTAAGAGTGCAAAGGTTTAAGTTATAATGTCTGACAGTTTGTAAGATCAAAATTTACCGATGCCTTATTCAAGTTATCTCACTGCATTATCTCAAAACAATGGAGGTTACCTCTTCATTATGAATTGAAATTACAAATTTAATAGCCTGTGATGTAAAACAAATACTAGAGAGTAAAACTTTACGTTAAAATATAAAACAGATTTTAAGAGTCTAGGATTTCACGTTGCTTTATTTAAGTAATCTAGTTGGATTATGTAAAACAACAATCCTATGCCTACAAAATACTATGACCAATAAATTTGTCTTTATTAATTTAGTTGACTGATATAAAACGGATACAGGACAGATTTTGGGAGACTTAACATTTCACATTGCATTATTTAAAAAATCACGTTGGATTATGTAAAACAACAATCCTATGCCTACAAAATACTATGATCAAATAAATTTGTCTTTATTAATTTAGTTGACTGAAATAAAACAGTTTCAGAACAGAAAAAAAATACGTTGCAATATATAAAAGAGTTTAAGAATGAAAGAATTCTCGATGCATTATTTAAGAAATATCTTGGGATTATGTAAAACCACGGATGCTTACTTCTTCAGTAAGCATCTGTACTAAATCCGAACACGTAATAAAATCTTCGTTACTAAATATTTAACTGCTATATATATCACATTTAAGAGTGCAAAGGTTTAAGTTATAATGTCTGACAGTTTGTAAGATCAAAATTTACCGATGCCTTATTTGAGTTATCTCACTGCATTAACTCAAAACAATGGAGGGTTACCTCTTCATTATGAATTCGAAATTACAAATTTAATACCCCTGATGTAAAACAAATACTAGAGAGTAAAACTTTACGTTAAAATATAAAACAGATTTTAAGAGTCTAGGATTTCACGTTGCTTTATTTAAGTAATCTAGTTGGATTATGTAAAACAACAATCATATGCCTACAAAATACTATAACCCAATAAATTTGTCTTTATTAATTTAGTTGACTGAAATAAAACAGTTTCAGAACAGAAAAAAATACGTTGCAATATATAAAAGAGTTTAAGAATGAAAGATTTCTCGATGCATTATTTAAGATATATCTTGGGACTATGTTAAACCACGGATGCTTACTTCTTCAGTAAGCGTTTGTACGAAATCCGATCACGTAATAAAATCGTCGTTACTAAATATTTAACTGCTATATATATCACATTTAAGAGTGCAAAGGTTTACGTTGCAATATATAAAAGAGTTTAAGAATGAAAGATTTCGATGCATTATTTAAAAATCACGTTGGATTATGTAAAACCACGGATGCTTACTTCTTCAGTAAGTATCCTATGCCTACAAAATACTATGACCAATAAATTTGTCATTATTGATTTAGTTATCAGATATAAAACAGTTTCAGAACAGAAAAAATACGTTGCAATATATAAAAGAGTTTAAGAATGAAAGATTTCTCGATGCATTATTTAAAACTATGGAGGGTTACCTCTTCATTATGAATTGAAATTACAAATTTAATAGCCTGTGATGTAAAACAAATACTAGAGAGTAAAACGTTACGTTAAAATATAAAACAGATTTTAAGAGTCTAGGATTTCACGTTGCTTTATTTAAGTAATCTAATTGGATTATGTAAATCAACGCAGCCTTACTTCTTCAGTAAGTTATCTATCTACAAAATCCAGTTACGTTATACAATAGTAGTTCCTAACTATTTGTCTCCTATATAGAACAGATTTATGAGTGCAAATGTTTACATTGCAAATTCTGACAGGTTGTAAGAGTGTGAATTTTTACGTTGCCTGAATTAAAATATCTCATTGCATTATTTAAAAACTATGGAGGGTTACCTCTTCATAAAGAAGCCGTAACCAAATCTTGCCACGTGATAAATTCGTTACTAGGAATTAATTTGACTATGGTATAAAATTGATTCAAATGAATAACAGTTAACGTTGCTATTAAGATGTCACGTTGTATTATTTGAGGAGTCTCGTTGCATTATGTAAAACCACGGATGCTTACTTCTTCAGTAAGTATCCTATGCCAACAAAATACTATGACCCAATAAATTTGTCATTATTGATTTAGTTATCAGATATAAAACAGTTTCAGAACAGAAAAAAAATACGTTGCAATATATAAAAGAGTTTAAGAATGAAAGATTTCACGGTGCATTATTTAAAAACTCACGTAGGATAATGTAAAACCACGAAGCCTTACTTCTAGAGTAAGTATCCTATGCCTACAAAATACTATGACCAATAAATTTGTCATTATTGATTTAGTTGACTGATATAAAACAGTTTCAGAACAGAAAAAAAATACGTTGCAATATATAAAAGAGTTTAAGAATGAAAGCTTTCACGATGCATTATTTAAAAAATCACGTAGGATAATGTAAAACCACGAAGCCTTACTTCTAGAGTAAGTATCCTATGCCTACAAAATACTATGACCCAATAAATTTGTCTTTATTAATTTAGTTGACTGATATAAAACAGTTTCAGAACAGAAAAAAATTCGTTGCAATATATAAAAGAGTTTAAGAATGAAAGATTTCACGGTGCATTATTTAAAAACTCACGTAGGATAATGTAAAACCACGAAGCCTTACTTCTAGAGTAAGTATCCTATGCCTACAAAATACTATGACCCAATAAATTTGTCTTTATTAATTTAGTTGACTGATATAAAACAGTTTTAGAACAGAAAAAAAAAACGTTGCAATATATAAAAGAGTTTAAGAATGAATGATTTCTCGATGCATTATTTAAAAAATCACGAAGGATTATGTAAAAACACGAAGCCTCACTTTTTCAGCAAGTATCATTCTACAAAATCCTTTTACGTAATAAATTCTTTATTATTTACTACTTGTCTGCGATATATAACAGATTAAGGAGTGTAAAGGTTTACGTTGCAATATCTGACAGACTATAAGAGTAAAATTTCACTTTTTCTTGTTTGAGTAATTTCGATGCATTATCTACAAACTATAGAAGGTTACCTGATTAGAAAAAAGTCGTCATTATAAATTAAATAGACTGATATAAAACGGATACAGGACAGATTTTGGGAGACTTAACATTTCACATTGCATTATTTAAGAAATATCTTGGGATTATGTAAAACCACGGATGCTTACTTCTTCAGTAAGCATCTGTACTAAATCCGAACACGTAATAAAATCTTCGTTACTAAATATTTAACTGCTATATATATCACATTTAAGAGTGCAAAGTATTACGTTATAATGTCTGACAGTTTGTAAGATCAAAATTTACCGATGCTTTATTTGAGTTATCTCACTGCATTATCTCAAAACAATGGAGGTTACCTCTTCATTATGAATTGAAATTACAAATTTAATAGCCTGTGATGTAAAACAAATACTAGAGAGTAAAACGTTACGTTAAAATATAAAACAGATTTTAAGAGTCTAGGATTTCACGTTGCTTTATTTAAGTAATCTAGTTGGATTATGTAAAACCACGAAGCCTTACTTCTAGAGTAAGTATCCTATGCCTACAAAATACTATGACCAATAAATTTGTCATTATTGATTTAGTTGACTGATATAAAACGGATACAGGACAGATTTTGGGAGACTTAACATTTCACATTGCATTATTTAAGAAATATCTTGGGATTATGTAAAACCACGGATGCTTACTTCTTCAGTAAGCATCTGTACTAAATCCGAACACGTAATAAAATCGTCGTTACTAAATATTTAACTGCTATATATATATCACATTTAAGAGTGCAAAGTATTACGTTATAATGTCTGACAGTTTGTAAGATCAAAATTTACCGATGCCTTATTCAAGTTATCTCACTGCATTATCTCAAAACAATGGAGGTTACCTCTTCATTATGAATTGAAATTACAAATTTAATAGCCTGTGATGTAAAACAAATACTAGAGAGTAAAACTTTACGTTAAAATATAAAACAGATTTTAAGAGTCTAGGATTTCACGTTGCTTTATTTAAGTAATCTAGTTGGATTATGTAAAACAACAATCCTATGCCTACAAAATACTATGACCAATAAATTTGTCATTATTGATTTAGTTGACTGATATAAAACAGTTTCAGAACAGAAAAAATACGTTGCAATATATAAAAGAGTTTAAGAATGAAAGCTTTCACGATGCATTATTTAAAAAATCACGTTGGATTATGTAAAACCACGAACCGCTACTTCTTCAGTAAGTATCCTATGCCTACAAAATACTATGACCAATAAATTTGTCATTATTGATTTAGTTGACTGATATAAAACGGATACAGGACAGATTTTGGGAGACTTAACATTTCACATTGCATTATTTAAAACTATGGAGGTTACCTCTTCATTATGAATTGAAATTACAAATTTAATAGCCTGTGATGTAAAACAAATACTAGAGAGTAAAACGTTACGTTAAAATATAAAACAGATTTTAAGAGTCTAGGATTTCACGTTGCTTTATTTAAGTAATCTAGTTGGATTATGTAAAACCACGAAGCCTTACTTCTAGAGTAAGTATCCTATGCCTACAAAATACTATGACCCAATAAATTTGTCTTTATTAATTTAGTTGACTGATATAAAACAGTTTCAGAACCGAAAAAAAATACGTTGCAATATATAAAAGAGTTTAAGAATGAAAGATTTCACGGTGCATTATTTAAAAACTCACGTAGGATAATGTAAAACCACGAAGCCTTACTTCTAGAGTAAGTATCCTATGCCTACAAAATACTATGACCCAATAAATTTGTCTTTATTAATTTAGTTGACTGATATAAAACAGTTTCAGAACAGAAAAAAAATACGTTGCAATATATAAAAGAGTTTAAGAATGAAAGCTTTCACGATGAATTATTTAAAAAATCACGTAGGATAATGTAAAACCACGAACCGCTACTTCTTCAGTAAGTTATCTATCTACAAAATCCAGTTACGTTATACAATAGTAGTTCCTAACTATTTGTCTCCTATATAGAACAGATTTATGAGTGCAAATGTTTACATTGCAAATTCTGACAGGTTGTAAGAGTGTGAATTTTTACGTTGCCTGAATTAAAATATCTCATTGCATTATTTAAAAATCACGTTGGATTATGTAAAACAACAATCCTATGCCTACAAAATACTATGACCAATAAATTTGTCTTTATTAATTTAGTTGACTGATATAAAACAGTTTCAGAACAGAAAAAATACGTTGCAATATATAAAAGAGTTTAAGAATGAAAGCTTTCACGATGCATTATTTAAAAATCACGAAGGATTATGTAAAACAACGCAGCCTTACTTCTTCAGTAAGTATCCTATGCCTACAAAATACTATGACCAATAAATTTGTCTTTATTAATTTAGTTGACTGATATAAAACAGTTTCAGAACAGAAAAAAATACGTTGCAATATATAAAAGAGTTTAAGAATGAAAGATTTCACGGTGCATTATTTAAAAATCACGAAGGATTATGTAAAACACGAAGCCTCACTTTTCAGCAAGTATCATTCTACAAAATCCTTTTACGTAATAAATTCTTTATTATTTACTACTTGTCTGCGATATATAACAGATTAAGGAGTGTAAAGGTTTACGTTGCAATATATAAAAGAGTTTAAGAATGAAAGATTTCACGGTGCATTATTTAAAAATCACGTAGGATAATGTAAAACCACGGATGCTTACTTCTTCAGTAAGTATCCTATGCCTACAAAATACTATGACCAATAAATTTGTCATTATTGATTTAGTTGACTGATATAAAACAGTTTTAGAACAGAAAAAAAATACGTTGCAATATATAAAAGAGTTTAAGAATGAAAGATTTCGATGCATTATTTAAAAATCACGTTGGATTATGTAAAACCACGGATGCTTACTTCTTCAGTAAGTTATCTATCTACAAAATCCAGTTACGTTATACAATAGTAGTTCCTAACTATTTGTCTCCTATATAGAATAGAATTTAGTTGAATGATATAAAACAGTTTCAGAACAGAAAAAAAATACGTTGCAATATATAAAAGAGTTTAAGAATGAAAGATTTCACGGTGCATTATTTAAAAAATCACGTTGGATAATGTAAAACCACGAAGCCTCACTTCTAGAGTAAGTATCCTATGCCTACAAAATACTATGACCCAATAAATTTGTCTTTATTAATTTAGTTGACTGAAATAAAACAGTTTCAGAACAGAAAAAAAATACGTTGCAATATATAAAAGAGTTTAAGAATGAAAGATTTCTCGATGCATTATTTAAGAAATATCTTGGGACTATGTTAAACCACGGATGCTTACTTCTTCAGTAAGCATCTGTACGAAATCCGATCACGTAATAAAATCGTCGTTACTTAATATTTAACTGCTATATATATCACATTTAAGAGTGCAAAGGTTTACGTTATAATGTCTGACAGTTTGTAAGATCAAAATTTACCGATGCCTTATTCAAGTAATCTCTCTGCATTAACTCAAAACAATGGAGGGTTACCTCTTCATTATTAATTCGAAATTACAATTTAATAGCCTGTGATGTAAAACAAATACTAGAGAGTAAAACTTTACGTTAAAATATAAAACAGATTTTAATAGTCTAGGATTTCACATTGCTTTATTTAAGTAATCTTATTGGATTATGTAAAACAACAATCCTATGCCTACAAAATACTATGACCAATAAATTTGTCATTATTGATTTAGTTGACTGATATAAAACGGATACAGGACAGATTTTGGGAGACTTAACATTTCACATTGCATTATTTAAGAAATATCTTGGGATTATGTAAAACACGAAGCCTCACTTTTTCAGCAAGTATCATTCTACAAAATCCTTTTACGTAATAAATTCTTTATTATTTACTACTTGTCTGCGATATATAACAGATTAAGGAGTGTAAAGGTTTACGTTGCAATATCTGACAGACTATAAGAGTAAAATTTCACTTTTTCTTGTTTGAGTAATTTCGATGCATTATCTACAAACTATAGAAGGTTACCTGATCAGAAAAAAGTCGTCATTATAAATTAAATAGACTGTGATATAAAACGGATACAGGACAGATTTTGGGAGACTTAACATTTCACATTGCATTATTTAAGAAATATCTTGGGATTATGTAAAACCACGGATGCTTACTTCTTCAGTAAGCATCTGTACGAAATCCGATCACGTAATAAAATCGTCGTTACTAACTATTTAACTGCTATATATATCACATTTAAGAGTGCAAAGGTTTACGTTATAATGTCTGACAGTTTGTAAGATCAAAATTTACCGATGCTTTATTTGAGTTATCTCACTGCATTATCTCAAAACAATGGAGGGTTACCTTTTCATTATGAATTCGAAATTACAAATTTAATAGTCTGTGATGTAAAACAAATACTAGAGAGTATAGCTTTACGTTAAAATATAAAACAGATTATAAGAGTCTAGGATTTCACGTTGCTTTATTTAAGTAATCTATTTGGATTATGTAAAACAACAATCCTATGCCTACAAAATACTATGACCCAATAAATTTGTCTTTATTAATTTAGTTGACTGATATAAAACAGTTTCAGAACAGAAAAAAAATACGTTGCAATATATAAAAGAGTTTAAGAATGAAAGATTTCACGGTGCATTATTTAAAAAATCACGTTGGATAATGTAAAACCACGATGATTTAATTCTTGAGTTAGTATCCTATGCCTACAAAATACTTTGACCCAATAAATTTGTCTTTATTAATTTAGTTGACTGATATAAAACAGTTTCAGAACAGAAAAAAATACGTTGCAATATATAAAAGAGTTTCAGAATGCAAGATTTATCGATGCATTATTTAAAAAATCACGTTGGATTATGTAAAAACACGAAGCCTCACTTTTTCAGCAAGTATCCTTCTACAAAATCCTTTTACGTAATAAATTCTTTATTATTTACTACTTGTCTGCGATATATAACAGATTAAGGAGTGTAAAGGTTTACGTTGCAATATATAAAAGAGTTTAAGAATGAAAGATTTCACGGTGCATTATTTAAAAATCACGTTGGATTATGTAAAACAACAATCCTATGCCTACAAAATACTATGACCCAATAAATTTGTCTTTATTTATTTAGTTGACTGAAATAAAACAGTTTCAGAACAGAAAAAATACGTTGCAATATATAAAAGAGTTTAGAATGAAAGATTTCGATGCATTATCTTCAAACTATAGAAGGTTACCTGATTAGAAAAAAGTCGTCATTATAAATTAAATAGACTGATATAAAACGGATACAGGACAGATTTTGGGAGACTTAACATTTCACATTGCATTATTTAAGAAATATCTGTGGATTATGTAAAACCACGGATGCTTACTTCTTCAGTAAGCATCTGTACTAAATCCGAACACGTAATAAAATCTTCGTTACTAAATATTTAACTGCTATATATATCACATTTAAGAGTGCAAAGGTTTAAGTTATAATGTCTGACAGTTTGTAAGATCAAAATTTACCGATGCCTTATTCAAGTTATCTCACTGCATTAACTCAAAACAATGGAGGGTTACCTCTTCATTATGAATTCGAAATTACAAATTTAATAGCCCGTGATGTAAAACAAATACTAGAGAGTAAAACTTTACGTTAAAATATAAAACAGATTTTAAGAGTCTAGGATTTCACGTTGCTTTATTTAAGTAATCTAGTTGGATTATGTAAAACAACAATCCTATGCCTACAAAATACTATGATCAAATAAATTTGTCTTTATTAATTTAGTTGACTGAAATAAAACAGTTTCAGAACAGAAAAAAACTACGTTGCAATATATAAAAGAGTTTAAGAATGAAAGATTTCTCGATGCATTATTTAAGATATATCTTGGGACTATGTTAAACCACGGATGCTTACTTCTTCAGTAAGCATCTGTACGAAATCCAATCACGTCATAAAATCGTCGTTACTTAATATTTAACTGCTATATATATCACATTTAAGAGTGCAAAGGTTTACGTTGCAATATATAAAAGAGTTTAAGAATGAAAGATTTCGATGCATTATTTAAGAAATATCTTGGGACTATGTTAAACCACGGATGCTTACTTCTTCAGTAAGCATCTGTACTAAATCCGAACACGTAATAAAATCGTCGTTACTTAATATTTAACTGCTATATATATCACATTTAAGAGTGCAAAGGTTTACGTTGCAATATATAAAAGAGTTTAAGAATGAAAGATTTCACGGTGCATTATTTAAAAATCACGTTGGATTATGTAAAACAAATACTAGAGAGTAAAACTTTACGTTAAAATATAAAACAGATTTTAAGAGTCTAGGATTTCACGTTGCTTTATTTAAGTAATCTAGTTGGATTATGTAAAACAACGCAGCCTTACTTCTTCAGTAAGTTATCTATCTACAAAATCCAGTTACGTTATAAAGTAGTAGTTCCTAACTATTTGTCTCCTATATAGAACAGATTTATGAGTGCAAATGTGCATGTGCATTATTTAAAACTCACGTAGGATAATGTAAAACCACGAACCGCTACTTCTTCAGTAAGTATCCTATGCTTACAAAATACTATGACTCAATAAATTTGTCATTATTGATTTAGTTGACTGATATAAAACAGTTTTAGAACAGAAAAAAAAATACGTTGCAATATATAAAAGAGTTTAAGAATGAAAGATTTCACGGTGCATTAATTAAAAAATCACGTTGGATTATGTAAAACCACGAAGCCTTACTTCTAGAGTAAGTATCCTAGCCTACAAAATGTTATGATCCAATAAATTTGTCTTTATTTATTTAGTTGACTGATATAAAACAGTTTCAGAAGAAAAAAAATACGTTGCAATATATAAAAGAGTTTAAGAATGAAAGATTTCACGGTGCATTATTTAAAAAATCACGTAGGATAATGTAAAACCACGAAGCCTTACTTCTAGAGTAAGTATCCTATGCCTACAAAATACTATGACCCAATAAATTTGTCTTTATTAATTTAGTTGACTGATATAAAACAGTTTCAGAACAGAAAAAAAATACGTTGCAATATATAAAAGAGTTTAAGAATGAAAGATTTCTCGATGCATTATTTAAAAAATCACGTAGGATTATGTAAAAACACGAAGCCTCACTTTTTCAGCAAGTATCATTCTACAAAATC
This sequence comes from Teinopalpus imperialis, assembly GCA_029286865.1. Classification (NCBI taxonomy): domain Eukaryota; kingdom Metazoa; phylum Arthropoda; class Insecta; order Lepidoptera; family Papilionidae; genus Teinopalpus; species Teinopalpus imperialis. The sequence continues at coordinate 11,650,205 of JAGSMU010000026.1, forward strand.
CTTTTACGTAATAAATTCTTTATTATTTACTACTTGTCTGCGATATATAACAGATTAAGGAGTGTAAAGGTTTACGTTGCAATATCTGACAGACTATAAGAGTAAAATTTCACTTTTTCTTGTTTGAGTAATTTCGATGCATTATCTTCAAACTATAGAAGGTTACCTGATTAGAAAAAAGTCGTCATTATAAATTAAATAGACTGATATAAAACAGTTTTAGAACAGAAAAAAAATACGTTGCAATATCTGACAGACTATAAGAGTAAAATTTCACTTTTCTTGTTTGAGTAATTTCGATGCATTATTTAAGAAATATCTGTGGATTATGTAAAACCACGGATGCTTACTTCTTCAGTAAGCATCTGTACTAAATCCGAACACGTAATAAAATCTTCGTTACTAAATATTTAACTGCTATATATATCACATTTAAGAGTGCAAAGGTTTAAGTTATAATGTCTGACAGTTTGTAAGATCAAAATTTACCGATGCCTTATTCAAGTTATCTCACTGCATTAACTCAAAACAATGGAGGGTTACCTCTTCATTATGAATTCGAAATTACAAATTTAATAGCCCGTGATGTAAAACAAGTACTAGAGAGTAAAACTGTACGTTAAAATATAAAACAGATTTCAAGAGTCTAGGATTTCACGTTGCTTTATTTAAGTAATCTATTTGGATTATGTAAAACAACAATCCTATGCCTACAAAATACTACGACCCAATAAATTTGTCTTTATTAATTTAGTTGACTTATATAAAACAGTTTCAGAACAGAAAAAAAATACGTTGCAATATATAAAAGAGTTTAAGAATGAAAGATTTCGATGCATTATTTAAGATATATCTTGGGACTATGTTAAACCACGGATGCTTACTTCTTCAGTAAGCATCTGTACTAAATCCGAACACGTAATAAAATCGTCGTTACTTAATATTTAACTGCTATATATATAACATTTAAGAGTGCAAAGGTTTACGTTATAATGTCTGCCAGTTTGTAAGATCAAAATTTACCGATGCTTTATTTGAGTTATCTCACTGCATTATCTCAAAACAATGGAGGGTTACCTCTTCATTATGAATTCAAAATTACAAATTTAATCGCCTGTGATGTAAAACAAATACTAGAGAGTAAAACTTTACGTTAAAATATAAAGTTGTAGTTCTTAACTATTTGTCTCCTATATAGAACAGATTTATGAGTGCAAATGTTTACATTGCAACTTCTGACAGGTTGTAAGAGTGTGAATTTTACGTTGCCTGAATTAAAATATCTCATTGCATTATTTAAAAATCACGTTGGATTATGTAAAACCACGAAGCCTTACTTCTAGAGTAAGTATCCTATGCCTACAAAATACTATGATCAAATAAATTTGTCTTTATTAATTTAGTTGACTGATATAAAACGGATACAGGACAGATTTTGGGAGACTTAACATTTCACATTGCATTATTTAAAAATCACGTTGGATTATGTAAAACAACAATCCTATGCCTACAAAATACTATGACCCAATAAATTTGTCATTATTGATTTAGTTGACTGATATAAAACGGATACAGGACAGATTTTGGGAGACTTAACATTTCACATTGCATTATTTAAAAACTCACGTAGGATAATGTAAAACCACGAACCGTTAATTCTTCAGTAAGTATCCTGAGCCTACAAAATACTATGAACCAATAAATTTGTCATTATTGATTTAGTTGACTGATATAAAACAGTTTCAGAACAGAAAAAAAATACGTTGCAATATATAAAAGAGTTTAAGAATGAAAGATTTCACGGTGCATTATTTAAAAAATCACGTAGGATAAGTTAAAACCACGAAGCCTTACTTCTAGAGTAAGTATCCTATGCCTACAAAATACTATGACCCAATAAATTTGTCTTTTTTAATTTAGTTGACTGATATAAAACAGTTTCAGAACAGAAAAAAAATACGTTGCAATATATAAAAGAGTTTAAGAATGAAAGCTTTCACGATGCATTATTTAAAAAATCACGTAGGATAATGTAAAACCACGAAGCCTTACTTCTAGAGTAAGTATCCTATGCCTACAAAATACTTTGACCCACTAAATTTGTCATTATTAATTTAGTTGACTGATATAAAACAGTTTTAGAACAGAAAAAAAAATACGTTGCAATATATAAAAGAGTTTAAGAATGAAAGATTTCTCGATGCATTATTTAAAAAATCACGTTGGATTATGTAAAAACACGAAGCCTCACTTTTTCAGCAAGTATCATTCTACAAAATCCTTTCACGTAATAAATTCTTTATTATTTACTACTTGTCTGCGATATATAACAGATTAAGGAGTGTAAAGGTTTACGCAACAATATCTGACAGACTATAAGAGTAAATTTTCACTTTTTCTTATTTGAGTAAAATCGACGCATTATCTACAAACTATAGAAGGTTCCCTGATCAGAAAAAAGTCGTCATTATAAATTAAATAGACTGTGATATAAAACGGATACAGGACAGATTTTGGGAGACTTAACATTTCACATTGCTTTATTTAAGAAATATCTTGGGATTATGTAAAACCACGGATGCTTACTTCTTCAGTAAGCATCTGTACTAAATCCGAACACGTAATAAAATCTTCGTTACTTAATATTTAACTGCTATATATATCACATTTAAGAGTGCAAAGGTTTAAGTTATAATGTCTGACAGTTTGTAAAATTTACCGATGCCTTATTCAAGTTATCTCACTGCATTAACTCAAAACAATGGAGGGTTACCTCTTCATTATGAATTCGAAATTACAAATTTAATAGCCTGTGATGTAAAAAAAATACTAGAGAGTAAAACTGTACGTTAAAATATAAAACAGATTTTAAGAGTCTAGGATTTCACGTTGCTTTATTTAAGTAATCTAGTTGGATTATGTAAAACCACGGATGCTTACTTCTTCAGTAAGCATCTGTACTAAATCCGAACACGTAATAAAATCGTCGTTACTAAATATTTAACTGCTATATATATAACATTTAAGAGTGCAAAGGTTTACGTTGCAATATATAAAAGAGTTTAAGAATGAAAGATTTCGATGCATTATTTAAAAATCACGTTGGATTATGTAAAACCACGAAGCCTTACTTCTAGAGTAAGTATCCTATGCCTACAAAATACTATGACCAATAAATTTGTCATTATTGATTTAGTTGACTGATATAAAACGGATACAGGACAGATTTTGGGAGACTTAACATTTCACATTGCATTATTTAAAACTCACGTAGGATAAGTTAAAACCACGAAGCCTTACTTCTAGAGTAAGTATCCTATGCCTACAAAATACTATGACCCAATAAATTTGTCTTTATTAATTTAGTTGACTGATATAAAACAGTTTCCAGAACAGAAAAAAAATACGTTGCAATATATAAAAGAGTTTAAGAATGAAAGATTTCTCGATGCATTATTTAAAAATCACGTAGGATTATGTAAAAACACGAAGCCTCACTTTTCAGCAAGTATCCTTCTACAAAATCCTTTCACGTAATAAATTTTATTATTTACTACTTGTCCGCGATATATAACAGATTAAGGAGTGTAAAGGTTTACGTTGCAATATCTGACAGACTATAAGAGTAAAATTTCACTTTTCTTATTTGAGTAAAATCGACGCATTATCTACAAACTATAGAAGGTTCCCTGATCAGAAAAAGTCGTCATTATAAATTAAATAGACTGTGATATAAAACGGATACAGGACAGATTTTGGGAGACTTAACATTTCACATTGCTTTATTTAAGAAATATCTTGGGATTATGTAAAACCACGGATGCTTACTTCTTCAGTAAGTATCCTATGCCTACAAAATACTATGAACCAATAAATTTGTCTTTATTAATTTAGTTGACTGAAATAAAACAGTTTCCAGAACAGAAAAAAAATACGTTGCAATATATAAAAGAGTTTAGAATGAAAGATTTCACGGTGCATTATTTAAAAATCACGTTGGATTATGTAAAACCACGAAGCCTTACTTCTAGAGTAAGTATCCTATGCCTACAAAATACTATGATCAAATAAATTTGTCTTTATTAATTTAGTTGACTGATATAAAACGGATACAGGACAGATTTTGGGAGACTTAACATTTCACATTGCATTATTTAAAAACTCACGTAGGATAATGTAAAACCACGGATGCTTACTTCTTCAGTAAGCATCTGTACTAAATCCGAACACGTAATAAAATCGTCGTTACTAAATATTTAACTGCTATATATATCACATTTAAGAGTGCAAAGGTTTACGTTGCAATATATAAAAGAGTTTAGAATGAAAGATTTCACGGTGCATTATTTAAAAATCACGTTGGATTATGTAAAACAACAATCCTATGCCTACAAAATACTATGACCCAATAAATTTGTCTTTATTAATTTAGTTGACTGAAATAAAACAGTTTCAGAACAGAAAAAATACGTTGCAATATATAAAAGAGTTTAAGAATGAAAGATTTCTCGATGCATTATTTAAGATATATCTTGGGACTATGTTAAACCACGGATGCTTACTTCTTCAGTAAGTATCCTATGCCTACAAAATACTATGACCCAATAAATTTGTCATTATTGATTTAGTTGACTGAAATAAAACAGTTTCCAGAACAGAAAAAAAATACGTTGCAATATATAAAAGAGTTTAAGAATGAAAGATTTCACGGTGCATTATTTAAAAACTCACGTAGGATAATGTAAAACCACGAAGCCTTACTTCTAGAGTAAGTATCCTATGCCTACAAAATACTATGATCAAATAAATTTGTCTTTATTAATTTAGTTGACTGATATAAAACGGATACAGGACAGATTTTGGGAGACTTAACATTTCACATTGCATTATTTAAAAACTATGGAGGGTTACCTCTTCATTATGAATTCAAAATTACAAATTTAATAGCCTGTGATGTAAAACAAATACTAGAGAGTAAAACTGTACGTTAAAATATAAAACAGATTTTAAGAGTCTAGGATTTCACGTTGCTTTATTTAAGTAATCTAGTTGGATTATGTAAAACAACAATCCTATGCCTACAAAATACTATGATCAAATAAATTTGTCTTTATTAATTTAGTTGACTGAAATAAAACAGTTTCAGAACAGAAAAAAAATACGTTGCAATATATAAAAGAGTTTAAGAATGAAAGATTTCTCGATGCATTATTTAAGATATATCTTGGGACTATGTTAAACCACGGATGCTTACTTCTTCAGTAAGCATCTGTACGAAATCCGATCACGTAATAAAATCGTCGTTACTTAATATTTAACTGCTATATATATAACATTTAAGAGTGCAAAGGTTTACGTTATAATGTCTGCCAGTTTGTAAGATCAAAATTTACCGATGCCTTAATTGAGTTATCTCACTGCATTATCTCAAAACAATGGAGGGTTACCTCTTCATTATGAATTCAAAATTACAAATTTAATCGCCTGTGATGTAAAACAAATACTAGAGAGTAAAACTTTACGTTAAAATATAAAACAGATTTTAAGAGTCTAGGATTTCACGTTGCTTTATTTAAGTAATCTAGTTGGATTATGTAAAACCACGAACCGCTACTTCTTCAGTAAGTATCTTATGCCTACAAAATACTATGATCAAATAAATTTGTCTTTATTAATTTAGTTGACTGATATAAAATAGTTTTAGAACAGAAAAAAAATACGTTGCAATATATAAAAGAGTTTAAGAATGAATGATTTCTCGATGCATTATTTAAAAATCACGTTGGATTATGTAAAACCACGGATGCTTACTTCTTCAGTAAGCATCTGTACTAAATCCGAACACGTAATAAAATCTTCGTTACTAGGAATTAATTTGACTATGGTATAAAATTCATTCAAATGAGTAACAGTTAACGTTGCTATTAAGATGTCACGTTGTATTATTTGAGGAGTCTCGTTGCATTATGTAAAACCACGAACCGCTACTTCTTCAGTAAGTATCTTATGCCTACAAAATACTATGAACCAATAAATTTGTCATTATTGATTTAGTTGACTGATATAAAATAGTTTTAGAACAGAAAAAAAATACGTTGCAATATATAAAAGAGTTTAAGAATGAAAGATTTCACGGTGCATTATTTAAAAAATCACGTAGGATAAGTTAAAACCACGAAGCCTTACTTCTAGAGTAAGTATCCTATGCCTACAAAATACTATGACCCAATAAATTTGTCTTTTTTAATTTAGTTGACTGATATAAAACAGAACAGAAAAAAAAACGTTTCAATATATAAAAGAGTTTAAGAATGAAAGATTTCTCGATGCATTATTTAAAAATCACGTTGGATTATGTAAAACAACAATCCTATGCCTACAAAATACTATGAACCAATAAATTTGTCATTATTGATTTAGTTATCAGATATAAAACAGTTTCAGAACAGAAAAAATACGTTGCAATATCTGACAGACTATAAGAGTAAAATTTCACTTTTCTTATTTGAGTAAAATCGACGCATTATCTACAAACTATAGAAGGTTCCTGATCAGAAAAAGTCGTCATTATAAATTAAATAGACTGATATAAAACAGTTTCAGAACAGAAAAAATACGTTGCAATATCTGACAGACTATAAGAGTAAAATTTCACTTTTTCTTATTTGAGTAAAATCGACGCATTATCTACAAACTATAGAAGGTTCCCTGATCAGAAAAAAGTCGTCATTATAAATTAAATAGACTGTGATATAAAACGGATACAGGACAGATTTTGGGAGACTTAACATTTCACATTGCTTTATTTAAGAAATATCTTGGGATTATGTAAAACCACGGATGCTTACTTCTTCAGTAAGCATCTGTACGAAATCCGATCACGTAATAAAATCGTCGTTACTTAATATTTAACTGCTATATATATAACATTTAAGAGTGCAAAGGTTTACGTTATAATGTCTGCCAGTTTGTAAGATCAAAATTTACCGATGCCTTAATTGAGTTATCTCACTGCATTATCTCAAAACAATGGAGGGTTACCTCTTCATTATGAATTCAAAATTACAAATTTACTCGCCTGTGATGTAAAACAAATACTAGAGAGTAAAACTTTACGTTAAAATATAAAGTTGTAGTTCTTAACTATTTGTCTCATATAAAGAAAAGATTTATGAGTGCAAATGTTTACATTGCAACTTCTGACAGGTTGTAAGAATGTGAAAATTTACGTTGCCTGAATTAAAATATCTCATTGTATTATCTAAAAACTATGGAGGGTTACCTCTTCATAAAGTAGCCGTAACCAAATCTTGCCACGTCATAAATTCGTTACTAGGAATTAATTTGACTATGGTATAAAATTCATTCAAATGAGTAACAGTTAACGTTGCTATTAAGATGTCACGTTGTATTATTTGAGGAGTCTCGTTGCATTATGTAAAACCACGAACCGCTACTTCTTCAGTAAGTATCTTATGCCTACAAAATACTATGAACCAATAAATTTGTCATTATTGATTTAGTTGACTGATATAAAATAGTTTTAGAACAGAAAAAAAATACGTTGCAATATATAAAAGAGTTTAAGAATGAAAGATTTCACGGTGCATTATTTAAAAAATCACGTAGGATAAGTTAAAACCACGAAGCCTTACTTCTAGAGTAAGTATCCTATGCCTACAAAATACTATGACCCAATAAATTTGTCTTTTTTAATTTAGTTGACTGATATAAAACAGTTTCAGAACAGAAAAAAAAACGTTTCAATATATAAAAGAGTTTAAGAATGAAAGATTTCTCGATGCATTATTTAAAAAATCACGTTGGATTATGTAAAAACACGAAGCCTCACTTTTTCAGCAAGTATCATTCTACAAAATCCTTTTACGTAATAAATTCTTTATTATTTACTACTTGTCTGCGATATATAACAGATTAAGGAGTGTAAAGGTTTACGCTGCAATATCTGACAGACTATAAGAGTAAAATTTCACTTTTTCTTATTTGAGTAAAATCGACGCATTATCTACAAACTATAGAAGGTTCCCTGATCAGAAAAAAGTCGTCATTATAAATTAAATAGACTGTGATATAAAACGGATACAGGACAGATTTTGGGAGACTTAACATTTCACATTGCATTATTTAAAAATCACGTTGGATTATGTAAAACAACAATCCTATGCCTACAAAATACTATGACCCAATAAATTTGTCATTATTGATTTAGTTGACTGATATAAAACGGATACAGGACAGATTTTGGGAGACTTAACATTTCACATTGCTTTATTTAAGAAATATCTTGGGATTATGTAAAACCACGAACCGCTACTTCTTCAGTAAGCATCTGTACGAAATCCGATCACGTAATAAAATCGTCGTTACTTAATATTTAACTGCTATATATATATCACATTTAAGAGTGCAAAGGTTTAAGTTATAATGTCTGACAGTTTGTAAGATCAAAATTTACCGATGCCTTATTCAAGTTATCTCACTGCATTAACTCAAAACAATGGAGGGTTACCTCTTCATTATGAATTGAAATTACAAATTTACTCGCCTGTGATGTAAAACAAATACTAGAGAGTAAAACTTTACGTTAAAATATAAAACAGATTTTAAGAGTCTAGGATTTCACGTTGCTTTATTTAAGTAATCTAGTTGGATTATGTAAAACCACGGATGCTTACTTCTTCAGTAAGTATCTTATGCCTACAAAATACTATGAACCAATAAATTTGTCTTTATTAATTTAGTTGACTGATATAAAACAGTTTCAGAACAGAAAAAAATACGTTGCAATATATAAAAGAGTTTAAGAATGAAAGATTTCTCGATGCATTATTTAAGATATATCTTGGGACTATGTTAAACCACGGATGCTTACTTCTTCAGTAAGTATCTTATGCCTACAAAATACTATGACCCAATAAATTTGTCATTATTGATTTAGTTATCAGATATAAAACAGTTTTAGAACAGAAAAAAATACGTTGCAATATCTGACAGACTATAAGAGTAAAATTTCACTTTTCTTATTTGAGTAAAATCGACGCATTATCTACAAACTATAGAAGGTTCCTGATCAGAAAAAGTCGTCATTATAAATTAAATAGACTGATATAAAACAGATTTTAAGAGTCTAGGATTTCACGTTGCTTTATTTAAGTAATCTAGTTGGATTATGTAAAACCACGAACCGCTACTTCTTCAGTAAGTATCTTATGCCTACAAAATACTATGATCAAATAAATTTGTCTTTATTAATTTAGTTGACTGAAATAAAACAGTTTCAGAACAGAAAAAAAATACGTTGCAATATTTAAATATAGTTTAAGAATGAAAGATTTCTCGATGCATTATTTAAGAAATATCTTGGGACTATGTTAAACCACGGATGCTTACTTCTTCAGTAAGCATCTGTACGAAATCCAATCACGTCATAAAATCGTCGTTACTTAATATTTAACTGCTATATATATCACATTTAAGAGTGCAAAGGTTTACGTTATAATGTCTGACAGTTTGTAAGATCAAAATTTACCGGTGCCTTATTTGAGTTATCTCACTGCATTAACTCAAAACAATGACGGGTTACCTCTTCATTATGAATTCGAAACTACAAATTTAATAGTCTGTGATGTAAAACAAATATTAGAGAGTAAAACTTTACGTTAAAATATAAAACAGATTTTAAGTCTAGGATTTCACGTTGCTTTATTTAAGTAATCTAGTTGGATTATGTAAAACAACGCAGCCTTACTTCTTCAGTAAGTTATCTATCTACAATATCCAGTTACGTTATAAAGTAGTAGTTCCTAACTATTTGTCTCCTATATAGAACAGATTTATGAGTGCAAATGTTTACATTGCAACTTCTGACAGGTTGTAAGAGTGTGAATTTTACGTTGCCTGAATTAAAATATCTCATTGCATTATCTAAAAACTATGGAGGGTTACCTCTTCATAAAGTAGCCGTTACCAAATCTTGCCACGTGATTAATTCGTTACTAGGAATTAATTTGACTATGGTATAAAATTGATTCAAATGAATAACAGTTAACGTTGCTATTAAGATGTCACGTTGTATTATTTGAGGAGTCTCGTTGCATTATGTAAAACCACGAACCGTTAATTCTTCAGTAAGTATCCTGAGCCTACAAAATACTATGACCCAATATATTTGTCTTTATTGATTTAGTTGACTGATATAAGACAGTTTCGGAACAGAAAAAAAATACGTTGCAATATATAAAAGAGTTTAAGAATGAAAGATTTCACGGTGCATTATTAAAAAATCACGTTGGATAATGTAAAACCACGAAGCCTTACTTCTAGAGTAAGTATCCTATGCCTACAAAATACTATGACCCAATAAATTTGTCTTTTTTAATTTAGTTGACTGATATAAAACAGAACAGAAAAAAAAACGTTTCAATATATAAAAGAGTTTAAGAATGAAAGATTTCTCGATGCATTATTTAAAAAATCACGATGGATTATGTAAAAACACGAAGCCTCACTTTTTCAGCAAGTATCATTCTACAAAATCCTTTTACGTAATAAATTCTTTATTATTTACTACTTGTCTGCGATATATAACAGATTAAGGAGTGTAAAGGTTTACGCTGCAATATCTGACAGACTATAAGAGTAAAATTTCACTTTTTCTTATTTGAGTAAAATCGACGCATTATCTACAAACTATAGAAGGTTCCCTGATCAGAAAAAAGTCGTCATTATAAATTAAATAGACTGTGATATAAAACGGAAACAGGACAGATTTTGGGAGACTTAACATTTCACATTGCTTTATTTAAGAAATATCTTGGGATTATGTAAAACCACGGATGCTTACTTCTTCAGTAAGCATGTGTACTAAATCCGAACACGTAATAAAATCTTCGTTACTTAATATTTAACTGCTATATATATCACATTTAAGAGTGCAAAGGTTTAAGTTATAATGTCTGACAGTTTGTAAGATCAAAATTTACCGATGCCTTATTCAAGTTATCTCACTGCATTCACTCAAAACAATGGAGGGTTACCTCTTCATTATGAATTCGAAATTACAAATTTAATAGCCCGTGATGTAAAACAAATACTAGAGAGTAAAACTTTACGTTAAAATATAAAACAGATTTTAAGAGTCTAGGATTTCACGTTGCTTTATTTAAGTAATCTAGTTGGATTATGTAAAACAACAATCCTATGCCTACAAAATACTATGATCAAATAAATTTGTCTTTATTAATTTAGTTGACTGAAATAAAACAGTTTCAGAACAGAAAAAAAATACGTTGCAATATATAAAAGAGTTTAAGAATGAAAGATTTCTCGATGCATTATTTAAGAAATATCTTGGGACTATGTTAAACCACGGATGCTTACTTCTTCAGTAAGCATCTGTACGAAATCCAATCACGTCATAAAATCGTCGTTACTTAATATTTAACTGCTATATATATCACATTTAAGAGTGCAAAGGTTTACGTTATAATGTCTGACAGTTTGTAAGATCAAAATTTACCGGTGCCTTATTTGAGTCATCTCACTGCATTAACTCAAAACAATGACGGGTTACCTCTTCATTATGAATTCGAAACTACAAATTTAATAGTCTGTGATGTAAAACAAATATTAGAGAGTAAAACTTTACGTTAAAATATAAAACAGATTTTAAGTCTAGGATTTCACGTTGCTTTATTTAAGTAATCTAGTTGGATTATGTAAAACAACGCAAACTTACTTCTTCAGTAAGTTATCTATCTACAATATCCAGTTACGTTATAAAGTAGTAGTTCCTAACTATTTGTCTCCTATATAGAACAGATTTATGAGTGCAAATGTGCATGTGCATTATTTAAAAACTCACGTAGTATAATGTAAAACCACGAACCGCTACTTCTTCAGTAAGTATCCTATGCCTACAAAATACTATGACTCAATAAATTTGTCATTATTGATTTAGTTGACTGAAATAAAACAGTTTCAGAACAGAAAAAAATACGTTGCAATATATAAAAGAGTTTAAGAATGAAAGATTTCGATGCATTATTTAAAAATCACGTTGGATTATGTAAAACACGAAGCCTCACTTTTTCAGCAAGTATCCTTTTACGTAATAAATTCTTTATTATTTACTACTTGTCCGCGATATATAACAGATTAAGGAGTGTAAAGTTTTACGTTGCAATATATAAAAGAGTTTAAGAATGAAAGATTTCGATGCATTATTTAAAAATCACGTAGGATTATGTAAAACAACAATCCTATGCCTACAAAATACTATGATCAAATAAATTTGTCTTTATTAATTTAGTTGACTGATATAAAACAGTTTCAGAACAGAAAAAAAATACGTTGCAATATATAAAAGAGTTTAAGAATGATAGATTTCTCGATGCATTATTTAAAAAATCACGTAGGATTATGTAAAAACACGAAGCCTCACTTTTTCAGCAAGTATCCTTTTACGTAATAAATTCTTTATTATTTACTACTTGTCCGCGATATATAACAGATTAAGGAGTGTAAAGGTTTACGTTGCAATATATAAAAGAGTTTAAGAATGAAAGATTTCTCGATGCATTATTTAAAACTCACGTAGGATAATGTAAAACCACGGATGCTTACTTCTTCAGTAAGTATCCTATGCCTACAAAATACTATGACCCAATAAATTTGTCTTTATTAATTTAGTTGACTGATATAAAACAGTTTCAGAACAGAAAAAAATACGTTGCAATATATAAAAGAGTTTAAGAATGAAAGATTTCACGGTGCATTAATTAAAAATCACGTTGGATTATGTAAAAACACGAAGCCTCACTTTTTCAGCAAGTATCCTTCTACAAAATCCTTTTACGTAATAAATTCTTTATTATTTACTACTTGTCCGCGATATATAACAGATTTCAAGAGTCTAGGATTTCACGTTGCTTTATTTAAGAAATATCTTGGGATTATGTAAAACCACGGATGCTTACTTCTTCAGTAAGCATCTGTACGAAATCCGATCACGTCATGAAATCGTCGTTACTTAATATTTAACTGCTATATATATGACATTTAAGAGTGCAAAGGTTTACGTTATAATGTCTGATAGTTTGTAAGATCAAAATTTACCGATGCCTTATTTGAGTTATCTCACTGCATTATCTCAAAACAATGGAGGGTTACCTCTTCATTATTAATTCGAAATTACAATTTAATAGCCTGTGATGTAAAACAAATACTAGAGAGTAAAACTGTACGTTAAAATATATAACAGATTAAGGAGTGTAAAGTTTTACGTTGCAATATATAAAAGAGTTTAAGAATGAAAGATTTCACGGTGCATTATTTAAAAATCACGTTGGATTATGTAAAACAACAATCCTATGCCTACAAAATACTATGACCCAATAAATTTGTCTTTATTTATTTAGTTGACTGATATAAAACAGTTTCAGGACAGAAAAAAATACGTTGCAATATATAAAAGAGTTAAAGAATGAAAGATTTCACGGTGCATTATTTAAAAAATCACGTTGGATTATGTAAAACCACGGATGCTTACTTCTAGAGTAAGTATCCTAGCCTACAAAATACTATGACCCAATAAATTTGTCTTTATTAATTTAGTTGACTGATATAAAACAGTTTCAGAACAGAAAAAAAATACGTTGCAATATATAAAAGAGTTTAAGAATGAAAGATTTCTCGATGCATTATTTAAAAAATCACGTAGGATTATGTAAAAACACGAAGCCTCACTTTTTCAGCAAGTATCCTTTTACGTAATAAATTCTTTATTATTTACTACTTGTCCGCGATATATAACAGATTAAGGAGTGTAAAGTTTTACGTTGCAATATCTGACAGACTATAAGAGTAAAATTTCACTTTTTCTTATTTGAGTAAAATCGACGCATTATCTACAAACTATAGAAGGTTCCCTGATCAGAAAAAAGTCGTCATTATAAATTAAATAGACTGTGATATAAAACGGATACAGGACAGATTTTGGGAGACTTAACATTTCACATTGCTTTATTTAAGAAATATCTTGGGATTATGTAAAACCACGGATGCTTACTTCTTCAGTAAGCATCTGTACTAAATCCGAACACGTAATAAAATCTTCGTTACTAAATATTTAACTGCTATATATATCACATTTAAGAGTGCAAAGGTTTAAGTTATAATGTCTGACAGTTTGTAAGATCAAAATTTACCGATGCCTTATTCAAGTTATCTCACTGCATTAACTCAAAACAATGGAGGGTTACCTCTTCATTATGAATTCGAAATTACAAATTTAATAGCCCGTGATGTAAAACAAGTACTAGAGAGTAAAACTGTACGTTAAAATATAAAACAGATTTCAAGAGTCTAGGATTTCACGTTGCTTTATTTAAGTAATCTAGTTGGATTATGTAAAACAACAATCCTATGCCTACAAAATACTATGACCCAATAAATTTGTCTTTATTTATTTAGTTGACTGATATAAAACAGTTTCCAGAACAGAAAAAAATACGTTGCAATATATAAAAGAGTTTAAGAATGAAAGATTTCACGGTGCATTATTTAAAAATCACGTTGGATTATGTAAAACCACGAAGCCTTACTTCTAGAGTAAGTATCCTATGCCTACAAAATACTATGACCAATAAATTTGTCTTTATTAATTTAGTTGACTGATATAAAACAGTTTCAGGACAGAAAAAAATACGTTGCAATATATAAAAGAGTTTAAGAATGAAAGATTTCACGGTGCATTATTTAAAAATCACGTAGGATAATGTAAAACCACGAAGCCTTACTTCTAGAGTAAGTATCCTATGCCTACAAAATACTATGACCAATAAATTTGTCTTTATTAATTTAGTTGACTGATATAAAACAGTTTTAGAACAGAAAAAAATACGTTGCAATATATAAAAGAGTTTAAGAATGAAAGATTTCACGGTGCATTATTTAAAAATCACGTTGGATTATGTAAAACAACAATCCTATGCCTACAAAATACTATGACCAATAAATTTGTCATTATTGATTTAGTTGACTGATATAAAACGGATACAGGACAGATTTTGGGAGACTTAACATTTCACATTGCATTATTTAAAAATCACGTAGGATTATGTAAAAACACGAAGCCTCACTTTTTCAGCAAGTATCCTTTTACGTAATAAATTCTTTATTATTTACTACTTGTCCGCGATACATAACAGATTAAGGAGTGTAAAGTTTTACGTTGCAATATCTGACAGACTATAAGAGTAAAATTTCACTTTTTCTTATTTGAGTAAAATCGACGCATTATCTACAAAATATAGAAGGTTCCCTGATCAGAAAAAAGTCGTCATTATAAATTAAATAGACTGTGATATAAAACGGATACAGGACAGATTTTGGGAGACTTAACATTTCACATTGCTTTATTTAAGAAATATCTTGGGATTATGTAAAACCACGGATGCTTACTTCTTCAGTAAGCATCTGTACTAAATCCGAACACGTAATAAAATCTTCGTTACTAAATATTTAACTGCTATATATATCACATTTAAGAGTGCAAAGGTTTAAGTTCTAATGTCTGACAGTTTGTAAGATCAAAATTTACCGATGCCTTATTCAAGTTATCTCACTGCATTAACTCAAAACAATGGAGGGTTACCTCTTCATTATGAATTCGAAATTACAAATTTAATAGCCCGTGATGTAAAACAAATACTAGAGAGTAAAACTTTACGTTAAAACATAAAACAGATTTTAAGAGTCTAATTTAAG
Organism: Teinopalpus imperialis; assembly: GCA_029286865.1. NCBI lineage: Eukaryota > Metazoa > Arthropoda > Insecta > Lepidoptera > Papilionidae > Teinopalpus > Teinopalpus imperialis. The sequence continues at coordinate 11,665,994 of JAGSMU010000026.1, forward strand.
TAATCTAGTTGGATTATGTAAAACAACAATCCTATGCCTACAAAATACTATGATCAAATAAATTTGTCTTTATTAATTTAGTTGACTGAAATAAAACAGTTTCAGAACAGAAAAAAATACGTTGCAATATATAAAAGAGTTTAAGAATGAAAGATTTCTCGATGCATTATTTAAGATATATCTTGGGACTATGTTAAACCACGGATGCTTACTTCTTCAGTAAGCATCTGTACGAAATCCGATCACGTAATAAAATCGTCGTTACTTAATATTTAACTGCTATATATATAACATTTAAGAGTGCAAAGGTTTACGTTATAATGTCTGCCAGTTTGTAAGATCAAAATTTACCGATGCCTTAATTGAGTTATCTCATTGCATTATCGCAAAACAATGGAGGGTTACCTCTTCTTTATGAATTCAAAATTACAAATTTAATCGCCTGTGATGTAAAACAAATACTAGAGAGTAAAACTTTACGTTAAAATATAAAGTTGTAGTTCTTAACTATTTGTCTCATATATAGAAAAGATTTATGAGTGCAAATGTTTACATTGCAACTTCTGACAGGTTGTAAGAATGTGAAAATTTACGTTGCCTGAATTAAAATATCTCATTGCATTATCTAAAAACTATGGAGGGTTACCTCTTCATAAAGTAGCCGTAACCAAATCTTGCCACGTCATAAATTCGTTACTAGGAATTAATTTGACTATGGTATAAAATTCATTCAAATGAGTAACAGTTAACGTTGCTATTAAGATGTCACGTTGTATTATTTGAGGAGTCTCGTTGCATTATGTAAAACCACGAACCGCTACTTCTTCAGTAAGTATCTTATGCCTACAAAATACTATGAACCAATAAATTTGTCATTATTGATTTAGTTGACTGATATAAAACAGTTTCAGAACAGAAAAAAAATACGTTGCAATATATAAAAGAGTTTAAGAATGAAAGATTTCACGGTGCATTATTTAAAAAATCACGTAGGATAATGTAAAACCACGAAGCCTTACTTCTAGAGTAAGTATCCTATGCCTACAAAATACTATGACCCAATAAATTTGTCTTTTTTAATTTAGTTGACTGATATAAAACAGTTTCAGAACAGAAAAAAAAACGTTTCAATATATAAAAGAGTTTAAGAATGAAAGATTTCTCGATGCATTATTTAAGAAATATCTTGGGACTATGTTAAACCACGGATGCTTACTTCTTCAGAAAGCATCTGTACGAAATCCGATCACGTAATAAAATCGTCGTTACTTAATATTTAACTGCTATATATATAACATTTAAGAGTGCAAAGGTTTACGTTATAATGTCTGCCAGTTTGTAAGATCAAAATTTACCGATGCCTTAATTGAGTTATCTCATTGCATTATCGCAAAACAATGGAGGGTTACCTCTTCTTTATGAATTCAAAATTACAAATTTAATCGCCTGTGATGTAAAACAAATACTAGAGAGTAAAACTTTACGTTAAAATATAAAACAGATTTTAAGAGTCTAGGATTTCACGTTGCTTTATTTAAGTAATCTAGTTGGATTATGTAAAACAACAATCCTATGCCTACAAAATACTATGATCAAATAAATTTGTCTTTATTAATTTAGTTGACTGAAATAAAACAGTTTCAGAACAGAAAAAAAATACGTTGCAATATATAAAAGAGTTTAAGAATGAAAGATTTCTCGATGCATTATTTAAAAAATCACGTTGGATTATGTAAAAACACGAAGCCTCACTTTTTCAGCAAGTATAATTCTACAAAATCCTTTTACGTAATAAATTCTTTATTATTTACTACTTGTCTGCGATATATAACAGATTAAGGAGTGTAAAGGTTTACGCTGCAATATCTGACAGACTATAAGAGTAAAATTTCACTTTTTCTTATTTGAGTAAAATCGACGCATTATCTACAAACTATAGAAGGTTCCCTGATCAGAAAAAAGTCGTCATTATAAATTAAATAGACTGTGATATAAAACGGATACAGGACAGATTTTGGGAGACTTAACATTTCACATTGCTTTATTTAAGAAATATCTTGGGATTATGTAAAACCACGGATGCTTACTTCTTCAGTAAGCATGTGTACTAAATCCGAACACGTAATAAAATCTTCGTTACTTAATATTTAACTGCTATATATATCACATTTAAGAGTGCAAAGGTTTAAGTTATAATGTCTGACAGTTTGTAAGATCAAAATTTACCGATGCCTTATTCAAGTTATCTCACTGCATTAACTCAAAACAATGGAGGGTTACCTCTTCATTATGAATTCGAAATTACAAATTTAATAGCCCGTGATGTAAAACAAATACTAGAGAGTAAAACTTTACGTTAAAATATAAAACAGATTTTAAGAGTCTAGGATTTCACGTTGCTTTATTTAAGTAATCTAGTTGGATTATGTGAAACAACAATCCTATGCCTACAAAATACTATGATCAAATAAATTTGTCTTTATTAATTTAGTTGACTGAAATAAAACAGTTTCAGAACAGAAAAAAAATACGTTGCAATATATAAAAGAGTTTAAGAATGAAAGATTTCTCGATGCATTATTTAAGAAATATCTTGGGACTATGTTAAACCACGGATGCTTACTTCTTCAGAAAGCATCTGTACGAAATCCGATCACGTAATAAAATCGTCGTTACTTAATATTTAACTGCTATATATCACATTTAAGAGTGCAAAGGTTTACGTTATAATGTCTGACAGTTTGTAAGATCAAAATTTACCGGTGCCTTATTTGAGTTATCTCACTGCATTAACTCAAAACAATGACGGGTTACCTCTTCATTATGAATTCGAAACTACAAATTTAATAGTCTGTGATGTAAAACAAATATTAGAGAGTAAAACTTTACGTTAAAATATAAAACAGATTTTAAGTCTAGGATTTCACGTTGCTTTATTTAAGTAATCTAGTTGGATTATGTAAAACAACGCAAACTTACTTCTTCAGTAAGTTATCTATCTACAATATCCAGTTACGTTATAAAGTAGTAGTTCCTAACTATTTGTCTCCTATATAGAACAGATTTATGAGTGCAAATGTGCATGTGCATTATTTAAAAACTCACGTAGTATAATGTAAAACCACGAACCGCTACTTCTTGAGTAAGTATCCTATACCTACAAAATACTATGACTCAATAAATTTGTCATTATTGATTTAGTTGACTGATATAAAACAGTTTCAGAACAGAAAAAAAATACATTGCAATATATAAAAGAGTTTAAGAATGAAAGATTTCACGGTGCATTATTTAAAAAATCACGTAGGATAATGTAAAACCACGAAGCCTTACTTCTAGAGTAAGTATCCTATGCCTACAAAATACTATGACCCAATAAATTTGTCTTTATTAATTTAGTTAACTGATATAAAACAGTTTCAGAACAGAAAAAAATACGTTGCAATATATAAAAGAGTTTAAGAATGAAAGATTTCTCGATGCATTATTTAAGAAATATCTTGGGATTGTGTAAAACCACGGATGCTTACTTCTTCAGTAAGCATCTGTACGAATTCGATCACGTAATAAAAGTCGTTACTAAATATTTAACTGCTATATATATATCACATTTAAGAGTGCAAAGGTTTACGTTGCAATATATAAAAGAGTTTAAGAATGAAAGATTTCTCGATGCATTATTTAAAATATCTTGGGATTATGTAAAACCACGGATGCTTACTTCTTCAGTAAGCATCTGTACGAATTCGATCACGTAATAAAAGTCGTTACTAAATATTTAACTGCTATATATATCACATTTAAGAGTGCAAAGGTTTACGTTGCAATATCTGACAGACTATAAGAGTAAAATTTCACTTTTTCTTGTTTGAGTAATTTCGATGCATTATCTACAAACTATAGAAGGTTACCTGATCAGAAAAAAGTCGTCATTATAAATTAAATAGACTGTGATATATAACGGATACAGGACAGATTTTGGGAGACTTAACTTTTCACATTGCATTATTTAAGAAATATCTTGGGATTGTGTAAAACCACGGATGCTTACTTCTTCAGTAAGCATCTGTACGAATTCGATCACGTAATAAAAGTCGTTACTAAATATTTAACTGCTATATATATATCACATTTAAGAGTGCAAAGTATTACGTTAGTTTTCATTGCAACTTCTGACAGGTTGTAGGAGTGGGAAATTTTACGTTGCCTGAATTAAAATATCTCATTGCATTATCTAAAAACTATGGAGGGTTACCTCTTCATAAAGTAGCCGTTAACAAATCTTGCCACGTGATAAATTCGTTACTAGGAATTAATTTGACTATGGTATAAAATTGATTCAAATGAATAACAGTTAACGTAGCTATTAAGATGTCACGTTGTATTATTTGAGGAGTCTCGTTGCATTATGTAAAACCACGGATGCTTACTTCTTCAGTAAGTATCCTATGCCTACAAAATACTATGACCCAATAAATTTGTCTTTATTAATTTAGTTGACTGATATAAAACAGTTTCAGAACAGAAAAAATACGTTGCAATATCTGACAGACTATAAGAGTAAAATTTCACTTTTTCTTGTTTGAGTAATTTCGATGCATTATCTACAAACTATAGAAGGTTACCTGATCAGAAAAAAAAATACGTTGCAATATATAAAAGAGTTTAAGAATGAAAGATTTCTCGATGCATTATTTAAAACTCACGTAGGATAATGTAAAACCACGAAGCCTTACTTCTAGAGTAAGTATACTATGCCTACAAAATACTATGACCCAATAAATTTGTCTTTATTAATTTAGTTGACTGATATAAAACAGTTTCAGAACAGAAAAAAATACGTTGCAATATATAAAAGAGTTTATGAATGAAAGCTTTCACGATGCATGATTTAAAAATCACGTTGGATTATGTAAAACCACGAAGCGTTACTTCTAGAGTAAGTATACTATGCCTACAAAATACTATGACCCAATAAATTTGTCATTATTGATTTAGTTATCAGATATAAAACAGTTTCAGAACCGAAAAAATACGTTGCAATATCTGACAGACTATAAGAGTAAAATTTCACTTTTTCTTGTTTGAGTAATTTCGATGCATTATCTACAAACTATAGAAGGTTACCTGATCAGAAAAAGTCGTCATTATAAATTAAATAGACTGTGATATATAACGGATACAGGACAGATTTTGGGAGACTTAACTTTTCACATTGCATTATTTAAAAAATCACGTAGGATAATGTAAAACCACGAAGCCTTACTTCTAGAGTAAGTATCCTGGCCTACAAAATACTATGACCCAATAAATTTGTCTTTATTAAATTAGTTGACTGATATAAAACAGTTTCGGAACTGAAAAAAAATACGTTGCAATATATAAAAGAGTTTAAGAATGAAAGATTTCACGGTGCATTATTTAAAAATCACGAAGGATTATGTAAAACACGAAGCCTCACTTTTCAGCAAGTATCCTTCTACAAAATCCTTTTACGTAATAAATTCTTTATTATTTACTACTTGTCTGCGATATATAACAGATTAAGGAGTGTAAAGGTTTACGTTGCAATATCTGACAGACTATAAGAGTAAAATTTCACTTTTTCTTGTTTGAGTAATTTCGATGCATTATCTACAAACTATAGAAGGTTACCTGATCAGAAAAAAGTCGTCATTATAAATTAAATAGACTGATATAAAACAGTTTCAGAACCGAAAAAATACGTTGCAATATCTGACAGACTATAAGAGTAAAATTTCACTTTTTCTTGTTTGAGTAATTTCGATGCATTATTTAAGAAATATCTTGGGATTATGTAAAACCACGGATGCTTACTTCTTCAGTAAGCATCTGTACGAATTCGATCACGTAATAAAAGTCGTTACTAAATATTTAACTGCTATATATATATCACATTTAAGAGTGCAAAGTATTACGTTAGTTTTCATTGCAACTTCTGACAGGTTGTAGGAGTGGGAAATTTTACGTTGCCTGAATTAAAATATCTCATTGCATTATTTAAAAATCACGTTGGATTATGTAAAACCACGGATGCTTACTTCTTCAGTAAGTATCCTATGCCTACAAAATACTATGACCAAATAAATTTGTCTTTATTAATTTAGTTGACTGATATAAAACAGTTTCAGAACAGAAAAAAATACGTTGCAATATATAAAAGAGTTTAAGAATGAAAGATTTCACGGTGCATTATTTAAAAATCACGTTGGATTATGTAAAACCACGAAGCCTTACTTCTAGAGTAAGTATACTATGCCTACAAAATACTATGACCAATAAATTTGTCATTATTGATTTAGTTATCAGATATAAAACAGTTTCAGAACCGAAAAAATACGTTGCAATATATAAAAGAGTTTAGAATGAAAGATTTCGATGCATTATCTACAAACTATAGAAGGTTACCTGATCAGAATTAAGTCGTCATTATAAATTAAATAGACTGATATAAAACAGTTTCAGAACAGAAAAAAAAACGTTGCAATATATAAAAGAGTTTAAGAATGAAAGATTTCACGGTGCATTATTTAAAAACTCACGTAGGATAATGTAAAACCACGAAGCCTTACTTCTAGAGTAAGTATACTATGCCTACAAAATACTATGACCCAATAAATTTGTCTTTATTAATTTAGTTGACTGATATAAAACAGTTTCAGAACCGAAAAAAAATACGTTGCAATATATAAAAGAGTTTAAGAATGAAAGATTTCACCGTGCATTATTTAAAAAATCACGTAGGATAATGTAAAACCACGAAGCGTTACTTCTAGAGTAAGTATCCTATGCCTACAAAATACTATGACCCAATAAATTTGTCTTTATTAATTTAGTTGACTGATATAAAACAGTTTCAGAACCGAAAAAAAATACGTTGCAATATATAAAAGAGTTTAAGAATGAAAGATTTCACGGTGCATTATTTAAAAAATCACGTAGGATAATGTAAAACCACGAAGCGTTACTTCTAGAGTAAGTATCCTATGCCTACAAAATACTATGACCCAATAAATTTGTCTTTATTAATTTAGTTGACTGATATAAAACAGTTTCAGAACAGAAAAAAAATACGTTGCAATATATAAAAGAGTTTATGAATGAAAGCTTTCACGATGCATGATTTAAAAAATCACGTAGGATAATGTAAAACCACGAAGCCTTACTTCTAGAGTAAGTATCCTATGCCTACAAAATACTATGACCCAATAAATTTGTCTTTATTAATTTAGTTGACTGATATAAAACAGTTTTAGAACAGAAAAAAAAAACGTTGCAATATATAAAAGAGTTTAAGAATGAATGATTTCTCGATGCATTATTTAAAAAATCACGAAGGATTATGTAAAAACACGAAGCCTCACTTTTTCAGCAAGTATCCTTCTACAAAATCCTTTTACGTAATAAATTCTTTATTATTTACTATTTTTCTGCGATATATAACAGATTAAGGAGTGTAAAGGTTTACGTTGCAATATATAAAAGAGTTTAAGAATGAAAGATTTCACGGTGCATTATTTAAAAAATCACGAAGGATTATGTAAAAACACGAAGCCTCACTTTTTCAGCAAGTATCCTTCTACAAAATCCTTTTACGTAATAAATTCTTTATTATTTACTATTTTTCTGCGATATATAACAGATTAAGGAGTGTAAAGGTTTACGTTGCAATATCTAAAAGAGTTTAAGAATGAAAGATTTCACGGTGCATTATTTAAAAATCACGAAGGATTATGTAAAACACGAAGCCTCACTTTTTCTTGTTTGAGTAATTTCGATGCATTATCTACAAACTATAGAAGGTTACCTGATCAGAAAAAAGTCGTCATTATAAATTAAATAGACTGTGATATAAAACGGATACAGGAAAGATTTTGGGAGACTTAACTTTTCACATTGCATTATTTAAGAAATATCTTGGGATTGTGTAAAACCACGGATGCTTACTTCTTCAGTAAGCATCTGTACGAAATCCGATCACGTAATAAAAGTCGTTACTAAATATTTAACTGCTATATATATATCACATTTAAGAGTGCAAAGTATTACGTTAGTTTTCATTGCAACTTCTGACAGGTTGTAGGAGTGGGAAATTTTACGTTGCCTGAATTAAAATATCTCATTGCATTATCTAAAAACTATGGAGGGTTACCTCTTCATAAAGTAGCCGTTAACAAATCTTGCCACGTGATAAATTCGTTACTAGGAATTAATTTGACTATGGTATAAAATTGATTCAAATGAATAACAGTTAACGTTGCTATTAAGATGTCACGTTGTATTATTTGAGGAGTCTCGTTGCATTATGTAAAACCACGAACCGCTACTTCTTCAGTAAGTTTCCTATGCCAACAAAATACTATGACCCAATAAATTTGTCATTATTGATTTAGTTATCAGATATAAAACAGTTTCAGAACAGAAAAAAAATACGTTGCAATATATAAAAGAGTTTAAGAATGAAAGATTTCACGGTGCATTATTTAAAAACTCACGTAGGATAATGTAAAACCACGAAGCCTTACTTCTAGAGTAAGTATCCTATGCCTACAAAATACTATGACCCAATAAATTTGTCTTTATTAATTTAGTTGACTGATATAAAACAGTTTCAGAACCGAAAAAAAATACGTTGCAATATATAAAAGAGTTTAAGAATGAAAGATTTCGATGCATTATTTAAAAATCACGTTGGATTATGTAAAACCACGAAGCGTTACTTCTAGAGTAAGTATACTATGCCTACAAAATACTATGACCAATAAATTTGTCATTATTGATTTAGTTATCAGATATAAAACAGTTTCAGAACCGAAAAAAATACGTTGCAATATATAAAAGAGTTTAAGAATGAAAGATTTCACGGTGCATTATTTAAAAATCACGTTGGATTATGTAAAACACGAAGCCTCACTTTTCAGCAAGTATCCTTCTACAAAATCCTTTTACGTAATAAATTCTTTATTATTTACTACTTGTCTGCGATATATAACAGATTAAGGAGTGTAAAGGTTTACGTTGCAATATATAAAAGAGTTTAAGAATGAAAGATTTCACGGTGCATTATTTAAAAATCACGTAGGATAATGTAAAACCACGAAGCGTTACTTCTAGAGTAAGTATCCTATGCCTACAAAATACTATGACCAAATAAATTTGTCTTTATTAATTTAGTTGACTGATATAAAACAGTTTCAGAACAGAAGAAAAAACGTTGCAATATATAAAAGAGTTTAAGAATGAAAGATTTCGATGCATTATTTAAAAATCACGTTGGATTATGTAAAACCACGGATGCTTACTTCTTCAGTAAGTTTCCTATGCCAACAAAATACTATGACCAATAAATTTGTCATTATTGATTTAGTTGACTGATATAAAACGGATACAGGACAGATTTTGGGAGACTTAACGTTTCACATTGCATTATTTAAAACTCACGTAGGATAATGTAAAACCACGGATGCTTACTTCTTCAGTAAGTATCCTATGCCTACAAAATACTATGACCCAATAAATTTGTCTTTATTAATTTAGTTGACTGATATAAAACAGTTTCAGAACAGAAAAAAAATACGTTGCAATATATAAAAGAGTTTAAGAATGAAAGATTTCACGGTGCATTATTTAAAAAATCACGTAGGATAATGTAAAACCACGAAGCCTCACTTTTCAGCAAGTATCCTTCTACAAAATCCTTTTACGTAATAAATTCTTTATTATTTACTATTTTTCTGCGATATATAACAGATTAAGGAGTGTAAAGGTTTACGTTGCAATATATAAAAGAGTTTAAGAATGAAAGATTTCGATGCATTATCCTTAAACTATAGAAGGTTACCTGATCAGAAATTATAAATTAAATAGACTGTGATAATACAGGACAGATTTTGGGAGACTTAACATTTCACATTGCATTATTTAAAAATCACGTTGGATTATGTAAAACCACGAAGCGTTACTTCTAGAGTAAGTATACTATGCCTACAAAATACTATGACCAAATAAATTTGTCATTATTGATTTAGTTGACTGATATAAAACGGATACAGGACAGATTTTGGGAGACTTAACGTTTCACATTGCATTATTTAAGAAATATCTTGAAGTAGTAGTAGTTCTTAACTATTTGTCTCCTATATAGAATAGAATTTAGTTGAATGATATAAAACAGTTTCAGAACAGAAAAAAAATACGTTGCAATATATAAAAGAGTTTAAGAATGAAAGATTTCACGGTGCATTATTTAAAAAATCACGTTGGATAATGTAAAACCACGAAGCCTCACTTCTAGAGTAAGTATCCTATGCCTACAAAATACTATGACCCAATAAATTTGTCTTTATTAATTTAGTTAACTGATATAAAACAGTTTCAGAACAGAAAAAAATACGTTGCAATATATAAAAGAGTTTAAGAATGAAAGATTTCTCGATGCATTATTTAAGAAATATCTTGGGACTATGTTAAACCACGGATGCTTACTTCTTCAGTAAGCATCTGTACGAAATCCGATCACGTAATAAAATCGTCGTTACTTAATATTTAACTGCTATATATATCACATTTAAGAGTGCAAAGGTTTCCGTTATAATGTCTGACAGTTTGTAAGATCAAAATTTACCGATGCCTTATTCAAGTAATCTCTCTGCATTAACTCAAAACAATGGAGGGTTACCTCTTCATTATGAATTCGAAATTACAAATTTAATAGCCTGTGATGTAAAAAAAATACTAGAGAGTAAATAAGCCAACTATGAAGGGTTACCTTCATAGTTTTTAGATATTATTATTTATCATTATTTAAAAAATCACGTTGGATTATGTAAAAACACGAAGCCTCACTTTTTCAGCAAGTATCCTTCTACAAAATCCTTTTACGTAATAAATTCTTTATTATTTACTACTTGTCTGCGATATATAACAGATTAAGGAGTGTAAAGGTTTACGTTGCAATATCTGACAGACTATAAGAGTAAAATTTCACTTTTTCTTGTTTGAGTAATTTCGATGCATTATCTACAAACTATAGAAGGTTACCTGATCAGAAAAAAGTCGTCATTATAAATTAAATAGACTGTGATATAAAACGGATACAGGACAGATTTTGGGAGACTTAACATTTCACATTGCATTATTTAAGAAATATCTTAGGATTGTGTAAAACCACGAATGCTTACTTCTTCAGTAAGCATCTGTACGAAATCCGATCACGTAATAAAAGTCGTTACTAAATATTTAACTGCTATATATATATCACATTTAAGAGTGCAAAGTATTACGTTAGTTTTCATTGCAACTTCTGACAGGTTGTAAGAGTGTGAATTTTTACGTTGCCTGAATTAAAATATCTCATTGCATTATTTAAAAACTATGGAGGGTTACCTCTTCATAAAGAAGCCGTAACCAAATCTTGCCACGTGATAAATTCGTTACTAGGAATTAATTTGACTATGGTATAAAATTGATTCAAATGAATAACAGTTAACGTTGCTATTAAGATGTCACGTTGTATTATTTGAGGAGTCTCGTTGCATTATGTAAAACCACGAACCGCTACTTCTTCAGTAAGTATCCTATGCCAACAAAATACTATGACCCAATAAATTTGTCATTATTGATTTAGTTATCAGATATAAAACAGTTTCAGAACAGAAAAAAATTCGTTGCAATATATAAAAGAGTTTAAGAATGAAAGATTTCACGGTGCATTATTTAAAAACTCACGTAGGATAATGTAAAACCACGAAGCCTTACTTCTAGAGTAAGTATCCTATGCCTACAAAATACTATGACCCAATAAATTTGTCTTTATTAATTTAGTTCACTGATATAAAACAGTTTCAGAACAGAAAAAAAATACGTTGCAATATATAAAAGAGTTTAGAATGAAAGATTTCGATGCATTATCTACAAACTATAGAAGGTTACCTGATCAGAAAAAGTCGTCATTATAAATTAAATAGACTGTGATAATACAGGACAGATTTTGGGAGACTTAACATTTCACATTGCATTATTTAAAACTCACGTAGGATAATGTAAAACCACGAAGCGTTACTTCTAGAGTAAGTATCCTATGCCTACAAAATACTATGACCCAATAAATTTGTCTTTATTAATTTAGTTGACTGATATAAAACAGTTTCCAGAACAGAAAAAATACGTTGCAATATATATAAAAGAGTTTATGAATGAAAGCTTTCACGATGCATGATTTAAAAAATCACGTAGGATAATGTAAAACCACGAAGCCTTACTTCTAGAGTAAGTATCCTATGCCTACAAAATACTATGACCCAATAAATTTGTCTTTATTAATTTAGTTGACTGATATAAATCAGTTTCAGAACAGAAGAAAAAAACGTTGCAATATATAAAAGAGTTTAAGAATGAAAGATTTCTCGATGCATTATTTAAAAAATCACGAAGGATTATGTAAAACACGAAGCCTCACTTTTCAGCAAGTATCCTTCTACAAAATCCTTTTACGTAATAAATTCTTTATTATTTACTACTTGTCCGCGATATATAACAGATTAAGGAGTGTAAAGTTTTACGTTGCAATATCTGACAGACTATAAGAGTAAAATTTCACTTTTTCTTATTTGAGTAAAATCGACGCATTATCTACAAACTATAGAAGGTTCCCTGATCAGAAAAAAGTCGTCATTATAAATTAAATAGACTGTGATATCAAACGGATACAGGACAGATTTTGGGAGACTTAACATTTCACATTGCATTATTTAAGAAATATCTTGGGACTATGTTAAACCACGGATGCTTACTTCTTCAGTAAGCATCTGTACGAAATCCGATAACGTCATAAAATCGTCGTTACTAAATATTTAACTGCTATATATATCACATTTAAGAGTGCAAAGGTTTACGTTATAATGTCTGACAGTTTGTAAGATCAAAATTTACCGATGCCTTATTTGAGTTATCTCACTGCATTATCTCAAAACAATGGAGGGTTACCTCTTCATTATGAATTCGAAATTACAAATTTAATAGCCTGTGATGTAAAAAAAATACTAGAGAGTAAAACTGTACGTTAAAATATAAAACAGATTTCAAGAGTCTAGGATTTCACGTTGCTTTATTTAAGTAATCTAGTTGGATTATGTAAAACAACAATCCTATGCCTACAAAATACTATGACCCAATAAATTTGTCTTTATTTATTTAGTTGACTGATATAAAACAGTTTCAGGACAGAAAAAAAATACGTTGCAATATATAAAAGAGTTAAAGAATGAAAGATTTCACGGTGCATTATTTAAAAAATCACGTTGGATTATGTAAAACCACGAAGCCTTACTTCTAGAGTAAGTATCCTAGCCTACAAAATACTATGACCCAATAAATTTGTCTTTATTAATTTAGTTGACTGATATAAAACAGTTTCAGAACAGAAAAAAAATACGTTGCAATATATAAAAGAGTTTAAGAATGAAAGATTTCTCGATGCATTATTTAAAAAATCACGTAGGATTATGTAAAAACACGAAGCCTCACTTTTTCAGCAAGTATCCTTCTACAAAATCCTTTTACGTAATAAATTCTTTATTATTTACTACTTGTCTGCGATATATAACAGATTAAGGAGTGTAAAGGTTTACGTTGCAATATCTGACAGACTATAAGAGTAAAATTTCACTTTTTCTTGTTTGAGTAATTTCGATGCATTATCTACAAACTATAGAAGGTTCCCTGATCAGAAAAAGTCGTCATTATAAATTAAATAGACTGTGATATAAAACGGATACAGGACAGATTTTGGGAGACTTAACATTTCACATTGCTTTATTTAAGAAATATCTTGGGATTATGTAAAACCACGGATGCTTACTTCTTCAGTAAGCATCTGTACGAAATCCGATCACGTAATAAAATCGTCGTTACTTAATATTTAACTGCTATATATATCACATTTAAGAGTGCAAAGGTTTACGTTGCAATATATAAAAGAGTTTAAGAATGAAAGATTTCGATGCATTATTTAAGAAATATCTTGGGATTATGTAAAACACGAAGCCTCACTTTTTCAGCAAGTATCCTTCTACAAAATCCTTTTACGTAATAAATTCTTTATTATTTACTACTTGTCTGCGATATATAACAGATTAAGGAGTGTAAAGTTTTACGTTGCAATATATAAAAGAGTTTAAGAATGAAAGATTTCACGGTGCATTATTTAAAAATCACGTTGGATTATGTAAAACAAATACTAGAGAGTAAAACTTTACGTTAAAATATAAAACAGATTTTAAGAGTCTAGGATTTCACGTTGCTTTATTTAAGTAATCTAGTTGGATTATGTAAAACAACAATCCTATGCCTACAAAATACTACGATCAAATAAATTTGTCTTTATTAATTTAGTTGACTGATATAAAACAGTTTCAGAACAGAAAAAATACGTTGCAATATATAAAAGAGTTTAAGAATGAAAGATTTCTCGATGCATTATTTAAAAAATCACGTTGGATTATGTAAAACAACAATCCTATGCCTACAAAATACTACGATCAAATAAATTTGTCTTTATTTATTTAGTTGACTGACATAAAACAGTTTCAGAACAGAAAAAATACGTTGCAATATCTGACAGACTATAAGAGTAAAATTTCACTTTTCTTGTTTGAGTAATTTCGATGCATTATTTAAAAATCACGTAGGATTATGTAAAACACGAAGCCTCACTTTTTCAGCAAGTATCATTCTACAAAATCCTTTTACGTAATAAATTCTTTATTATTTACTACTTGTCTGCGATATATAACAGATTAAGGAGTGTAAAGGTTTACGTTATAATGTCTGACAGTTTGTAAGATCAAAATTTACCGATGCCTTATTTGAGTTATCTCACTGCATTATCTCAAAACAATGGAGGTTACCTCTTCATTATGAATTCAAAATTACAAATTTAATCGCCTGTGATGTAAAACAAATACTAGTGAGTAAAACTTTACGTTAAAATATAAAGTTGTAGTTCTTAACTATTTATCTCCTATATAGAACATATTTATGAGTGCAAATGTTTACATTGCAACTTCTGGCAGGTTGTAAGAGTGTGAATTTTTACGTTGCCTGAATTAAAATATCTCATTGCATTATCTAAAAACTATGAAGGGTTCCCTCTTCATAAAGTAGCCGTAACCAAATCTTGCAACGTGATAAATTCGTTACTAGGAATTAATTTGACTATGGTATAAAATTCATTCAAATGAGTAACAGTTAACGTTGCTATTAAGATGTCACGTTGTATTATTTGAAGAGTCTCGTTGCATTATATAAACCACGAACCGCTAATTCTTCAGTAAGTAACCTATGCCTACAAAATACTATGACCCAATAAATTTGTCATTATTGATTTAGTTATCTGATATAAAACAGTTTTAGAACAGAAAAAAAAATACGTTGCAATATATAAAAGAGTTAAAGAATGAAAGATTACACGGTGCATTATTTAAAAAATCACGTTGGATTATGTAAAACCACGAAGCCTTACTTCTAGAGTAAGTATCCTAGGCCTACAAAATACTATGACCCAATAAATTTGTCTTTATTATTTTGTTGACTGATATAAAACAGTTTCAGAACAGAAAAAAATACGTTGCAATATATAAAAGAGTTTCAGAATGCAAGATTTATCGATGCATTATTTAAAAAATCACGTTGGATTATGTAAAACACGAAGCCTCACTTTTCAGCAAGTATCATTCTACAAAATCCTTTTACGTAATAAATTCTTTATTATTTACTACTTGTCCGCGATATATAACAGATTAAGGAGTGTAAAGGTTTACGCTGCAATATCTGACAGACTATAAGAGTAAAATTTCACTTTTTCTTATTTGAGTAAAATCGACGCATTATCTACAAACTATAGAAGGTTACCTGATCAGAAAAAGTCGTCATTATAAATTAAATAGACTGATATAAAACGGATACAGGACAGATTTTGGGAGACTTAACATTTCACATTGCATTATTTAAGAAATATCTTGGGATTATGTAAAACCACGGATGCTTACTTCTTCAGTAAGCATCTGTACTAAATCCGAACACGTAATAAAATCTTCGTTACTAAATATTTAACTGCTATATATATCACACTTAAGAGTGCAAAGGTTTAAGTTATAATGTCTGACAGTTTGTAAGATCAAAATTTACCGATGCCTTATTCAAGTTATCTCACTGCATTAACTCAAAACAATGGAGGGTTACCTCTTCATTATGAATTCGAAATTACAAATTTAATAGCCCGTGATGTAAAACAAATACTAGAGAGTAAAACTTTACGTTAAAATATAAAACAGATTTTAAGAGTCTAGGATTTCACGTTGCTTTATTTAAGTAATGTAATTGGATTATGTAAAACAACGAACCGTTAATTCTTCAGTAAGTTATCTATCTACAATATCCAGTTACGTTATAAAGTAGTAGTTCCTAACTATTTGTCTCCTATATAGAACAGATTTATGAGTGCAAATGTGCATGTGCATTATTTAAAAACTCACGTAGGATAATGTAAAACCACGAAGCCTTACTTCTAGAGTAAGTATCCTATGCCTACAAAATACTATGACCCAATAAATTTGTCTTTATTAATTTAGTTGACTGATATAAAACAGTTTCAGAACAGAAAAAAAATACGTTGCAATATATAAAAGAGTTTAAGAATGAAGATTTCTCGATGCATTATTTAAAAATCACGAAGGATTATGTAAAAACACGAAGCCTCACTTTTCAGCAAGTATCCTTCTACAAAATCCTTTTACGTAATAAATTCTTTATTATTTACTATTTTTCTGCGATATATAACAGATTAAGGAGTGTAAAGGTTTACGTTGCAATATCTGACAGACTATAAGAGTAAAATTTCACTTTTTCTTGTTTGAGTAATTTCGATGCATTATCTAAAACTATAGAAGGTTACCTGATCAGAAATTATAAATTAAATAGACTGTGATATAAAACGGATACAGGACAGATTTTGGGAGACTTAACGTTTCACATTGCATTATTTAAGAAATATCTTGAAGTAGTAGTAGTTCTTAACTATTTGTCTCCTATATAGAATAGAATTTAGTTGAATGATATAAAAAGTTTCAGAACAGAAAAAAAATACGTTGCAATATATAAAAGAGTTTAAGAATGAAAGATTTCACGGTGCATTATTTAAAAAATCACGTTGGATAATGTAAAACCACGAAGCCTCACTTCTAGAGTAAGTATCCTATGCCTACAAAATACTATGACCCAATAAATTTGTCTTTATTAATTTAGTTAACTGATATAAAACAGTTTCAGAACAGAAAAAAATACGTTGCAATATATAAAAGAGTTTAAGAATGAAAGATTTCTCGATGCATTATTTAAGAAATATCATGGGATTATGTAAAACCACGAATGCTTACTTCTTCAGTAAGCGTCTGTACGAAATCCGATCACGTAATAAAATCGTCGTTACTAAATATTTAACTGCTATATATATCACATTTAAGAGTGCAAAGTTTTAAGTTATAATGTCTGACAGTTTGTAAGATCAAAATTTACCGATGCCTTATTTGAGTTATCTCACTGCATTAACTCAAAACAATGGAGGGTTACCTCTTCATTATGAATTCGAAATTACAAATTTAGTAGCCTGTGATGTAAAAAAAATACTAGAGAGTAAATAAGCCAACTATGAAGGGTTACCTTCATAGTTTTTAGATATTATTATTTATCATTATTTAAAAAATCACGTTGCATTATATAAAACCACGAACCGCTACTTCTTCAGTAAGTATCTTATGCCTACAAAATACTATGAACCAATAAATTTGTCATTATTGATTTAGTTGACTGATATAAAACAGTTTCAGAACAGAAAAAAAATACGTTGCAATATATAAAAGAGTTTAAGAATGAAAGATTTCTCGATGCATTATTTAAAAAATCACGTTGGATTATGTAAAAACACGAAGCCTCACTTTTTCAGCAAGTATCCTTCTACAAAATCCTTTTACGTAATAAATTCTTTATTATTTACTACTTGTCTGCGATATATAACAGATTAAGGAGTGTAAAGGTTTAGGTTGCAATATCTGACAGACTATAAGAGTAAAATTTCACTTTTTCTTATTTGAGTAAAATCGACGCATTATCTACAAACTATAGAAGGTTACCTGATCAGAAAAAAGTCGTCATTATAAATTAAATAGACTGTGATATAAAACGGATACAGGACAGATTTTGGGAGACTTAACATTTCACATTGCATTATTTAAGAAATATCTTGGGATTATGTAAAACCACGGATGCTTACTTCTTCAGTAAGCATCTGTACTAAATCCGAACACGTAATAAAATCGTCGTTACTAAATATTTAACTGCTATATATATCACATTTAAGAGTGCAAAGGTTTACGTTGCAATATATAAAAAGTTTAAGAATGAAAGATTTCACGGTGCATTATTTAAAAATCACGTTGGATAATGTAAAACCACGAACCGTTAATTCTTCAGTAAGTATCTTATGCCTACAAAATACTATGACCCAATAAATTTGTCTTTATTAATTTAGTTAACTGATATAAAACGGATACAGGACAGATTTTGGGAGACTTAACATTTCACATTGCATTATTTAAAAATCACGTTGGATAATGTAAAACCACGGATGCTTACTTCTTCAGTAAGTATCTTATGCCTACAAAATACTATGAACCAATAAATTTGTCTTTATTAATTTAGTTCACTGATATAAAACAGTTTCAGAACAGAAAAAAATACGTTGCAATATCTGACAGACTATAAAAGTAAATTTTCACTTTTTCTTGTTTGAGTAATATCGATGCATTATCCTTAAACTATAGAAGGTTACCTGATCAGAATTAAGTCGTCATTATAAATTAAATAGACTGTGATAATACAGGACAGATTTTGGGAGACTTAACATTTCACATTGCATTATTTAAGAAATATCTTGGGATTATGTAAAACAACGCAGCCTTACTTCTTCAGTAAGTTATCTATCTACAATATCCAGTTAAGTTATAAAGTAGTAGTTCCTAACTATTTATCTCCTATATAGAACATATTTATGAGTGCAAATGTGCATGTGCATTATTTAAAAACTCACGTAGGATAATGTAAAACCACGAAGCCTTACTTCTAGAGTAAGTATCCTATGCCTACAAAATACTATGACCCAATAAATTTGTCTTTATTAATTTAGTTGACTGATATAAAACAGTTTCAGAACCGAAAAAAAATACGTTGCAATATATAAAAGAGTTTAAGAATGAAAGATTTCACGGTGCATTATTTAAAAAATCACGTAGGATAATGTAAAACCACGAACCGCTAATTCTTCAGTAAGTATCCTATGCCTACAAAATACTATGACCCAATAAATTTGTCTTTATTAATTTAGTTCACTGATATAAAACAGTTTCAGAACAGAAAAAAAATACGTTGCAATATATAAAAGAGTTTAAGAATGAAAGATTTCTCCATGCATTATTTAAAAAATCACGAAGGATTATGTAAAAACACGAAGCCTCACTTTTTCAGCAAGTATCCTTCTACAAAATCCTTTTACGTAATAAATTCTTTATTATTTACTACTTGTCCGCGATATATAACAGATAAAGGAGTGTAAAGGTTAACGTTGCAATATCTGACAGAATATAAGAGTAAAATTTACCTTTTTCTTGTTTGAGTAATTTCGATGCATTATCTAAAACCATAGAAGGTTACCTGATCAGAAATTATAAATTACATAGACTGTGATATAAAACGGATACAGGACAGATTTTGGGAGACTTAACATTTCACATTGCTTTATTTAAGAAATATCTTGGGATTATGTAAAACCACGGATGCTTACTTCTTCAGTAAGCATCTGTACTAAATCCGAACACGTAATAAAATCTTCGTTACTAAATATTTAACTGCTATATATATCACATTTAAGAGTGCAAAGGTTTAAGTTATAATGTCTGACAGTTTGTAAGATCAAAATTTACCGATGCCTTATTCAAGTTATCTCACTGCATTAACTCAAAACAATGGAGGGTTACCTCTTCATTATGAATTCGAAATTACAAATTTAATAGCCCGTGATGTAAAACAAATACTAGAGAGTAAAACTTTACGTTAAAATATAAAACAGATTTTAAGAGTCTAGGATTTCACGTTGCTTTATTTAAGTAATCTAGTTGGATTATGTAAAACAACGCAACCTTACTTCTTCAGTAAGTTATCTATCTACAATATCCAGTTACGTTATAAAGTAGTAGTTCCTAACTATTTGTCTCCTATATAGAACAGATTTATGAGTGCAAATGTGCATGTGCATTATTTAAAAACTCACGTAGGATAATGTAAAACCACGAAGCCTTACT
The DNA here is from genome assembly GCA_029286865.1 of Teinopalpus imperialis. NCBI lineage: Eukaryota > Metazoa > Arthropoda > Insecta > Lepidoptera > Papilionidae > Teinopalpus > Teinopalpus imperialis. Next base: position 11,686,423 of record JAGSMU010000026.1, read on the forward strand.
TCTAGAGTAAGTATCCAATGCCTACAAAATACTATGACCCAATAAATTTGTCTTTATTAATTTAGTTGACTGATGTAAAACAGTTTCAGAACCGAAAAAAAATACGTTGCAATATATAAAAGAGTTTAAGAATGAAAGATTTCACGGTGCATTATTTAAAAAATCACGTAGGATAATGTAAAACCACGAAGCCTTACTTCTAGAGTAAGTATCCTATGCCTACAAAATACTATGACCCAATAAATTTGTCTTTATTAATTTAGTTGACTGATATAAAACAGTTTCAGAACAGAAAAAAATACGTTGCAATATATAAAAGAGTTTAAGAATGAAAGATTTCTCGATGCATTATTTAAAAAATCACGAAGGATTATGTAAAAACACGAAGCCTCACTTTTTCAGCAAGTATCCTTCTACAAAATCCTTTTACGTAATAAATTCTTTATTATTTACTACTTGTCCGCGATATATAACAGATAAAGGAGTGTAAAGGTTAACGTTGCAATATCTGACAGACTATAAGAGTAAAATTTACCTTTTTCTTGTTTGAGTAATTTCGATGCATTATCTAAAACTATAGAAGGTTACCTGATCAGAAATTATAAATTAAATAGACTGTGATATAAAACGGATACAGGACAGATTTTGGGAGACTTAACGTTTCACATTGCATTATTTAAGAAATATCTTGAAGTAGTAGTAGTTCTTAACTATTTGTCTCCTATATAGAATAGAATTTAGTTGAATGATATAAAACAGTTTCAGAACAGAAAAAAAATACGTTGCAATATATAAAAGAGTTTAAGAATGAAAGATTTCACGGTGCATTATTTAAAAAATCACGTTGGATTATGTAAAACCACGAAGATTTAATTCTAGAGTAAGTATCCTATGCCTACAAAATACTATGACCCAATAAATTTGTCATTATTGATTTAGTTGACTGATATAAAACAGTTTCAGAACAGAAAAAAATACGTTGCAATATATAAAAGAGTTTAAGAATGAAAGATTTCTCGATGCATTATTTAAGAAATATCTTGGGATTATGTAAAACCACGGATGCTTACTTCTTCAGTAAGCGTCTGTACGAAATCCGATCACGTAATAAAATCGTCGTTACTAAATATTTAACTGCTATATATATCACATTTAAGAGTGCAAAGGTTTACGTTATAATGTCTGACAGTTTGTAAGATCAAAATTTACCGATGCCTTATTTGAGTTATCTCACTGCATTATCTCAAAACAATGGAGGGTTACCTCTTCATTATGAATTCGAAATTACAAATTTAATAGCCTGTGATGTAAAACAAATACTAGAGAGTAAAACTTTACGTTAAAATATAAAACAGATTTTAAGAGTCTAGGATTTCACGTTGCTTTATTTAAGTAATCTAGTTGGATTATGTAAAACAACAATCCTATGCCTACAAAAATACTTTGACCCAATAAATTTGTCATTATTGATTTAGTTGACTGATATAAAACAGTTTCAGAACAGAAAAAATACGTTGCAATATATAAAAGAGTTTAAGAATGAAAGATTTCTCGATGCATTATTTAAAAATCACGTTGGATTATGTAAAACAACAATCCTATGCCTACAAAATACTATGACCCAATAAATTTGTCTTTAATAATTTAGTTAACTGATATAAAACAGTTTCAGAACAGAAAAAAATACGTTGCAATATATAAAAGAGTTTAAGAATGAAAGATTTCTCGACGCATTATTTAAGAAATATCATGGGATTATGTAAAACCACGAATGCTTACTTCTTCAGTAAGCATCTGTACGAAATCCGATCACGTAATAAAATCGTCGTTACTAAATATTTAACTGCTATATATATCACATTTAAGAGTGCAAATGTTTACGTTATAATGTCTGACAGTTTGTAAGATCAAAATTTACTGATGCCTTATTTGAGTTATCTCACTGCATTAACTCAAAACAATGGAGGGTTACCTCTTCATTATGAATTCGAAATTACAAATTTAATAGCCTGTGATGTAAAACAAATACTAGAGAGTAAAACTTTACGTTAAAATATAAAACAGATTTTAAGAGTCTAGGATTTCACGTTGCTTTATTTAAGTAATCTAGTTGGATTATGTAAAACAACAATCCTATGCCTACAAAAATACTTTGACCCAATAAATTTGTCATTATTGATTTAGTTGACTGATATAAAACGGATACAGGACAGATTTTGGGAGACTTAACGTTTCACATTGCATTATTTAAGAAATATCATGGGATTATGTAAAACAACAATCCTATGCCTACAAAAATACTTTGACCCAATAAATTTGTCTTTATTGATTTAGTTGACTGATATAAAACGGATACAGGACAGATTTTGGGAGACTTAACGTTTCACATTGCATTATTTAAGAAATATCATGGGATTATGTAAAACAACAATCCTATGCCTACAAAAATACTTTGACCCAATAAATTTGTCTTTATTAATTTAGTTGACTGATATAAAACAGTTTCAGAACAGAAAAAAAATACGTTGCAATATATAAAAGAGTTTAATCATCTAAAACTATAGAAGGTGACCTGATCAGAAATTATAAATTAAATAGACTGTGATATAAAACGGATACAGGACAGATTTTGGGAGACTTAACGTTTCACATTGCATTATTTAAGAAATATCTTGAAGTAGTTGTAGTTCTTAACTATTTGTCTCCTATATAGAATAGAATTTAGTTGAATGATATAAAACAGTTTCAGAACAGAAAAAAAATACGTTGCAATATATAAAAGAGTTTAAGAATGAAAGATTTCACGGTGCATTATTTAAAAAATCACGTTGGATAATGTAAAACCACGAAGCCTCACTTCTAGAGTAAGTATCCTATGCCTACAAAATACTATGACCCCATAAATTTGTCTTTAATAATTTAGTTAACTGATATAAAACAGTTTCAGAACAGAAAAAAATACGTTGCAATATATAAAAGAGTTTAAGAATGAAAGATTTCTCGACGCATTATTTAAGAAATATCATGGGATTATGTAAAACCACGAATGCTTACTTCTTCAGTAAGCGTCTGTACGAAATCCGATCACGTAATAAAATCGTCGTTACTAAATATTTAACTGCTATATATATCACATTTAAGAGTGCAAATGTTTACGTTATAATGTCTGACAGTTTGTAAGATCAAAATTTACCGATGCCTTATTTGAGTTATCTCACTGCATTAACTCAAAACAATGGAGGGTTACCTCTTCATTATGAATTCGAAATTACAAATTTAATAGCCTGTGATGTAAAACAAATACTAGAGAGTAAAACTTTACGTTAAAATATAAAACAGATTTCAAGAGTCTAGGATTTCACGTTGCTTTATTTAAGTAATCTAGTTGGATTATGTAAAACCACGGATGCTTACTTCTTCAGTAAGTTATCTATCTACAAAATCCAGTTACGTTATACAATAGTAGTTCCTAACTATTTGTCTCCTATATAGAACAGATTTATGAGTGCAAATGTGCATGTGCATTATTTAAAAATCACGTTGGATTATGTAAAACAACAATCCTATGCCTACAAAATACTTTGACCCAATAAATTTGTCTTTATTAATTTAGTTGACTGAAATAAAACAGTTTCAGAACAGAAAAAATACGTTGCAATATATAAAAGAGTTTAAGAATGAAAGATTTCACGGTGCATTATTTAAAAATCACGTTGGATTATGTAAAACAACAATCCTATGCCTACAAAATACTATGACCCAATAAATTTGTCTTTATTGATTTAGTTGACTGAAATAAAACAGTTTCAGAACAGAAAAAATACGTTGCAATATCTGACAGACTATAAGAGTAAAATTTCACTTTTTCTTGTTTGAGTAATTTCGATGCATTATTTAAGAAATATCTTGGGATTATGTAAAACAACAATCCTATGCCTACAAAATACTATGACCCAATAAATTTGTCATTATTGATTTAGTTGACTGATATAAAACGGATACAGGACAGATTTTGGGAGACTTAACATTTCACATTGCATTATTTAAGAAATATCTTGGGACTATGTTAAACCACGGATGCTTACTTCTTCAGTAAGCATCTGTACGAAATCCGATAACGTCATAAAATCGTCGTTACTAAATATTTAACTGCTATATATATCACATTTAAGAGTGCAAAGGTTTACGTTATAATGTCTGACAGTTTGTAAGATCAAAATTTACCGATGCCTTATTTGAGTTATCTCACTGCATTATCTCAAAACAATGGAGGGTTACCTCTTCATTATGAATTCGAAATTACAAATTTAATAGCCTGTGATGTAAAAAAAATACTAGAGAGTAAAACTGTACGTTAAAATATAAAACAGATTTCAAGAGTCTAGGATTTCACGTTGCTTTATTTAAGTAATCTAGTTGGATTATGTAAAACAACAATCCTATGCCTACAAAATACTATGACCCAATAAATTTGTCTTTATTAATTTAGTTGACTGAAATAAAACAGTTTCAGAACAGAAAAAAAATACGTTGCAATATATAAAAGAGTTTAAGAATGAAAGATTTCTCGATGCATTATTTAAGAAATATCTTGGGACTATGTTAAACCACGGATGCTTACTTCTTCAGTAAGTTATCTATCTACAAAATCCAGTTACGTTATAAAGTAGTAGTTCCTAACTATTTGTCTCCTATATAGAACAGATTTATGAGTGCAAATGTTTACATTGCAACTTCTGACAGGTTGTAAGAATGTGAAAATTTACGTTGCCTGAATTAAAATATCTCATTGCATTATCTCAAAACAATGGAGGTTACCTCTTCATTATGAATTCAAAATTACAAATTTAATAGCCTGTGATGTAAAACAAATACTAGAGAGTAAAACGTTACGTTAAAATATAAAACAGATTTTAAGAGTCTAGGATTTCGCGTTGCTTTATTTAAGTAATCTAATTGGATTATGTAAAACAACGCAGCCTTACTTCTTCAGTAAGTTATCTATCTACAAAATCCAGTTACGTTATACAATAGTAGTTCCTAACTATTTGTCTCCTATATAGAACAGATTTTAGGAGTCTAAGATTTCATGTTGCATTATTTAAAAACTCACGTAGGATAATGTTAAACCACGAAGCCTTACTTCTAGAGTAAGTATCCTATGCCTACAAAATACTATGACCCAATAAATTTGTCTTTATTAATTTAGTTGACTGATATAAAACAGTTTCAGAACAGAAAAAAAATACGTTGCAATATATAAAAGAGTTTAAGAATGAAAGATTTCTCGATGCATTATTTAAGAAATATCTTGGGACTATGTTAAACCACGGATGCTTACTTCTTCAGTAAGTATCCTATGCCTACAAAATACTATGACCCAATAAATTTGTCTATATTAATTTAGTCGACTGATATGAAATAGTTTCAGAACAGAAAAAATACGTTGCAATATATAAAAAGTTTAAGAATGAAAGATTTCGATGCATTATTTAAGTTATAATGTCTGACAGTTTGTAAGATCAAAATTTACCGATGCCTTATTTGAGTTATCTCACTGCATTATCTCAAAACAATGGAGGGTTACCTCTTCATTATGAATTCGAAATTACAAATTTAATAGCCTGTGATGTAAAACAAATACTAGAGAGTAAAACTTTACGTTAAAATATAAAACAGATTTTAAGTCTAGGATTTCACGTTGCTTTAGTTAAGTAATCTAGTTGGATTATGTAAAACAACGCAGCCTTACTTCTTCAGTAAGTTATCTATCTACAAAATCCAGTTACGTTATAAAGTAGTAATTCTTAACTATTTGTCTCCTATATAGAATAGATTTATGAGTGCAAATGTTTACATTGCAACTTCTGACAGGTTGTAAGAGTGTGAAATTTTACGTTGCCTGAATTAAAATATCTTATTGCATTATCTAAAAACTATGAAGGGTTACCTCTTCATAAAGTAGCCGTAACCAAATCTTGCCACGTGATTAATTCGTTACTAGGAATTAATTTGACTAAGGTATAAAATTGATTCAAATGAATAACAGTTAACGTTGCTATTAAGATGTCACGTTGTATTATTTGAGGAGTCTCGTTGCATTATGTAAAACCACGAACCGTTAATTCTCCGGTAAGTATCCTGAGCCTACAAAATACTTTGACCCAATAAATTTGTCTTTATTAATTTAGTTGACTGATATAAAACAGTTTCAGAACAGAAAAAAATACGTTGCAATATATAAAAAAGTTTAAGAATGAAAGATTTCTCGATGCATTATTTAAAAAATCACGTTGGATTACGTAAAAACACGAAGCCTCACTTTTTCAGCAAGTATCCTTCTACAAAATCCTTTTACGTAGTAAATTCTTATTTACTACTTGTCCGCGATATATAACAGATAAAGGAGTGCAAAGGTTTACGTTAAAATGTCTGACAGTTTGTAAGATTAAAATTTACCGTTGCCTTATTTGAGTTATCTCACTGCATTATCACAAAACAATGGAGGGCTGCCTCTTCATTATGAATTCGAAATTATAAATTTAATAGCCTGTGATATAAAACAAATACCAGAGATTAAAATTTTACGTTAAAATATTAAACAGATTTTAAGAGTCTACGATTTCACGTTGCATTATTTAAATAATCTAGTTGGATTATGTAAAACCACGCAGCCATACTTCTTCAGTAAGTTATCTATCAACAAAATCCTGTCACGCCTTATTTGAGTTATCTCGATGCATTATCTGCTAACTATGGTTACCTCTTCAAAAATAAATTAAATTACTGTTATATAAAACAGATAAAATTTTACAACGAAATATAAAGCTGATTTTAGGAGTCTAAGATTTCATGTTGCATTATTTAAGTTATATCTTTGGACTATGTAAAACCACGGAGCGTTCTTCTTCAGTAAGTATCCTATGCCTACAAAAAAACTGTGGCGTAATAAATTTGTCTATATTAATTTAGTCGACTGATATGAAATAGTTTCAGAACAGAAAAAAATTACGTTGCAATATATAAAAGAATTTAAGAATCTACGATATCATTGCGCATAATTGAAATAATCTCACTGGATTACGTCGACAAAATCCTGTCACATTTATGTAAATTATTTTTTATTTACTACTTGACCGCGATATATAACAGATTTAGGATTAAATATATACGTTGCCTTATCTACAAACTATGGAAGGTTACCTCACCAGAAAAAAAATTAAATTAAATAGACTTTTATTAAACAGTATTATAAAACAGATACAGGAGAGTTAAATTTTACCTTGAAATATAGAACAGATTTTAGGAGTCTAAGATTTCACGTTGCATTATTTAAGTAATGTCTGCGGATTATTTAAAACCACGAATATTTACTTCTTCAGTAAGTATCTGTCTACGAAACCTGTCACGTAATAAAATCATCGTTTTTAACTACTTAACTGCGATATATAACAGATTTAAGAGTGGAAAGGTTTACATTGTATTGTCCCGACAGATTGTGAGAGTTAAATTTACCTTTGCCCTATTTGAGTTATCTCATTGCATTATCTCAAAACCATGCAGGGTTACCTCTTCATTATAAATTTGAAATTATATATAAAATACTGTCATATAAAACAGATACAAGATAGTATAATTTGACGTTAAAATATAGAACAGATTTTAAGTCTAAGATTTTACGTTGCATTATTAAAGTAATCTCTTTGAATTATGTAAAACCACGAAGGCTTTCTTCTTAAGTATGTACCTGCCTGCGAAATCCTGTGAAGTAATAAATTCGTTATTATTGCCACCTACTTGACTAAGATATATAAAAACTTTAAGAGTGTAAAGGTTTACATTGCATTATCTGCCACAGTGTAAGAGTCACATTTCACGTTGCCTTATTTGAGTTTTCTCATTGCATTATCTCAAAACTATGAAGGATTAAGAATTCGTCATTATAAATTAAATTGACTGTGCTATTAAACAGATTCAAGAGAGTAAAATTTTAAGTCGCCATATATAAATATAACAGATTTAAGAGTTCTAACTTCACGTTGCATTTTCTAATAAATATACATAGTTTCTTCTTCGTTAAGTTTAAATAATTCGTCATTATTAACTTCTTGACTTTGTACATAACATACTTAAGACTGTAAACTTTTACGAAGCATTATGATTGTTTAATTTCATATGAATTATTTGAGTTATATCGTTCCATTATCATAAACTGAGGTAACCCTACATGGTTACCTCTTCAGTAAGTAGCAGTCTACAAAATTTTCGTCTTATAAATTATTTATTATTAACTTAATGACCGACTTATTTAAAAGATTTGAGAGTGAAATTTCACGCTGCAAAATCTAAAAATCTTTTCGTTGTTAAATTCTATCATATATATTTATAATTTTTCTCTTTTTCTTCATTAGATTAACAAATATCCAGAGAATTGACACTTGTAAGCTATACTTAATTGTGTAGGTTACAATTGACAACAGGTGGAGGAATAATTACCTTTCGACAAAGTTTATGTAGGAAATAAATATATTCGTAATATATATGTACATCATTCCATTTCGGCATCTAACAAATTCACAATTTATGTATTGTAATTATCTACAAAATACTGTAGTACAATTTATTAGTAATTATTATCCACGTTACTATAATACCTAACAGATTTTAACAAAATCCTGTCGTTCAATAAATTCATCAAAATGACTAAATTATGACAATGTTTAATAAATAAACCATTATTAGACATTTAAGTTACACTTAGCAAGTTACCTGACTGGGTTATACACCTAACTAGTTTTTAAAATAATTGTATCTGAGAGTTTTAACAAAATTTTGTTTATCAAATAGTAAATCAATAATTAATAAAAATTTTACTCAAATACCAAACACTGTATTTATCAGCTATCTACAAAAGTCTGCCTATATAGGAATACCTAACAAATTTTAAAATATCTTGAATTTAAGATCTACGCTTAGTTTCTCTTAAAATCCCGTCACTTATATAAATCATTTTTATTATTTCATATATTAGACACTTTGCAGTTTTACAAATGTCTAGATGTACTCATCTCGTTAACATGTCCACTCATGTGTCTCCACATATACCCACAATATACCTACCCTCATCAAATTTTTCATTGTTATAATGAGCTCTGTTGCGTTTTTCTATTCCGATTCATAAACCACTTAAAACAAACAAACAATAAAACAAATAAATCAATGTTTCATATCATTAACAATAAAAATTTCATAATATTACAAAATTTCGGCCCTTTTTTAAGTTCTGACGCCTTGAAATTTGTGCAGTTTTATTCTATGTTTAAAAATTAATTTGTACCAAGTGCCCCGACATTTATTATAAGTATCTTGTGTTATATTCTAATTCATATTTTTTTTATAATAAAAAAAAATGTTATCAACCTATACGTCTAAAACGTAAGCTCTGCAGGCTTTGATTTTTGAAATTTTGTTTGATACTCAATATGATAATAATTTGATTGAAACCTGACATTGAATTCCTTTAATTCTAGAGGACGGATCCAAAAAAAATTGTGGTAAAATTTAGTACTAGTACCTATTTCACTATGTTCTTTCCAAAAAGTAATGTTATTTTCAGTCCCCAAAAAAGTACTAGGAAAGACAACCTTACGCTTAAAAATACATGTTATTCTGGTCTTTATTGATTACATTAAGGCATTTAATAGTAAGGTATGTTTGCGCCTTGAGTTGTTCTAGAACACCTAGGTTTGGTCATTGACGACAAGCTGTGGTCAAAGCATTTTAATAAAACATGCAATATATCTATTGAGGCTTAATTTAAAACAGCGAGTTCCTCATAACGCATTACCAACTATGTGTACAAAGCCCTAGTGGAAAGCAATATATCGCTCGGATTAAGTAGTTACCTATAAAACTTACCTCAATCAAATACATAATATACAGTATAAGCGTCTACTCAAACCAATCAATCCACCTAAAAAAAATTAAACTCAAATGATTCTCAAAAAATATTTAAATATTGCAGGAAAATTCCCGTAAATAAAAAAAGAAAAAAAATCTATTAGCCGAATAATACTTCCGGATTGAAATGAAGTTCTTATTGATGACCCACCCAAAAAAATTTAATTAAATTCCAACCTATAGTAATATATACGGTAAATAGTCATCGCAATGCATTATACTATTATTAATAAGCACTAGGAATTAAAAACAATATAATTACCAAAAATATAAAAATTGTTTTAAAAAATTATTATCTTTAAACCTTTCATTTATTTTAAATGATAGATGAGAGTAGAGAAACTCTCATAATCTCTATAAAATTCAAGTGTTTACTTAATTATTTTAAAGAAATTCCAGAGTAGACTATTTCCGATTAACAGTACCTTACAAAGTCCTGCCCTTAAACTCTGTGGTTAATAAATTCGTTGTCAAATAGATTTATAAATATCTAGTTAATAAATTCATTGTTTATGTGTCTATCTATAATTTATTGTTAGTCATAATGAGATTTGATTAATAATTCTCTGAACCTAATATTAGTAAGAAAAGACATGCGTTTGCGATTCGATTCATTTATAAGTCACAAATATAAATCACAAGCGCGTATCCCTAAATTTCTTTCAATACATTAATTATTAGTTATTTCATTTAGACGAATAAACTAATAAATGTTGCATTAACTTTTCCAATAAATCAATGTTTTATTAAACGATAGTTCCAACTTTTCTTGCGTACACATTCACAGTGCGAAATATTAACTCTCCAAAAGAAATTCCGATATTTTACTAGAGTGGTGCAACTTCTTTCTCTAATGGTCGATTATTTAAACACGGCTTCTATATAAAACATCTCGTATCATTAAAAAGCCATCTACAATGTCATTTGATAGTTTATGTCCGTTGCTTAACAGATTCATAATTCTTCAGAAGCATTCAGCTCTGTGATGATAAATTCAATAATACCCGTTGCAGCTTAAAATCAATTTCATAAATCATTTAATATCTAATGTAGTAGTCAGTAATTATACTCTTCCTCCAGTCTCTATACTATAATAAATTCAGAATAAAATAGTAAATGTAATGTAGTAAATAATCCAATTGCCTAACAGACGTATTCTATCTTGATGATGAAATTTATCTAGATAGCAATAATTATTTAATCACTACAATTAATTTTTACTTCCCTCAATCATATATTGTATTCCTCGTATCATTTCTTACATATTTTTAACGCACACATACATATCACCGGTCTTTGTTGTTAGTCTTGTTAATTATTTTAGTGACGTATAAATTACTAGTACTATTTTGTTTTTGATATTTCTTAAATCAGATTAAGAAAATATTTATTTTTACCGCATTTAAATATATATATATATATATATATATAAAATACGTAATTATTTATTCACAAAATAAAAATTACTCTGTTTATCGTTTGGTCTCGCTATATCGATTCTATTTTGATAATTATAATACTTTACGATTTTTTTGTGTAAGTATTGCCGTTAGTCCAGAGACCTTTACAGCTTTATCTAATTAGACTCGCCAGCGAGCGGCCCGCTGAGTAGGGCCGACACCGTTAAATATCGTAATTATAAATTCGTTAAAACTATATAACATTACACACTTCACAACTATGTAACAGATTCAAAGAAGTTTACAGAAGTTTTGTTAATATTTCATCATTAACTTTCATTGCATATGAATTATTTAGAATTTGTTAGTCGAGGCTAGGTTAGTGAAGGCAGGAAATAAGCTTTAAAATTTATTCTGTATATTATTCAGATTCTCTGTGGACATTTTAATAAGGAATTTAATAAGATCCAAGTTACCAAGAGGTTGATAAGTTTCAGCATAAGTAAACCTTAGAGGGCGGCAGTCTTTTTCATTTGGCTTTGACACCTAACGTATAACAGATATCAAAATTATACCATCTACAGTCACATACAATTAGTCAATTGACATTGATTTAGAAGTACCTAAAGTGTAACACGTAGTTAACAGGGCTCTAAATTTTCCGTCTTTGAATTAATTTGTTATTTGTTTTACTTTGAACCCTAACATTTATACAAGCATTTTGAATGTAACATATAGAATAAATGAGCTCTATCTATAACCAAGCCAATAAAATTAATAAATAATTATATAGATATTATTATAATTATCTATTGCGCAATATTTACAATTAGCAAATCTCTAAACATTATCACTTAATAAATTCGTTATTTACACTAAGCTCTGCATTCATTCTTATACATTTTTCATACGACACCTTGACTATCTACAATGATTCAAATAATTAGATCCGATTTGTTACAGACTTTAATCTTTGGCCGGCCATGTTCAGATTCACATGGAAATTTTTACTATGGTACCCGACAATTTTTCGCAGATGTTGATCAGAGTATTTTTATTTGAATTGTATTATATAGGCTATTATTATATATCATAGTAATATACGGGTATAACTTCGATGGTTTTTTTTTAATACTTAACTACGTTTACCATAGACAATACTACATTGGTAACCATTTCGCTTCGACCAACAAAGAAATTTCCAAATATCTAAAGTCTGCAACCACTCCCGCACCACCTAAATATTAAATATTTGTCATGTAAAAATTATTCATAAAAATCATTAAATTTCGACACTGCTTACTAAATTATCTTACGAAAAAACTGTGACGAGGTTTTACTTTGATTATATACGCAGTGTTGCAATGACTCTTGAGAGGCAATGTTCGCTATCAGCATTTCTACATTATATTATTTTCATGTTACTCCTTTTTCAAGATTCTTACGCAAGCCTGTCAGCCGCGAGTTCCGAGCCGTTCCGTTAACGATAATATAATATTCAGATTTATTTTATGTATAGTACATACATATTATTATATTTGTTAGTTTTTATTTGTCTTAAGATGAAACATTAAAAGTAATCATTATTTATATATATTACGACGTGGAATCCAGTTGTTATTTCAGCTATTTCTCATTTTCCGAACATACTCTGAACACTAGGACAGGTCAGACTACCGAAGCTTGAACTAGCAGACGGAGCACATTATACCTCACAAAATCATGCAAACTTGCTGAATAATTCGTTACAGAATAAATTATTTATTAGACTTCGTTGGGTTTTCAGAACAGAATTGTCGTAAATGCCAATAATTTATTCCATATATAGGTAAAAATAAACTTAAATGAATCATCTTCACATATCAAATAAACTGCCGAATTAATTTAAATCCACCTCGGTAATAGCCCTTAGTGTTTAGCTACCTTATAATAAACGATAAATTTCATAAAATGAATCAAGAGGACTCGAAGAAACTGTTTTTCAGTTTACGAGTTATAAGTCTTTTGTCAAAAATGATTTTTTTTACATTTGTAAAAACTATACTATAATATGGTTGTAGTTTTTAAGTTAACATTTTGAATGTTGGTTATACCTCTTATAAACAACAAACTATGGGAAACATTCAAGCCAAATTCTTAAAATATATCTACCGCTTTCTAAGCCCGGTTCCAATGAAAACAACAATACAATATACGTAGATATCTCTGCTCGACTTATGGTTTTTCTTCAGGTCTGCAACAATGCTATTAATAGAACTAAAATAAATGTTTTTTTTACTAAGCATGCTACACAACATCCGCACAATCCTGCGCGTTTGCCAGTCATTAGCAGCACATGTCTAAGCCTTAATCAAATAAATCTCAATTTTTTAAAATCCAATATATCATAATTTAATTTTAATTTATATTACATAAAAAATCAAAATAATCAAATTATTGTGAATCTTTATAAAACGATGTACCCCTATTGGAAAGTTTTATACGTTGAGCATTTTGTAAATAAAAATGTACCGTAATAAATTTTTTCATGACAAATCGACCTCATATATAAGGTTTAAGTTCGAAATGTCGGTTTTGCTAAACCTAAAAATTCTATTTCTCCAAAATTTGTTCTCTTAATATATACCACCTGTCGTAAACTTAAGCACAACCGAATTTAATCGCACAATATAACCTTAAATGTTACCATCTAAATGATTCGTAAGACCCAACAAAACAGTTGAATAGATTGAATCAACTAATGTTATTCCCACATTTCATACAATATTTCTTCCCTAGGATAACATAACTTAGATTTATATCTTTCTTTTGCCCTAAATTTGACGTAAGATAATATATCTATTCGTAAAAATGCAAAACAAACAATATATTTGGCATGGACTGCAAATCTATTTTAGTATTTTTTCTCATTTCTGTACGACAATTGATTAGATATTTCTTTTTTTTGTGTTGTGAAACACTGAAGTTTAAATAAAATAAATTTTCTCTCTGGTAGCAAGACCTTCAGAATTTTCTTCCTAGGAAGTAGACTGCAGGTCAGTTTTTTTTTTAAACATTTTCATGAATTATGTACATATATACAATAACAATTTCTACATAAAAATACAAAATATATATTTAAATAAATTAATTAGTTACGTAAATCGTAAAAAATATAATCATATCAGTAATTTTGGTGGCATTTTTATTTTTAAGTTTTGCGCTTGATGATATATGATATATAATAGGTAATATAAAAGTGATAAAACAATTACTGTGCCATCTATAATGACTATGGAATGAAAATATTTAATATAAATAAAATTAATACGGTAACTATACGAACGATAATTAATGCTTTAATTAAAACAAATATATTTCCAGGAAAAAAACAAATCTACTGTTCAACCATATAACCATATAAAATAAAATTAATACGGTAACTATACGAACGATAATTAATGCTTTAATTAAAACAAATATATTTCCAGGAAAAAAACAAATCTACTGTTCAACCATATAACCATATAAATAAATTTTTCTAAGGGAGATAGTAATACGTCATTCGCATAATTGATTAAAATATTTAAACTTTGGATATTTAAAACATTAATATCACAAAATCACGCGAATATTGGTTCAAATAAATTTAAAAACGTGCCAATATTTCATCTATAAATATTGAATTTCAGACATCCGACACTAGTCCGGTACCTAAAAACTTAGCGTAATATATGTACATTACTTAGGAAATTACCGAAAATAAATTGACCATTAGTTTACTAATCGAGAAGCCGCCATTTTTATCTTAATCTGGACCTAATTCATTACTCTTAAGAATTAAATTATATTAATACTACAGCTATTGTCTGAATTCCTACAAAATTCCTAAAACTAACGAACGAAATCTCATTCTTTAAAAATGTCATCCAATAACGAAGGGCGGGTTAATCTTACGTGAAGAGCTAAAAGAAATGATTTAAACTTCATAGATCCTTACCTCAATTTTATTTTCCCGAACCAGGATACAAGGCAAAATAAATGTTAACCTCGTGATAGATTATCTTTATTGCTTAAAAGGTACGATGTTATTACATTCTAGTGTATCGTGAATAAATGAACATAATTCATAGACTTATTTTAATATTGTTTCATGGTTATTAAAATTATTTTATTAAACAAATGCTCAAAATTTTTTTAGAATTATGTTTAAGACTGCATATTCTGTTCCTTTTGCCTGACTTTTATTCACGATATAAGGGGGCCTTCCAATGTCTACTGGACACGGAAAATTCCTAGCCAGACCCTAACTAAAAATTTCCTCCTTCAAACCGACCCGAAGCTCCGACACCTAAATAGTTCATCTGAAAATTAATCATAGGTTTGCATAGATTATGTTCTTTTTTGTAACTTTTATGAAATAAATGAATTGACGTTATACGATTAAAACAGTTTTACACATCATGCATATATAAATATGCTTTTTCTAATCTTTACAATGTTCTCCATACAAACTTTTTAGGGTTATATGGTTTAATAGAAAGTTTCAGAAAAAGCAAGATCTTATCTAAATATTCTATTTTTGCGCTTGAACGAATGATTTATGATCGAAATAATGCGCTGTAAAGTGTGAGTTATTGGTGTTATGTTAGTGTGTTTCGGCGCTTCTGGTAATAGTACCGTTATGGTTAGCTACTGCTAAATAAACTAAAGCTATGTTTTGTGTAAAAAAATTCTCGTTTATAACGACTTTAAATACCTTTGTTTTAAAAATCTGACTATGGCAGACTGGTTCCTGATGACTATTTACGCGCCTTAATATCGACTTCGAACAAGTCAATGTGCTTACTATTTATCTGCGATTGCCCTGCGTGATGCTGAACATTGACAACGTTGACTGACGGCGACGATGATGGTTGAAGCAAAATAAATCTAAATTCCTGAAATATTATAAATTTAAAATATAACGAATATTTTCTTCTGGTTTTATATATTCAGAATTAAAAAAAATGTTTTAGTTGTTTATTAAAAATTATAAAAAACAATATGAGTATATACAAAAATAAGTTATATTAGTCATTCTTCCAATACAATAAAGACGTCGAAGCCACTACAAGTACCTAGAAATACAGACGCTTATGGGTAACAAACTATCACCTTATCTATCACCCTATGTATCCTAAACTCGTAACTTTATTTCTAGTTTGTACTTCCGGCTATAGATATCAATAATTTTATTACAATATTTCTCCAACGAACCGAAAATATATAAGAATTTCATCCATTGGATTCAAAATTGGTATTTTATCCAGTTAGTGTTTGTGGGAGCTTAATACTTTTATTTAATCTACTTGCTAAAATGAAATAAGCTGATGAAATCTTTCACGAAAATCTTTTTGAGCCCTTGCTGAGCTGGAGTGATTGCACAATTTGCGCATGTTGCGCATATTGTAGGTGCCAAAGGGGTGCGTGCTGCAGAGAATTGGGGAGGGTAAGGGTGCGGCTTTCTCGCGGCGGCGCATCAGTGAGCGCCATTGGTTGCCATTTTGTATTACAAATCGATTAACTTTTATTTCTCGTTTCCGTTATCGCAGATTGTTTCTTTTGTTATTTTCTAACCAAAACTATTGTCAGTTTCGTTAATATGCGTCGCAAGGGATTAAATATGCTGCGACCATGCATGCAAAACACGTAAAATGGTATTAGATAAAAAAGAATGTCGAAAATGGTCTTCAACGAAAATGAACCGGTCAATTCAGGAACAGATTCGATTCGATGTAATAGATAGTTCTTGATCAAATAAACGCATCCCTTCTAGTCGAAAACAAATATATTCAAGGCGTAGCTCTAATATAAAGCATAACTAAAACGTATTTTATTTACCTAGGGTACCACCTAGTTACTTTGTCTAATATTTTGTACATGTTGGTAAGAGCCAAAGAAAATTAGTAGCTAATAAATTATTTATGAAATGAAAAATCATAAAGTTTATCATACCTTAGTAAAGAAATTCGAGGATCTACATTCAGAGGACTCAATAAGATTAACGTTAATTATATACAACAAAATTTTGCTTCAGGCAAGATTAAATAAAAATTATTGCGCTCCCAAAATAATTACATTTGTCTTATTAATATAGTAAACACTAGTTTCATGTTATCCTTATCGATCATCTTAGTTCCCTTAATACTACTCTTAAAACCTACTCGTGCGTGATTTGGAGTTAAATATCAAACGCCATTGTGGCGTCGCGTACATATATCATTACAAAATGGCGGATCGCTACGTCATTGCAAGGAATGAATGTTGCAAAGAATTTTATACCCAATTACATGCAATCCAAATTATATACTTAATTTTTATTATGACGTGAAAGTTAGACCGATGTAGTAGCAGTTTACAACGTCAAATTCGTAATCAATGGGCATCGCTGTTTTTCAATATTCACTCCCTATAAACCATAGACCACAAGAATTTTATATATTAAATTATTAATACTTTTTGCGACAATACAAAATACCTACTGCGCAGTTGCAAAATTATTGCATATTAGGAGACTACGTAGTTAGAAAAAAATTATAACTTATTAAAAAAAACATAATTTAACATAAATATAAAATAATATTATTTAAAATACCTACCTGAGATTTAACACGAATTAGGGTGGTGTGGCTTTTGTAGTCTGCAGTTTTCGTCAACCGGGCGATGACGCGGCCATCTTGGCAAGGACTGGCGAAGTTGCAGAATTCATAAAAAAAATCTGGACGTTTCTCTTTTTAACTACTACTTATATCCTAATTTTTTTATATATTTGAGTATATTAATCCTACGGTTTAAGCAAAAAACTTTAAACACCATATTCACTACGACCCAACCTTCCACTATGACGCCTGTAACGGTATCTCATCAAAATTTTGGGCTACGGACCTTTTATACGCAGATGCCAGAGATATAACCTACTAAAATAAAAATTCCTAGCCTTCACGGTTAAACCAATCGCAAAACTACATCTTACATTTAGCAAGGTTATCTTTCTAGAATGTTCTGTAACGGGAATGAAAGAGACAGCGCTATAAGAGGAAAAGAATGAATGACATGTATTCTAGAACAATCGAACACTTCGAGGAAAGGGACAAATGATTAACAAGAAAGAGATACAACATTTGTGGGGAAAACTCTAGAACACGCCCTATAAAACGGGATACCAGTTGAAAATTACAAAGTACCAAATTTTATTTCGAGTGACAAATTATTAGAATTCTCTTTTTAGCATATTATTCAAAATAGTGAGACTAAATCAAAGCAATCAAGCAATAAAACATTTTATTATATGCTTCGAAAAATTATTTTCTAAAAATAACTGCTTATTCGCAATTTAATAAATATCCTGGGCAGTTGATGCTATCTGGAAATAATCCTAATATACTATCGTATTCAAATTCAACTAGGAGAACATGGGTACTCGGAAGAGATAATTATTATTTCCAGAAGTTAAAGGTAAACTTTTACTCCTGGAAAGATAGTAAGGTAGGAAGTTCTGTTATTAAAGCTTGGAAAGAAAAATAAATTAAACTTCATACTTTAGTAGGAAAAATTTTATAATTTAATAAATAAAGAAGCACACATTTACACTCTCGGTAAATGATTGATAGCTACTTCCCCGCTCAAAAAGAAAAAAATGCTAAAATTAATCATGCTACCTTTAGCTTCCCTTGAATGCAATGTTACTTAATTAACAAAAACAAACGAACTTGCAAAATAATGAGATTCTATTTCCGACCTCAAGGGTGATATTGCATGTGCATCTTGAATCTATATTACGATGGGTGTAGATGCCACATGCCGCAGTGTTCACTTACCATCAGGTGAACTCGCTAGTTTGCACCCTAATGTTATAAGGAAATATATATAAATAGTATAAATTTGTGAATCAATGGGATTATATTTTTTGTTTATTATTTTACATTAGTTACACAAATTAACCTCAAGCTTGGGAGTTTTTATAGCTCATCGGGAGTATCCCCATGACCTATTTAAGTCATATTCTGCCATCTCACTCTCTCATATTACCTGTACTTGTCGTACACTCGGTATTGATCGCGTTCAAATGTAGTTTTGTATTATATAACTCTGCCATCCAATTTATATCTCTTAGAGAAGGGAGGAAAATCATATATGAATTTATTTATTTTTGGTTTTCCTCCATTTATTTTATATATTTTAGTATTTTTTTTCCATATATATTCCGTATAGGCTAGCTAATACAATAGCTGCGTCTCCTGTCCGTTAATCAGTAAATAACTTAATCATAATAAACATCATACATAATCCGCCTGATTAAGAGAACCTTCAAAATGAAAAGCATCTCTCATAGCTGAAGTTTTATTAAATAGTTTATAGATATATAAATAGATAGCGGTGTGTACATTTGCTGCATAGCTACGTATATAGGTGTGACGTTTTCATTCCATCAAATGGATAAAGGTTGGAGTGATGATTGTTTATTACGTAGAGAGACACTGCAGTTAAAAATTAAATGTAGTATTCATGAGTTGAACTCGGAAGGGCAGCGCATTTAAAAATTAACCTAAGAATAGAGAAAAAAGAACTTGGCGCGAAGGAGATTGGAAGCCTATTATACCTTTACGAAAAATGAAATAGATGAGCAGAATTAGCTGAATCCTTCAAACCGATTGGAGCAACAATATGTTAGATATTTTTTTAAATGCTTATACCAATGTGTTATTTATTTTAAATTAGTCGCAATATGTATTTATATAATATGTATATAGATCTATAATATAGAATGAAAACAACAAAAATAACAGAAGAACCATGGCATATTTTAGCGTGCCATGTGTAACTGTAATCTGCATCTGAACTTTCCTGCCTCCCTTTGTATATGCATTACATCGGACATGGAAAGGAAACGACGATTGAATACATTTAGGATGAACTAAATCGTAAGCCAAGATTCAAAGAACGTCGTGTGGAGTTAATCCTTCAGTACTCGGTATGTCTACGAATTACGACTTGGATAAAATATACATAGCATACATATTATATATTTTTATCATCTTATATATTATACTTTTTATAAACAACAATTGTGTGTATATGATCATTCATCAAAAGATCACTTAAATTATTTTGATGATAAATAGTTTATTGATGTCAGCAACACCGAGAAATTTTTAAGCATGCTCCTTATCAAATTCTTACTAATATATAATTCTTATTAAAATAAAAATACTAGGCGTTGAATCCTTATTACCGGTGACGAGACATTTCATCTTTGCCTTCAGGGGTGACAACAGCTGAACTATGTTCTCGTTTGTCCCCTCAAAATCATAAAGTGAAGCACTCAGTAAGCACCTTTACATTACAGTACTTTAAAGTTAAAACAGTTGGTATAAGAATCATTTGCTTTAATTATTTGTCTTCCCATTTGTTTCAAACTTATGTATCCCCCTTAGAAATCTTAACATTATCCGAGTATCTATCTATCAGATACTTGGATCACTGGGTAATAGCATCTAAGTGCTGTGGATCCTGGCTTCAACACCTGGCCGAGGAGGAAATTTTGTTGATTGATTGTTCGTTTTAATCTCCGCATGTGTTTATATGGCCCTTCTTCAGTCCTTGATACTGCATTTGAACTACAATTACACTGCAGGCCAAAAGTTTAAGCCCACCTTAATTAAAGTAGGAAAATAAAGTAAAACTCCAATAAAATATTAAAAGTTTAATTAACCTTTTTAATCATCTAATAGAACATTGATTGACAAAAAATATATTTTAAAAGCGTAAAGAAAAATTAACAGTCCATGCAAAAAAAAGCTATAGTTAGCTAAACTGATTTGTCATCAAAAAATCCTCCTTAACATTTTATGACTTTTTTCACAAGTCTCGGCATACGGGCAATCAATTTGTTAATGGTGTCTTGTGATATATTGTTCCAAGTTTTGCATAAAGCATTCCACATTTGTTCACGCGAGGATGGCGACGATTACGGACGTTCCTATCAAGCTCTTCCCACAAAAGTTCAATGGAATTGAGATCCGGGCTCTGATAAGGCCAAACCAAATTTTTTAGGACCCCTTGTGCCTCTTTCTCTTCTAAATATCGTCTACAAAATTTTGAGCTATGCTTTGGATCATTATCTTGTTGGAAAATGAATCATCTCCAATTAATCGGACATTTACCCGACAACATACAATTTACCAGACAATTAACCCAGAAGAAACGGCATTTTGTTCTAAAATATTTTTGTACTGTTCCTTTTTCAAAATTCCTTCAATTTTAATCAAATCGCCAATTCCTTGGCTAGAGAAGCAACCCCATACCATAATTGTACCACCACCATGCTTGATTGTTAGGACTACACAATCTGACATCATCTTTTCTTGGGCACTGCGTCCAACGTAAATTCTACGTTTTGAACCAGTTCATATTGTTGAAATAGTTCATATTGCAGGTGTGTTGTCGCCCATTGGAAGTATGTACTTGTTATGCTCCGGTCGAGCCGATTCATTTATGTCGCAACTATAATACAAACTGCAGCGTGGCTCTATCACTAATATGTTTTGGATTGTTATCAGCCCTTGCAAGTTTGCTTGCACCAATTTTGAAATTACACATTGAGTCCATGCCAATGCCAATGGTCAATGCCAAAATATATCAAGAAGCTGTTAAGGAGTATAATCAATTGCCCACGATGCACAATTTGTATCGTGTTAAACCGTATGAGTGCATTTTACAGCAAAATTATTCATCGCCAGGAGCTGCATGAAGTGGTTCAGGGAGTACATATTTTTTAAGGACTAAAGAGTTTTTAGTATTTTTTTTTTCATAATTTTTATTCAGCTAAGCTAGATAAATAAGCGAGTTGAGCTTATTATTTGCAAATTGTGAGTGTCGTCTTCTACCTATAAATATGGTAACAATTAGGTAAATCTTTTTAATGTTCAAAGAAAAATAAAATTCGTCGTCAATACGATAATACGTAATCACGATAAGGAAATCTGACATTGTATAATAAAATGCTGCCACGATATACAAATATGTATAGGCTATACATTCTGTTTTGCGTATAGTGGACTTATTTTGTAACGACAAATCGACTATAATCGATTATTTTATTGATACTTATATTGTAATTAAAATGGAATATCTTCACAAAAATTCACCCAAAACAACATACATCATAGATTAAAAGTAGAAGATGATTGTTCCTGCGATTACCCTTCACTTCGCTTTGAGATTTATTTATCATACACAAAAATTATCGCCTATAGTCGACGCATTTTAAACTGAATCGTCGGGCAATAAATGTCACTGACAGTAGGAATGTGCACGCAATGTAACCCGTTATCGATACTTAGCTACTTGCGCACGCGTGGTCGATGCGTCATCGTAACCTTCAAAAAGTTTTATCAGCATCGAAAATCCTCATCTGGGACGAATGCACAATGACGTATAAACATGCATTAGAAGCACATAACCGAACATTGAAAGATCTACGCAATGACTCGAGATGTTTTGGATGAACAATGATTTTACTGTCTGGTAATTTCCGCCAAACACTGCCAGTAATTCCAAGATCAACGGCTGCCAACGAAATAAACGCTTGCCTTAAATCATCGAATCTATGGCGCTATGTGAAGAAACTTCAGCTGACAACAAACATGAGAGTTGCATTGCTTAATGATACATCTGCTGAAGATTTCTCTGAGCAATTGCTGACTATCGGTAATGGTCGAGTACTTGTCGACGAATCGAGCGGAATGTAATCATCATTTCCTCATAATTTCTGTTACATTGTATCATCGAAAGATGAACTTATCACTAAAGTATTCCCAAACATCATTACTAACTACAAAAATAATAAATGGTTGAGTGAGCGAGCAATTTTAGCGGCTAAGAATAAAGACGTAGATGACCTAAACTACATAATCCAGAATGAGGTCACAGGAAAGTTTTTATTATTCACTTTTTCTAACTTGTTTCATTTTATCTTGTTTTTATTAACTATTCCACAGAAACAAGATAATGCATGTTTATTCATTTATTTGAAAAATATATATATTTTAAAATATAACAGTTATAAGGATTCTCTATAATTTAATTTTTCATTAAAAATATCCTGATTCGCTCTCTGAGAATATTACCAGCAATTTTAACATGACAGAAATATTCACATGCGCCATAGCATTCTCTAGGAAATGTTCGGTAATAAACTAAGGCATAAGGTGATAATGATTTAACAATCGACGGAATCGCGGTACTCGAAATTTTCTATCGAGTCCGTCTCTGCAGCTTTCTCGATTATTACGACTTGATATATCAACACCCGATTGTACGATTTAATTGAGTTTGGGACACGATCATCGAGCATTATTCAAATGTTTAAACAATCGTGACAATCGACAATCGACCTCTCGATATCGCACAACGTTGCTTTTGTCAAGTGGAATAAACAGTTTGTAGTGTTTTGGTAGGGAGAAAGAAGTCCTATCAATGATCTTATGATCACTGATCAGTCAGTGAGTGATATAATGTGTCAACGATCATCGATTTTCTAAATATTTTTTAGTAGTGCTTTCACCATTATTTAATTTATTAGTTTTACAATGGCCCCCAATATTAGTAAAATTACGTCTAGGACAGATGTAAAAATTGGACTAGCTGCTACAGCGGCAATAAGTGCATGGTTAATAAAGTATTCCTTAAATTCAAGGTAAGAGTTTGTGTATAAAATTATAAGAATTTTTTTTTCCTGTTGATAGATAATAATTAATAAAATAAACACTTTATTTGTTAGGAGTAGAATGAAACATGTTAATAACTAACACTTTTATAGATTAACATTTAATAGATTAATTATTTATCAATTCTTTGTTCTAGTTTTTATTCAGAGATATGAAAAATGTTAATTCTTCATGTTCTAATAAATTTATATTAATACAATAAATATTTCAATTTAAATAAATAAATAATTTTAATTTAATTTATAAAGTTTTAATCAACCAGCATTAATGAAAATGTCAGTTCATCGTCTGAACAAATGTATTAACTATTTTGTAATTGATGTGTGCCAACATATAATTTAAAGCTAGACACATGATTTGTACAAATAATAGCAAGTATTTATATGATACTATTTTATGGTTACCATTTTATGAATAATAACTCATTGGGATAAGGTTGGCTCATTTTAAAAACTGCATTTGATAGGTTGTGGACCCTATTCCCTAGCTACTAAGCTACCACTGGTAAATCTGTTATTTTTACTTCATAAAACTAATTTCATTATAATCTTCTAGTCTTCACATTTGTATTCATATGTTATTTATATTTATTTATCCACTTTGTAATTGATATAATAATAATAACCTTTTACCTTCCTCCTTTATAGAACTGCCATTTTATTAGTAGCCACATTTTAGATAAGTTCTTTCATCAAATTAATAAAATATATATACATTTACATATGTATACATACATATGTTTTTTGTACATACCTTTGTTATATTTATTACTAATTGCTGACATAACTATAAAAAATAAATAAAAAAATAAACATATAAATATACAATAATAAACATATTAAACATAAAAATAATTTTGTTTTATAAAGAATGCTTCAATATTAGGCAGGAATGTTTTCCATGAACATCATCTGTCATAGTAGTAGTTGACTACTTGCATACAGATAATTACACATTAATATTAAATAATTTAGTTAAAATTAAAAAAAAAAAATGTAACTCTTAATAACTTTCTTTTGCAGTAAACAAAGAAATGCTCGACCTGGACAAATCTCCCCTGAAGAAAGAGTGCAATATATGATAAAAGAAAAGGACAAAAAGAGTCCAAAAGCACAAGTGGATGCAAGATTTTTTGCAGAATTGAAAGCACTATGGAAGATAATGGTGCCTGGTCTGTGGACAAAGGAGAGTGGTTTTATGGTGTTAATAGCATTGTCCCTTATTTCAAGAACCATGTGCGACTTATGGTTAATCCAGCATACAACATTGGTTGAAGGGTGAGTACCCATCCTCATCTAACCTATCTAATTTATTTCCCAAATTTGAAATATGTGAATTTTGTTTAGATCAAATTGTATAAAAAGCAGGTTACTAATTTATGATTTATGAGGGCAGCACAGTGTCTATAATGATTCACTAACCTAATTAAACTAAATTCAAAGTTGAAAAGCATGTCTAACTAACCTATCCCCTGAACCCTTTACATTTACCCTGGATGAAATTTTCAAAAAACTCAGAGTATTGTTGTCAGTGAAAGGAGATTGACATAACTTCTTTTCTCTGACAACATCATCTCTTTTATTCTACAGCCAACTAACTTTAGGACAAGCTTCAAGCTTTTAGTGGGACAATTTCTGAAATTGAGCTTGCCTTGAACAGTACAAATATTCCACTGATGACCAACAACAGTAAGCACAAGATTGGTGTAAAAGGGCAAGATATACTCTTACATCCAAGATATACATACATATACTTATGTATATCTAAGCCCCAAAGCATTTAAAAACAGCCAAGGAAAGGAAATGGATTGCCTTATCAATAATATCTAGAAGAGCTACTGGTCCATGAATCATATGAAAGTAGAACTTTCACCTAAACAAAAATTTTCATCAAACAGAAGTCAAGTTACAAACTAAAGATAAGATGCAATGCAATGCATCATATGTATGTACTAAAATGACAAGATTGTATAAGGAACATTAAGCTGCATTCAGAATGAAAGGTGGCAAATATTGACAGGAAGCTAGATTGGGCTAGACATGTTAGTAGAATAATCCCTGACCACTACAAACTTTGGTCATGGATAGAGAGAAGTGAAAGGACACATGGGAGACCTTTTTCAACAGTGTCTATATTTTATTTTATTATATATAGTTTATATTGTTAGTTTACATAGTAGTTTATATATATTATATAGCTATTTTGCTGAGTAATTGAAGAGGTTATTTTAAATTTCAAATAAAGATACTCAACTATTGTATGCATATGAGGTTCACACAAGGTTACCATGAATTTTTTGTATTGCATTGATTTAAGGTGTTAATACCTTTTTTGTAATAATAAGCTTATTCAATATAGTTGGAAGTCTGCTTGCCTAAACTACTAAAACTCATCGGCACCACAAATCCTCACTTGATATGGAATTAGAGCTCAGATGCATTGTCAGCCCTGAGGACTAAGAAAGTTTCCCATCACTATTAATTGTCTTCAGTTTATTTTACTCACCAGATAAACTACAGGATTTAAAGCATTTTACACTATATCACAGAATACTATCTGAAATAGTTGCCATACTACAGTTAGTTATTAGTGACGGCATGGCTCTGTACATAACATTATAAATGTTACTAAAGCAATTTCAATTTTTTTTTATTTTTTATATAATTAAGTATAACAAATTTAGCCTGTTAATAGTTAATTACTTAACAGGGATATCTACTAAGCAGATTTATTTGCACTTTTATGTTTTCATACCTATTAACGGTCATAAATGCCTTGCACCTAAGACTGCTATTTGTGGTCAGCTAAGAATTTTCTCAATCATTCTTTGGTTTTTTCTTTTATCTTAAAACAATTGCGTGATTATAACACGCAATCATCTTTAATTATTATTATCAACTGTAATATTATTAATTATTTTTAATACAGTGTAGTAAATAAAATCATAAAACATATGGTGATATTTTGTTTGCATGGCGCCAACATTCTTTTCCATTTTGTTTTCTTTTTTTAAATATAGAATGAATGGTTGTAGACAACGGGGTATAAAATAGTATCCTTAAGCTCTGTAAAAATGGCCTGTGTAATAATGGTTAGAGGCTGCTGAATCACGGGCCTATGCTTCGATTCCCAGCCGAGATTGGTATTGCTGCATTATTATATATCTGTCTCTCTTTACTTCTTACCTTTCCTTCGATTTATTATCAGCCTAGGGAAGGCGACGACGTCACTTGTGCCTATGAGTTGTTTGTGCAAAAGCTTACGCCATTATTTATCCTTCCTACAATACATTCGTATATCGAACGTGAATGTTTCATTGTTTGGATAGAAATTAAGCATGCAATTAATTAATAAAAATAAAGTTAATATTTTAATAAAAAAATATATATATTTCCTACAAAGTTATTATAAGCAATGTAATAGAGGACGTTGCATAATAAATTCGTAATAACTTCTTTTAAATGTACTAAAAACTATAATTAAAATATAATGTAATGATAACTTAAGTGGGTACTTGTAAAATTGAATTTAGAACATCCACTATTAAATAGCGACTATTTACAAAACTAAAGCCGGCCGACTATATAGTCACTTCTAAAAATCTCTGTTCGGATAGGTGCTTAATTCTATCTTTAAAGGTTTACGTTTACTTTGGTAATTTTTTTTTCAAGACATTTTTGTTATTTTTTGTTTTTGAATGAAAATAAAACCTTTGGATAACATGTTTTGACAGAGGATAATTCAATAAAGGTTCATAAGTTACCCGAAAACCAGTTTTAACAGTGGTAGAGCCCGCATTAACATTGGCCGGCTCGCCCGGCGCAATAACACGACCACACAGAAGACAGGCGTGAAGTGGAAGTAATTACGCGTTTCGTCTGACGAGTGTAGGGCCGGAGGCCCCAACCCCCAACCCCCCCCCTTAATACAGCATGCTAGTGGGATGTAAAAAGAGTACCCCAGGGGGGTACCAATACTACCGGTATTTGAGAATCCCCTTCCGCTCGTTTATGCCTGAACTCCCACTTGGAGTCTGGGGATAAGCGCGCTGGCCGCCCTGTGTACTTTGGGGTGGGCACCAACCCGCTCGTTGTAGCACGGGGCAGACGCAAGGGACACCTCGCGGCATCCTCTATCACACTCGCCGTGGACTTCTCTAATATTAGGGGTCTCCTCTATAACTTGGATGCCGATGCGTTATTTTGCCCCGGATACAAATTGGAGCATTCCTTTTTGCCTATCTATTCTGTGGATGTGTGTAGATAGAGATGACCATCCGCGAGTGTACGCGTGTCTCTATAGGTCCCATAGCGGTAATGCCAAAATAGACCTACTCATGGAGCGAGTCCAAACGGCTAGAGGTTCTGTTCTGGCACAGACTCTCTCCACCGAAATCGTGGTACTTAGCGACTTCAACGCCCACCACGCCGAATGGCTCGGCACTAGTACGACCGATTACGCGGGGAGATCTGTCCACGACTTTGCCTTGTCATATGATCTGACGCAGCTGGTCACCTCACCCACGCGAATCCCAGATGTGGAAGAACTTCTCCGTTGGACCTTCTTCTCACATCCGGACAGCTACAAGGTTTCCGTCGATACCCCCCTGGGCTCGTCGGACCACTGCCTGATCCAGACAATAGTGCCTTTCTCGCATCGCCCACGGTTCTAACCGAATAGATCCTTCAAAAAAGTTATTGCCAAGGCAAAGTCGGAACACGGGGCCAGCATTGGTGAGAAACTAGTGCGCCTTCCCTCTGGGACACGTGCTTTCTGGTCTCTCACCAAGGCTGTCCAGAGGAATTTCTGTAAGCCACCTCTACCACCTTGGCGAAGGGGGACCGGTTTCGTCAGAGATCAATGCGTAAAGCACTGCAATCTCCAGACGGCTGCTGAATTGGCACCGGTTTTAAAGCGCCACTCACACACCGGTTTCCGTCAGCGTCGTTCAGCTGGTGACCTTCTTGCGTACCTCACGCAACGATGGTCAGAGGTGATCGAGGGCACGGGGGAGGCCCTGGCGGTTAGTTTGGACGTGGCCAAGGCCTTGCCCTGCCCGAGAAACTATGCGCCTGGATAACTGCTTTTTCGAGGGTCGGAGCATCAAGGTCGTTATCGACAGTGCATGCTCTGACCCGAAACCAATCAATGCTGGTGTTCCACAGGGCTGTGTACTGTTGCCCACCCTGTTCCTTCTGCATATCAATGATATTCTCCAACTAAACAACATTGATTGTTATGCAGAAGATAGCACTGGGGATGCATTGTATACGGCCCGCGCTAGTGTTTCTCGGGCTACTGCCGATGAGAACAAGACCAAACTTGTGTCTGAACTGGAGACCTTTTTGGGTGAAGTCTCGGATTGGGGTCGACAAAATCGATTTGAATCCCCAAGAGACACAAGTTTGCGCCTTGACCGCTAAAGAGATCCCTTCGTCGTAAATCTCCACTTTGCGAACACTCCCCTGGTTGCCTCACCCAGTATCGGTATTCTCGGCGTCGACATATCGAGTGCCATTCAGTTTCGCGGTCACTTGGAAGACAAGGCCAAGCTGGACTCAAAAAAGCTGGGCGTGCTCAGTAGGACGAAGCAGTATTTACAGCTGGGCCACCGCCTACAACTGTATAAGGCGCAAGCGCGGCCCCACGTGAAATACTGCTCGCACCTCTGGGCGGGAGCATCCCAATACCAACTTCTTCCATTTGACCGCATACCACGGAGAGTGACTCGAATCGTCGACGACCGAGCTCTCACCGATCGGCTGGATTCTCAGGCCCTGCAGAGGGACGTCAGTTTCCTCTGCATTTTTATCGTATATACCACGGGGAGTGCTCCGAAGAGCTATTTAGAATGATTCCTGCTGCTGAGGTCCGTCATCGGACAACACGATTGACCACCACATTCCATCCTCACCGCGTGGATGGCTCGCAATTCGCTACTGTGCGCTTCTCGCGGAATTTTCTGCTGCCTTGTGGAACGATCTGTCCTCGGCGGTTTTTCTAAACCAGTACAACTTAGGCTCCTTCAAGAGGCAAGCCTATTCCTTTCTTAAAGGCTGGCAACGCATTTACAGTTCCTCTGGTGTTGCGGTTGTCCATAGGCGTGGATGAGCACCTCGGTGTTCTCGCCGCTCGTTTGCTCCCTTTTTTTTATAAAAAAATAAAAATGAAATAAGATGGAATGCATTGTATCTGGTTACTCTCGATCACTAGAGGAAATAAATCTTTGCTAAGCTACTACTTTAAATCCGCTAATGCTCACTTCAATATTCCATGAATAGTGACATAAGCATTCGCCCAAACATAGTCACTCTTTTTGTTTTTGCTTTTTTATTACATTGAGAAAAACAAACGAGCACACAGTTCACCCGATGGTAAGTGATTCCTGCGGCCCATAAACACATCAGTATGCAGTCAGAAACAAACTGCAGCATAGCTCTACCCCTTTTAAAGTTTTAGTTTTCCCTTCTAATCCTACGTAGTATGTGCACAGAGCAGGAAGGTCCCGATAGGACACGCGATTATCAAAGACTTATTACATATATAGACCTAGACATGCAAGCAGTACGTAGGTATAACCCTCATAATATTTATTTCGACCTGGCAACGTCTTATATGACAATTTAGATTAATGTTCTCACAAGCTTAGTACTTGTCATTAGTTCTTAACCCTAGTCACTGAGCTGCTTAGTGACAAGTTAGAAGATAGGTATAGATAATATGAAATTTGTTCCAATAAGAATACCACTGGCGCGGCATTATTTAAAGCGGATTGAGGGCAGAGTTAAACAAAGATATTCATATACGTCGCTTTAACACCTTTAATGTTAAATTTTATGTATATGATATTTTTGGTACCATAAACATTCATTGGATCGATATTCTTGAATAAATTTCATAGTTGTTTAATACTTCCACCATCCATTAGCATATTATGAAAATGTCACATATAACATATTATAAACAAAGATATATCTCGCATGTGTCCAATTGCCGTATCAGTTTATGACTAAACACTTAACTGATTAAGCGTTAAGTGTTTAATTATTTATTTATTTAACTTGGAGTCAAACAGAAACAAAAGATAAAATAAAAAATACAACATATAGAATATAAAACTTTACAATTATTCCCTTAAAAATGCCTCACTGCGAACATATTTGGTATGTTATAATCTTTTGCATGTTTTTTATTTGACATGTAAAGTAATTGCAGCGACCTATTGAGTTCTTTAAAATATTGATAACAACAGAAGTAGTAACAATACAAAGCAATCATGGCTATTTGAGTTTACAGAAGGCAATAAAAGTGTGTTCAAAAAAAATAGAAACAAAATTGAACAAAAATTAAAAATTACAATTTTAAAAATTATAAATTACAAATTATAATCATAGACTATAAATTGTGGAGCAACATTTTGACACGGGATTCATAAGTGGAGCGAGAGCATGAGAACATATCTACAATGTTGAGAATTTTATTGTGGAGGGTACACATTCTATAAAGAGGTGCTCGTTGACCTCTGTTGGTTCTGGTGGTAGATACATGAAATAAGTTTTTTTAATCGGGTTGTCTTAGAGACAATTCGAAATTTTATCTGGGACAATAGTGCCTCGAATTTAACGTTTTAAATTATAGTGGTGCTAGGCGACATGTCGTTTAGTAAATAGGATCCGCTTTTGAATAGAAAGAATACTCGCACTGGAAGTTTCACTAAAAACACGCACTAATTCATCATTATTACGCTCCAGGTATTTGTGTGGCAAGTAATAAGCAATAGTTACTAATCTCGTCTAAACTGGGCGTAACCGACAATATGACAAAATGTTGTTCCGTGATATGCTACTATTTTTATTTTATTCTTTTCGGAAAACATACAGTGATATATTTCTTATCTACTAATTTAGGTATAAATCTTAACACCATTTAAATGTTTTCGCATGTAAGGACTATACAGCAACCTGAAACCTCCCTTACCAGCAGAGTATCACTTATATTATATAACAAAAAAAAATCCTTTTCCTAATTGTTTGTACGTTAGAAATGATTAAAATATTCGACATCGAATAATATGCTAATTGAAATTAAATAAATAAATAACCTATGACCCGCAGCACAGAAAGCAAATCCTTTCACCGCTGCCCTAAAAAGCTTGCATGGCGGTGAATGAATAACTGTTTTTTTTTTGAGTGCTTGTTTAGACAAAAATCTCTCAAAGATTTCGTCATGATATAACTATCTATTGAATAAGACAATCTTCAAAAGTATGTCAGCATCAAGAAATACAAGTGTCGACTATATTTGTAGTTATTTATTTATTTATTGTGGCTTATCAACATAATTACATAATTGGTTTCATGGTTTAACATTATAAATCAAGTTAAAAATGGCAACAACAAGATGTGTTTACATTTAAGTGTAGTTACACTTAAAGATTGAAAAACACATCTTGCGTTAAGTAACTATGCATAAACACTAACTATATAAAAACAAATTACAAAACTGCAGTGCAATTTTACACTAGAGAATAGAAAAAAATATATTAAGTTAACCTCTAAATTAAACTAGTTGTGTAAGAACTATAAATTGACAGTTTTGACAACATTGACAACAAAAATTATTATATGATTATGTAACTATGATATGAGAAAACAAAATATTAGACGTCTGCGACTGTACTGGGATTCAATTTCAATGCCCCGACGATTTTGGATTTGAACATTGGCATTTCATCATGAAATATATCGATGGAGCTATCTTTGTTTACGAAATGCTGCAGCAGCCTGCACAACCTCGGAACCAAGGAATGATGGCCCAAATTTGTTTTATACGTTCTGTGAGCGAGGATGGACCTTGGGTGGCGTTGCAAGCGAGTTGGAACATCAAAGGAAAAACGACTAAGCAGATCAGAATTATCCGATAGATTGTTTATTAGCTTGTATAAACAATCTATCGGATATCGGATAATATTTATAATACATGTGTTAGGTTTTATAAGTTTTTTTTAACAATTTAAATATCTCCGATATAATCTGTATGTACCATTGTACATATATAATTTTTTATTATTTTACATCAAATAGTAACAAAGATGGCGAGTGAGAGAAGTCGAAGATCGTATTAGTGGTTACGAGGCGAATGCTCACTAGTGTTTAAGTGAAATCGCATCACATTAACGACGATGTTGTCTCAAAAGGATCCTTAATCATATTTTTTTTATTGAACACAACATAATGTATATTTTTACAATCAGAAAATACAAAAACATTGGAATAGTTTCGTAGTTAATGCCATCGCATTTAAAGGTGAAGACAGCATACAATTAATAAATGGCGTGTGACAACATTAAAATGTAACAAAGAAAAAAAAAAAAAATAATATTAAACAAAATTTTAAATTAAAATGAAAACTCAAAAAGAAATGAAAACAAAAACTTAATAGTTATATGTTAAGGACTTTTTAAACGTGCAAATGCTTTGAAGAAAAAGATCAATACAGTTAGACTTTGTGTATGTGTAAAAATTCTCTAATTATTCTATTTACAGGCGTATTTTTACCCAAGTTCGATCTTCTTACACTACATCTTAATAATTGGAATCGAGAAGGTCTAGGTAACCGAGACGGTATAGAGAAAGCTTGGGAGGAGAGAAGGTCAGGTCGAGCATGTGTCTTCGATCCGCGAGTGAGGCTATTTTAAAATAGCTTAATCTTTCTTTGTATGACGAAAGAAGCCTCCCTAAGTTACCCGAGTATGCCAAGTGCCACAAAAATCTTTTTTGAACGCTTTCGAGCCTTTTGACATGGACATTGTAAAATGGATTCCAGGTGATACTACAATACTCGAAAATAGAGCGAACAATCGAGTTGAACAAAAGTATTTTGGTTTTATAAGACTTGAAGTCCTTGCAGTTGCGAAGAATGAAGCCTAGGTTTTGGAAACCAGTGTAGAGCACACTTTATTGATATGAGCATTGAATTTTATTTTAGCATCAAGCTGCACCCCCAAGTCTCGTACTGTGTTTACTCTCACTATGTTTTACAAAAAAAGTGAAGTACTCCAAAAAACGTTTATTACTCAAATTCTCAGTCACTTGTACCCTCATTCACATTCTGAATGTTACAGTCGCACGTCTACTTTTTTTTATTGACTTGATTTCGGTGTTACTCGCGATCATTATGCCTGGTTCTCGGCGTCATATGAATGAAACAGCAACAAGAGCAGTGTTTATGCTTCAGGAGGGAAAATCTCAGAGGTCAGTGGCAAGATGTCTTGGTGTGTCGCGACGAGCTATTCGAAACGCGTGGGAACGCTTTCTAGAGACAGGTAGTGTCTCTGTGTAGATCTGGATCAGGAAGAGCGCGAGCTACAACCGTCCAGGAAGACCGGTATATCAGATTGACTGCACTTCGAGAGCGTACGATTCCCGCCCGCGTCTTACAAAGTTGACTGCGGCAATCGACTGGCACACGAATTAGAGATCAAACCATTCGAAATCGTTTCAATGAAGACGGACAACGTTCCAGATCTCGTGTTATTCGTCTTAAATTGACAAGAGCGCATCGTGCAGCACGTTTAAGGTTTGCTCGCGAGCATGCGGAGTGGACAATGGACAACTAGAGAAATGTACTCTTTACGGACGAAAGTAAAGTGAAGTTTTTCAGCAATGATTGTCGAGTGCGCGTGTGGAGAAGAGAAGGAGAATGTTTTTCAGAACCTTGCATACATGAAACAGATCATTTTGGAGGTCCAAATGTTATGGTGTGGGCTGGAATAAGCTTGCTCGGTAAAACTGAGGTGGTAATTCTGGAAGAAGGCTCCATAACTGGCTCCCGGTATATCGAACGAATAAATCGGCCCCATGTCATCCCATTTTCACAAAGAGTGGTTAAAAACTTCGTCTTTGTGCAAGACAATGCTCGACCACATACAGCGCGAACAACCCAGAGAAGGAAAGAAATTCCATAAAATTGGCAAAACTTACTCTTAATAATGTTCACACACTTTTAAAAACCTTAATTTATTCATTCCTAATCATAAAAACTGAAAAAAGAAAAAGAATCTGTAAAATTCATTTATAAAACATGGTGGGCCCTATTTTGTTTTGAGTAGTTTATATATATTAATATATATATATATATATATATATATATATATATATATAAGTAAGATGAACAAGTCGTAGCGTTAATTAGACCAGCAACGCAAGCACCAGTCACTTTGGCGTTAGGAATTTTCATGGGTAGCGGTTCTGGTTGCTCGTTTGCTTCTACTTCCATTAAAAATACTAAGCCGGTGTCGTGTTATTCAAGTGCTAGTGGATATAGGTCTTATTAAAGGTAACTGGAATGCCGGAACATCTTCCTCGATGCTTAGGGCCGTCAAACAACATATAATTACCTGGACTATCCGCAGCAAGACTTTAGGGGCGGCAACCGAGATAAGTTACAGACATTTTTTACTCATCCCAACTAACCTTGCAGTCGAAGATTGAGCGGCGGGTATAAGAGTCATTTCGTAATAATGATCTTGATGATGTTCACGCTGTTATTCTGTAAAAGAGTGCTGTTTGACCAGTCGCATCAACAAAGTCTTGGTAAACCTAGTAAAATAAAATAATAACGAAAAGAATAAAGTTGCCGTTATTTAATTAGTAAGTTTATCATTCAATAGAACCTTTTTATTATATTAGAAAAGGTAATAAAGAGTTTTAAAAGTTTCCCTTTTAAATCGATAAAACTAGTATAAATATAACACTCAATTCATTGATGTGATACAGATCAGACACATTGATGTATAAAATAAAAAAAATCTGTCAACTTCAATTAAGTCCATTCATTTATGCGTTTTAATTTTAAAAAAAAATCAACTTTTTTAAATTACAAGAAAAAAAATGGCAATCGATAGCAATGCCGTATTATATAAATGTCAAGGTTTGTTATTTTAAAACTACACATGAATAAGGTCACACACAATCTATATAAAATCATTAAAACCAGTAGTTTTTTTTAAATTTAAATCGAGAACATACACGACGATGTCGTTCCGGTTGATTTCGACCACGGCGATATCTTCTGGTTATTATCAGATAAAAGCATAAAGATAACACAAGATATATTATAATTATGATTTTATTTGCTTCTGATCTGATCTGGGTATGTATGCGATGGTCATTATGTAAGCATTTGGGTAAACATACAGTGGTAGAGCTACACTGCTGTTTGTTTTTGTCAGCTCGACCAGGGTACGACCTCGCCCTCCTTCCTTATCGAGGATATAGGTATGTGGATCTCATGGGCCGCAGGTAACACTTACCATCAGGTGTTCTAAATGCTACCTTCAATATAATAAAAAAAAACCTTTAACTAATCTTCATAACGACTTGGCGTTTTTTTATAATTTACAAATTACAATTAATAATATCTTTGGTAGACTCGGTTTGGTCTCATATCTTAAAAACGAGCGCGTAGACACTGATCTACCTCGCTCTATAAGAATTAAATCAAACTCAAATGTAAATTAAATTCAGTAGATTAAATCACAGACGGTATGGTCTAAATTTAAATTCGATAAAAGTATAATACATCTCTACCGACCAGTTTATTGTCACGGTGTGCTCGTTAGTGCCTAATGTTAAAAAAAAATATCGATAAGGAATCATAATTTAGCTCAACAGTGGTAGAGTTACACTGCAGTCTGTTTCTAGCTGCAGAATGAATGGGTCAGGTCGACCGGGTATGACCACTTCCTCAAAGAATAGCAGCATAATACTGCTGTGTTTCATCTGGTGAGTGTAGGGATCCGGAGACCTTTATTACTGGTGATGAGACATTCCATCGCAGGCCTCAAGGGTACTAGCGCATCTGCATTATGATTCCTTGTCAAGGATGAATGTAGGGGTCCATGGGCCGCAGGAATCGCTAGCCATCGGGTGAACTGTGTGTTAGTAACTCTCAATGTAAAAATATATATATTTATGTAAAAACACAATTTGTCACATAATATAATAAATAAAACTTGCCTTCGAACTCATACCCATGAGCACTGAACATGGATTTACAATAGAATAAAACGACCCCCACGTAATACCGACTGATTTAATAGTTTTGGGCGACCTTTGCGTTAATTATGGGCCATAATAAAGGATTACGTAATGAACGTATGTGAAGAAATACTTAATTATTGATTGATGAAATGAGCTCTAATGAAATTGTGATTTTTTATTATTTTGATTAAAGTTTACATATAGGAACTGTTTTTATATACAGTGGTTTTCATATCACATAATTCAAAACCCCTATTTATTTTTATTATTTAATATTATATCAATAGGAAAGATTTAGGAGAGTATTAATTCACTAAGGCCATATTATTAACATGAATACAATAAAGACTTGTATTTAGCAATAGAACCTAATTCGTTTTGGCCACCTAAATGTTTCATTTTCTACATTTAAACATAGAACAGCTCTTTTATTTTTTCCATTTTCCCGGGCAATTCCAAGGAATGTGCCTAATGAAAAAACAAACGTATTGTTATATCAATATTAATATACATTACATCATTTACAACGAGCTACTATCGGAAAAAACAAAGGTTGCAATTTCTCTACTCTACAAGGAAGATCATTTTGAATTTTTATGAGAAAGGTCAAATAGTTAAAAAGTCATATCCTATATGAATTGCGAATCACTTGCTATACGCTCTGAAGATATGGTAATGAATGCTATCAAGCATTTCAAGAAGTTTGTCACAACAGAAAACGTACCTAGGTAACCGAGGCCTAGATAAACAACCCCACGTAAAGACTTAAGAATGATATTGTTTGCCAAAAAAGAACCCGTCAAAGGATCAGGGATAAGCTCTGATATCCTCGTATCGTTTGGAAGTATTTGGTGCTGCAGGGTCGGGAGCTGTGTAAGCAAGAACAATTAGAAGGCGATTATGTGAAGCATATTTGGAAGAATATCTCATAAGGTACCACTTTTGAAGAAAACAATTATTATAAACTAGATTATAATTTGAAAAAAAAAATTAACATTGGACTCAACGTGAGTGGAAAAATGACCTATTTTCCTTTGAAATAAAAATCAATATGATTAATTCTGACGCAAAACAATATATGAGACGTCCTCCGAATAAAGAAATGGATCAATCAGTAACGTTCTTAGTTTACACGTGCAGTCCACATCCACATCAAATCTATTGAAATTTCTAGTACCATGTGAAAAAATGGTGGCCATAATTTAAAAGAGATTTTAGAGCAAAATACAAAATCAACTTGCACAAATTAATCGCTTCAATGCCAAAGCGAAGTCGGGTTATTATTGCTACTAAAGGACATGTGACAAAATATTGATAACTTTACTAAATAATGTCATTAAATGTGAACAAAACTTAATTTTAACATTTATTACATTTATTTTTTCTTAGTTACTTAGTGTGCCCGTAATTAGTTGGCCTTACTCAGTATGCCTTTGTTCAATTCAGCTTGAAATATAGCTAAACCAAATAAAATGTCTCTAATTTATTGAAAATATTTCTAATGTTAATCACAAAATGCTTACACAAATGATTTAAATATGAGTGGAGTGTTGTTCCTACTTTATTAAAAATGAAAAAACCACCGCTGTATATAAAAAATGATTATCTTTCTCAACGTTCTCGTTCGTATTATTTTTTATTATTTATATAATCTCTTTAGCATAAGCCACATACAAAAGGCAAACAAATTCAAGACTTAATGCAGAAGCATTTTCTAGCAGGCAACCCCGGGAGCAACAGACAGATGAAGCAGGTGCTTATATAGCGGCTGACTGTTCTCTGTAATAGCTAT
This sequence comes from Teinopalpus imperialis, assembly GCA_029286865.1. Classification (NCBI taxonomy): domain Eukaryota; kingdom Metazoa; phylum Arthropoda; class Insecta; order Lepidoptera; family Papilionidae; genus Teinopalpus; species Teinopalpus imperialis. Next base: position 11,725,367 of record JAGSMU010000026.1, read on the forward strand.
CTGTTATGAAGATAAAATTGACGGAAATGGCTGTACATTAACGAATAATGCTGAAAACTTTTAAAGCTTTTTGTTACCTTCGAATTTCAAACAACATATTGCGTATTTCAAACCATTTCTATTTCTTTTTAATTACGATTTCTAATCCAATCAGGATGAGTTTTCGTTTGTGATGAACGATTGTATAATTTTATATGAAAACCAAATACCTAGTTCTTGTATTGTTAGTATCTCGAAAAAATTTTTTTCTATAACATATTTTCAATTAAATTATGTCAGTTTATCCTCTTTTTTTTGTTAATACTGGACATTGTGGAACTTATATTTTAAAACAATCTATGTCTTTGGCTTAATAAACGTATTGTGTTGTAACCTGTATGGTCACGTAGTGTCTTATTTTTTATCCAAAAATAAGACCACTACGTGACCATAGCTAGCTTGGACTTGGGCTCATAATGTTGACCCCAACTTTCATCTCCAAAAACAATCCAACCCAACACTTCTCCCTTGTTCTCGCTACAAAAGTCCAAATTTTGCGACAGACGCTTCCTGTCACTACTTTTGTTGCGGCGTATTGTTGACTCACATGTTCCGCACACTGTCACCGCCCTCACATTTAGCGAACTTATTTGCATTCTCCCATATAGAAATATAACCGCATTATAAACTAAATTTATAACTTGTTTGCAGGTCTATCATCACAATGAATCACAAGGAATTCAGGCGTCTTCTGACACAGTTTTTTGTTGCCATGCCATTGGTGAGACCAATTTTTAAACTTAGCAATAATAACATTTAACTCATATAACAAATCTAAGGGAGATTGTTGAAATTTAGGTACATATATTTTAGGTCTTTACCTATGAAATTGCCGTTCTTCAGTTGGCCATTTTAAACCAAAAAAGTTTTGATTGGCTGTGAATTCCAAATTCAAATTATTATTTTTTTAAATACATAACATTCTTTTTACAAAGTCAGTCTTTTGTTTATTGATTAGCTTTGTATTTTTATTACGTTTGAATATTTTTCGTCATAATGCATACTTCAAAAATTACGATTACATCAACAACGATTACGGAGAGAACTTTACAAACGAACGCACAACCCGTTATTGGTTTGCCCGGTTCCGTTCTAGAAATTTTGATTTGAAAAATGAACCTCGTGGTCGTCCGGACACTTTGGTCAACAATGATGAATTAAAGGCCATAGTGGAAGCTGATGATACTCAATCTACAGCCGAGCTGGCTGCATCTTTTGATGTTAACATCAAAACAATATTGGTCAATTTGCGACAAATTGGCAAGGTAAATAAGCTTGGTAGATGGGTGCCCCACGAACTTAACGATCGCTAGCGCAACGTACGCATAGAGACCTGCCTCGCGCTGCTCAGCAGGCACAGAAATGAAAGAATTGTTACGTGCGACGAAATGTGGATTCTGTCCGAAAGGCAGTACAAAATGCCTTTAAAGAGTTTGCTGCCTCCCGTCCAGCTGATTTTTACAAGAGGGGCATCAATAAACTACCATTGCCTTGGCAAAGATGCATTGATTACATGGGTGATTACTTTGAACAGAAATAAAAAAAAATACTTTAACTTATTTCATACAAAACGACAATTTCATAGGTAAAGACCTTTTATATATATAGGTATTCTGTGAGGGCGTGGTCTAACGAGTCCACCTGACGGCAAGTGGTTCCTGCGGCCCTTTTCTACATTCATCCTTGACAAAGAATCATAATGCAGATGCGTTGTCACTTTTTAGAACTGAGACGGAATGCCTCGTCACCAGTAATAAAGCTCTCCGGATGGACGAAACACAGCACCTATATGCTACTAATTACGCTGGTATTCTGTGAAAGCGTGGTCCTACCCCGTTCGAGCTAGCTATTCTAATATTAGTCTGGATGTTAAAAGTACTTAGACCTAGTGTTATATGAAGAGATAACGTTCTCCCATCCCTTTCCTAGATAACGGCTCCGGGTGATGGTGGAACGTCGAATCGTATGATTAAAATGGCATACTTCTCCTTTTGACCTTAACGTTGACACCATATCACTGTTGATGCTATAATTACTTTGGTATGCCGTGAGAGGGTTATTGCTGAAGGAAAATTGTACAGGGGGTCTGCTATGTGTTACAGATAATATAGTTATACAATTAAACTTAGAAACATAATATTAACAGCGACGTGTATGAGTAATGTTCATCCATTTATGTTATCATAAACTATTATTTAAAAACCTTAACAAGAAATAGTTATTTGCATTTTGTTTACGCCAAAATAATCAATTGTATTAAAGAACTAAAGTAAAACTATAAAAATACATACAAATGTATAATTTAATCAAATCAATAATAATCACACATAATTCAAAAGTTTAACCCTTTTTTATAGGGGTGTAACAAGCACACCGTTCACCTGATGTTTAAGTGATTCTAGCGGTATATGACCTTGCGTTTATCCTTGACAAGCAATCATAATGCATATATGTTATCACCGCCAGGATCTAAGATAAAGTAGTCAATTGTAATAAGGTCTCCATCCAGTTTGGTCTCCTCCTCCATCTTTCGTTCACCAGACGAAACAACACAGTAGCGCTAAACTATATTTTACGCTGGTATTGTGGAAAGCATGGTCCTATCTCGGTTGAGCCGACGTATTCATGTCATAGTTAGAGTACAATTGCGGCGTGACTCTACCACGTAAACATATACCCTTAAGTAAAGATAATGAAGTTACAAACGAAATAGATTTCTTTTTCAATCCTTCCGCAATATTGTAAATGGCGACCCGAAACAATCTTGTAACCAGAAGAGGCAGAATTTGTATCCGACAAACGATAGATTAGATTATATAAATCCTATTATCTTTAATGCATCAAATGCGCAAGGGTGACAATCTTATACACACATACATCATAGAGCCGATGCAGCTAATCACCATCTGTATCGTGGATGGGTCAGCTAGATCAGGGACGGTACTGCCCTTTCTACACAATAAAACAGTCAAAGCCGCCCAAAAACTACGTCTTTAACTAGATTTTTTTTTTCAGATATCGGTGGTGAACAACGTTTTAAAATGGAGCATAGGCGAAGTAAAACTAAGACTCAGGACGAACCTATCGCTGTATCTGTACCAGAAATATTTGAAGTAAGTAGTACTCTATAAGTTATAAAAGCATGCAAATGCGGTACTCGGTTGGAAGTATTACGTATTGATTTTCAGCAGGAGTCTATTGCGCATGACCGGTGAGCTTCGGATTTTGTAGAGCGTCATCTCTGTCGCACAGTGACAAGTTGGTGTGCAACAAAGATAGTGTTCTAGAAAATATATATAAATCTATGTATAGCTGACCCGACAAACATTGTCTGTACTAAAAAAAAAATCTTTGAGATCATTTCGTAACTTTGTATCGTTAAAAATTTTGTATTGTTCGAATCGTATCCTTAGTTCAGTATCCTAAAAGATAAATGACATTCTGTTTATCCCAAATTTACCAATTTTTCCCGAATTTTTCTGTTCATATTTTTTTTATTCTATCCGAATTACTTACGAATAATTAAACAAAATAACCATAACTGTCCCGCCATACTCAAATGTTGCGCTTACCAATAAACGGCATTTATTTTTTATTTATATAGATATTAATATATAACAATATATTCATCATATATAAAATATAATATTATATGTTCTACCTCATCAATATGTTCGTATCAATGTAATTGTCTGTACTACTTATTAACTAATTAATACTGCTTAATTATGATCTATGACATGAATTGTAAATAGCGTATATTTTGTTAAGAAACATGTAAACATTAATAAGACGTTTCTCCACTTACCACGTCGTCTTCTCTTCATTAGCTTCGACCAACACTCTTTCCTATCAAAATTGCCACACTAAGACCGATATTTATTTAAGTAAAATAAACATAGTTTTTAATATGCATGTTGCCAAAAAACATAGATTTCAATCCGAATTTCTTGTATAAGTAGTATATGTCAACAACATTTGTCTATTTTATAATTTTGATTTTAGACGTAACATTTGTGCATTGCGCGGTCGCGATTGCGATATTTTTATCAGATTTTATATTAAATGCTTGTGAATTTCACAATTGAATTCGAATAATAAACCTTTTGTATATTCCCACGGAGAAGTCTTGGTGGTGGACGTTTTTGAATATATTGCTTTTATTTAGAATTTGCCTTTGAATCAAAAACATTACGGGAAAAATCATTCCAACTTAAGGATAATTGTACGTCGTGTCTCTGTCACTATATCCGAATGTATCTTCTATGAAAAAACGGATTAAGATGTGGAATCTTTTGCGCTGTTACGATAAAATAATAATTAAAACATTTAAAATACATTAAAAAAATAAATTTATTATTGCATTGAGAGGAACGAATGAGCACACAGTTCACCTGATGGGTGTTTCCTGCGGCCCATGACATCTACATTCATCCTTGGCAAGGAATCATTATGCAGACACGTTGTCACCCTTGAGGACTGAGATGGGATGCTTCCTCACCAGTAATAAAGGTCTATAAATATATTAACCCTTTTAATAAATATCAGGTAACACTTTTTATCGATACTTTTATAAATGAAATAATTATTTTAGGCTTTATTGGTTTATTTATACAGTTAAATAGACGGAATAGTGGATTTTTAAGAATGGTCATGTGGTCAAAAGAAAACAACAAATAAAACACTTTTTCCCACGTTGGTGCACAGAAACAACGAATTGTATTGTATTACCAAATTAGTATGGATAAACAAAACCATGAATTAATTATGATCGTGGAGGATTTTTTTTATTACATTGAGAGTACCAAACGAGCACACAATTCAGCTGATGGCAAGTTATTCCTGCTGTCCCAGACATCTACGTTCATCCATAACAAGGAATCATAATGCAGATGCGTTGTTACCCTTGAGGACTGTGATGAAATGTCTCGTCACCGGTAATAAAGGTCTCCGGATACCTACACTAACCAGAAGAAACAAAGGAAACACAGCAGCATTATGAGGGCGTTGTCATACCCCGGTCGACTCGACCCATTAATTGTGCAGCTAGAAACAAACTGTACCGTAGCTCTACCACAGGAATGCATCGCAACTAGTAAAAATCTCGAGGTCCTTAAACTCACGGAAATAAATATAGCAGTTATTATAATATAATTTCCAGCTAATCTTCTGTTAGAGCTTGATCGCTACATTTATTTTGTGTATGTTACACAAAACGCGTTTTACAATAAAATAGCGGTTTCGAAAAAACAAAGGCGGCTATCAAGCTAGTTCTTTCATTGTTAAACGTAATATTTACACATTACAACACGCAATTTATATTGATGGCCTGATAGATACCGCATGACGCATTTATTATAATTGGACTTTGGCATTTATCGTCTGACGGTCAGCGATCGATCGATTACCGTTATCATTTACTACTTCAGTATATAAAATATAAAACTATGTAACTTTACCTTTGCGGGTAACGAAAGCGATATAACTAAAGTGCAACGATGATATAAGTATAGAGGTCTCGACTGAGTGCCATAAGCGCTCGGTCACCTCTCAACCTGGTTATACCTTATATATATGTATATATATATATATGTATATATATATATATGTATATATATATATATTTATAATATTATATAAGGGAATATATTATATCAGAATATAATATATTTTCTTTTTTTTTTGTATAAAAATTCATCTCGCTCCAACCAAAAATTTTTTGTTAATTCTCATGTGGATGTATGCTGATTTTTATGAGAATAAAGTTATCTAATATTGTCTTTTTTTTTCGAGCTCGTGGCCTTTGTTAGACCGAGGGTTTTTCCAGTTTCACTGGGTTGAGAGGTGACCGAGCGCTTATGGCGCTCAGTTGAGATCTCTATACTATTATTATCTTTACAAACGTAGTAATATCGCTTTCGTCACCCGCTAAGGTAAAGTTATATAGTTTTATATTATACACTTTATTACTGGGTTGTCATTACATGCCTTGTTATTAACCTGGGGTGACAATACATCTGCGTTACGTATTCACCGCCAAGTAGTGTAATTTAGAGTGCGTAGCTGGTCGTGGTTACGAGATTCAATTCTAAGCCTAGTATCTGTATTTTTGCATCACAAATTGATGATTTACAGATTTGGAAGGAAGGTTCCGTTGCGTTGTTTGCGACACGGGACACACATTTAACACACCGAGGCCTAAAAAAAAGGAGGTTTACAATCCGTCTATGTAGATTGAAAGAAAAGCTTAAGAGGTGCAACGATTAAGTATATTTTAGTGCATGTTTATTTAATCAATTGTCATTTTTTTAATTGTCACCGAACTTTTGTCTTTGGTTAAGTGTTTAAAGTTTGTTATGTTAGGGCAGGAGAAGACCCGATCGCTGCTTCTTGTACCTTTATATAACAATTGACACGCTCGTTTATAGCCACCATGGACAGATAGACGCCGTAATAAATTGTGCTGTGTAAATGTGTTAACAATAGGTTTTAATATGAAAGACATATTATGACTTATTTTATATATTCTATTATATAGTTGGGTCTTAGTATTCCACAAACACTAATTTAAAACATACTTAGATGGTTTAGAAATTTTACTGTATTTTTACATAGTCATAAAATTTTAGTAATTAAAGTCTCACTTTCTACATAATACCGGAGGCACATTTATAACAAGTTGTGAATGACAATAAGGGTTTCCACTTCAATGTTTAAGGTTTAGTACAATTAAGTACACAACAATTAAGTTAGTCCACAAAATACTAGGCCGTTACTTAAACAACCAAAGAAGTCAGACCTATGATCAATTTTATTAGACTTTACTAAGATGACTTATATAAACTATAAATCCTTTTTTTTATTTCATTATTAGTTACAAATGAGCACACAGTTTACCTGATGGGAAGTGATCCATACGGCCCATGACATCTACATTCATAGGAATCATAAAGCAGAAGCTTTGTCACCCTGGTCGACTGAGATGGAATGCCTTGCCACCAGTAATAAAGGTCTCCGGATCCTTAAACTCACCAATCGAAATACGGCAGCATTATCCTGCAATTTTACGATTATATTCTGTGAGGGTGCGGTCCTACTCCGGTCGAGTTGACCCATTCATTCTGCAGCTAGAAACAAACCACAGTTTAGCTCTAAAAGTGTTACCATATTTAAGACAAAGTATGAGTCTATTACTCATAAATGGTTAATCCAAGCCAAGTCATAAACAGAAACCTGTCGTAATACGTGTTTTGTGATAAATAATTATTTTTCCGGTACGTATTTACCTTGTTTCCTTCACAAAGTATAAAGTTAAATCTTTAACCGAAAAATCATCGACAGTAAACCTTGCCTATCCAGGATCTATTCTATGTCCATATTGCTAGTTAGTCTAAAGCTTGATACTTTATATTAATAATAATATGTTATCCGTTTTAAAACTGTGTAATTACGTAGTGAACAAGACTGTTAAAGCCGATTTATATATTATCAATTGAATTTCCCGTCAGTGCGTCAGACTTAAAGAGTCCATTAACGAGTATATTATATATTGATAATTCATAAAAATCTATTACTGTTCATCCGTTATCAATAACAAACTTGGCAAATCTAATTCAATTATGCGCGCCGATACCAATGAAATTTTTAATTGCAATTTTAAAAGCTAAACCTGCAAAATAAAATTCAAAGACATGTGTAGTCTGTCATAACGCAATGTATTCGTTACATTGTTTGCTACATCAATGCAATGCATCAATATAAAGACGATTACGCGCTGATTAAACTACTACTTCGAAACTAAAATAACATCTTCATTTAAACAAAAGACATCGAAAATTACTTATTCAACGTTTCCTTCAAGGTCTTTCCCACGTACTCCAAAATAAATGAGGTAATGTGAAATATACGAAAAACTTCGAACTATCATTTCTAATTCTTTGCCAGACAAATATAATAATAGAACATATAAAGAATGTATATATATATATTATATTATTATTAATATTTTTTATGATATAAGGGATGACAAACTAGTACAGTAATTGATTATCGCAATCCATAAGTCATAAAGCGTATATTATATATACTAAAATGCATGGTCAGCTAAAACTAAGAGTGTTCTTTTTAACACAGTTAACGTTATGACGGTAACCTTCTTCATGATCGATCAGAAATTATAACGTTTTCACTCTTGAGTTGTGCGCTGAAATATGCTCTATGAGAATGTCTGAAATCATATTCAAATATTACGTAATGGATTACTTATATCTTAAAGTTAAGCCGAAATATATATATATATATATATATATATATATATATATATATATCTCATAATGTCCTGTGAGTCTTAACACATGCAATTATACACGAACGGATCGGCCCTCTCGGACGCCATCGAGGCAGACGCTCTCGCGAAACGGTAACGATCCAAGCGGAGGCTCCCCTCGGGAGCCCTTGTGCAGGTTACACACTAATAGAGATCTCAACTGAGCGCCATAAGCGCTCGGTCACCTCCCAACCCGGTGAAAGTGTATAAACCCTCACACTAACAGCGGCCATAAGCCCGGAAAAAAGAATATAAAAACAATTATACTCGTTAGTTAATAGGCGATAACATCCATTGCCATTGAAACGATATTAATTAATTTGTTTACTCAACGTTTTGACTATGCAAACGGAACACTTGATTAAGTTTATTTTATTTATTTATTTTCCTTACCTATTCGTATTTCATAGTCCACATTGATTTGCAGTTACCATTTATTATATATTACCATTTATTAGATTCCTGTTAATATTTGAATGTACATACCCTATTAGGTATGCTAAAAACTCCTGCTGAGACACTGTTAAAATTTATATATATACATTTATGTGTTGTATTGCATTATTTAAAAGTACAGTATAAACTCTATGACTTAGAAAAGAGCACAATTCGGTTGGTTTTTACCTTTAACTTATATATATATACATATATATATATATATATATATATATATATATATAAATATATATATATACACATAAATCTTCACTCCATATAACGGTAACCTCTCGATAACGATAAAAAATACTCGGTCCCTTGAGTTTCGTTATAAAGAGTTTAGACTGTAATTTTAAAATAGTACACAAATTTTAATAACAGCAACATCTTCAATCTTCTATGAAGGTGCTCGTGCCTATCTATAATTATCCTAGAGTAGCTGTTTGTAAAAATTAATCAATCAATTAATTAATTAAGTGCAAAGGGTCAATAAAAACCTCACTTAAACATTATAAGTAACGCCGGCGAAACTGTAAAAGCCCTCGGGCTAACAGCGGCCATCAGCCCGAAAAAAACCGCCACTTACAATCCCATCGCGTATCATAGATTCACCCGCGACCTTGACGACCCCGTCGACGCGACCACCAGGGCCCAAGCTCTTCATAAAACACTACACACGTACATTGCAGCCTCATAGCGGCCCCGCCGACGGCGAGGGCGTCGCAAACAAGGTTGTTTGCGATACCACCATGTCACAGGCCGGTTCTCTCCAGTCAATACAGGTAGAAGCCTCACTCGAGTTTCTTGCGCCACTTCTTGTCCAGCGTCTACGCATTCCGAAGTGGTGGTACAGACAGCCAATAATAATAATGTAGATAATTCTTAGTCAGAAGCAACTGACCGAACCGAGGTTCGGCCCTCTCGGGCACCCTCGAGTCAGACGCTCTCGCGGAACAGGGTGGCGGTCCAAGCCGAGGCTTCTTCTTGAGAGCCCTTGTGCTGGTTACCCACTAATAGAGCATAATTTTCAAACTGCATGGGATAGATTTTTTTTCTGATTTTTCTCATGATGGTTACGTTCAATCGCTGAGTCGTCAAGACGTTGAGTTCTGGGACATCCTGTATAATAAAAGTACCAACACTCGTGTATGGTATGTGGATGTAACACTTTTTTTAGAAAGTTAGTTTAGGAGTTTAGGTATTCGTTATTCGTTTTTTTAGTATAGTATATCCCATTTTGTAACTAGTATAACATTAATTGGCAAGACACTGAAGCTTGTTAACACAGTTTAAACTAGCACAAACTTCAGAGTTACTACAGATTTGTATACTTATTTTAAATTACAAATAAACATTATTATGTGGAGATATTTATTGTTATTCTCGTCTGTTTGGTCAATAAAATAAATAAAATGAGGTAATTAAATTAGTTTGTTTCTAACTGCAGAATGAATGGGTCACCTCGACCGGAGTAGGACCACGCCCTCACAGAATACCGACGTGAAATAGCAGCATAACGCTGCTGTGTTTCGTCTGGTGAGTGAAGGGATCCGGAGACCTTTATTACTGGTGGCGAGGCATTCCATCTCAGTCCTCAAGGGTGACAACGCATCTGCATTATGATTCCTTGTCAAGGATGAATGTAGATGTCATGGGCCGTAGGAATCACTTAACATCAGGTGAACTGTGTGCTCGTTTGTAACTCCTAATGTAATAAAAAAAAAAGATATAACATTATATTAATAACAAGATTATTATTGTTACTATTATAAGTATTTGTGCGAACACAACGGTATTTATTCGTCGCCATCTTCCTCAAGTCTGTCTTATAACAGACAATTTTAATAATCATATTAGAAACCCAATTTTTTTGAAAAATACATTATTTTTATTTAAGTTAATTAAATAATTAATGTTTATGTTTCTTTACATTTTCCATGATACCAAATCTAGTAAACGTGGTTTAAGATAGAATTGCTCGTTACCATACGAAAAATAGCAACCTTATAATTCACAATGGGACAATTTTAATAACCAGATTAGAATCCCAATTTTTTGAAAAATAGTAAACGTGGTTTAAGATAGAATTACTCGTTTCCATACGAAAAACAGCAACTTTATAATGCACAATGGGACAATTTTAATAAACAGATTAGAAACCCAATTTCTTGAAAATACAGTATTTTTTATCTTACTGTAATAATGTTTATGTTTCTTTACATTTTCCATGATATCAAGTCTAGTCAACGTGGTTTAAGATAGAATTAATCGTTACCATACGAAAAACAACAACGTTATGATGCACAATGGGACAATTTTAATAATCATATTAGAAACCCAATTTTTTGAAAAATAGAGTATTTTTATCTACGTTAATAATGTTTATGTTTCTTTACATTTTCCATGATATCAAGTCTAGTCAACGTGGTTTAAGATAGAATTAATCGTTACCATACGAAAAACAGCAACGTTATAATGAACAATGTGACAATTTTAATAACCGTAACCCAATTTTTTGAAAAATAGAGTATTTTTATCTACGTTAATAATGTTTATGTTTCTTTACATTTTCCATGATACCAAGTCTAGTAAACGTGGTTTAAGATAGAATTACTCGTTACTATACGAAAAACAGCAACGTTATGATGCACAATGGGACAATTTTAATAACCGTAACCCAATTTTTTGAAAAATAGAGTATTTTTATCTACGTTAATCATGTTTATGTTTTTTTACATTTTCCATGATACCAAGTCTAGTCAACGTGGTTTAAGATAAATTACTCGTTACCATACGAAAAACAGCAACGTTATGATGCACAATGGGTCAATTTTAATAACCGTAACCCAATTTTTTGAAAAATAGAGTATTTTTATCTACGTTAATCATGTTTATGTTTTTACATTTTCCATGATACCAAGTCTAGTCAACGTGGTTTAAGATAAATTACTCGTTACCATACGAAAAACAGCAACGTTATGATGCACAATGGGTCAATTTTAATAATCATATTAGAAACCCAATTTTTTGAAAAATAGAGTATTTTTATCTACGTTAATCATGTTTATGTTTCTTTACATTTTCCATGATACCAAGTCTAGTCAACGTGGTTTAAGATAGAATTACTCGTTACCATACGAAAAACAGCAACGTTATGATGCACAATGGGTCAATTTTAATAACCGTAACCCAATTTTTTGAAAAATACAGTATTTTTATCTACGTTAATCATGTTTATGTTTTTTTACATTTTCCATGATACCAAGTCTAGTCAACGTGGTTTAAGATAGAATTACTCGTTACCATACGAAAAACAGCAACGTTATGATGCACAATGGGTCAATTTTAATAACCGTAACCCAATTTTTTGAAAAATACAGTATTTTTATCTACGTTAATCATGTTTATGTTTTTTTACATTTTCCATGATACCAAGTCTAGTCAACGTGGTTTAAGATAGAATTACTCGTTACCATACGAAAAACAGCAACGTTATGATGCACAATGGGTCAATTTTAATAACCGTAACCCAATTTTTTGAAAAATAGAGTATTTTTATCTACGTTAATCATGTTTATGTTTTTACATTTTCCATGATACCAAGTCTAGTCAACGTGGTTTAAGATAGAATTACTCGTTACCATACGAAAAACAGCAACGTTATGATGCACAATGGGTCAATTTTAATAACCGTAACCCAATTTTTTGAAAAATAGAGTATTTTTATCTACGTTAATCATGTTTATGTTTTTACATTTTCCATGATACCAAGTCTAGTCAACGTGGTTTAAGATAGAATTACTCGTTACCATACGAAAAACAGCAACGTTATGATGCACAATGGGTCAATTTTAATAACCGTAACCCAATTTTTTGAAAAATAGAGTATTTTTATCTACGTTAATCATGTTTATGTTTTTACATTTTCCATGATACCAAGTCTAGTCAACGTGGTTTAAGATAGAATTACTCGTTACCATACGAAAAACAGCAACGTTATGATGCACAATGGGTCAATTTTAATAACCGTAACCCAATTTTTTGAAAAATAGAGTATTTTTATCTACGTTAATAATGTTTATGTTTCTTTACATTTTCCATGATACCAAGTCTAGTCAACGTGGTTTAAGATAGAATTACTCGTTACCATACGAAAAACAGCAACGTTATGATGCACAATGGGTCAATTTTAATAACCGTAACCCAATTTTTTGAAAAATAGAGTATTTTTATCTACGTTAATAATGTTTATGTTTCTTTACATTTTCCATGATACCAAGTCTAGTCAACGTGGTTTAAGATAGAATTACTCGTTACCATACGAAAAACAGCAACGTTATGATGCACAATGGGACAATTTTAATAACCGTAACCCAATTTTTTGAAAAATAGAGTATTTTTATCTACGTTAATCATGTTTATGTTTTTACATTTTCCATGATACCAAGTCTAGTAAACGTGGTTTAAGATAGAATTACTCGTTACCATACGAAAAACAGCAACGTTATGATGCACAATGGGTCAATTTTAATAACCGTAACCCAATTTTTTGAAAAATAGAGTATTTTTATCTACGTTAATAATGTTTATGTTTCTTTACATTTTCCATGATATCAAGTCTAGTCAACGTGGTTTAAGATAGAATTAATCGTTACCATACGAAAAACAGCAACGTTATAATGAACAATGTGACAATTTTAATAACCGTAACCCAATTTTTTGAAAAATAGAGTATTTTTATCTACGTTAATAATGTTTATGTTTCTTTACATTTTCCATGATACCAAGTCTAGTAAACGTGGTTTAAGATAGAATTACTCGTTACCATACGAAAAACAGCAACGTTATGATGCACAATGGGACAATTTTAATAACCGTAACCCAATTTTTTGAAAAATAGAGTATTTTTATCTACGTTAATAATGTTTATGTTTTTACATTTTCCATGATACCAAGTCTAGTAAACGTGGTTTAAGATAGAATTACTCGTTACTATACGAAAAACAGCAACGTTATGATGCACAATGGGACAATTTTAATAACCGTAACCCAATTTTTTGAAAAATAGAGTATTTTTATCTACGTTAATCATGTTTATGTTTTTACATTTTCCATGATACCAAGTCTAGTAAACGTGGTTTAAGATAGAATTACTCGTTACCATACGAAAAACAGCAACGTTATGATGCACAATGGGTCAATTTTAATAACCGTAACCCAATTTTTTGAAAAATAGAGTATTTTTATCTACGTTAATCATGTTTATGTTTTTACATTTTTGGCCGGCAGGGTACGTGTTCCAAATTTGTTCTAAAGCGTTCAATTATATATCAGGGACTAATCGCTACCTGGGTACCATCTGGTTGTTATACTCGTAACATGTTTATTCTCATTTTATAACCGGCTTAAATAATAAACATCAATTTCAAAGCTTTTCGATTTGAATTCGAAGCGTCAATAGCCTAATGGTTTTGGGTACGGTCTGTGAAACACGGGCTCATATACAAACCGGACTCGAACTAATCGTACGAGACTTTTTTCACAATCGCACCTTTCGGTACCACGTCGAGAGAACGCGTTCCAGTTCCGGTTCGAGGTTCATCCCATTTGTGCCAGAGTACCACAAGGCTCCGTCCTAGGTCCCATATTATACACACTCTACACCAACGATATACCGCTTACTTGTGGTGTAGAGCTCTAACCCTTTTCGCCGATGACACCGGCCTCTACGTGTCTGGATTCAAACCAGGCGCTATTTGTAAACGCCTCCAATCTGCAGCCAACACTTAGGGAAATGGTTTCGGAAATGGAGGATCGAGGTTAACCTCACCAAATGTGCAGCCATGTACTTCTCTCGGCGCAACAAAACGGCTCATCTCCCAACTATAGAGTTATTTCATCGTCCAATCTCCTGGGAAAAGACAGTCAAATACTTAGGCGTCACATTAGATGAAAGACTCACCTTCGGTCTCCATATCAACCGCATACGGAATCGAGCAGCGTTTGTCCTAGGTCGTTTGCACCCGTTACTCAATAAAAATAATATGTACCTGCGTAAACCGGTGCGCCATGGTTGTTGCGTAATGAAAATCTACACATAGATCTCGAGCTGCCGACCATAGCTCAGTACCTGAAGCAGGCTTCTCGCCGATATTTCGACTCTGCCGTCACACACCCAAACTTTGATTTAAGTGCCGCCACTTACAATCCCATCGCGTATCATAGATTCACCCGCGTCCGAATGAGACCGAGACACGCCCTTGACTACCCCGTCGACGCGACCACCAGGGCCCAAGCTCTTCATAAAACACTACACACGTACATTGCAGCCTCATACCGCCCCCGCCGACGGCGAGGGCGTCGCAAATAAGGTTGTTCGCGATACCACCATGTCACAGGCCGGTTCTCTCCAGTCAATACAGGTAGAAGCGTCACTCGAGTTTCTTGCGCCACTTCTTGTCCAGCGTCTACGCATTCCGAAGTGGTGGGACAGACAGCCAATAATAATTATGTAGATAATTCTTAGTCAGAAGCAACTAACCGAGCCGAGGTTCGGCCCTCTCGGGCACCCTCGAGTCAGACGCTCTCGCGGAACAGGGTGGCGGTCCAAGCCGAGGCTTCCTCTTGGGAGCCCTTGTGCTGGTTACCCACTAATAGAGCATAATTTTCAAACTGCATGGGATAGATTATTTTTCAATTTAAATTTGTTTTATACGTTCTGTGAGTGAGGATGGACCTTGGGTGGCGTGGCAAGCGAGTTGGAACATCAAACGTAAAACGACTAAGCAGATCAAAATTATCCGATAGATTGTTTAATAGCTTGTATAAAAATAACATGTCCTGTAAAGTGCGCCTATCGGATAACTTCATAAGGTTAAGGACTCTAAGTCGGTCAGAGTACGGAACTCTTATATTTGATCCATTAAAATAGAAATAAGTAAATCGTCTTTGTATAGACTCGATACGGTCTTTGTGAACCTGATAGTTTGGGTTCCATACTACTGAGCAATATTCAAGCTTGCTTCTCACGAGTGCAATGAACAAAAGTTTTTTGGTTCTTAAGTTTTTGAAATCTTTGCAATTTCTAAACACAAAGCCCAACATCGCCTTGCTGATTTAAATATGTTTTTTGATGGTTACGATCAATCCTGTCACATCATTTCGGCTTGACGTTGAGTTCTGGGACACCTGTATAATAAAAGTCTTAACACTCGTGTATGGTATGTTTTTGCAAGGAAAGTATATAAAAAAGGGATGCAACACTTTTTTTAGAAAGTTAGTTTAGGAGTTTAGGTATTTGTTATTCGTTTTTTTAGTATAGGATATCCCATTTTAACTAGTTAACTAGTATAACATTAATTGGCAAGACACTGAAGCTTGTTAAAATAAATAAAATGAGATAATTAAATTAGCTACACTGCAGTTTGCTTCTAACTGCAAAATAAATGGGTTACCTCGACCGGAGTAGGACCACGCCCTCACAGAATACCGACGTGAAATAGCAGCATAACGCTGCTGTGTTTCGTCTGGTGAGTGAAGGGATCCAGAGATCTTTATTACTGGTGACGAGGCATACCATCTCAGTCCTCAAGGGTGAAAACGCATCTGCATTATGATTCCTTGTCAAGGATGAATGTAGATGTCATGGGCCGTAGGAATCACTTAACATCAGGTGAACTGTGTGCTCTTTTGTAACTCTTAATGTAATAAAAAAAAAGATATAACATTATATTAATAACAAGATTATTATTGTTTCTATTATAAGTATTTGTGCGAACACAACTGTATTTATTCGTCGCCATCTTCCTCAAGTCTGTGTTATAATACTTAATTGGACAATTTTAATAATCAGATTAGAAACCCAATTTTTTTGAAAAATACAGTATTTTTATTTAAGTTAATCATGTTTATGTTTCTTTACATTTTTCATGATACCAAGTCTAGTAAACGTGGTTTAAGATAGAATTACTCGTTTCCATACGAAAAACAGCAACGTTATAATTTACAATGGGACAATTTTAAAGACCAGATTAGAAACCCATTTTTTTTAAAAATATAGTATTTTTTATCTTACTGTAATAATGTTTATGTTTCTTTACATTTTCCATGATACCAAGTCTAGTCAACGTGGTTTAAGATAGAATTACTCGTTACCATACGAAAAACAGCAACGTTATAATGAACAATGTGACAATTTTAATAACCAGATTAGAAACCCAATTTTTTGAAAAATATAGTATTTTTTATCTTACGGTAATCATGTTCATGTTTCTTTACATTTTCCATGATACCAAGTCTAGTAAACGTGGTTTAAGATAGAATTACTCGTTACCATACGAAAAACAGCAACGTTATGATACTTTCTCACGGCGTCTGACGGAAAAAAGACTATGACTCAAATTGTGCAATTCCCACTCTCAATTTGATTCTATATTGTTTTTGAATGTCATTAAAAAAAATTGTGTGTGTCACTACTGCGTGGCTGAGTGATCAGAATACCTGGCTATTTGCTGTATATACAAGTTCTTGGTTTTTGTTGGTTGGCATGCACTCCATATGTTTGACAATGCATCCGAATCTTGCTCCGATCTTATTTTACATTAGACTAGAAGTGGCGACAACTAGTCAGTGCCTCTCTGTTTGCAGAACACTAACGGCATTTATAATATTTGGTATAATTCAATAAATATCACCGTAATAGATGACCAAACGCACAACGTCACAAACCATGTGTATATTTCAAAATTTGCAAACATTTTTTTCTATCTAATCTTAATTGTAAATAACACCTTTCCTAGGAGCTTCACATATTACCAAGTGACCAACTTGGACAACCGGATATCGAACGCGGACCAACTGCTCACCACCGACATCGATAAGTTCTGCGATACGGTCATCGATCTCTACAGCAACATCAGCAAACCAATGTTGGACATTGGACTTTATCTCTACAGGCTCACAGTGAACTTGGGACCATCTGTAAGTGATACACGCAAGTAAACATTAAGCCATAACAATAAACTCAGTTAATTATTTATTCCGTTCCCCTAAAAATAATGTTTAAGAAGGCGGACGCATAAATTAAAAGTTAATAAAAATTAAAAAGTAAATCTTTATTGATAACACATTTCCGTAGAGCCTTTTGACTCGTTAACTAAATCACCTTGTATTGTAAAAGCCAAGCCATAATACTCATGCTTTTTATTTCTAACGTAATATTTTTTTTTCTAGACTCCTGGTATTATGATGGGGTACTTATTCGTATCTGGAATATTCTTGACGTACCTGAGACGACCTACTGGTAAGTTTTTTTTTTATATTAACATAATTTCCAGTGTATAGAGTAAATATACAGTATTCCCCGTATATTATTATGATATCATTTTTGTAACAGACTCATTAGATAACTATTGGGTCAGCTACATCCATTTGCAAATGATCTGCAATAGTACAAAATGTTCTTCAATATTATTGTATAGGTTACAAAATGGGGTGTCGTTGTTGCAGTGCCGCTGTTTGCACGAACACTTCAGCACCTTATTTATTCCCCGTAGTTACGAATGTGTTCGATATCGGCTGGAAAATAATAAATTTAAAAGTTTGAATGTTTTTTTCCCAAATTATAATATGATAATAAACAGAAAATTTTCAACAGTGGTAGAGCTAAACTGGAGTTTGTTTCTAGCTGCAGAATGAGTGTGTCAGCTCGACCGGTCTAGGACCACGCCCTGACAGAATACCAGCGTGCGTCTGATGAGTGTGGGAATCCGGAGATTTATTACTGGTGACTAGGCATTCCACCTCAGTCCTCAAGGGTGACAACGCATCTGCATTATTATTCTTTGTCAAGAATGAATGAAGATGTCTTGGGCCGCAGGAATCACTTATCATCAGGTGAACTGTGTGCTTTGTTACTCTCATTTTAATAATAATAAAAAAAACAGAACTACACCTATGTTTGTCGCCAGTATTCCATTTTAGTCCTGGGTCTGTCTTAATGCTTAATGCTTCTTTATCGTGTCATGGGCTGCAGGCGTGACTTACTGTCGGCTGATTCTTTTGTCGACCCTTATTTTAAATATTATTTCATAAAATTGTATTTTTTTTTAATCCATCCATTGCATCCACTATCAACGAACCCCTGACGCCTGTGTTGGATTACATAGTTTAAATATTTGTGCAACAATGAAAATAAACAATAAACCATTAATTATTATATAACTACCTCTGCTGCCCATCAATCCAGTAACTGACAATAAGATCACGCGATCGTCACGGGGATAATTATTTTTTTATTACTTATGTAATAAAAAAAAAAAAAACACAAACGACATTTTTTTTTAGCATAATTGTATATTTATACTATTTACGCATTGGCTTTCAGCTCGGATGACGGTCCAGGAGCAAAAACTTGAAGGTGAATTCAGATACGTCAACTCAAGGCTCATCACGAACTCAGAGGAGATCGCTTTTTACCAGGTGAATAATCAAAATCTATCATTTTTTTTTTTAAATTATGAAACAATATTATCTGAACGTCCAATAATCATAACTGAATATATCAAAATACTGTAATGCTGCATTTGAATTTTAGTTTTTTTAGTTGGCTTTGCAATATGCCGCTAAGTGCCTTAATATACATCTTAACCTTTCTCCGATCTTATTGGTTTACATTACATTGGACTAGGGGAGGGATAGAATTCAATGATATAGGTAATGCATGATTACATAACACACAAATAGGCAAACGCAGGTTTGTGCGTCTGAGTTGTTACGGCCCTATAATATATTATGCGCGTTGTGTCATCTGTTTTTTTTGTTTTATAAAGAATATTAGTAATGCTTATAACATAGCCAATATTAACCACTCCAACTAAGCTGGAACTGCCTGTGAAACCATCTCCTAGGTTCGCCCCTTAGTCCCGGACTTACAGAGTAGGACTGAGGTACCCCCAGCCTGTCGTACAAGGCGACTAAAAAGGGACATCGGATTCGCGGGCGATCAGTCAGTGAGGGCTCTGAACATCCGGGTGCGCGGGGAGGACGGCATCTAGAAGTACAGCTAGGGTGCTAGGTGAGCCTTGGCCATCTTTTGAAGATCCCCCCCCCCCCATAACTAACAGCAAACGTGACGGTGTCGCGAACCTTTGTCGTCAAATGTTTTATATCAATTGTTTGTAGTCAAATGGAGGAATATATGGTCATGGCCGAAATTGACCATTGTCGACTTATTGACTGGACACTCGTTTTTAAATTTAAGGTGCGCGGACATTTTGAATTCGATTGATTCCCGGTGCCAATGAAAATGTCGATTGTAATTTTTAAGTGTTATTTACGACGTGCTTGTAGATGGCGAATAAAAAACAAATAATGAATACTTCAAAGATCTATGAAGTTTTCTAATTCGCAATAGAATAGCGTGATAGACTATTGTTAGGATTCGCTAATTTACATTCTTCTTTAATTAAATTGGAACGCAAAAAGATTAGTTTCCGGGCCAATAACTATTTGATTCGAATATTTTGTACTGGCAACACTTTAGATTGTCAGTTGGTCGTTAAAATATCGAAAAGCTGGGAGGTAGAAAAAGGTCGGTTGAACATTTGGACGAGAAGGTCGTGAGAAAGAATAAAGTTGTGTTCCCCTTTACCTGGATTTTCTTCACTACTACTCCTAGGCATCCTGAAAGTCTAAATTCAGTCCATAGAATCAGTGATTGTTGTATTATATATATATATATATCATTCGACTATCCTTATATCGTGTGTTGTGTGTTTACCGAACACTCGAACCTCTAACATGAAACATCTGGATTCGGTTTTGGTACTTTATTTACTTACTGTTAAGATTTTTTTAGGAATACGGTTTATTTTAATACAGCAATGTTAATGTAGATGGCGCTGTTACAAAGCGCCCACCGTCGGACGTCTTTTTATTATTTTAGTGACTTACGTGTTATGTTTCATTGTGAATATATATTTATTGGCATACTTATGTTTTATGGTAAAAAATCTATTCTAAGGTAATTAAACTAAGCTGTGACTTAGACAGAGGAAAACAAAGAAAGCTCAAACATGAATACATACAATCTCAAGTAATTTATTATACTTATCGATTACAGGTGTAACTTATCGTACTTCAACCCTGGCTCGCAAACTTGCAAATTCAAAGCGGCTGATAACCTTATAGTTAATAGATTCCCAAGCTTTTCTAGACCACTTTAACATACTTCACACACACTTTTAAAAATCCATATCCATTCGGCATAGTTAATTATACCAAAAACATATTGTTACATATTATTTATATTTATTTTGTCTTTATCTTTTTTTTGTATCTCTAGATCTTCATACGCCCTCTTAGAAGTCTGCAGCGCCAGCTGGGGGCGGTACCGTCTCATTTGAGTAGATACCCAATGCAAGGTGTCGCTATAATACAAGAAAAATAAAAACAGTTTCCGAGACGTTTTTAAGTCTATTTATTACTTCTTGATCGTCCAAATGTCGTATTGCTCTACAGCTAAACTGTTTGTTTATAATAAAATATGGTCGACCACAACCTTCGAGTACACCACTAAATTTATAACCCGTATATGTTTTTCATTTTTTGTGTATTCCAGGGCAACCATAGGGAGCAGCTGACCATCCTGGCAAGCTTCTACAAACTCACACGACACCTACGTAACTTCCTCAACTTCCGAGTGTGCATGGGCTTCATAGACAACATCATAGCCAAATGTGAGTACAACTTCTATCGTCATTAGCTTCGATGTATGTATATAATATGTTAATAATAATTAATAATAATAATAAACTTTATAAGACACAAACATTTGTACATAAGTTATTTTATAAATTGTTTTTAATGTACGGAAAACAAAAAAGAAATAGAATGACGAGTTTTAAAAAAATAGAATGACGAGTTTAAAAAAATAGAATGACGAGTTTTAAAAACAAAATAGAGTGACGAGTATTAAAAAAATAGAGTGACGAGTTTTAAAAAAAAATAGAATGACTAGCTTTAAAAAAAAACCACTCCAACTAAGCTGAAAATGCTTATACTAGGAGATGGTTCAAGACTAATCGAATGGTGGATTCGAAGATACGACCTTAAGTTTCGTAGACCGTACCCTAAGCTGTTAGGCTATTGAATTGTTAAACCCTACACTAGGTTAAAAACTTGTCGTGCAGGGTTTGTGCTCTTCCGTGTTATCCAAAACTACCTATAAAATAAAATAAAATAATCCACAGATATTATATAAAATTGAAAGAAAGACAGAAGTGAATGTATGTGTGTGTTTATTTTTCTAACTAACTCGCATAATAGGGCAAATATTTTGAGCTCTTTCTGTTTTATATAACTTTGAGTCAAATCCAATGCATCTATGTTATCTAAGGATACAGTTTAAAATGAAGAGTTTACTTACTGGAAGTAATTGGCAGTCAGTGCAAAGCTGTTCCGACGGCTAGCGAAAAGCTTTTTTTCAACATCAGTACTTAAACAACTAATCTACGGGCTAAACAATATCATTATCCCGAGTTGATTTATTGTAAAAGTGGCCGAGAACTGGATCGAAAAGTGGTGGGAACACGCGATATGTGCTTCTTTTTTTACCCTTTCGCCTTGTCCCCTCAATAAGAAGGTAATAAAAAAGTGATTAAGGTGTTATTAGATTATACCAAATATCGGATTTATTGAATCATATATGTATATAGATATTATTGTTAATATTTTATATTATTAAAACCTATATTTTATATTATTATATCCTTAAAAACTAAAACCAAAGAATTCAGATCGCTCGCTTTTAATTCACAGTACACGAGCTCTGCTCGCTCTATTGATCCACGGTGCCCGGCACCAATGTGGATTGTATTATTTGCAATTTTTATTGCTAATTTACCGCTGAATCAGGAAATATATTATGAGGAAACGTTAGACACACACACATATATAAATATATATATATATATATATTCGGACTATAAGATGCTCCTTTATAAATAAATATTAAATATTTTTTTTCAATAAATAGTCTCAAAATTTGAGTTACATCTTATATAGTACGAAAAATATGGCATGCCACTGAAGGTAAACAAGCGAGAGAATCAACGGTTTACCTAAACTGCACAAATATAATTATGATCCGAAAGTAACATATTATTATTTTTTGTCTAAAAATCATCTTATGAATTTGAGGTGCGTCTTATAGTCCGAAAAATACGGTATATAACTAATAGATGAAACAAACACATTAATTACATAACGCGTTGTCACCCTTAAGGGCTGACGTCACTAATAATGTCTGATTTTCATTAGAAGAAATAGAGTAGCACAAAACTATTTTACATTGGCATTCCGAAAGGCTTCGTTTTCCCAGTCGAGCCTTGGACACATTTCTGCTACACTTAGTACATAACTACTGCATGAATAAAAAAAATCATACTATGTGGCTTAGTAGTTAATATTTATTTATTTATTTATTAATGACAGTTCAAACGTCAAATGAATATTATAAGATGAGATAAAAAATATAACATAGTGCCTGACAATTTAAAGTTGCCACGGCATGCTGTTGGGAAATATAAGAATGCAAAAAGACATTATAGAAGTACCTTAAGAGTAGAACATAAAAAAAAGAATCAAGCTGGCATAACTGGAGATTATTACGACAGGTTTCTACATAGCAGTGGGCTGTAAAATAATTATATAAAAATTACTTTTTTGTTTTACAGATATTGCCATCACCGTCGGCTTCTACGCTGTCTCTAGACCGTTCTTCATCAAGGATCACAGTTTGCTCACCAATAGCACAGAAAATGATCGATTTAAGGTAATTTATAGTTTACGGTTTTTATTAATAATTTATAAAATGTATATTGTACGTAAATTGTTTTTAAACGCATGCGGTGGCCGCCTGTAAGTTGAATTGTATGTAATCCTAATATGTTGTTACAATAACCTTAATGCTCATATTATTTATACTGTGTTATATACACTGCAGGCCAAAAGTTTAAGACCACCATAATTAAAGTAGAAAAAAATGTTTAATTAACCTGTTTAATAATCTAAACACGAACATTGATTGACAAACAATATACTTTAAAAGCGTAAAGAAATATTAACAGTCCATGCAAAAAAAGGTTATAGTAAGCTAAACTGATTTTTCTTCAAGAAATCCTCCTTTACTTTTTATGACTTTTTTCACAAGTTCACGGCATACGGGCAATCAATTTTTTAATGGTGTCTTGTGATATATTGTTCCAAATTTCGCATAAAGCATTCCACATTTCTTCTCGCGAGGATGGGCCACGATTACGGACGTTCCTATCAAGCTTTTCCCATAAAAGTTCAATGGGATTGAGATCCGGGCTCTGAGGAGGCCAAACCATGTTTTACAACACCCCTTTCTCTTCTAAATATCCTCTACATAATTTAGAGCTATACTTTGGATAATTATCTTGTTGGAAAATCAATTCATCTCCAATTAATCGCAACCCGAAAGAAGAACATGTAATTCTGTCGGTATATATAAATTCGATATATATAAATAAATAAATATGCATGATATATTAAAAAAAGTAAAAGTAAATTTTCGAAAACATATAAAGTCCGCCTATCGGCAGTAACCAACGTTCTCCCTAGTACACGGGGCCCAACTCTCTCCAGAGAAAAGTCCTTCCAGCTCAAGCAATCAGACAGCGTCTCGATTGACTGACCGAATAAATGAGAGTCCTAGAAAAACCAACAACGAATTATTTTCAAAAAGTGCAATCAGGACCACTAGATGTTTTTTTTATACAACTTATAGTAACAGAGGAGCACTCAAAAGTTCACCTGATGGTAATTGATTTTTTATGTCCATCGGGAGGAAGAGATATCTTGTCTCCTTGGAAGAAGATAGAATTATGTGGGATTTGTACTCACTAAGACCCCCTCCCCTACCTCACCTCCTACCTATCTCCGCTACCACACGACAAACAGTAGCGTCATACAGCTCTTTTACACTGTTTAATATATGCTAATAGTTTTACACTCTGAAATCACTTCATTTCAAATAAATCGCTTCTTAAATATTGATACTAAATATGATAAATTAAATAGTGATTTGAATTGACGCACAAAACTTCTAAGTCGTCATCCAAATTGTAATGAAATGTCAAGTCATCATACAACAAACACAAATATATTTTAATGTTATAAGTGACGTCTCGACAGAGCTCTCTTTAGATTTCGATCACGGCACTATCTTTTTTTATTGATTCAGAAATCATATAATACAATCTATACAATACAAAATATATACAAAACAAACAAATATATAAAAACAAAGTCGGATTAGTTTCACCATTTATAACTCAAGAACGGCTGGACCGATTTTACTGATCCCCCTCCCCCTCCCGTCGGTGGGGCCACTCCCATTGCATTGGGAGGGGCTCCGGAATAATTTACAACACAGTGCCCCAGGTGTTGTCGTAGCTATAGAGATAACAGTAACATGGAACTGTTTAAAGTTTATTTAAGCTTTACAATAAGTTTGGTATACACACAAGGAAGTATAATGGACGTACACACACTAAGAAATAGAAGGATAGACAGTTTAGAAAATTTTCAATACGAATGATACGGAGAAAGTACAAATTTCGGATAAATATATATACGTAGGCGGCACTCGCTATCTTACAACTCACTTATTGTAACCTTTTTAAAGGCTTATGTATTAATTATAGTTTAACAAACGTTCCCAGACTTTTTTTCTCATAGACCACTTTCAAAATTTTGCTAGTTCCGGTGCAGCTACATTTCTACCATAACCCCAAAACTCGACAAAAAATGTGGAATATGCAAGTTTATACAAGTAACAGTCGCTGAGCTTCTTGAAATATTATCTGTCTGCATATATAGGCGAAGTCAACCCAACATTTTAGTTCTTCACTATCGGAAGCAAATAAATTTTCGTGGACCCCCTCTTACGAATTGTGAACCCCCATTTTTTTTGTCACGCCAACGTAGACCCCCGTCGAGTTTCCCGTGGGTCCCTGGGGGTCCACCTGGACCACTTTGGGAACAAAGTTAAACAAAGCAGTAGAGTAGGAATTCCACTCTACAAAGGTTCACACATTCTTGTAAGAACTTCAAACAGCACGTGAATATGAGAGGGTATAAGTTGTCCATTTTTAAGTGCGTTGGAATTCACACGTTGAAACACTTAAACTATTTAAAAGTAATTCATGAGAAGACCTCTGTTATGGCAAGAGATATTAATATTTAATTCTATACAAAACAAACATTATTACGGGTCTATGTAATTACCTAGTGATATTATATATATATTTATTATTACACCCCCCTCTCCATTGAGGCTAAGAACGTTCCAGAACAGCCAACGGCTCGTGGTCGCCGTCGTGCATCCTCCTTGAACTGCGTACGTGGCACTATAATATATTCTCATCCTGCCTAGTTGATGTCATCTGCTAATGACAAGATGACGTCACGATCTAAATCCATGGACCAGGTGGACCGACCGTTGATCTATTATTCTCAAACTGAAACTAAATCATGTTTTCACTTGCAGCACTACTACACGTACGGACGCATGCTGGTCAAGATGGCTGAGGGTATCGGCAGGCTGGTCCTGTCGGGCCGCGAGCTCAGCAAGCTAGCGGGGCTCACGGCGAGAGTGACGCAGCTCAAGAACGTTCTAGAAGATGTCAATAGAGGCAACTATAAGCGCACCATGGTCGATCGCACGCAGCAAAATGGTAGCGGTAAGCTTACTTAGTTATAGGGTCATGATTTTTTTCTTTTTTTTATAGAACAGCTGGCCAACGTGTCTCACCTGTGAAGTTGCAGATGCACTGACGATCTTTAAGAAAGATGAAAGGCACTTTTCTCAATGGTTGTGTCGGTTCAGAAATACCGCGACGACAGCTGATTCCACAGAGTAGTAGTAAAATTCTATTGGATATATAAAATTTCGCCTAAACCGGTGATTTGCCAGTAAATGGCCAAATGCCTTACCCCCCAACTGGCTGTGGAACCGAAGGTCACTCGGTATGTCAACGGCAAGGATGCTGCAACTAATTTCATGCATCAAGCCGGCCGGAGAAGAATCAGTACAGGAGGTTGAACATCCCTTATGTATCCTATTTGCCGCATGATGTAACTAATAGAGAACCTTGTTGCGGCCATCTGGGTCCTGGTGTGGTTCCCCGGATACCTATACGCACTATACGAATAAGCTTTAACAGTGATAGAAATACACTGCAGTTTGTATGCAGCTGCAGAATTAATGGGTCAGCTCGATCGGGTTAGGACCACGACCTCACAGAATACCAGCGTAAAAGTGCACCATAGTGCTGCAGTGTTTCGTCTGGTGAGTGTAGGGAGGGTTTCAGAAACCTGGAATGTGTGGTGATGAGGCATTCCATCTCAGTCGTCAAGGGTGATAACGCATCTGCATTATGATTTCTGATACATGGAGATGTTATGGGCCTCAGGAGTCACTTACCATCAGGTGATCTGTGTGTGTGTGTGTACTGTTAAATGCAATGTTATGCGAGGATACGAGCACTAGGGTCTTTAAATGCGCTGCCGAGATTGCTCAGTATTGGTTCCGAGATGGTTATGTTGAACATCTTGTAAATATATTCTACAGTAAACTATTTAAAAATGAAATAGAAAATAAGCTAGAAGCTTATACGATTGTATTAATTTTATAGGTCCTCCCATGATCCTGAGTCCTGGAGCCGGCCGGATCATTTATAAGGATAAGATCATTCGTTTCGATAAAGTGCCGCTGGTCACGCCCAACGGTGACGTCCTCATCAAGGAGCTCACATTCGAAGTCAAGTAAGTGCCTCTATATACCCTTTTGACGTGCTACCACTTAAGTATATACAGGGTCATTGGTAATAAAAAAAAATTCAAAGTATGGGGAATACTTTGAATTTTTTTTTAGGAGGTGATAGGGGGTGACTATTTGAGATAATTTTAACCCCCATATACATTATGCAAAAGTGAACCATTTTTGAATTATCATGTTTTTTATCTTTTTTTTTAATTAAGTCAAAAATGTAATATCAAAAATTTAAAAAGAAATCTCAATTTAAATCTCTGTTAAAATCGCCTTTTGAATATCTTGCATTTAGGTTTAATGCGTACCTAAGTCCATATAAGGCAAATAAGCAAGCAGATGTGTTGACGCCCTTTAAGAAAGAATGTCCCTTACTCGTATCGTTTCTCTTATGTAAAACTGTGAGCCAACATTAGGTTCGGTAATGTATTTCAAGCGTCAATAGTGTAATCGTTTAGGGTAAGGTATTTATATACATATATATATATATTTAATACAATTTTTAGATCCGGTATCAACGTGCTAGTCTGCGGTCCGAACGGTTGCGGAAAGTCGTCCATGTTCCGCATGCTGGGCGAGCTGTGGCCGATATTCGGTGGCACTCTGACCAAGCCGCCTCGGGGCAAGCTGTTCTACGTGCCCCAAAGACCTTACATGACATTGGGAACTTTCCGTGATCAGGTGATCATCGGAAATATAATACTAATTATTTAATATTTCACCATCGCTGAAGATAGTATGACATTACTCCTGACCCACCTGCATTGATCGACTTCTATCAAACTTGTATAAATCGTCGCTCCGTCTAGTGAGGGATCGTGCTACATTGTACCGTCAGTCCCAGGTATCCCACTCAAGAACATTTCTTGCAGCCCATGAGTTATCGGTTCCACGAGCTTCAGCTTGCTGAACTTTTGAGCTGTAGCTATCATCCTCGTTCTACTGCGGATGTCTACGTTGCGTATTCTATTTCACAGAGAAACACCGAGCATAGCCCGCCGAAGTTGAAAACTCAAAATCCATTTATTCTATAACTAGATGGATGGACCTTTCCAAGTTTATATATAATAAGGATATTTATAAATATACAAAATGTATTATTATTATGGTATTATATGTAGGTATTATTAGATGACGCGTATAAATAGTCTGGCCATAAATACTGTTCATTAAATACATAAAAACTTTTCTTTATTTCAACTTTTTATTTTTTTAATTTAATTCTTTCGATTTTGCGCCATTTCACATAGTTTTTCGTGTTCATTATCAAATTACCATATTGTATAGAATGGGGTGTTAAAGAAAATAGGATTGCAGTGATCGCCTTGCACAAAGTGGGTATGGAGCCGTCGGTCATATTCCAGACACTTCAGATGCTTGGTATCAGCCGTATGTTCGTATATCGTATTATCAACAGATAGAACAACACTTCCTCTGTCAAAGACCAGAAAAGATAAAGGCGGCCGCGTGCTGTTAGAACTACAAAGGCTGTTAATGCTGTTTAAGCCAGAATTCGTCGAAACTAGGAAGCAAACTATGTTATGGAACTAATTGGGAAGCAAAAAATGTTATCGCGAGAAATGAAGATTCCCGCTGGGACTCTGTCGCGTATTATAAAACAAGACCTGAAGCTTGGTGCTTATCGTTTATATACAGGATATGCCCTAAATCAATCTTTACAATTAAAGAGAGTGGATCGATCAAAACGCCTTCTGTCGCGATACGCAGGTGAAATTCACAGAAATATCCTCATTACCGATTAAAAAAAATCACGATTGAAGAACACTACAATAAGCAAAATGATAAAGTGTACGCTCACTGTTCTAACGAAGCTTCTCAAGTGGTCGGAAAGGTACAACGTAGTCATCATCCTGCGTCAGTGATGGTTTTGTGGGGCGTGTCTTATCAAGGAGTCACAAAACTACATTTTTGTGAAAAAGGAGTGAAAACTTCAGCCAAAGTGTATCAAGATACAGTCTTGGATCATGTTGTGAAACCTCTCAGCTATACAATTTTTAAAAATATACCGTGGACTTTCCAGCAGGACTCCTGGTCCTGGCACCTGGTCACAAGTTCGAACTACCCAAGCCTGGCTTGAAACCAACATTCCGGACTTTATAAGAGCTGAAGATTGGCCCTCATCTAGCACAGACCTCAACCCTTTAGACTTCAAATTATGTTTCAGTTTTAGTGGACATGGCCTGCTCTAAACGACACGGCGACATTGAGTCTCTTAAAAAATCTTTGGAGCAAGCAGTGGCGAAATTTCCCTTGGAAACAGTGCGTAAATCCATAGATTCCTAGGCCAAACAGATTAAAGGCCTGTATAAAAGCCAAAGAGGCCACCTCTCGAATAGAATATTTTTTTTATTTTTTGCTGACCGACTAATAAATATGTACGAGGGCACATTGAAAAGTTTTGAGCCTAAGGTTGACATTTAAATTCAAAAGAAAAAATAATACTAGTACGTAATAGCTATTTCTTTTTTAATTATAATCTGCTGTCTTTTTATTTTCTTCTGTCAAAATTGCAAAATTTGTGATCAGTTTAACAAACGAAGTTCGCGGTTTCCGTAGAAATGGATAAAATTGAGCACCATTCCATCATAAAATATTTACAAAAAAAGGATTAAAGCCAAAACAAATTTATGAAGATATGTACGAGACTTTGGGGGAATCTGCTCCATCATATGCCACTGTCAAAAGATGGGTAGCGGATTTCAAACGTGGCAGAAGATGAACCTAGGAGTGGTAGGCCGCCACAGACGAAAATACTAATAAAAAATTAGACCCGATTTTGAATGACAGGAGATTGACGATTGCAGAGATAGCAGAAGCAATAGACATTTCCTATGAACGAGCACAGAACATAATTTCCAACGATCTTGGATTTTCTAAGGTCTCTGCCAGATGGGTACCTAGACTGCTTTCAGCCGAAAACAAACGCACCCGCCAAACAGTATTACAGGATTGTTTGGATCTGTTCCAAAGTGATCTTCAAGATTTTCTTAGCCGTTTCGTAACTATGGACGAAACTTGAATTCACCACAATACACCAGAGTCCAAAGTACAATCCAAACAATGGAAAAGAGCAGGGTCACCGCCCCCTAAAAAAGCTCGGGCCGTTTTGTCAACCAAGAAGGTAATGGCTTCAGTTTTTGGGACAATAGAGGGGACATTATGTTACCATCTCTTCCCTAATCTAAAAAAACACATGGTAGGGCGAAAATTTTCGACGAATATTTTCGTCCTGCCATGTGAAGAACACAAGAAGCTGTGACTGAATATTTTGATGAAATTGAAGATTCTTTTTTTTAGAAGGAATACAAAAGCTAGAGACAAGATGGCAAAAGTGTATAGATCATTCTGGAGACTATGTATAGAAATAAAATAATCTTTTAGGAAAAAATCGTTGTTTTTAAGGTTGGGCTCAAAACTTTTCAATGTAGGTATAAATTTTAATAATATTAAAGTAATAATAATTTAATTGTAACAGAACTTATGGCCGGACTAGGTATATAACAAATATCCGCTGAGTCATCAATTTTTAAATTGAGAGTAACAAACTCACACACAGTTCATCTGATTATTAGTAAGTGATTCCTGCGGCCCATGACATCTCAATTCATCCTCGACAAGGAATCATAATGCAGATGCGTTGTCGCCCTTGAGGATTAAGATGGAATGCCTGGTCACCAGTAATAAAGGTCTCCGGATGCCTTCACTCACCAGATGAAACAGAGCAGCATTATTTTGCTATTTTATGTTGGTATTCTATGAGGGCGTGGTCCTTCCCCGGTCGAGGTGACCCGTTCCTTGTGCAGCTAGAAACAATCTGCAGCGTTGATCTTATCACTGTTAAAACAATTTCATCCATTTTATAACATGTAATAATTTCTCATCAGGTCATCTATCCTCAAACTCGCGAAGAAATGATCCGTCGCGGTAGAACCGATGAAGAACTTAATAGGTACCTGGAAATTGTGCAATTGTCCTACCTCACGATCCGAGAAGATGGTTGGGACGCAGTCGAGGACTGGATGGATGTGCTGTCCGGCGGCGAGAAGCAGAGGATAGCAGTGAGTTGTGATGTAGTTTACATCGATGTATTTAGAATAATCCTGGTCTTGTCTTTCTTAGTTCTTATGCTTTTTTTTATTGCGATGATGGTGGGTAATGAAAGGATAAGGCGAGAAAAGAGTATAGTACTAGAAACAAACTGCAGTGTAGCTCCACCACTGTTATTTACAGATGGCGCGTCTTTTCTATCATGAGCCGCAGTTTGCCATACTGGACGAATGCACGAGCGCGGTGTCCGTCGACGTCGAGGGACAAATGTACCAGTACTGTCGCGAGGTAAGATACTTTTTCACTCTCTCACCATATTTTATGTCACTCTCTCTCTCTCTTCACTTAATTTAATTTGGGCACAGACTAAACATATCAAGTCTAAAGAAGTAACTAAACATTTGGCGAAACTTTTTTTAAATAGAATCGATAGCATTCGAACAAGCAGCTCAGCTCACCTGAAGGTAAGTGAACACCACCATGAACATCCGCAAAATCAGAGTCGTAAATGCGTTGCCGGCCTTTAAGGAAAGGTCTTTCAGTTTTGCATCTATCTCGTAGGGTGATCTTTAACGACGACTGTCAATGAAGCTGTTTTGCCTTCGAGTTATAAAAAAGCTCCATCACCAAAATCAAACACTAGCCTATACTGTAAAAATATCAAAAGGTTGAAGAAAATACTCAACAAGGCTAGTAATTTTTTTTTCTAATTTAAAATTAACCCAAAAAAAATACTTTTGTTGTGAAACAATCCTAATTATTATATTTCACAGATGGGCATATCATTGTTCACGGTGTCTCACCGCAAATCCTTGTGGAAACATCACGACCACTACCTGCAAATGGACGGACGAGGCGGCTACGTGTTTAGTGAAATCGACAACGAAACGCAGGAGTTCGGCTCGTGATTCGACCTCACGTACGATCACTGTAGTGCCAGTCAAACATTACCAATATTACTGTATAGATCTATTCTACCGGTTTCACACAGATCTGGAGAGAATATAAACAAATAATCGTTGCAAATTATGTAAATATCTTCTTATGTACAGAAGACAAATTATTTTTATTCCAATTGATTTAAAATGTCATTCGCAAAACACAGTAAGTGGTACTATTCCATTATCCTATTAAAGCAATGAATAACTTTCCTTATAATTTTAAGTAAATATATCTTAGGAAATTGTTTTACGTGGAATAAACTATGATATTGTCAACGAAAGAATTTTGTTAAAAAAAAAAAAATTGTCACAAATCTTATGCATGATTTTCGCCTTGCTCATTTACTGGACGTAACGACGAACCAACAAACAAATATTTATGACAAAGGTAGGATTTATATATTCAATAAAAAATTTAATCTTGTTGACAAAACAATATTTTTGAAACTGAATATGCTTGAAGATAAATAGTTAAGTGGTTAACCGATACAGTTACTTAAAATGTTTACAAAACACGGAAGTAAAACTATATATCTGTTAATTTTATATTAATAATAATTATTATTTATTATTTTTTACATAAAAATAAACATAAATAAAATTCAAGAGCAAACTTGAATATTGAAAAATATTTATATTTATAGACCCTATGATCTGTTCACTTTAATGAGATTTTATGTAAACTAACCATAATCGTTTCGGGTGCAATAAATTAATGGTTAGAATATACAGTTGAAAATAAAAATATTAAAAGTGTAGAAAAATAATATCATACCTTATGTACGTATCCTAGTTTCTAATTGTAAAATGTAAATTTCTATGTAGCCATAACTTCTTAATTTATTGTTTTGGTAAACAGTCTACTGAAAACAAACATCTAAAATTACGGTGGCACTTCTTACCTTGACGCATTATTCTAATGAAAGAGTTTTTGATAAAAACATGTGTCTAAATTTTGTTGCGTTGTAATAGACCTTTTTATTCCCTTTTAGTCATTGTCTTTGGCGTTAAATACCGAACACCATTTAATTCTTAACTTTTTTTGTTGGAGTATGTATGTTTTCAATAGGATTTTAGGTTTTTATTGTCATTTTGCTTTAAAAATTTGGGAATACCTCATATTTGCGTTCATAATACACAAATTTCGTAGGTTACTATAATCGGACAGAAAATAACATAATTATGCACCACTTGCGTGCAAAAGTACTTACTTGAGGTAGATCGAATATTTTTGAAAAAGTATGTTTTGTTTATATAAAATCTAGTAAAGTGAACGTATTATAAATATATTCATTACATATATTGGCACTTTTATAATGTGTTTTATATGTTTGTTTTAATGTTTCTCAATTAAAATTATTAATATTTTTATCACTTTTACACAACCTTAATAACTAAAGATTATGAAATATTTATATACATAAATTATAAATATTGATTTAGTTTATTTACAAATATTTACATGTCACAGTGGGAAGTAAAACCAGGAAATCACTAGGTAAGAAGCATAAGGACCCAAGTATACATATGTTAGGACCGCTATTAATTTTAGCATTTCTTTTTTGTTCTTATTCAAGTGTAAACATTATTATTATTGGTTTCAAAGATAGAACTATACATACGATTCACTACAATGTATCTTAAATCATATATACGCTTTTGTCTCTAAGGCACATTAATATGTTATTTACAATGTTATGAGAATATTTGTTATAATAAATTTACCTGAATAACAATAGATCTGTAAACAAACAATGACTGCCAATTTATAAAGTTCAAATCAAAATTTCATCTATATTCTTACAACAGTAAAATATATACTTAATCAGATATAATGTTACATAGTTACTGTAATATTATACAGTTAATTTATGTCCTTAAAGTAACATTATACATATAATACTTTAGTAACATAAAACAAAATTTATTTAGCATTTTTTTTAGTACATCTATCATCTCAGGACAATAAAACAAACGGGACCAGAGAGGACATAAAATATATCAAAACATAATTTTATCAGACATGACATTTACCTTTATCCCATAATAAAATAAATCAACTTATAAAATAAAATTTAAAATGAATATATCAATCAAATCCTACATGCAATGTATAAAATGTTGATGGTAGGAAATTACAATTTTATCTTCAAAATTTAACGGAATCAGTTAAGCCAACGAAAAATAAATTTTTAACGATTGTTAAAAAAATTATAAATTATCTATATCCCAATAATCATCAAAATGTATAGAGACTGACAGTCCAAGTTGTTAGTGAATCTTATTTTCTCTACTGTCTTTCGATAGTTCAGAGTGACAACTATCCTAAACATTATCATATAATGCGAGTAATAATTATTTTATGAATCAAATTAATAAAAATTTGTCATATATATATTAACGACAATGAACTTTTTTAATACGATGTTTTAATTATTGTGAATGTGTTTAGTGAGGATTTTGTATATCAATCGTTTTTAATAATTATAAACAATTCATTTATCACTGGTTTTCTTTTTCATAGATGGTGATTAAATGTGAAATGGGAAAGTTATTAAAATGTTTTCACCATTAATACAGCAATAGTTGCAAATAAATATGACTTTCGATGTGGTGAGGCTTTCATAATAATATTTAATATAATTTTGTGATATTGTTACCATAATATAATATTTCATAATAAAATTATGAATTTGTTTAAAGTGTTTTTTGAATTATTGTTAAATCCACATAATCTAAATATTTTATGCAGCAAAATATTTTTATCAATTGCATGTTAAATACTAATATATTTTTTTTGCAAATTATGTATAAATGATTTAGAATTACCTTATAACTAGAATTAGAAGTGATAAGCACTATCATTTACTAATTAAGCAAACTTCACTTAGTAAAACAGTTATGATAATATTTACTTAAGCAAAATCTAAACATTTTATACATAAATTTGAAATTTACGAAATATTTTATATTTTACATTGATTTAGTACTACAGTTAATTTTTGTATTAAAGGCTGGCCTGTGTGACCATCCTCTTAATCACATACAACGTAATCAAACTATTATGGTCACTTGACTTGGTTTTGGGTGGATGTTGGTGTTTTACCGACAAATGATAGTTGTCATTTCGGCAGACATTTTTTTGTATAAAATTACATATATACATATATTCATATATAATGCCTTTCAGTCAATTTGCACAAACGGCGATATCTTCTAATTATTACCAGTTCAATTGTATGACCGAGAACATAATATGACCAAACATTGCAAACCAACTTTTAGGTTGCTAATTTTTTTTGTTTTACGATACCCTTTATATTTTTATGTTTATCAATCAGTTATGTGGATTCCATTACCAACGTGAGTGTAAAATACTGATGTACTTATTATATATTTTTTAATTTATTATCTTCCACAAATAAAATATATCACAGCAGAGGCATATGTTAAAAAAAAGTAAAGGAATGCCAGTGCATGACAATCAATGATAAAAACAATGTTTACTCTACTCTTACCTCTTAATGTAATATAACATTAAGGTGAGGTACACAACACTTAACATATCATGAAATTATTTTTATGTTATTATTAAAAAAAATATATTGATAAGGGTAGGAACACACTCACAAAATATCAACACAAAGTATTAGTTTGGTACTGCTGTGGTTAGTCTAATGAGTAAGAGACCAAAGACATCATTACTGGTGATGCATTCTCTCTAAGTCCTCAAGGATAATGATGCAACTTATTATGTTTGATTCTTCGCCCTAATATTATAAAGACATTGAATAAATAAATGATGTTTGATGAAATGAAACTATTGTAATTTAATGTGAAAGTTGCTGTGATAGCTGTTAAGTTTTTGTTGTTTATAATAAATGGTGGGTTCTGGGTAATAAAAGAGATCAAAGACATGGTGTGTTATTTGGAAACCGATAACTCATATTATCTTTTAAAAACATATAAAAAATTGAATATATATATATTGCTTGATAGCAAGCTTATGAATGTGAATATTAAAATGTAATACTACTACAATATCAGTGTGGGTTATAAGAATCAAAGATTGCCTAAACTACTATTACATTTAAAAAACTAAGGTGTTATATGGAGGACATCACAATATCATTATATTTATTTTATGCATACCTCTACTTCTGGAAGCACTAAAGGTTAACAAGCCATTCTACAAACTCTGCTGGCAATGGTCAATCAACTAAACATGTCAACAAGTTGACAACTATTTGTATCTGGGATAGTTAGTGGCACTTACAACTAAGTACTTCTAGGCTTCAGTGTCCATTAAAATTTAGGTTGCTACTGGTTGTTTTCTTTCAAAGAGTAGTGTAGAGGCCTTCAGGTCATTTTTATACAGGGCTACTTGCCTATATCATAAAGAAGTGGGTGTCTTTGTGGCAATAATTACTGCAGAAGTCATATTTTCTTATAAAAGTAAGGGTGACAAACAAACACAGACTGTAAATGATGTCTGCAGCCCATAAACACCTATATCCAATCTCATTAAAGATTCATATGCGTGTCACCTCCGAGGTTTTGTAGATGAATAGCATCGCTTCCAGTAACGGTCTCCCGAACCCTACACGCACCAAACACATGAGCGTTATACCGCTCTATCTCGTTAGTATTCTGTGAGGGTGGTTACTTTACCTTACCCGATCTAGCCATCATCCATTCATGATACAGAACGAAACAAGCTGCAGTATGTCTAACATTTCTACAAGAAGTAATCGCAAACATTTACGTAGACCTTATTCGGTAAACGAACATGTATTTCTGTAAAAAGTATTAAACCATCAACTTCACATGGATTACACACCAATACTGCAGATTGATATATATTTATTGCCCTTTAGGACATACCATTATAATTTTAAATTTCCCACGCCCATCGCACTTTCAGCGTCATATGACGTAAACATAGCATGACGTTTACAACCCGTTACACGTCAAACGATAACGAAATTCTAAAATCTTGAAATTTTATTTTATTCTATTTCAAGACTGTTTGGAACATAAAAATTATATAAAAGACTTTAAACTATGTTGTTTATAGATATATAAGTAAATTGTTTTTTATGAGCAATGGACACATCTCAAACCTGAAATTAAGTATACATAACGGAGCGCAGAGAGAGCATCGCTTCGCATCAGCTGTTAAAGAAAAAAAAATAACGGGACATCGGCGATAGAGATTGGTCACACCGACGGCCACATCAAATCTGGGGGTCTAGCGTGTGACCCTGTTATTTCTATCCTGCAATAAAATAGCTGTGTAATCTTAGATAAGTTGTGTGTCGCTGTTAAATTAATATACGAAAATTCTAGTGTAATATATGTGTAAAATATGGAACGTGCGACTGGAACAGAAGTGTACGGGTGTGGCTCGCCCCATTCTACGGACATAACGCTAAATATACAGACTACAACTGGTGGTAATTTCTCTGTCAGCATGAACGGTAAAAATACAGTAGAACACCTAAAAAAGTTGGTTTCTAAAAAGCTAAAAGTGTCGAAGGACCGAATATGTCTTCTCCATCGCGAAAGGTGAGTGTGGCGTCAGACGCTAAACTTCTATTGTTAAACATAGGTATCACGGAAATAAGTTGCGTCGATACGATGACGCATCGCGTCCTTTGACTGTTGTTGATTAGTGGTTTGGTGTTCGCAGACAACTAAGAGACGGCACTCTAGAGGAAAATGGCTTGCTGGACGGTTCTCGCATCATTCTGCTGCCGAGCGTCGAGACAGGTCTCCTGGTGAGCATGTCATGTTTTTTCAAAATTAATTCAATACACCATGATAATCACGTGTTTCGCAACACAATCGATTGATAGATATGAATTCACCATTCTCAATAATTATATACTCTAACCACATTATACATTTAAATATTTGTAGGACATCTTTATTACAGTTATCAATTGTCCACAGAGTCAGAGACCCGAAAATTCCGTAATGCAGGCCCTAGAATCACTTAATGATACACAAGTCAATGACTTTTTAAGTGGCAAATCACCATTAAATCTAACTATGAGATTAGGTGATCACATGATGCTAATACAACTTCAGTTATCCACTTTAAATTCGGGATCTTCCAGCAGTACAAGATCATTAAGGACATCTACCCCTACAAAGACTTCCAGTTCAATGAGTACAAAATATGAGCATACAGAATCTCTCAGTCCGCAAAGTGCATCTCAGAAATCTTCAAAAGGTGATGCATTAACTTTAGACTGTGATAAAATTAAACTGGAAACCCCACCTCCCATGTTACAAAAACAAGATTTAGAAATGCTACAAAATGCCTTTGATTTATATCGTTCAATGGCAGAAGAAAAGTATGGTAACAAAACTGAATCTAATAAAGAAGATATGGATACTACAAATTGCACAATGTCAGATCTATCTGATACATCTTTAGAAAATGAACAGTCACCCATTAAGTCCCTTTCTAATTTAGTGTCTAGTCCTATGGATACATCTGTCCCTGAGAATAGAGAAATCAAAATTGCAAATTCTGTTAAAAGTAGTTTAATAGACCTGTTATCAAGTAATAATTTATCTAATGATCTGGCGCCATCAACAAGTGCCATGTGCGACAAGCCATACTCTTCGACATCATCTCATACACCAGAGAGCTCACTCAGTGATGACAGTGACAATTTTACAGACCAAAGTTCTTTTCTAGCTGAAAGCACTATAGATGAATACCCCATGGAAAATTTATTTAACAGTGCAATAGATAAAGGTTTGTTCGAGGAACAAGATGAGTCAATGATGGACAGGGAGATATCAAATTTGGCAACTACCAGTCATGGAAGCCAAGAGTCTCCCAATGGGGCATTACCTTCATTCCAAAGTTTAAATGAGCCACTGAAGAACAAACGCTTCCAATATCTTCTACACAAAACTTCCAAGTTCAAACATCCTATCGGACAAAATAAACAGAAGGCATTCATGCAGTCTGTGGTTAATAAGCACAAAAAAAGAATGCAGCTGCGACAAGAAACACAACCGCAACCATCTACCTCTAGAACAGAACCTTATGTAGCAAGTGTCAAGGAACCTGTACCTTTAAATACTGTGATCGCCGAAGACATTGCTACACCATCTACATCTAAATCAGTATCATTCAAAGCGCCAGAGGCACCTAAAAAGCCACAGAGAGCCTCACCTACTCCACCGGTAGATACAAAAGCTCTTATAGAAGCATCAAAGAATTTAACACAAAAATTAAAGAGGTTATCAAAAGAGGTGTTGACTAACAAACTTGATCTCAGAATGGCCGAAGAGTCTGTACGTTCAAAGATTGGTCCTGGAGCTGTGATAGAATCCATGAAGCATCATGGGAAAGGAATTTATTCTGGGACTTTTTCGGGCACACTGAATCCTGCTTTGCAAGATAGGTAAGATACTTGTTTTTTGAACATATTTATTTTCTATATTGATTCAAACTACAACTCTTTCTCAATAATAAATATTTTCATGATAGTGTTGTCATCCAATGAATTAGCATATTTTAAGAATAATAATAACATTATATATATTTGAATAATTTACAATACTATAAATAAATTTAGGAATCATAATCTCCTGTCCTGTCTCTACTTTTTAGGGTCAATGCAAACAATATATTATGATGATTAAGGCTATAATTATACAATCTTTTCATTTGAGACATCAAACAAATTTAACTATATATATTAATTTGCATTATCTGTGTGTAAGCTATTACGTTTTTAATGTAAAAAATATAAATATCTAATAACCATCCTGGACATTGGCCTCTCGCAAATTCTGGGAATTGGCAAACCAACAGTGGTTTTATATATGTACTTATAATTTTCGATATTAGAAGTCCATTTCATAATAAGGTATAGCCTAGCAGGCAGGTTGCCAGGCTAAGTGATATAGAATTTGCATCTTGTATATTATGGAATATGCTGAGGTGGTATAATGCAATTACAACTTAAAAGAACATGAAAGAAGATGATAAATTTCATCTCTTATCTCATTAAATTATTTTTATCACCTTTTTTTCTTATGTATCAATGTTGAAGCTAAAAACTGAATGATAAAAACCATGTTTAGTTCTGGGTGTAACACAACATTTGCATTTCAGATATGGTCGACCGAAGAGGGATATCTCAACTATTATTCACATATTGAATGACTTATTGTGCGCTTCGCCACCGATCTCGACTTTGACACAGGTATATCTTTATTTTCTATGCGATGTTCAAATATTGTTGTAGATTAAATTGTTGCTACATTGATGTGACTGATATGAAATTACAACTTTGAAAGGAGTGATCTCATCCTTTATAGCTGTTTAAACTTTGGATATCTGTTAACATGCTGAGTGTTATGTAAATTTTACCTCCTGTACAGCACATTCAAATGTAAATATTTATTCTGTGATACAAATATTTTGTTGTTAAATATTTCAGTAAATTGTAAAACATATTTTTTAGTCGATTTTGTATTAATTGAAAATACTATTTGTTTATCATAGATTAATAATGACATAGAAAAATAAAGAATAATGCAGCAAAAATCTAGGTTTTAAACTTTCAAAGTTTTTCAGTTACTTACTTAATACTACATACTGATGACAAAGCTATATAAAACACTGATTACAACAGTACTACAAAAAATGGCATTAAGATCACACTGAGAGATTATATTGTAATATAATAAGATGTAAGTTTAATTAATGTGTTTCAGAAGGACTCCAAACATATCTGCTCTTTGGGTTTAGCGGATGAGGCTAACAAATGCACTTGCTGTCAACCTTCATGCTCTTTTGGCCAATGCGATGGCCACTCGCCGTCTACGTCGGCAGCCGCCTCGAAGAATTGCTCCTGTCTACAAATCAAAGACTGTCAGTGTATTCGTCTAGATCCAAATTTGTGTCCTTCATGTGCGGGTAAATCGATATCTGGCGAAACGTGCAAGAAATGTGACACTGCAAAAACTTTAGCTATGGAAAATTCAAAGACTAAGTGCAAATTGGAGCAGCTAAGGCTTGTGATGCAACAGAAGAAACAAAGACGGGAAGCAAGGAAATTGAAAACTTTACCTTATGCTAGTACACCACCTAAAGGCATAGGGTCACCTGACGCAGCTACACCAATGCAAGAAGAAATAGAGACCGTTGCTTAAACTAGTTACATATTATGTCCTCCTGCATGCGCGGCGCCATTTTGTCATAGAAAAATTTCATGCAAGTGTAGTTTCAATGTAAATTCTTTTTAAACTTCAGTGCCAGATTGCAGCTGTGTTTTGCTATTAAAACTGCTAAACTCATTTTCGTTGTTTATATCGATATATTTGGGTAAAGGAAAAGTTAGTGAATCAAATGGCTTTAAATGCTTTAATATTTTTTTTATTTCTGAAAGCATTATTAAATATGTTTTATAAATAAAAAATGTGAAAGTTATTTAAGTTTAGGAAGGTTTTT
This sequence comes from Teinopalpus imperialis, assembly GCA_029286865.1. NCBI lineage: Eukaryota > Metazoa > Arthropoda > Insecta > Lepidoptera > Papilionidae > Teinopalpus > Teinopalpus imperialis. Next base: position 11,767,522 of record JAGSMU010000026.1, read on the forward strand.
TTATAACAATGACTATAAAGTATTTAGTATCTTCCTCCATATATATGTAATTGAAATAAATATTAATCATGACAATGATTTATTCATAAATCTTGATGTCTGTAATATGTAGTAATTATTTTATAATAATATGAAGATTCTTTATGTCTATGTATATCTGCATTGCATATACTAATAACTATGTAAACTACATGTATTCACATTATGACAAATCCAAAGTTACCATGGTACACATTATGCAATGACTAAATTGATGTTGATTGTGTTTATAATTCTCTCGCTCATAATATTGCTATTTGATTATTATTTGCTGTTCTTTATTTTTAATCTCTAAGAACTTGGCGTGCGCATGCGTCGACGACTTTCGCTAATTATTGGAATTCGTAAACATTCTAAATTACCCAAACTTGTGTTAAGTTTGGAGATAGACTTACTAAGTGGTAACTTACTATTTGCATGTACAAATAAAAATATATTAGCGAAATCCTTTGTTATTAGGTAAAAATAATTGCATGTGTAATGTCATCTATTGTTGATTTTGCCTGGTGTGGCTGAAATTAATTTTTTGTTATTATTTTTAGATTATATTTTATTTTATCAATTCAGTCAACATTTTTAGATTCTGTGTACCTAGAATACTTTTACAACCCTGTTTAATATTTTGTAATACGGTTTTCAACTTCACCAAGTCGACGATTGTATTTTAAAACAATATTAAAGAGTATTTTACTCAAAATAAAGCTGGTATTACAAGTTGACCATTTGCCTAATGTTTTTTATTAGCAATTAATTGGCACTGTTATTTTTAGTTACTTTTTCTTGTTTTTTTTTCTTTTCTCTTTTTGAAGATGTTGTTTAAAATAATAAATGTTTTCCTAACTTTACATATTTTAGTATTCATATTTCATAGTTTCATGTAAGAGGTATAATAACATTATGATTCTTTAAAATCTGCAAAATACTTTAGACAATGATTTGCACTAAGTATTACAAAACGTAAATTTAAGAAACATTTTCTCACTATATTTCATATAAAGTTTTAGAGGAATCGTATGTTGATGTTTCTATGAATAAGTTCCAATACTTATCATTGTATTTGATAAGTACGATACGAAATGTATGAACGAGAATAAAATATCATCATTTAGATCTTACTGTTACTCCACAGTTCTATATACAGGAATAAAACTTCTAATTTAATACTAGTGTTTCTTGCTATATAACGTTCCTCCAGGTGCATATATAAAGATTTAAAAAATATAAAAATGTTCTGTCCTGATAATGTAATAACAAAAAAAACTATAAACATTGTATAAATAAACCATTTAATTTTCTATCGTCAAATGGATTTAACAACTATCTAATTAAAATAAGTATAGTTGTAGAAAATGTTATTTTACATTTAATCATCATTAAAATGAAAAAAAAGGTATTGCTATTTTTTTATTGGACAAATAAATAACTGAAAATGAATTGCAAAAGATACAAAATATTATTCTTTACAAACCCTACATGTGTAACCACCTATATACTATTCTTTTATATTATTGCTAATGTGGAAGTAAATTATTAGTCATTGTTGTGTTATTGGGTTTCGTAGTTAACTTAGAAATTTTATTGCAGTCTTCCTTTGCAATATTGTTTTCATTACTCATCTATTCCATATTGGTAAGGGACAAAATGACAGACTTTACTTGATGTTTCCTTGATCCTAATAAGTTATAACACTTAGCAATAAAGTTACATAAGTACAGACCTGCATAAAGTGCCTATTGATGTTATAAAATTAAATGTATAAGTGTTGTGCCATATCTAGTTTCTGGTTGGTTTTTGGTGGCGCAATATTTTTTTTTTGTATTGTTAGATCTCTTACCAATTTGGCTCGCATATCTATGTAATTAATCTTACTGTGTACTATTTATGTTTAGTAAATTAAAAAAGCCACTTTGGCTGATAATAGGATAAATCTATGAATATTGTTTTTATAAATACATTTGTTACCATTAGTCATGAAACATTTTTATTATAAGGACCGAATACTAAAAATAAATTGATAACAGTTTATGAAAACACCGTTCAAAATTGTTTTGTCGTTGTACTTGCATATATAGTGAAGAAAATAAAGTTATAACCGGAAAAATTAACTGCTTTTTACCTTTATTGCACTTTTTTTTATTTGAAGCGTAATGATAATAAGTTTTATTAATGTAAAGGTCCGTCGGATTCTGTGCCATAATATAGGCATATGCGAAATAGAGATGAGACCCTTAAGGCGCTTTTTTTTCTTTTTTTCGGGCTGATTGCCGCTGTTGACCCCAGGGCGTTTACAGTTTCACCGGGTTGAAGGATGGCTCTCAGTCGAGACCTCTATATATGGGTAACCAGCGCAAGGGCTCCCGAGAGGGAACCTCGGCTTGGACCGTTACCCTGTTTCGCGAGAGCGTCTGACTCAAGGATGCCCCAAGGGGAGAGGGCCGAACCTCTGCTCGGTCAGTTGCTTCTGACAGAGGATTACCTTAATTAATATCACTATTATTATTACCTACCTGTACCACCACTTCAGAATGCGTGGCCGCTGGAGAAAAAGTGAAGCGCTGCCGACTAAAATTAAGTTCAGATTCATTTAGCAATCCATGGTTATGGTGTTTCTAATAGAACCTATGGGTAAGATCATTCTTGGATTATAATTTCAAACTTCTTGGCCTAGTGGCTGGTACGTCGTGTGTTCTCGATTTCGGTTTCCGGGCGAAATACAAATAGTTGGTTTTCGAGGTTTGTTCATGTCCTATGTATCTACATTCCTACGAATTTCGGCTATGGAAGAGGACGACACGTGTTTGCATCAGCACTATAATATATCCTTTGCCAGAACCAACAATTATGTAAAGTTGAAGGTTATGAGTTGATGTTCCAAATGATAATGAATAGAACGCTTACTTTCTATAAATAGGCAGTTTACATAAATTTCAACAGTTTAAACACATTTTACATACGTTTCAACAGTTTATACACATTTCAACAGTTTACACACATTTCAACAGTTTCCACACATTTCAACAGTTTACACACATTTCAACAGTTTACACACATTTCAACAGTTTACACACATTTCAACAGTTTACACACACATTTCAACAGTTTACATACATTTCAACAGTTTACATACATTTCAACAGTTTACATACATTTCAACAGTTTACATACATTTCAACAGTTTACATACATTTCAACAGTTTACATACATTTCAACAGTTTACATACATTTCAACAGTTTACATACATTTCAACAGTTTACATACATTTCAACAGTTTACATACATTTCAACAGTTTACATACATTTCAACAGTTTACACATTTCAACAGTTTACATACATTTCAACAGTTTACATACATTTCCAACAGTTTACATACATTCAACAGTTTACATTTCAACAGTTTACATATACATTTCAACAGTTTACATACATTTCAACAGTTTACACATTTCAACAGCTTACATACATTTCAACGGATTTACATACATTTCAGTTTACATACATTTCAACAGTTTACATACATTTCAACAGTTTACATACATTTCAACAGTTTACATACATTTCAACAGTTTACATACATTTCAACAGTTTACATACATTTCAACAGTTTACACACATTTCAACAGTTTACATACTTTTCAACAGTTTACATACATTTCAACAGTTTACATACATTTCAACAGTTTACATACATTTCAGCAGTTTACATACATTTCAACAGTTTACATACATTTACATATAGTCACATAAAACGCGTCGCTGGAGATTCTTACGCCAGCGCGTTCCGAAGTGGAAGAACACATCCTTAATACTATTCAGTTACACTTACACGATCCGGGTAACGGTCCAAGCTGAAGCTCACTCTGCAACCCTTGTGTTATTTACCAGAAAGGTCTCCGCTGAGCACCCTAACCTCACCTTTACATCCGGTGTAATTGTAAAAGCCTTCAGGATAATAGCATCAACCATCCGTAAAAAAAAACACCAGATTGAGGTGATGAATATTATTTTTATATTCTAACACGTATTGGCCGTCGCCCTTGCCACGTTATTTTTGTAAAAATAAAAAAGTCATGATCGATTACGATAACTTAAATATGATGGTATCGTGAGCATTCACGCAAACGGAGGCACTCGCTTGTCCCCTTACCTAATCCGATGTTATGTACACATCGGATTAGGTAAGGGGACAAGTTGTTAAATATGTTATATTAACTTCCTGATCGTTAATTATTTACGTGAATAAATCACGCCATAGTTATGGACTAACTGTAGAACGAATAGAAAGGATAGATATCCAACGGTTATATTAACATTAAATAAATTGGCACCAGTATTTCGTCTGGTGAAGGAAAAAAATCAGAGTACTCGTTACTAATGACGAGCAATTCAAAATTCCGTTCTCACTATTGGCTAGGCATCTGTTATATTTACATCTACTGAAGATGTAAGAAAGTTCTGAAATTTACGCAGCTCTTGTCTTGTCTTGTCGAGCCTTTTGCGAATAAAGGTATATTACGATTTTAAAAGCAACACTTTGTGTAATAATAATTCGTATTGAATATTATATTAAGAACATACTAATTTTTTTCGGGCTGAAGGCCACTGTTAGCCCGAGGGCTTTTACAGTTTCACCGGATTGAAAAATTAATTCGATCATACTAAGAACTTTCAAATGATGTCGGGGTTTTATTTTTTTCTTCTTTTATTTAACATTACTAATATTCTCCTTAATCACTCTACTTAAGCTTAATTGTAGTAGACTTCGAACAAAAAATGCTAATTTTCGCAGACCGTAACCCATCACATTAAGCCAATTGACTCTTCCAATGATGATGTATAACAAAATATTAATTATATTTTATGGTAAAGGTATGTATGTAGTTGTAGTCATTAAATAAAAGACAATTTTCTTTAATTCAAATTTAATTAACAATTTGTAGTTTACGGCGTAATCCATATTAAATCTATCACATCTGGTATTGGTAAAACAACAGAGTATTTAGTTATATAAATCATCAATCGTAACAATGAGTGGGAAAGTTCCGCTTGCTCGTGACATTAATGTCATAATGTAACACAACTTAAAACAGAAGATTATGTAGATTTTATTACTTTCGAAATTTTGATGAACCAGTAGAACTAAAAAGATTATAAATATAATACATCTGTTCAGAAATAGTCCACGAAAACTAATATGAACTTTTGTTGCACTTGTTTTGTAAACCTTGTAGTTTTCGTGACCGTTAAATACCTACATATAAAATAGGTTTATTGAATCCTTTATAAACTTAAACTCAAATTTGGTTTCGAAATGTTGTCTTTACAAGTTATATAAGCAATAGGAGGTAATATTTATGTGAATGTTCTCCATTCACATTTAATATTTTAATCGTTGTTAAAAAATATATATGAAATAACTGTGCCAATAATGATCTCACGATAGAACGACTTTATTTTTTGGCTTTACTACGATGTAAATTTTTTATCTCGCACACTTTAATTGGGTTCTATAAAAACAAAGTCTGTACTTCACGTAAATTATTTTATTATATAAAGTTCATTTCATATAAATAGCACATAACCCATACACGCGTCACTCTCACATAACGCCGGAAGAAACCCTGTAACGCCCACCATTCCGTACAGAAATAAAAAAAAAAGAAATTACGCTACCCAGTGTTTTTTCCGACGAAATTATCATAAAGATATTACAGATAAAGTATTGAGATAAGTAATAAAACAGATTAAATCAAAAATGCAATTTGTATCCTTTATAAAACAAATTTCCAAAGAATACTGTTAATATGTCTCAGAGACTTTATTTGTAATATATTTATGGTAACAAATTGTCTTAGAAGAGTAGTGTGCTCATGCCACCCATTTCAGCTTGTTCTTTTACGAAGATCTCAAAGTATTGGTAAATGATAGTGACTGCTAGTAGGATTCCTGTACCCGAACCAATGGCCCCGAGAAAATCTGCCAACACTGACAGGGCTCCAATACAAAGCCCTCCGAAGGCTGCAGCCGTAGGGATGTATCGGTTAAGTTCATGGATCATAGAGTTATCTCTATGCCCCCGCATTACCATTTGCTGTTCTTTTAACTGTTTCGCCACCTGACAGAGAGTGAATTGGAATATGTTGTAATTTTTCTACCAATAATCCTATGAAATAGAAGCAGGAAGTGTGTTTAAAACTTCTATAACTATTATGATATAAATGAAATAAGATTGTTAAAAGAACCATGCACATGGGATCAGATTTTCAGAGTAATTGGTATGCATTCATTATTAATACATAACTTACTATATACATAAAGTATATATACTTAAAAATAATAAAAAAGTATCTATAATAAGTATATATAATATATACTTTTTCTAATCTTGCTATGAGATTATCATTTTGTAACATCTGTAAACAAATTGTATTAAATATATATACATTAAAAACTTACATCCTTAGCTGATGAGCCAGAAACATCAATCCATGTCTTTGAGAAGAAAGCACAGGATCCCAACATGAATATGATATACAACACAGCATGTAGTGGGTCATGTGCGATATGAGACAAGGACTCGGGAGGGCTAAAGTAGTAGCAAAGGCCTCCAACAGGGTAAGCTCTAGCTGGGCCACCGCCTCCCACATCGGCCCAGACTCCAAGAAGATTCACTAGGAAATTGCCACTGAACTTAACAGCTAACATCTGCAAATAGAAGTGTTCATTATGATATTATAAAAACATTATATGACAATTGGTTTAACTTTATATTTATTTTAATATAACTATTTCTTTATATTATTTCATATTTTTATTAATAATTTGATAAGATGGATGTGTGACTCGACTTATGAAAATTAATAGTAAGTTTTACTGAGACTTTTATAAATTACTAAATTATAACAAAATTTGGACATAAATTATGCACAAGAAGAAGAACACAGAAGCTGGTTCTATAAATTACTAAAAAAAAAAGATGAATGCATTGTTTCTTTAACCATCCCTTCTCTATTTAGAGGTGATATTGTGGCAAATTGTGTAAATTTTTATTTTACCATGCATGAACACTATTCATTCCATTAAAAAAAAATATAATAAATTAAAGTTGGTGTTATACCTGTGAAATGACGTAAAGATTGGAAACGAGAGCGGATTGCAGAATGATAGGTATATTGGAAGTATAGAACAGTTTGATGGGGTACGAGGAGTACTGTCCACGGTAACGCGCTGATTTGATCGGCAGGTCTACTCGGAAGCCCTGAAATGAATAAAAAACATATTCAGGATATGGTGTCTATTCTGGCATATGTGTTGTGGCATGTTTATTTTTACTGAACTAACAATTGTGCATGTAGTATTTTTAGAAGCCAAAGTGGGGCAGTACTATTGCACCAAAAGAGTATGAGTTTCAAAATAAAATATTGTTTGGTGAGTATACAGTTCCAGAGACCCAGTTCCTGTAAGCAAATCATTACATCTTTGTTCTCAGTGATGAAAATGCATGTGCATCTTGAAACTGTCTTAAAGATGTATATTGGTGTTTATGGCAAAGTAACTTTGTGACTTACCATCCGGTGCTTTTAAGTCAATCTTAATATTTTAAAAAATCCCTGGAATTAACAATCTTCAGTGAAACAATCACTTACCTGGAAGTATATTACGATAGCAAACACAAGCACTGTGGCTAACAGATTCATGAGGTTTGGTAGGTTCTGACGGTAGAAAGCCTCACGCAGGGCTCGGACTTTATCGGGACGAGTGGCCAACAGGTGGAAAAGAGCTATTACGGCACCTTCAAATTCTGTGCCACGACCTAAAAAATAAAAATCATAATTAAATAACAGTTTAAAAAGGTTTTACATGTTACTAAGATTTATTTTCTTTACCTCTTAAATTTAAAAATTAAAAGAAAGAAAGTATTTAGTGTGTTTAAGCTTTCTTTAAAAAATTTAAAAGTAGATAAAAAAATATTTATTTGAGGAATAAATCCAATTAAGGTTATTAGCTATTTATTTCAAATATTCTTCCAATTATAATAAAACCTTTTACAATCTCTACTTGCATAGTACATACCAGTGTTAACAGTAGCAGGTGAGAAGGCCTTCCACACAATGGTTTCACATATGTTTGTGGCAATGAACAAAGATATACCAGATCCAAGACCATATCCTGAAAAAAGTAATTGAATTACATCAAAGAAGCTCAAAATACTAATATGTTTTTATTTTAATAAAATGGTGGATGATTGGGGAGATAAAGCAACATGAAAGATCAACATTTTTATTTTTAATTTAATATATTGGTTTTTTAATTCTTGGCACCTCTTACATAATGTATTAGAAATAATGGACTTCTATTTTTCTGACAAGATAAAGAATTAATCCATTTTTTTATGCAAATATAGGTCAAACCATTTATTGGTCTTTCTCTTAATTTGTAATCTTCCAATTAACATTAAACATAAGAATTTTCTAGAACCTTATTGTCTTTTAAAATTATATCAATAAAATACCATAATTACTAAATAAAAAAGTAAAAGGAAATTCTGGTGTTGCAAGTTTTACAAACCTTTCTGCAGAAGTTCATCAAGCAACAAAACAATCAGGCCAGCTACAAACAGCTGTATGATGATGAGTAAACAGACACCGGCGCCTATTTCACTCGGCTCACCATACATGCCGGTCATCACATATACAATTGCTTGACCCACGGTGATCACCATACCGAATACTGTGAAAATAAATATAAGTCTCTCTATCACTTGCCTTCTGGTTAATATCATGATTAATATCATCTGATAAAAAGAATCCATGCCTTCAAGAGCATGGTACTGTGACCACAGAACCAGATACCATATGATTTTATTTGTATATGATAGTACAATTGATAGTACACACAGTTTGTCACAGTCAATTTTGTAAGAGGCGGGAACAATTTAGTATGGTATAGAAAGGTAGCAGAATCACCATCTCAAAAATAGTACACATATAACAGTGGTAGAGCTACACTGCAGTTTGCTTCTAGCTGTAGAATGAATGTGTCAGCTCAACTGGGTTAAGACCACACCCTTAAAAAATACCAGTGTAAAATAGCAGCATAATGCTGCTGTGTTTGCACCGGAGAGTATTGTTAAGTGAGTTTGTATGGTTATCTAGTGATCTAGAGACCTTTATTACCAGTGACAAGGCATTCTATCTCAGTCCTCAATGCATTGTTACATCTGCATTGTGATTCCTTGTCAAGGATGAATGTAGATGTCATGAGCTGTAGAAATCACTTACCATCAGGTGAACTGTGTGCTTGTTTGTTATTCTCATGTAATAAAAAAGTATCAAACAGTATTTTAATGAATGAGATATACTAGATTCAAGAAGTAACTAGTGTAAAATTAATGTTTTAATTGTTAAATTTTAACCTAATTTTAAGGACCTCCAATGATTAAATTTATATATAATATACAACCATCCAATGAGTTAAAAGGAAAAATAAACATTAAGACCTAGATGTCTATTTGAATAACTTAAGGTTTCAGCTATTGTTATGAAGTTTCGTGACTATTTAAGACAGACTGTCCTTATAAATAGATTCTGGCAATGTGCCAAGTCTGAATGTTTAAAGAAATTGGCAGCTTGCCTCTATATTATATGAATTATGCATAACTTATTCAACAATTTAATTACTAACTCTTGCAAATTAAAAACTAATTTAATTCAATCCAAACTTATAGAATTAAACTGTATTTCACTAAACTGAACATTACTTCAATTTGGTCCATTAGTTTTTATATAAGTGCACAAACAGACCAAACCAAAACCAAGTCAAAACTTCAACATTTTTTTTATTTGTGTACTTGATCTCAAATTCAAAAAATTTACAATTACATAAACAGAAAGTTTACACTAATTATACCTATTATAATAGGTATAATTTTTTTATCCAGCTCAAGTAATCTGCTGAACATAGGCTTCTACCACAAGTCATATTTTTACGCTTTTTAAGGTTGGTTGACAATAACTTACTTTACTGTAAAATATTACTAGCTTTAAGAGAATATAGGAAACTAATTTTTTTTTATGATGAATTAGGTTCTCTTATATCAATAAATATATTAATTTTATTTAATAATTATAGAAATGCTTACATTTCTGTGCACCATTGAACAATGCTCTGTCTTTTGGAGTATCACCAACTTCTATTATCTTTGCACCGGCTAATAGTTGCATGATCAGGCCTGACGTTACAATAGGTGAGATACCGAGTTCCATGAGTGTTCCTCTGTTTGAAGCCAGGATTACACGGATCCAGTAGAAGGGATCTGCGCTGTCCGAGGACATTATACCAAATAATGGAATCTGAAAATATTGGTTCATACTAAATATGGAATTTAATGATCACATAAATTAGACTATTCAGTTCTTTGAGATAGGCCAATATTAATTTGTGAATAATGTGTTATAAACTATGCATTAATTTTTAGTAAACAAATAATTTCTAATAAATATTAATAAAACAAAGATTGAGGTGCCAATAGTCTAATTGCTTAGTGCATCTACAAAACAACATCACAGGCTTGAATCATTTGACTTGAACCATCTCCCAGCAAAATTTAAGGTTAAGGAGTACTTGACAGGAATATTAATAATACTCCCATGTTTTCGGTTTCCTATAGAAATGTAGTAGAAAAAATATTTTTGTCACTAGACTAAATCTCTGAATAACATCAAAATAACCCAATAGAAGTCGATATTGTACATATGAAATATATTAATTTACTTAGTTTTTTTCACAATTAAAGTTATATATTTTTAATTTTATTTTAACTTTCTTATTTATGAGTAAGGCCATAGCAGTGGGTTAATGTTGGATGGAGATGGTAGGTTTTAAATATTAAATTTTAATTAAAAGTTAAAATAGGATACTAATGACTAACCTAGTTTAAGAGTACTGACAATATATACAATACTTAAGCAATTTAAAAATTTGTGTATCTTCATACATTCAATATCACACAAGGTTGGTACTACACACTTTTAGTTGTGTATTCTGCTATAATTATCTCAATATTTAACTATGGTGATCTACATATTATTAAAACTGCTAATTGCATTTGTATTCAATGAAAATAGTAATGTGTTTTATTGCGATTTTGTCAATATGGTGATGATGTCTAAAAATGAAAACCTATTTTAATGGTGGCATGAAAATGTTACTGAACTGAAATTACTAACATATGGCATGTGGTTACTTTAATGTATGACGTGAATATGAAATTATGAATAAAATAGGTTATTGGGAAATGTTAAATTGAACTTACCTGGCAGCATACTAAGAATATAAATAATGTAATTGCTGTCCATAATACTTTCTCTCGAAATTGTATCTGAAAAACATAAGCTCAATTTAAATACACTCTCTAAAGTGACGCCAGTAAATTAAGTTACAGTTACGTATCCTAAATTTAGGGTTATAACCTAAACACTTTCACTTACTGTATTTTTTTATTAAAGTAAGTGATCCATTTGACTGTTTGAATTCCATGTTATAATTACTTGTAATGAGCAGAAGTAATATATAAATGCGGATCTGGATGAGGTTTTTATTGGTCTTACCTTTCTCTCCGGTTTTGCTATTTCTGGTAATATACTGCAGAACGGCTTTATAACTTCAAGGAATTTGACTGCAAAGACGTGAAATTCAAAGTTATTTTACACCTTTTAACACATCAAATACAATCCATAAATACAATCACACAAAAAATAGCAATACTCAATACGTGTCGTTAGCGAAATCTCCAAATATAAAAAGAAATAACAAATACTCACTTCCCATTTTGTTTTACTGTGTTTTAACTATCCTAACTAAAATATTAACTGATCAATTCGAATGAAATCATTCAACTTTTGTTCAATAATAAGACTCCAACTCGACTTTTACTACAGTGAAGCTGCGCAACGCCGCCTGCCAGCCGTCCACAAATGACACGTCCACAACGTCACGTCACGTGACCTGTGATGTTGGCGTGGTGAACTGTTGCCCTATTTTAAATAATTCAGCTAAAGTTTCACTACACCTCTTTTTTATTTTATTGTTGCTAAACATTTTTTAAATGATGATATAACTATATATATAATCCATTTTTAAAAGAAATAAAAAAAATTAAATTTTTCATAAAGTTAGGTATGAAGTAAGGGATCATTCAAAAGGAACAGAATGTATGCGTTACTATAACTAGAGGGTATGACTAACAGTTTTTGATGAATTGTTTGCGAAGAGATAAATTGTACAAAATTTCAGTGACGTCTATAAATTGTTAATTATTTGTAGCAGTATAATATAAAAATATAGATAGAAAATACAGACTCTCCCTCTAGCAAATATATAGTGATATAAAATTCAAACACGTTTATACACCTTCCAAAGATCTTATCTCCTTGATCTTTTCACGTCCACATGACACCCCATCAAACAGCCATATTGAAACTGTTATTTTAGTGAAGCGCTACTTTTTTCTTATAACACATAGCTATTTGCTTTTTGTCACGGTGAAGTTTAGGGATTATTACTTGTATTGGCAATATCTTTGTCAGTGCCAATATTATATTTTACAAAATTATGTATTGTATTTTTTCATTGAAGTTGAAGAATTTTTATTTATTTTATATCCTCTCTGATTTCCTTACAGGTTTCACCTGATTCAACGGTTGTGGACCGGAACTGACCAATCCAGAGCAAAATCAGCACGAAAGACGAAGAAATATTTTTTTTTACAAATGAAATAAAATAAAAATTAACAAAAGAAATGAAATGGGCCTCTTTTTTAAAATATGACTCTTTTAACCTTTTTTTCACACGGTGGAGTTGGAAGGGTTAAGCTGGACTCCTACCGGCGAAAGGCACGGTGTTCATCTTGACGCGATGCCTACTGCGCTGCCGAGGCTTAAAATATGAAACCTAATTAAATATGCAAAATAAAAATTAAATATTTTTATTTTTATTTCGTAAAAATTAAGAGTTATTGTGTATAATCATATGTTTTGGACCCGTGAATCGATTTAATCGCTCAATACGATTTGGTTTTTCAACCATAGTCATATTTTGCATTTCGACAAATGATTATTACTAGCGTAGTAAATGTTTTTCTGTCTACGCTGGGTGTTTTACCTATACAAAATATATGTCACTGTCAGTGTCAACTGTCAGTTTCAATTCGAAGAAATAAGCATGTTCGGCCATGTGTTTGTAAATAATTAAAGATTTTTGAGTTTTTATTTGAATATAAGGAAAAATGCAACAAGCTCATAGGCCCGGAAACTTAAAACAGAGCAATAAGGCTCATAAATCACGCCATAGATCGAAACGGGGCATTTCAGCTGCCGTTAAAGGTATTTCTGCTTGCTATAACCAAGTCTTTTGATTTCATCACTATCCTTATTTATTTTAATTTACAGGTAAGGTGAATGTAAAGGAGTTCATACGTCGCAATCGGCATGTGTTGAAGAAACAGGAGCGTCGTCATCAGGCGATGCAAATACGTAAAAATGATCGAGAGGAAATTTTGGCTAAAAAGCGTGCCGTCGGTGGTATTCGTACTCCCCCGTTCCTGGTTTGCGTTGTACCACTTAACGCACAACTCGATGTACAATCCGCAGTAGTTATATTGAAAACATGTTCGGAAACGGCCATTGTTAGTCAATCTGAAAATGGAATCTTGCATATTGGGTAAGAAATTTTATCAATAATTTCTACGCATTAGAGGCAACACGTGCGAGGCAAGAACAACGACTAATGAAGGGAGCATTTATTTGAATAGAAGTTCAAATGTTATGAATTCTGTACTTGAATATTCATTTAAGATTTATTATTTTGACCAACCAGTACCATCCTAATTATAAAAGCCTAAATAATATTAACATATTAATTAGACAATATCAACCAAAAATGTACACTCTTGAGCAAAAAATCAATACAAAGTAGAATGTCCTTAAAGAAATAACTGCGGCCTGAATTATATTTGTTATTTTGAATTATTAAAGCTGTATGTTTTGGCTTCTCAATAATTTAGACAAATATTAGATTATATTATTATTTATTTATTATGTTATCTTTTCCAAGAATTCAACCCAAAACATGTTGTAATTACTAATCTGTTATTGTGTTTTGCTATTATTCACACATACAAATGTTGTCACTACATAAACATCAGCGGGCCTCCCGCTCATGAGTCAAATTAGATAAACATAAGATCTCTGGACCAGCAGCAATACTCACAAAAAAAAAACTACATAAACATTTTTTCATTTAATACTACATGTCCTACAATTATGGCGCAGTAATAATAAAGTTATGTCACTCATATCTCAAAACTTTGAGCAATATAAATATTGGATTTTTAGGTCTCATTTGAGGGCCTTCGGGCATCCAATGTTCAAAACACTTCGCTGCTATGTCATTGTTTTGCTATTGTATCACATTATGGTGCTAATTTTTAATACCATGTATCCATGAGTTCATCAGCATATACTGGTTATATGAATCTAAGAAATTTTAACTTATCAATGATCAATCAAGCCCAATTTTATTATTTTACTATCTTATCATCACTTCATTATAATACATAGACTATTTACAATGAACATAAGAAAGCAAAGAGCAATATGTGTACCTCTTCATTATTATAATTACTCGGTAAATGGGTTTTAATTTTGTAAAATAATTTATAGTATTATAATAGTAATATTATTCTTCAGATCCCACTGTTGGTTATTCCTGCTTCCCATTATGACTGGGAATTGGCACATAATCCACCCGTTGGCTACACTGCATAATGGAAAATTTACATGTCTGAAATATTTTTGTTTGTTTCTCTGAGAGGCTGATTTCCTTCAGATGCTTCCCATTACTGCCAAGCAGTGAAGCAGCACAAATAACTGTAAAATTACAATTTACAGTTATTGTATTGGCAATGGAAATTGAACTAAGGTCTGACATATGTGTAAAATAAAAGCATATTTGCTCACTGTAATCTACCATCCATGTTCATATCTAATTAAATGTCATGAAGACATTGTGATAATCATTGTGAAACCTTTTAGTAAAATTGATTTGTAAGTAAAAATAATGTAATGTCAGTTTTTGTATGCAGATTTTTAATTATTATTTAATTTTAGCTTACCAAATTTCAAACAACGGTTCTCATTTGTGTGTCCTGAGATTGGCAATGAATTTGGTTTGCTTGATGCACTAAAGGTTGCTGATACTGTGCTGTTTGTAAGTTCTACTCTTGATGAGCCTGTTGATGAATGGGGAGAAAAAGCTTTGGCTTTAACTATGGCCCAGGGAATACCAACGCCTATTGTTGTTGCAATGGACATTGAAGGTGTTCATCCCAAAAAACGGACATCTGAGAAACAAAATTTACAGAAACTTATTTCCAAGTGGTTACCAGAAGAGAAAGTTTTGCAGTTAGACAAAAGCTCGGATGGTTTGAATGTGTTACGTAGAATAGGTAACCAAAAGCGTAATATCATTCACCACAGAGAAAGAAGACCTTATATGTTAGCTGAGGAAGTGGAATATGTACCAGATGCAGAAGGAGCACTGGGAACCTTAAAAGTTAGTGGATATTTGCGAGGAATGCCTTTAAATGTTAATGGTTTGGTACATATAACAGGACTAGGAGACTTTCAAATGTCTAAAATAGAAGGTCTTGATGATCCACATGCCCTAAATTTATGCAGAGAAAATTCCAAATCAGAAACAATGGAAGCAGAAGTAACTAAAACAATCCTGCAAGTTGCTGATCCTGCAAAACAAGAGAGTTTAATGTCAGAAAATATTCCAGATCCAATGGATGCAGAACAGACTTGGCCTACGCAAGAAGAAATAGAGCAGGCTAATATGGAGACAAAAAAGAAAATTAAAAAGGTTCCTAAAGGCTGGTCTGATTATCAAGCAGCTTGGATTGTAGAATCTGATCCTGAAGAGGATGCATCTCAAGATAATAGTGATGATGAAGGTGATGAGGATAATGAAGAATTTATGTCATGTGAAGAAGAAAACTCTGATCAAGAAGGCAATGAAGAGGATAATGATTTCCAGTCTGTCACTGAATCTGAAGTTGGACCTACTGATGAGAAATACGATGGAACAATAGATGCAATAGAAGAACATGAAATGCTACAAAAGTTAGCAGCAGCTAAAGAAGAACAGCAGTTTCCAGATGAAGTGGATACACCACAAGATATTCCTGCTCGAGAACGTTTTATGAGGTACAGAGGGTTAGAGTCTTTTAGGACATCAACTTGGGATTGCAAAGAGAATTTACCCCAAGATTATGCTCGAATATTTCAATTCGAAAATTATGAGCGCACTAGGAAGAGAGTATTTAAAGAACTAGAGGATAGTTTAATCAATATGGTTAGAATGTTTTTTAAATTTTCTTTTAGAAGCTTAGTATTTAATATTGTATAATTAGCTAATCATAAATGTTTATTAATGTATAATGACAGCTTAAACAAATTTTACAATGTTGTTTCAGTATGGTTTCTATATAACCATTCATGTTCAGGGAGTACGTAAAGATCTTTGGAATGCCTTCCAATCCTCCAATGCAAATGCACCATTAGCGGTTTTCGGTCTACTTCCCCATGAACATAAAATGTCTGTGATGAATGTGGTCCTTAAACGTACGGGCGCTAGTGACGAGCCTATCAAGAGCAAGGAGCGTCTCATTTTCAAGTGGGATATAGGAGATTCATTGTTAATCCACTTTTCAGCCAGCACACAAATGGAAGTAAACATAAGGTATGTCATGGATCATACTATTGTATTTAGTATTGTCATAATACTATGTTTTTATCAGCGAGCAGATGGACAATGGTGGTATATGGAGTGGCGGGTGATTTCTTGTGATTAGTATTATAAGAACGAAAAACATTTGCGCCTTTCTAAAAAAATTAGGATCTGTCAACCAAAAGCCAATTAAATGTATTACATTCCAGTATGAAAGGTTTTTCCAGCCTGCATCTACCTGCGTAGCTACTTTCTTTGCACCCATTCAGTTCAGCCCATCTTCTGTCCTGTGTTTTAAGGTGTGTTATATAATTTCTTTTTTATTAGTTGTAAGTATAAAATTATTTTGCATTTGGAATAGTTCAGTTACGAAGCAATTGAATGGGGAAAAATTTTAATAAAGGTCAAATTGGCAAGTATAGATAAGCCTCATCTTAGTTACAATTATTTATTTATTTTTATATTTTGCTGCAAAATTTGTATGCCCAAAGCTAAAAGTTATGTAAATGTTGCAAATGATATATCCTTCATCATTATGTTCATTAATTTAAAGGAGAAAAAGAATACAAAACTACAACTAATTGCATCTGGAGTTTTGCTATCCTGCAATCCTGACAGGCTTATTATCAAGAGGATTATACTCTCTGGACATCCTTTCAAGGTAATTATTAAGTCTTTAAAAAGTATTTTTGTGCGTAGGCAACACATAATCGATCGCCCATTTACGATAGTACGTAGAAACATTTTCTGATGATTGTTTCTACTTAGAAATACAATTATCATTTGTTTTCTAGACTATTATCATATACCACAGCATCGCAATCCTGAAAAGAAATTGGATGATGAGCAGGGTTCCAATAAATACGTAATATAAAGATCTTTTTACAATATTAGGTAAATAAAGGTTACAGCTCTGATGGTAAGTGATTTCTGCGGTAAGTTCTTATTTCTTCTAATCACTGGAGGAAGGAGCAGATAGTATTTTACGCTATTCTGTAAAAATTGGTGCTTCCCTAGTCGAGAAGGCACTTCCCTAACGTGAAATAGCTTGTTCATAACTTTAGCAAGTAAACAACCTTACATGTGGAGTGCATTTCAACAATTCTTTTCCATTCAGGGGTTCAGTTTTCCCAATTGGCCACAGTAAATTTGTACGTAATTAGGTGTTCAGTTGATTTAAATCCTTGCCGTAGCAATAAAAAAAAGTTTTAATTAAAACAAACATTTTTTCAAAATTATTCGTTTTTTTCTACAGGTGCACAGAAGGTCAGCGGTAATACGATTCATGTTCTTTAATAGAGACGATGTGTTGTATTATAAACCATGTAAGCTAAGCACCAAATATGGTCGCACTGGTCATATTAAGGAGCCTTTGGGTAAGTTTGATTATACAATTTGCATGCGATAGATAATAAATGACTCCCTGTAAGACAAATTTCATGACGGCATCTTTGTTCCTGTAGAGCCATATATCATGCTTTGTGTGTTTCATTCGCCCTGTTCGAAATAGAACTACATCATTACACGGTTTAAATGTCAACTTCCCTGCATTTTAATTCTTTTAGTGGAATATCCAACCATCGCGGATTGAATAGTGCGAATAAATGAGTTTATACGTGCAATCATATGCTCGGATACTTGCTAACGATACTAACTTAAATTAAATATATCTAAACCAAAATTTTAAAGAAGCGGCACTTATTATATTATTTCCCCCCGGCAATTTGTCATCAATATACTGCGAGCTCGTGAGGAGTTAGATTTGATTTCTGATTGACAATAATCAATCTCAGATTGACAATAATCAATCTCGGATTGACAATAATTAATCTCAGATTGCCATGACTCACCATCATTACCAAATCACACATATTGTGATATACCACGCTGTCATTCTGCGAGCGATGTCTTTCTCCCTGAAATCGACTAATTCTTATCATAATTAACTAATTATTAGCGATGATAACAATCCAGCATTCTCACGTTACGTTAGTAAGTTTTAGTGTTAGTTCGAACTTCGATGCCAGCACCAATATAATTCTAAGGTTAAATTTTAAGTGCTTACGTGCTCGGCGGTCATTAAAAAGAAATGAATTGAAGACGTGAGCAGACTCGAGTAGAGAGGTCTCTATGCCCAACTGAGAGATTGATATATGTATTATATATTGTATTATGTATTTTTCTTAAAATTAAGTTAATTAGATTGTTAATTTTTTAATATATTTTAATCATGTATATTTTAGATTTATTAAAAAAATTCTCATATTTTAATAAGGTAATTATATAAGCATATTTATCATGTCTTATAACTAGTTATTGCTTCCTAATGTTAAATGCATGTTTATTTTACTTTCTAATATAATTTTCATGGTATATTTGGCAAACTTTACTAAACTCTTTGTATAACGTAAGTTCTGCGGAGTGGTGACCTGATGTCCGGTGATTTACAGGTTTTTAATACCTACTGCAGGCATCAGTTAGCCACAACTATGTTTTTTATTAAGGAGAACGTGTTATTATGCAAAATTTTTATTCTATGTATTTAGTTGTGGTGAAAATAAATAAATAGGCTGTTGCTTTCTGTTGAAATCTTTCAATGTGTCTTCTTATATATGTTGAAATTATTATTATTTTTTCTTATATATTTTTTCTTATATATGTTGAAATTATTATTATTTTTTTATTATTATTATTACTCTGTAAGAGCAGAGATCTTAGTGTCTAAGCGCTCGCTTCTATTTCACGGTACGCGAGCAAACAGAGTAGAAGTCTGATGCCGGAAACTATGAAATTCTTGATTAAAAAATATATATTTCGCCGATGTGAAGTCCTCTAATCCGCAATGGATTAATATTCACCGCCCTCTTTAGAGAGGATGCGTATGCCTAACAGAGGGTATTATATATACGTATTTTTTTTTATTTTACTTTAAATACAACAAATCTGAAAATTCTCAGGTACTCACGGGCACATGAAGTGCGTGTTCGATGACCAGCTCAAGTCTCAAGACACGGTGTTGCTAAACCTCTACAAACGTATGTTCCCGAAATGGACCTACGAGGACTGTATTGCAATCGATCGCGATTGGAAGGACGGCAATAACATGGAGTCTTAAATGTTTATTAAGAATACATGTGTAACGTATATATATTTGTTTCATTTATGTCTCGCAAGTGTTCTTTAGCTGCAGAATGAATGGGTCAGCACTACCGGAGTAGGACCACACCACCTTCACAGAATACCACCGTAATGCTGCCGTGTTTCGTCCGGTGAGTGTAGGAATCCGGAGACCTTTTGTTACTGGTGACGAGGAATTACATCCTTTCGTCAAGGGTGACAACGGATGTGGATTATGATTCCTTATCAACGATGACTATAAATGTCATGGACCGCAGGAATCACTTACCGTCATATGAGCTGAAACACCTATAACGATCCTTAATAAACATTCTAGGTGCACATGCGTTGTAGCGTCGTTAGATGAGGCGACAACAAAACACGTCAGTCTTAAGTTGCCGTTTCATGCTGGTTTTCTATGGAGATCCTCGCCGATCGTGCAAGCATATCATTAATTCGACTACTTGAATATTTATGAACTTCGCATTACACTTACCGTTACGCTAGTGGGTATCACGCAATGAGCCAGAGGGTTCACGAGATGATATTAGTGCATAGTAGTATCTTTTCCATTCCTTTAATAGCGCTTTGAACTTCATGCTGTGAAGAACATGAAACCGCTTCAAGGTATTACTCTTTTTAAATCTCGAGTGAAAATTATATCTCACCCGCATAATTTTTCTGAGCTAAACTTTACTTAGATGATATTTAAAGGTTAAATAAAAATCACTTCAAATAAAAAAAAATCAAGCTGCTTTAACTAGTTGTGTAATTTCATTACTTCAGCATATTTTTCACTTAACTTTCGTTATTAGACATTTTCGTTACTTTATGAAATGAACAATGAACAAAATCCTACAATTTGATAATTGTGGGATATTGTTTTTACAGAAAATTAAAGTTTTATTTCGTAATAACTATGCATATAGAATTGCTTTAAATTTAAACACATCATCTTTGAAATTATATCAAAGGGCCCAATGGTAAAGAGTAGGACAAAAAGGAATATAAATGAAACTTCAAATACATTTCCACATCTTTACTGATACATGAAGCGCGCATGCCTTATGCACGGTGGCCTTTAGGACAGCAATCTCATCTAGCCTAACATAAGTAATCTCTGGTAAGGGCAGTGCAACACCGCGGTACACGTCAATATATTCTATGAATTGTAAGTCGACAACGTATCATCGATCAAATGAAACTTTATCACCAACAAATTTACCTTGTTCGTACATAATTAAGTTCTATATGATAAGAAAGGCGTATTTAGTTTATTAAAATATAAGTTTATTGTACTGAACATCGATTGCAAGTGTTCTGATATCAAGAAAGACGACCAGCACAGATAATTCTCTAAGTTTTATAATTTTTTATTGTTATTAATTTACATTTTTTTGCTGCGGTAAGTGCGACCCAAAACCATGAAATTCTGTCTACTTAAGACCTGATGGGATTGGAGTTAAGTACTAAGTCTCAAAAAGAAATGTATGAATAGCCTTCATGCATTCTTTGTGATTAGTCATTAACTGATACTACGGAAGTTCAAGTACCGGCCGATACATATCAGTGGTAAATATATTGAGGAGAGCATAACTCACCCTCTATGGGGTTTAATGGAATTTGTATATGGTGGGACACTGACAATGATTTCGATCCATCACTTGAGCAGAAGTGATGTTTTGGGTCTTTATGGAGGATTGAGGGTGCGAAGGTGGGAGGGTTTAGTGTATACTGGGTTAGATAACGCCTAGATTTGGAACGTTGTTTTATATTCTTTTTGATCAGATTTCTGTCCCATGCACGCACTCTACATATATTGTCACCCTATTGGATTGAGATGGAATATTTCGCTACTAGGAATTCGGTTAGGTTTTCTTTGAGCTCGTGGTCCTCACCGGTCGAGCCAATCCGTTCCTGGTGAAGCAGGGCTCATAACACTGGTTATAAAGAATTATCTGTGATACAAGATCGTACAAGGTTGTTTTGGTACTATATATTTTTTAATTTAAAGGAAATGTTTACTACTTGTATACAAAAAAACTTCCAAGCGATGCTGTTGAATACAGTTGTAATGTCTTTCTTTCAATTTCATTATGTAGTCAGGACATTTATCTTATTTTATAAATGTCGACTTACATTTTTCTAGAATATATTCAGTGGAAAACAATCTTGAAGTGACTTAAAATCTTTTACACATTTTATCAGTAAATGATCATTTAAAAATAGATTTACAGGTTTATAATGAAGACGATAATTTAAATTTAACATATGATTTCATATAATGCTCAACAATTTTTAAACTTGGAACACATTTTAGCTAAATATTCTTACTCGAATGCAATTATAATTGTACTTAAGGTGTCATAATTTTTTTTTGGAGAAAGAAGCGTGTGGCTTTAATTTAAATATCTTTAAAAATCAAGCGAAACTAATATGAAAATAATTTTTTTCTATAATAAATTACAATAGGCGCTTTGCTTCATTCTCCTTTTCTTAAAGTAAGAAGTCAATGGATTTACAAATAATATGTCAAAAATTTAATTCCAGGTTATAATTTTAAATGATCAAGGCAATTCTGAAAAGGACGTGTTAATTTTTGATTCAGTATTAAAAAAAAACTTGACACAATTCAATTAAATAGTATTACACAAAAAAACAAACCAAAAACATTTTGGGACATAAAACTTATATTAGAAAATCATGACGACTACGTGTTTTATTAGAAACGTTCTAATTCGCGAATTGCGATCAGATTTAATCTGTGGATTTTAAAATAAAAAAAAAATTGCAAATGGAAGAGTAACTTAATAATAAAGGTAAAGATTATGTGCCACCTAAAACATTCGTAGCTTGCAGCGAAATGTTAAGAATAACGATAACTGAATAGGACACTTCCCACGAAGACTTTGGTCTTCGTCAAAAAAAAAAAACAAAAACGATCATAATGACATTAGAGTCACTTCGAGTGTAGCTATACATTAAAATGACTATATATACTTAAAAAAAGAAAAACTAATTTTGAAATATATAATTAATTTGTTCTTATCTTATTAAGCAAAATAATTTTGACTATTTGCCAGTAGTTACCATATATTTCATGTATCTATTTTAAACAGTATAATTGTACAAACTAATATTAGTGTAGCTTTTATTTAAAATATATATTCTTTTGAAGGCAGATTTTCTGAATTATTGCAACAGATGTAACAATTCAGATATTAAAGATAAAGTTCTGTTTAATGGTAAATATGCTTAAGAGGAAAAAAAGGTAACTAACTTAGTTTAAACTAGCTTTTGAACACGATTAATAAAATTAAGTAAACAACATGTAACTAGAAAGATGAAACAAAACTTTATTAAAAATATCTCTCATGGACATCCGTCGATTCGAGTGTAGTTTTATTAGGATTTTTATGGTGCTTGGGTATTGTTTATGCTTTGGGTTTTTTATTGCGTCGTTTTTTCGATTCTGGATTTGAATCCGGAGAGGGTTGCTTGGCGGTGTTCGGTACATTTGGCGAGACGCCGGACTTATTATACAGGTTGTTTAGAAACTCTTCTAAGTTTGGGTCGTGGCTGTAAAGATGTGTTATTAATTAATTGTAGTATGACTTCTTTAATGCTGGAAGGGTACTACAAGAAAAAAACTGTCATTCAAAACCAAAAAGGTCTCTTTATGATTAGAGTATTGCTCTGCAAATTTACTAAAAGAATATATAATATGGTCTGCTTTCTATTAGTGGTGCAAATTTTGAAAACAATAGTAATTACTACCACTACAACACACACAAACACTAGTATTTTTAATTCCACCTGCTGAGTTTAAATATCGTACGCTAAGACAGAATTCCAAATTTCATCATCATAGACCACTGTGCGCTTTATGAAAATAAGATGTATTGGCTCTTATATTCAATCAATTATCGGGTAGGTTATTGCGCACAATAAAACCTTGATATAGAGTCTGGGGATTAAGATGTATTGGCTCTTATATTCAATCAATTATCGGGTAGGTTATTGCGCACAATAAAACCTTGATATAGAGTCTGGGGATTAAGATGTATTGGCTCTTATATTCAATCAATTATCGGTAGGTTATTGCGCACAATAAAACCTTGATATAGAGTCTGGGGATTAAGATGTATTGGCTCTTATATTCAATCAATTATCGGGTAGGTTATTGCGCACAATAAAACCTTGATATAGAGTCTGGGGATTAAGATGTATTGGCTCTTATATTCAATCAATTATCGGGTAGGTTATTGCGCACAATAAAACCTTGATATAGAGTCCGGGGATTAAGATGTATTGGCTCTTATATTCAATCAATTATCGGGTAGGTTATTGCGCACAATAAAACCTTGATATAGAGTCTGGGGATTAAGATGTATTGGCTCTTATATTCAATCAAGTATCGGGTAGGTTATTGCGCACAATAAAACCTTGATATAGAGTCTGGGGATTAAGATGTATTGGCTCTTATATTCAATCAATTATCGGGTAGGTTATTGCGCACAATAAAACCTTGATATAGAGTCTGGGGATTAAGATGTATTGGCTCTTATATTCAATCAAGTATCGGGTAGGTTATTGCGCACAATAAAACCTTGATATAGAGTCTGGGGATTAAGATGTATTGGCTCTTATATTCAATCAATTATCGGGTAGGTTATTGCGCACAATAAAACCTTGATAGAGTCTGGGGATTAAGATGTATTGGCTCTTATATTCAATCAAGTATCGGGTAGGTTATTGCGCACAATAAAACCTTGATAGAGTCTGGGGATTAAGATGTATTGGCTCTTAGATTCAATCAAGTATCGGGTAGGTTATTTGCACACAAATTGGATAGGTCTAATGTTTCACAGTTGACAGGGCGATGACTCACCTAGTTGAAGTCCGTTGGCTGATGTCCGCTGCCTTGTTGCCGAGCACGATGCGGTACTGCACCACGTGACAGTCGGGCCTCAGCTGCTTCAGGTTCTTTTTCTATAAATATAATTGTTGTATAAATGTTTATTTCATTGTCCACGACGCAGTTCCATTGCGGATTGGCGGACTTGATGTCTACAATTTTTTTTAATTTATTTCTTAGATATGTAGGTTTTTTCGTGATGTTCTCCTTCATATCAAGCAACTAAGCAACTAAGTAAATCAGCACTTAAAATTGCTATTAAAGATGTTAATTGTTACCGGCACTGAGGCTCGAACTCAATTTGTACGTGGATTAAAAACGAGTGCTTAGAATGGATCAGAGCTCCTTTATGTTGTGCTAAAATATAATTCAATACCTGAATGTTATACCATATTCTTGCAAATAAAGTGTATTCTAGTCTTATATCATCATTAGCGCGATATCGACTAAGATAAAACACAAGGGTCGCTCGCACACCGATCGTGCTGAGGCATCTCAAAATTCCTAGATGTGGCAATTTTTATAGGCACTTCTTTGTCATTAGGAAACTGTTCCTACTCGAGTCTGTCTCGGAGACGCTGTAGAGGCTATTAAGGCTAAAAGTAACACACATACACAAAAAGGAAGCCAAGTGTGAATTTATCATAAAGTTCTTTACCTGACAACTCGCCCACTGTGTGATCTGGTACACGGCGCCGTCCATGCATGCGTAATACATCACTAGAAGACCCATCATGCTCGATTCTGCCCAGATATCACCCTAAGGAGATTTTTTTTTATATAAATCGACTCACTCATAGTAACAATAATATTTATTCAACGTAAACCTTTCAGACTATTACGTAACGTATGTTTAATTAAAAAAATATTTATTTATGTACAGTTATGTATAAAGGCAGACTTAATGACTTAAGCATTCTCTACCAGTCAACCTTGGGGTAATGCAGAGATGAAATAAGGTAAGTGTATGCTTAAAATCTTTGTCACGATTAAAATACTATTATATTGTATAAATAAACAACTTATGCGTAATTATAAAATACATATATAATTATACATATTTAACAAATACAAATACATACTTATTTATGGTAAATATACAAATACGTAATTATTTAATATTGACATAATTCTGCCAATCTGTTGAGCAATTCACCAGAACTTTCACCATAAAGCGTAACAATTTGTAACCGCCCTGACTTCGGGAGGGAGAGCATTTCAGAGAAGAACGGATTGAACAAAAGAGGTGAAGTGGATAAAGTCGGAGTAGGAGAAGGCCACAGAAGTAGAAGGTTTTTTTATCGTGTTTAAAGCCAAGGTTAAATTTAAAAGTTAAATTCGTCCTGATTGTTATATCGACATCTTCCTGAGAACTTAAGTCTCTAGATAAATCCGTTCACCAATCTAGGAGATTAGCGTGTCAAATAGACAAACATTTAGATAAATGATTATACAATTACTCATATATAATATTAGTATCTAGATTTTAAAAGAAACATTTCCTTCTTCGCTAAATAGAATAATGTCCATACTAGAAAATATGATTAATTTTGGTCCCTCGAGCCGGATATTATTTTGCTTACCTCTTTAGCAGAGTGTCTAATCTTGCACTGCACGCAGTACCGAGCGGCGTAGCACGGCCTGTCTGTTAGCACGCGCTTATGACGACGTCCGCAGTTTGTGCATCTATAAAAAACAGATATATGTACAGAACTAACAGTGATAAAGCACGATTTTTATTTGAATGTTAGTGATCCCCGAGGGGCATTGGCTAAATATGAAAGACATCTTATATAGTTTTATTTTACATTATTATGTAATATATTATATATTATAAAACATTATCCGCCATGCATGTTCACTGTGTCACTTCATATGTCTTTGAAACATCTCTTTATTAATTATGTATCAGTCTTCCTTCAGCTGTGAAACCATTTTAAATTAGTTCAATCTGATCTTTGGGAATTATGGACCTTATTGTGTTCGCAGCAAACTCCATTTTGTCTTGTAGCTGGGCCAGCAGTTGGCTGAGTTCGCTCCAAGCGGCCTCCACATGTCGCGACTCTAACGCGCGACGCTCGTACGCTTCCCTAAGTTCCTGTATAAGATATTTATGAGTTTTATTATTTAATATTATTGTATTTCTGGTAATAACAACTATATTATAATAATTCTTGTGATTTATCGTAAAATTACAATTTTTTGTGCGATTAATTAGTTTTTTTTAGAAAGTTCTATAATATCTGATTAAACTATAAAACTTATCAATAAATGAGGTTAACATGATGTCCTACTATAGTCGACGCATTATGAACTGAGGCTTCTGGTCATAAATCATATTTATCTGTCCGTCTCGCTCGTACTTACAGGTCTTATGGAGAGGTGTAGTGATGTGCGTAAGAATTGTAGAGGTGCATATCGATAAAGGGATAGGTACGATCGATATGCTAAATTATGTTAAGTATTAATAGGAATAATTTTTCGCTATCTGAAAATAAAAGTTTTTAATTTGTAAAAATAAATGTTTGTTTCGACGTAATCATAGAGAAACTGTACTGTACTGTGTGTCTGTTGCGTGCTCATTCCTACTGTCAGTGACATTTATTGCCCGACGACTCAGTTTAAAATGCGTCGACTATAGTAGATTAAAGAGACTATGGCAACATATTCTGGTTATTATTGATACCAACAGCGCAGTATTAATTATAGTGCAGTATGCTCATACACTTCTCGTGGACCCTCTGGTCGCGATTCTATTCCGCTGAAGCTATACGTTGGGTAATATCAACACACATTTTTACCATAAATCTTATTTAATTTAATGCAGTATCATTGGAATGGGATATTTTACAAACACAACCATTTTTCCAACAATTTCCGGAAAAATTGGTGTCGATCTCGAAGATTAATAACTCGGCAAATAGGTAATTTAACCATAAGGCCGAGGTCTGAATATTTTACCATACATAACACTATATAAAGCTCATATTTCAATGGTTTAAGAGTCGAGTTGGTGTGAAGTCGTTAAGGTATGCGAAGGCAATAGTGTTATCACGTTTCACACATTTAAAGGACTTGTTTCAAAACTTTAAAACTGAAGTGTACCGGTTCGCCAATAAGGTCGAAAGCGTGTTGCAATATTTTGAAGGCTTCTTCAGCGCCGGGCTGCTGGTTCTTGTCAGGATGTACGAGGAACGCCTGACGACGGTAGTACCGTTTGATCTCTTCGTCCGTGCACGTCACACTCACTCCTAGGATGCTGGAAATAAGAAATAAATAAATATATTTTTAGACTCCATTGCAGGGCATTGGTACATGTTTTTTCGTCCGTGCATGTCACACTCTCCTAGGATGATGGAAATACGAACAAAATAAAAATATTTTTTTAGACTCAATTGCAGAGCGTTGGTACATTTTTTTGGAATAATTTCCTAATCATGTAGCTTTCCACACGAACTTTTACTTGACCGTCGAACATATGGTGGACAATCTGCATTTTAAATTATAATTTCGTTGATGACGACACCGGGGATCGATTTCTCGCCAAGAAATTAACAGCGAGCGCCAAGTACTGACCTCCTCTAGTGATGTGTCCCTCCCACTTAAGTTACATTTCATAACTATTATCAAATATCAACATAAGTTTTTAAAAGTACATTCAAAAGCATTATATTGTTGGAACAAAATCAAAAAATCTCTTAAATGCAAATTGTAATACTGCTCACTAAAATATATGTATCTTTATTATTATTCTTAATTATTAATAATTACACAGTTCAGTACACAATTTTACTTTTGTTTTTAATTTTTTTTTTAATTTTTATCCACCCTCTAACTAAAAGTAACGTTAAAAAATGTATTTTCCGACTGGTTACTGAAAAGAGACTACAACGGAAAACTTGTGTAAATGTAAACCATACTTTATTACCACACATACGCACACAAACATACACCAAATGCACCACATCAATGGTATACTAACAAGCCTTTAACAACTATTACAGACTTTGAAGTGATTATTCGTATTAAAGTTTACCTTGATTTTACTATTTTTTATTTGTATTTTTTTTTTGATGTACTATGTATTAACAACTGGGAGGGAGACCTGATGACCTGAAATACAGGTTTGTCGCCTAGCTTAGGCATCAGTCTCCCACGTTAGCTTGAGCATATTATATTTCATTTTGTATTAAGACAAATTTGTAAACTTGATGTGGTGAGAAATAAATTACATATATATTATATTATATTCACTGTTTTTTTTATATAATTTTTCCATTTTATATTCACGCTCCTTCTGATGTGGCGTGCGACTGGGAATGGGGTAGACAGGACACCAGCACTGTGTGATCGTCATACACTGTGTCTACTACCTTTTGCTATCTTTATTTGTTTCATCTCCTTGTGCTATTAAAATTTGCGTTAGACATAAGATCTTTCTTTTCTTTTTTCAATGGATTTATCTATATTGTCTTTTTGGTGGCAATAAACCCTTATAATTATTATTATTAATATAACACGGCTGTGTTGAATAGGTGAGTGTATAGATCTGGGGAACCGAGTACAAGTCCCAGTTACCCAGTCCTCGGGGGTCATATGAGCTTCTTAAATCTTTGCTAAGGATGGATGACGTCATCTTTTTTTATTACATCACCTGATGGTAAGTCATTCCTGCGGCCCATGACATCTACATTCATCCTTGACAAGGAATCATAATGCAGATGCGTTGTCACCCTTGACGACTGAGATGGAATGCTTCGATACCAGTAATAAAGGTCTCCATATCCCTCCACTCGCCAGACGAAATAGAGCAGCATTATGCTGCTATTCCACGCTGGTATTCTGTGAGATCGTGGTTCTACCCCAATCTAGTTGACCCATTCTTCATTTATAATATTATATAGAAAAAAAAACTAAAAACTTCGGACAGAGCAGCTCTGGTAGTTAATTAGCTTATTTAATTAGCTAAGCGATACTATTATATGATATATCAATAAGGCCATTCTTTTATCGTATCCATAATGGATACGATATAGAGGTGGCGTTGACATGTGTTATCAGTGTATTTACTGGCCGTATTGATAATGGCTCCTTTTATTTATATAATTGTGACTTCATGGATGCACGATGAGATTGTAATTTTGATAACTTTTTTTAAATTATATTGAGGGTGTCAAAAGAACATACAGTTTCATCTGATGGTATGTGTTGCGTGCGGCCCATGACATCCACATTAATTTACGATAAATCATAATGAAGATGTGTTGTTCTATATCCTATTTTTTCTATTTTTCTTAGTTTGTTCTACATCATACTCCTGAGGGCTTAGATGAAATGGCTAGTTACCGGTAATAAATAATCTCCGTATCTCTACACTTACCAAACGAAAACAGCAGCGTTAAGTTGGTATTCTGTGAGTAACTGTTTCGAACTTAAGTTTTGCAGAAAATATTGTGGGTATCATGTGTTCCAGAAATCACTTACCATCAGATGAACCCTGAATGGATTAACATAGCTAGATTTTTTTTTGTGTTTGATTCTTGCTTTTGGTCCAGAGACCTCTACAGCTTTATCTAATTAGACTTTCCGAGAGGGAGGGCCGGTGAGTAGGAAGACAACGACGATGCTGCGAAGCTGGCGCGGAACTCCGACCCATGTGGACGAAGGACGTCGACGACAACAGAGGGGGGACGATAATACAATCCGAGGGCCCTTCATAAGGAGGTACGAAACCTCGACTCGGATCGCTATCTTTGGGGAGGATAGAAACAAACTGAATTGAAGAAGGTAGATGTTACCTGTATGGGTCTTTTCCTTTGCAAGCAAGCAATCGTTTCATTGCCTCTTCTCCAGTGGCAGGCATAGGTATGTTTGCATTCAGTTTTGTTGAGTCAGTGTTGCTGTCGACTTCTGAATCTGTAACAATTCATACATATATTATAAAAAATACAAATATATTCACAAACATACAATCACTTATAAATTTGATACTTATATATATATATATATATGCAACAGTGAATTTGCTATGTACAACATTATACATTCATTGTATACATTGAATTGATTAAAATTAAGATAAAGCATATAATAAAATATTATGATGTTAAATTTAAATATCTAGTCTTGATTGTTCAGGAAAATCATTTTTTTTACTATAAATTACCATCAATGAGGAATTTTCATACAAATGCATTGTCACCCCGAGGATTAAGTCTACCAAACAACTATTTTTCTGGACACCTTAATAATTATACCCACATAATGGGATGCAGGAATCTTTTACCACCTGGTAAGCTGTACACATATTTATTACTTGTGTTCAGTAGAAAAAAAAGGATACGATGTGGTGATAATAATAAAATTTGATTACCTTTTTTGAACCATTTAAGCCTTCTCCAAAACCCTAAACGAGTGTGCCCAAATTGCCTGTCAATGTAGAGTAGATATTTATTATCGCCAAGCTTAGATAGCCAGTCCTTGCTACTTCTCCACACTGCCTGGGAGCTGATGTATGTTTGGGTGAACACTGAAGTGAAGCTGCAATAATAAAGAAAGGGATCAAAATATCTCTGTTAAACATCTAAAACATGGGCGCAAGTATAAAACAATCTTTCTATTTTATGAACCTATCAACATTTGCTATTTGCCCCTCTAGGAACAAAGTTGCCTCTTATTAGACAAAATTATTGATACACATTGGCCACCAAAAAATACAATTCCACCTATGTAATTGTAAAACCTTTTTTTTGTTATTATCATAAAATTACTTTAATGAATTAATAAAATACAATATAAGAGCTATGAATATGTTATGTAAACAGTAGATGAGTTATTATGTCTAAAACATTAATAAAGCATGAATATAAAATTTAAGTTTTATTATACAAATCACTGGTTCAAGGCTATTTCATATTTATTATTTTATATATTTTGTTTTATCTATATTTCCGTCCTTTACTATAACAACTGTATGCATATGTTGTGTGATGTGATTCGCTTTTTGAGGTATGCTTCACTTGAATCCCAACCTGATTTGGTTCTCAGTGATTCTTCTAGTATTGCTTGCCATTTTAGGTCTTTAGTAGAAATAAATTTGTTAGAATCTCTTCAAGATCCAGGTGTGCTGTGACACTCACCCAAAGTGATATATAAACCCTTCATACATCACTTTGAGTTAGGTTGAATCTTCTTGCCATTATTGAAGTTACAAGTAAGATTCAAACTTAAACAATTTCTGCTTTATGTCAAAGTACAAACAAACACAAAAAGAGGATGGGGCAATAGTTTTGGTGGCCAGTATTATTAACAATTATTAATTTGCCCAATGCAGTAAAAATGTGTTATTCATAAAGAATTATTTATTGTATATTTTTAATTTAATTTAATACATAGTAATTTGTAGGACTATAAAAAGTAAGGCACAATGGGTGCACTTAATACTAATTATCATTTTCTAGCTATCAACCCAGGGGATATCCACAATTTGAGGCAAGTTATGAAGTTTATGTCATTGTTTAAGATATAAATATATATATATGTTGACAGCCTTAAAAAAGTAACCATAGACCAGCTATTTAAAAATAATTTATCAAGAGTTTTGCTCATGTATTGAGGCTAGAAGTTGGGGCTTGAATTGTAAAAAAAACTTGTAGTAGCTGGAATGATATGTTGGAACTTAAGACACAGATGATTTGCACTATCAGAAATAGAGCATATGATGTAAATAAATAGTGAAAATATCAGAGGAGACAGTATTCCACCTTGCGGTACACATTTGAAGATCAGTCCACTCTGAAGTCTACTGACTCACATAAATAAACTAATTACTGATGAACGAAAAAAAGATAAGAGTCAATTCTTAGGATATGGGTGGATATTTTAAAATGAAGTGAGTGGAGGACGAATATCAGTTTTCTGTGTTTAATGCATAAGAAAAGTCACCAATACTGCGATTTATTAATTATATTAATAAATTGAATATTTTTTATTCTTTTAACAATAATTTCAGTAACTATACATATTATCCTGCTTTAAAGATAATATGAATATTGTAAATTGCCAACTTCAAATGATTTGCAAAAATTATAGATAGTTAATAAAATAACATACATTAAAATATATGATTACACTATTTTAGTCATCATGACATAATCAGTTTTCAAATATATATGAAAAATTTGTACTTACAGGTCAAAGGAGAGATGAAAACTCATACCGCAAATATCTGAGAGCAGGTAAAGGAACCACACCACAGCCTTCCAAGTTACATCACCCCAATGCTCAAGCCAGTTTTGTGCTAAGCCCAAATAGCCAGGCTTGTTCCTTCTCAATTTGGTCTGATTTGTCTTCTTTTTATCTTGTGCTGGCTTAGGAACTTTATGGGAATTCCGCCCTTCTTTCTTCTTCTTTGCTTTAGAGGCTTCACCTTGAACATCTTGTAGGACGAATTGAGAATGAGTATCCTCATCATCATCAGGTTTAAAATCATTTTCAGTATCTCTATTCTTTTCTACATTTTTCACTTTGTTTTCAATTTTCTTTTCTTTTTTATGAGGTTTATCAGTATTCTTTTCTATGAACATGAATTGGCTTTCTTTGTTTTGCTCATACGTTCCTCCTTCCTCATTTGTAATATCGTCAAGAGAGGACCATCTACGTGACATGTTACTTCTCTTATTCTTTGATTTCTTATTTTGTTTTTTATTTATCTCCACATCATCCATGTTGATGTCTCCTGACTCACTGCCTGAGGATACAGTGTTGGCATGCTTCTTATCAGTTCTATGCTTATCATCATTAGACTTTGTATTTATGAGTGGCTTATCAGGTTTGTTGTTGGGCTTGATTTTTGTTTCAGGGTTCTGGGGTTTAGCTTTCCTTGTATTATCTGGCTGGTTGATATTTTTAGTATTCTTGGCGAGCACATCAGAGTAAGATGGGCGCATTGGCTTAACTTCAGCCACAATACGTTTTTTGTTACTTGTGTCTGCTAAAGGACTATTCTCATTTCTCTTTGGTGAGCTTTCCAGCTTAACAGTTTTCTGATTTAAGTCCAAAGTTGGAGCTGCTGATAAAATATTAAGTGTAGGTGCATCTGGGTGATTTAAAGGATAATTTTGACCAAATGGTGAATATGTACCTGTTGAATTTGGCTCCCAATTACCTAGGACTTCTTTTAAGAAATTTGATGATGGAATATTCGATTGTGTGTTTATATTTTCTTGACAATATGAATTACTTGGTGCATTTGGTGTAGGTGGAATGTGCACATTGTTATTATTCATAGTAAACTCTTGATTTGTATTATATAAATTATATTGTTGCAGTGACACATCACACAGTCCCTGATTATTGTTAAATAGTTCGTAGTGATTGGATTTAGGAAAGATAAGTTGCTGATTATTTTCATCATAGAAAACTCGTACTAATTGCCCATTATCTAATTTAAGCATTGCATTGCCATAGTTTTGGCAATTGCTTAGAGACCCATTCGGTGCGTTATACGTATTATTTTCTTCTTTGTTTGTAATACAATCGCTGGATGGAACATTAAAAGCATGCTGATTCAAATAAACATCTTTGTTGTAATTTTCATGGTTGTAAATATTATTTTCTGCCATTGCAGTGGGATTGTTTGGAAGCGGTGTTAATTTCCTTTCGTTTCTTGGACCAGGTGCACAACTGTCACCTGTTTCCGTGCAGAAATTCCAACTATTGAGCGGTATGTCGCCAAACCTTAAATCATCTGTCGGCGACCTTGCCATTTTTAGTTTGACAATATAATCACACTGATACTAAGTTTCAATGTAATACTCAAGAATTTAGCATTATACAATGTCAATTGAATACTGAATGATCTATTTAACGTGGAATATATTTTTAGCAGTAACTTGACGCTTTTCACATTTTTCTAAGACATTAATTAGCACAGAATATAAAATAAATATTACTTTTTTTTTAATTTTGTGCTCTAGAATCAAGATTTTATGCTTTCAGTATTAAAAACACATAACTGAAAATAATAATGACGTTGACTAATATGTAATTTTTGAAGCTATAAGTTAATACTTAGCTGAATAATTTATATCTACTACTAATTAATCAATTATCGATTCGTCCAGTCATAAAATGTTCGTAGTCGATCAATCAATTCTTGATATTTATTGATCGATTTATTGATTAAATAGTTATCTGATTAATGAATTGTATATAATTTTACGAGATGTATAATTTTACCCAAATAGAAATAGGAATTTGGTGTGAAAAAACGTGCCAAAACGGTATCGCTTTTTATAGACATACAAGTACGTGTGCAACAGAAACGGCAGGGACCAGAAGAGTAGTCCTCATATTTTGATATAAACATACGTAAACTTAGAATAATTATTAAAACTGCTGATAAAAGATTTTTAACAATATAAATAGAATCCGACAGGAACTTTTTGTACCTTTGCATATTTATGCTTAAAGATTTGTTCTGAACAATAGTGAAACAAACACGCAGATCACCACAATCGAAGTGCTCATTAAAACAATGAATTCCACATCAGCCACAGGTGGCTGAAAGTCTCCAATAGAATCCGAAAGCTAATTGAAATTATTACGAACATTTAAAAAAATAATAAACAAATCGATCCAGAGTCCGGTCTAGTGATGCGCTTACGAACAGCTATATTTTTTAAATCGATAGTAATAATTGTTGAGACAATTTATTTCAATCCATAGACCGTATTGTAGGGTAATTGTAGGTATCCATAACGTGGCTCCAGTGCGCATTAGACTATATATTTTTTATTCACTTCTTAGACTTACGGAGCCGTGGTAGTTCACTGTCACAATCGAGTTCGATCGTCGGTGCAGACACTAATAAAATTGTCCATCGCAATTTTAACTACTGATTTACCACGTGCTTAACGGTTAAGGAAAACATTTTGAATGAATCCTGCATGCCTTAAAGATAAATAAAAAAATATTCCACATGTGTATGTGAAGAAGGCTAACCCATTGGAGCCTGGTGGTGGATCATTTTCAAATAATAGAAAGTAAAAAGGTAGGTCTATGCCCAGTCGTGGGATCTATATTTTCGATAACGGTCCGGGCCGAGTTTCAAACCTCCTTATGAGGGGCCCTCCCTCTGATCGTATATCGATCTCTGTTGTCGTCGACATTCTTCGTCCACAGGGGTCGGAGGGGTGCAGCAGCAGTCCTTGTGCTAACATTGCCAGCATCGTCTTTGTCTCCCTACTCAGCGAACCTCCCGTTCGCGAGTCTGCTTAGATAAAGCTGTAAAAGTAAGATAAAGTGACTCATATAATATATAGACGTTACGGTGCAGAATGCTTAACGCTAATTTTCTCCACCATGGAGCACGATCTCGAAGAGCTTTTAATTAACAATGTCAAAGGAATCGAAGTAAGATCAAACGATTATTTACATCTATTACGCATATAGATTATTTATCAAAACATAAATTAAAATAGTTTTTATTCCGTTAGACAATAATAGTGAGACATCTGACATAACGATTACAAGCTTCTGTTCTTTTGTTTGGTCTTTCTCAACGATCGGCCGAGTGTGACGGGTCGACGATGAAAAATGTACGTTCACTTCGCCATCAGCAGATACAGTGCGTGATAGCGGTCACCGTCCAACGGTTTTGGCTGTTCAATATTATAAATCCGGTAAGAACACACTCACAGTACTTTACCTCTACTTTGGTATTTTTAAAATATTAGGGGTGGCGAACGAACATAGAGGTAGCCTGGTGGTAAGTTGTTACTGTGGCATTCATTGTCAATCTAAGATGAAGCCTCATTACCTATGATTGTGTCTCCGGATCCGCAGACTCACCAAACAAACCATGGCGGAGTTATGTTGCTATTTCTATTTGAATACCAGCGAGGGCGAGGTCCTTTTGTGAACGAACCTACCCCTTCGTGCTGCAGATAAAAACAAACTGCAGCGTTGCTCCACCACGTCCGGTTTGTTCATGACCGTAGACGATAATGGCCGTAATGTCAAAGACACGGAACATACATACAACACGCCTAGAGTAGAGAATCAACAATTCATTATTATTGTCTTGTTGAATTGAACTCGGGATTCTTGAATTTTGAATATTATAATTACAAGACCATGCGGCCGTTAGAAGTAAGCGTGCCAAAAGAGCACACAGTTCACTTGATTGTGAGTGATCAAAGTTGAGTAAAGTAGTGCGTGGTGAGTGACCGGAGATCGTTTTACTGCTCAGCAGGAATCACCTAGTATCAGGTGAACTGTATGTTCGTTTGTCTATCCAATAATAATAACTTAAATATAATTTATTGTGAAATTTATAATCTTTTTGTTAATTTCTAAGTGTATAAAGGCAGTATATCCGTTTGTTGCGATAAGCTACAAATTAAAAGAATCATTATTCATGCAGAAATTACTATTTTACATAAACATTGTACTTTTATACTTTTGTGCTGCGATATGAAGATCTTTATATTTTAATTGAAACCAAATGATTGGTTACACTGATAGAAAATTTTATTTACAGGCAGTCTTCGAGTTGCGTCGCTTAATTCGAAAACATAACATGTCAAAGTGATTGACATGCCTGCCTGTATATTAAAAATAGCCAATAGCTGATTTGATATCTTATCCTAGTGCTATCAGTTTTATATTAAGTTTAGTCGGGGTAACCGGGTAGTAACCGGAATGTTAGTCATGTTAATAATTAGGTCATGTTAATAATTAGGCTTAATAAAAGAAACACAAGCAAAATAACACGTGAAATATAAAAAGACTATTATAAAATTATTTTGTTGCAAGTAGTGTCGATGTATTAAAAATTCGACTTCATAACTTTAATGTTATCCCATATTACTAAGCGGTGTGTTTAAATATTTTAATTAGTACTAATAGATACTACCTTGTGCGTCGTGTTCTAGCTATATATGAACCTTATGTACCTACATTTTGGTGGTATAGTTTTACTATAGTTATTAATTAGTTGTAGCACGAGTCCGCTCGATATGTGAATAGTTAAGTGTTACCACGTTTTGTTTAGTTAAAAATAGAAACCGGAAACTAGTAAACAGTGGTAGGTACACGATGCAGTTCGTTTCTAGCTCCGGCATGAATGGGTCGGCCCGATAGGAGAAGGACGACGCCCTCACGGAATACCTTAATACCATATTGATAACCATAACATTAGCATAATTATAATGTATTTTGACCGCTGATGGTAGTCATTGGAAACCCTTATTATTGCTGTAAAAACATTCCAACTTAGTCCTCAGGGGTGACAAAAGCTTTACGATTCCTTACCTGAGAGAGGTCATACCATGGCTGTGACATGTAATCTGTCAGATAATCATTGACACATAAACACAGTATTTTATTTTCATTGTTTTGAGGATGACCTGAAGACTATGATAGAATACCTCGCCACCAGTTGTAAGTATGAAAACATCGATGAGTAATATTAATCGGTCGTAGTAAGACATGTCTTACTATTCCTTATTTATTATATTTATTCCTACGAGGAGGCAAATGCCTAACAGTGGAATCACATGTATATTTATAAGTTTTTGCTTTCCTGTAATGTTTAATTTAATTTAATTTAGTTTAAATTAATAATCCAGTCAGAAGAAACTCCTTTACCTATGGATTCTTAGCATATACGATTGTCTACGAGGCCCGCGTAAAGTATCAATGAAGTTATAATATAGTCTTTATACGTAATATGTGTTGGGCATAGGCTTATCGGGAGATGTTGTGAAAGCATAGTTTTTTTTTTGGGCTGATGGTCGCTGTTAGCGCGAGGGCTCGTCTGACTCGAGGGTGCGACTCTACTGCGGATTGGCGGATTTTAAATGTCTTCGAAATATTTTTAAATTATTTCTTAAATATACAGGTTTTCTCATGGTTTCCCTTCACCGCCGTGTTCTAAATTTTATTATTATTATATTTTAATTAGTATAATGATGTTATAATTTTTTATTATTCAAGTTATACTATAAGCGCGTAGAGATGTCGACTTTCGCGAAATGATAGAAATTGTTCGTGCAGCATGCAACGAAAATCCGATACAATTAAGTTAAATTAAAATAGTTATTGTAGTATATGTATTTGTGTCGGCTAGTATATTACTTATTTATTTATTTATTTGATTCAATTTTATTGCATAGCTCTGCTCTGGGGTTATCCCCAAACAACTTATAACTTCTAACGCGCGTACAGTACACAAACCTTTACACATCTATTCACATAGTCGTTATACATCTTTTTTATTTAGATTTTTATTTTATTATCAACTCAAAACTATATTCAATAAATCATGTATATCATAATACTATCCTTAATATACATATATAATATACTATTGGTATTTTTTTAATACTATGAGGGCTGATAAACGAGCACATAATATATCTGATGGTAAGAGATGACTTCGGTCTATGACACCAACTTTCTCAATAGAGATCCAGAAGGTCAGGTCCACCCATTCATATTGCAGCTAGAAACTTACTGCAGTGTGGCTTTACTACATTGAAAACTGTTAAATTTTAATAAGTTTATAATAGATTATATTTATAAGAACAAATACATGTCTCCCATTTTACAAGTATCTTTCAGAGAAGACAATAATAGGTAAATATTGAGCGAAGAAATTTGTGAAATATGTTTCAGGGAGAGGTGATATAGATTTTTCTTTCAGGTCCGTCGTAGACAAGACAATGTTATAAATTGTGACACTGAAAACACGTAAGCTGTACAACATTTTTCTCTTTCGTTAGGCAATAGTTGCGCGACCCATGAGTCTTGGCCAGTCGGCAACAAGGCCGCGGTACAAACTGCAGTATAAAGATTGCGGTCTGCGTCCAAAGAACTGTTTGATGCTGGGACATTGCTGAGAATGCTGGTATGCCTATAGACTGCCAGTGATGATGTTGCGTGGTTTTCTACTGGTGATGATCGTGGTGGTGACGGCTAAAGTGCAAAATGATCCGGCAGGGCAACAAATTTTGCTCTTCAAAGAGAAGACGAAGGTAAGAGAAATTATTTTATGAACGCTTTTTCGAAGGTTAGTGTTTTAAATATTATGATGGTTTTAGTTATGTTGCCACGTTTTATCAATGATTAAAGACAGTGTTACTACTGTTATATCATATTTATATTTTAAATTAAAAAAAAAAACGGAAAACTTTTCATTCTTTTATAAATATTGAATCATTATAAAATATTATTGTATAATTTTGTATAGTATTTCTTAAATCCAATAAAAAAATCATCTTTTTTTCGAGAAGCCAAAATATATTTAAAAAAAAAAGAATTGCCAACAAGTCTACAAGAATTTACGTTTTTTGAGTGTGTTAGGTATAGATTATATGTGTGCCAGCTTAGAGGACGCTATCTTTTTATGGCCTCTTTTAG
Source organism: Teinopalpus imperialis (assembly GCA_029286865.1). NCBI lineage: Eukaryota > Metazoa > Arthropoda > Insecta > Lepidoptera > Papilionidae > Teinopalpus > Teinopalpus imperialis. The sequence continues at coordinate 11,807,813 of JAGSMU010000026.1, forward strand.
CCCTAGGGCTTTTACAGTTTCACCGGGTGTATCTTGCACATACCAGTAGGATCGTGACATCATTGTCCGGATAAATCGACATAAATAAATTATCTTTCAGCTCCTGCTGGAAATTGTAGTATAGAATAAATATCCATAAGATAAGTGATTTGAAAAAAAAAAATTATACCTAATAATTTGATACACTGGCGATCTGCGCCGTGTATCGTGTATATCTGCGCGGATCTCTACGTCCGCCTCGCTTTAAAAAACCAAGCACACGAGACGGACACCGAGACAACCGATCGCAATTATAATTGCTGGTTTAGATCGTTAGTAACGGTGAAGGAAACCAACGTGAGGAAACTTTCATGTCGGAGAAATAAAGAATAGAACATATGTGAAGTCCGCCAATTCGCATTGAATCTACTTGCGATCATTTTTTTATCGATCATATCTGGTTAAACTATGTGTACTAATTATATGTATGTATTGTTTATATATGTCGATATATTTACGTATATATATGTATAAAAAGAGCAGGAATATATTTTATGTGATATGGTCATATTAAAACTAATCTCTTTTTGTTTATTAGTCTCTGAGCCAGACCTGTTTTTCATATTTTCCATACAAAGGTTGTATGCAAGAGAGTTCTTTTATCCATCAGATCCATAGTTGTATTATATATATTTTTATTATATATATATATATATATATATTTTCAAAATGGTGTACAATAAACATACAATCCAACAGTTTAGAGAGAAGGTCCCGGCAACTGTAGAATAGATCTAGAGCGTAAGAAGGGATAATTTTATTTTAATTTATAACTTTTTTCCCCTACTTTCAGTTCTATTAGCTAAATAATTAAGTGATGATAATGCCGTTCTTCTGATCCATTTTTCCCACGATGACATTTTCTGATTGTAATCAGATTATATCAGTGTCAGCAACACGGCACAATTAGAAACACGCAGAGCCAAATCAATAATTAGTATGACGCAAGTATGGACTTTGCGTGGGAATTGTATTCAATATCCACAGCTATCTTCACCACTAGGCCGCGCTGTTGTGGTTTGATTTTTTTCTACAAATCTAAGGGTAGAGAATAGTTCATCGAATGGTAAATGATCCGAAGATTTACGATTGTCATGCGTTATCACCCTCGAGGACTGATTGAATTGCCCGATACCAGTAGCTGGGTCTACTGTAACGTTTATTTACTGTTCACGTACATGTCGTACTTATAAATACGTCCTTATACGTTATATATCATATAAAACAGAGGAACACAAACACAGCATTATGGCGGTGTTACCTGCTAGTATTTTGTGAGAGCATGTCCCACTAATTGTAGTGTGGCTCTACGGCTGTTAAAATATTTTTTTCTTAGGACAGTAATCTGAACAAGTAAAAAAGTGGATTATCTTTTTAATCTATTATCATGAAAACCACTAAGCATGATTGAATAATTAACGTTTAATTTCTCGAATACTTAATTAAAGCGTTGCGGTTAATGCGGTATATTGTTTTTTTTAATTCTTAACAACGGAAAGTCGATGACGTAAAAAGGTCATGACATAGTTTGAATATTTTTTGTTGACAAGGTTAACTGTTATATAAATTGTTACAACTGCCGCTATTTGAATTAAAAAAAAAATGTTTTTGATCAATGTCTTAGGTAGTGGATAATGAAATCAAACTCACGTGATTGACAGCAGTTGTAGATAAAGCTTGCAGCATCTCTATGCTTGTGGTCCTCATATGGTGAATGATGGACAGAATTAATCTATATTAATGTTTAGAAGAAAACTATGATACATTACGTTACTAAGAATAACATTTTATAAAATCCAGATGTGCTCTGTCAATGTCTGTTTCTAAATTGTGCGTAATATTGTCACATCTGATAGTTGCCTGTTATGCCTCGTTACTATACTAGCAATAGGGTCGCCGAAGTTTTACACTCACCTTACGAAACATGTAGGCTGTGTTGAAATGTTATTTTATGTCGGTATTCTGTTAAAGTTTGATATTTTCACAACGAGGGCAACTTATTTATGCTCGTCAGTATTTAAGGTGAGTAGACACTCATGTTCCGAACCCAGATTCTGTTCTTGGGGTGATGTTTAGCGCAGTACAATATATCCTTTGCACTTAACATTAATTGGTAATAAGCAGAACATGTTTCTTACGTAAAAAGACACATCCGCGACTATGTTTTGAGAATTTTTCATTCTTCTTCTTCTTTTCATGCATACAAGATGCAATGAGATCATTAGATAAAATAGTTATAAGATAAAAAAAAATCCAAGTGCGAGTTTATGCGAGGGATATGTTATAGAGAAAATGTCAAACGTCATCTACATACAAAGATTTTTATAATATAAAAGTTGGTAATCATTATTCATTTGTGATTTCAGGGACCGATTGGCGTCATGACAACCAGTGCTGGAGCTCCGATCGAATACAAGGATGCTACAGTAACTCTAAACTCTAACCTCATTTTCAACGAATATTTCATGGACTCCCTCACTCACCTCGTCCGTGAAAGGATTCCCGAGCGTCTGGTACATGCGAAAGCAGGTGGAGCCTTTGGATACTTCGAAGTGACACATGACATTACCCACATTTGCAAAGCCAAACTATTTGCCACCGTGGGAAAAAGAACTCCGGTAGCAGCGCGTTTTTCACCGGTTGTTGTCGAAAGAGGAGGAATAGATACTTCACGAGATGCCAGAGGTTTCGCTATTAAATTTTACACAGAAGAAGGCAACTTCGATATTGTAGGTTTCAACACACCTATGTACGTCTATAAAGATCCACTTCTCTTCACCACTTTTGTTAGAGCCCAAAAACGAAACCCAGCGACTAATCTCATCGATGGGAACATGCTTTGGGATTTCTTAACCCTGCGATCTGAAAGCTTACATATGTTTCTTCTAGTATTCGGAGATCGTGGAATTCCCGATGGATACCGTCACATGCCTGGCTTTGGAATCCATACTTTTGAAGTTGTGAATGAACATGGAGAAAAAAATTTCGTAAGATTCCATTTTACACCAAACGCTGGCATTAAAAATCTTAGATCGGAAGAAGCAAGAAAAATAGCCGCTGTTGATCCGGATTATGCTACAAGAGATTTATACAGAGCGATTGGCAATGGAGGATTTCCTAGTTGGAAAGTTAGTATTCAGGTCTTATCACTGAATGATGTCAAAACGGCAGGTTTTGATGTATTTGATGTAACTAAAGTTTTGCCTTTAGATGAATATCCTCTACGACCTGTTGGTGTTTTCGTGTTAAATAAAAATCCGATAAACTATTTCGCCGAAATAGAACAACTAGCATTCAGTCCTGCAAATCTAGTGCCTGGAATTCTGGGTGGTCCTGATAAAGTTTTTGAGGCTCGCCGTCTAGCTTATCGTGACGCTCAGTATTATCGCTTGGGTGCAAACTTTAACAGGATTCCAGTGAATTGTCCCATTCAGGTCAAAGTCATGGCATATAATCGTGACGGTAGACCGCCGGTGAAGGACAATGAACGAGATACTCCTAATTATTATCCGAATTCCTACAATGGAGCTGAAGCTTACGTTGATAAAAAGAGAGCGAAATTGATCGATATATTCCAAGATGATCCGAATAATTTCCAGCAAGCAACAGAATTGTACGTAAATGAAATGACAAAAGATGAACGTGGTCGTCTCGTTGAAAATATTATTTACAGTTTAGGAGGGGCAGCGAAGTTCTTAAAGGAAAGGGCCGTTAAGTTATTTACTATGATTCATCCAGATTTAGGTAACCGAATAGCTGAGGGTCTAGCGTCGAATAGAACGAAACACTATTACAATGATGATGTTGGGTTATTTAATTACGATAAATAGTTATTAAGCCTTTAATCCCGGTTTATATTTGTTAATATATAAAATTTGTGAAAATATTCATACTTTATAAAAATAAGCTTTACTACTTTCAAATATATGGAGTTTTATAATTTATGTTATCTGTGATATATTACATGCGTGTTACATTATTTTGCCTAGTTTTATTATTATTATTATTCGTAAATAAAATGTTTTACCATTATATTGCACTATTTATTTATAACCATTAATTCGTTTTTGGTTATGTTACTGCGAACCTATGTTAGTTTGCGGGAAGTCCAATGCATGCACGGTACCTCAGAATAGCGTTTTGTGTCCGTGGCAAAGGCCTATGTTCGCTAATGGACTATTGAGTTGAGAAGATGATCTTGATCATGGTTAAGGTAGATGGTGTGGTTACCGATGAGGACAATGATAAAGGTTTTGTTGAATCAAACGTTCAATTCAAAACCATTGAGCCATTGAGTAATCTTAAATTTAATTAAGCGTCTTAACTAATATTAATTATTAATGTTAGTTAACATCTTATTTGCAAAAGAAGTTACAGGTATTAGGTTAGTCAAATGCGCTTGGTATTATCAGGTTTCCTGGTGTCCGATGGATCGCAGGTTAAGACGAGTGAGATACCATATTGGTTCATTTAGACATTAACGCCACATTTGTTAATTTAGATCTTTTAATTGTTATCTACATCCAGAAGATTGCGTCTTCTGTCAAGTGTGAGCAGATCATATATTAGCAATAGTGAACTAGTGACTGTATGAGAACTAAAACAACGATAATGCATAGACCGTAGAAACCTGTGCTGTATAGCTTTAATTTGATTTTTAGAATTTGTATTGCATGTAGCTAATACTCATTATTTACGGCTCCACGACCGCTTTGTCCATAGGAAACACTGAAATTCTGTTCTGGTTAAACGTCCCACTTCATAAGGTAATTTAAGAATCACAGTGATAAATAATATGTAAATTGGCAGCAAATGTAATGTACGCCAGAAATGGCAAGTGTGACTTGTATTTGTTAATGACAATACAATCATATTACATAATAAAAGCAGGCAGAATTTGAATAGTTTTCATATGTTGGAAAGAACTTTGATATTATTTATATATTTGTTACTTTATTTTATTTACTTAAAGATAATTAAAATAAAAAAATAAAAAGAAAATATTGTATAAAATATATATATATAATTTTATTACTTTATTTGCAATATGATAATATACTACTTTGGTCATGATAGACCAAAGTAATGGAATTTTAATTTCAGTTCAACGCTTCCAAACGTTTGAATAATTTGAATTTTGCAGACGTATTTATGAACCAATAGTACAATGGTTTTATAATAATAATTATGTGTGTTGTTATAGTTTCTAAAACTCATTTTTTTTTTAAAGTATTAAATCTTTAAAATTGATGAGTATTATTTTTAAAAAGGTTACATACTGGTTTTAATATATTTTTTGCATTATATAATACAAATTAAATATAGATAATTAGAGGAGAATATTCTCAATCCACTCCTTGCAAAGCAAAATAGCAAGCACGGAAAATCATTTGTTTTTGTACGTTTTATTGCAGGCGTTAAAGTTATAATAAGAATTATTATTTGTTTTAAAATCATTTTGAGGATAGGGGAGGGATAGTTTCTAGTAATATTATTTATAATAAATATTTTTGAAGTTTTCAACATTGAATAATGTGGCTTTAAGACTTAAAGAATCATAAGTATTTATGTAACAATAAATCACTGTGCTGAATAAAATCAGAGATTATTGATTGGTACCAATCATGATCATTTATGTACAAGTTTCCTGCTAAATTAGTAAGTCCTTTTAGTGGCGGTTGTGGTTTTTATATAGCGTTTAAATTTTGATCCTGTATCTGTGATGAACATTGTATGTATAGACGTTTGTTTAAATGGTGGCAATGTAAGATACATTACAAGTTAAATGTTAAGGTTAACGGTAACGCACGCGGCTCAGGTGTCGTGATATGGTATACGCGGAGTAAGGACGGATTAGGTGACTCATGCCACATTTAGAACGATATTATATCATTCTACATAAATCTTTATCGTCAAGATAGTTACCTCAATTCTATTGCTACAGCTCAGCGTTTTTGCGTAATTAAATTCTTAAATAAGCAAAATGAACATCAATCGCAAATAATTTATATAGGCGGCATAATAATTTAACTATTACGTTAATAATTATTATGATTTTCTTCACAAAATTATCTCTTTATGAGATTTTGTGATATTGTAGTTTATAATATCAATGAACAAATATGTTTTTATGTGCATTTATTATGACTTTTTGTAATACACTGCATAAATGTGTATTTGTTGATCTACGGACAATAACATATACAATATATTAAACAATTAAAATATACGTGCAATAAAATATGTGGACCTTTGTGGAGAATGTAACAACCTACTAATCTACTATATTTTCAAATAATATTAGAGGTAGCAAACGAACACAGAGTTCCCCATAGTAAATGACAACTGCGGCCCACAGCATTCAGCCTTAACAAATATATGAAAAGAAACATGATTGTCATTTCTCAGGACTGAGATTTAGGATATATATACTCTTTAAATGTAGAAGGGCCTCTGGATTCTAACAGTATCATTATACTGGCATTGCTTGTTAGTGTGGGCGATCTTGACCGTGGATTATATAATCCACAGGATTAGAGATCTGAGCAAGGGAAGAAATGATATGAAAAGAAAAAAATTCAATGGGTCATCTAGAGAGAATATTTCGAAGAACGGGTGGTCGCGGTCGCTTGTCTAAGAATCTTCGAGGAAGATTAGTTCTCAAGTGATAACCATATTGGAAAAGACAGTATAGCTTATCTACAAGGATATCTGCTAATACGGAGATGCGTTGTACATACATGTTCGGGAAGACCCTAGGTACAGACTAAGAACTCCACATGCCTTGGGGCTATCTATGCTAGACATCCTTGTTCAAGAGGGACTAATAATATTCTTATATGATAATAACGATAATTCCGTGAGTAACTTCTGCTTGTTCGTGCTGATACATTTGAAATATACATAATTATTTTTTGAGTTCGCTTACGAGACGTCAAAGTTTGTAGAGAAATCAGAGACATCGCTGCACTTAGCTTGTGGTTGCATCACGAATGGGTCGGCTTAGTCGGACCAAGAAAGGGCCACGCCAGAACGGAATACTGTATAAAATAACTGCTGCGTTTCGTACGGAGTGTAGTACGACGGATAACGCCCTCACAGAATACTATCGTAACGCTGCTGTTTCGTATGAGGTGTGTCGACCCAAATACAGGAAATGAGGCATTCCATCTCAGTCCTCAGGTGTGATAACGCATCTTGAATTTTAGTTCAGGATGGTGAACAATCAGGTAAACTATGCGTTCATTTGTCACGCCCAATATTACAAAACTTTTCGATATTTTTATAATGGGAGTTACGAATAGATAGCGATGAAAAAATCTGAATTTTACATTAAATTATTTTTTTTGCCAATAGCTTTAATCACATTTTAAGATTATCTAAAAAGTTTGTATATCCAGTTCAGGAAGCTTCTATCGCTCTTAAACAAAATCTCTACATTTAAAAAATATTTAATAAATTTTAGAGATTTTGTTTATTTCAATTAATTTTATTTTTACAGACATTGGATTTTTTTAAAAAAAAATTAACTCTTGTATTCCTAAAATTTTTCATCAAATTTATTATTATTACATTTTTTACATTATTGTTACCCCACGTTTATATTTTTAAAACTTTACTTAAGTTCCATGTTTAAAACATTTTTAAAATTTTATACAAATAAAATAATTATAAGTTGTCCTGGATTTTTATCACTATATTTTTTACGAATTCGTTTTTTTTAAACGTTTCATAAAGACCATAATACGATTTTCCTTTAACCCGTCGGAAAAATTTTATTATACATGATTCTTATAAAATTACGTCAAAGCATTAAATTTCGATTTAAACATTCTTTATAATTTTTTTTTTTGAATACTCTAATTTTATCTTTTAATTTTTAGTTTTAAGACTTTTTTCTTAATTATTCTCCGTTTATTTTCTTTCAAAATATATACCCCAAATAATACTACATTAAAAGAGTTTTTAATTAAATTTGTTTGTAATTTATTAATTAAACTAAATTGAAGCAGACTTAAAAAAAGCGCGTTTAAAAAATGATATAAGCGACATCTGTGGCACAATAATTAAACTATTTCCTATTGCAGATGTAGCAAGGAGCACACTAATTAAGCATTTTTTTTTATCCTAATGATCCTGGTCAGGATATAGTAAGTCAATTAATGAAATTATTGTGATGTAATCGGTTCTGCAACTGTTAATGTGCAACATTTTAAATTATTCAAACGTTTAGAAACATGTACAAAATAATTTAAAAGATTACGTTACAAAGACGCATAGATACATATTGTATGTAACATACATAGCTAGATACAAATCAAGCTAATAAATAAAATGTGAAAACCTCATCTGTTAATAAAAAAAACACCATGAGTACGTTCTTATTTGTATTACAATGAGTCTATGAGACGTTCTCGTATTATTTCAAAGCTGTCTTACAATTACACACTATTGTGCTGTCGTTATACGGTCATCGATATGTCATTATGATTTGAAATTCGTTTTGTTTGCTCTTATATAACTCACAATGTGAGTATGTATGGAGGTTTTTTTTTTCTAGAATAGGTTTTAAACGAGCAAGCAGCGTATCTGATAGTAAGTGATCATCGCCGCTCATGAATATCCGCAACATTAGAGGAGATGCAGGTGCTTTCCAGTCCTCCATTCAATATATATAGATGCGTCGCTGGAGTATCCTGCGCCACTTCTTCTCCAGCACCTACGCATTCCGAAGTGGTGGTACAGATAGCCAATAATAATAATAGAGATATTAATGTAGATAATTCTTAGTCAGAAGCAACTGACCGAGCCGAAGTTCGGCCCTCTCGGGCACCTTCGAGTCAGACGCTCTCGCGGAACAGGGTAACGGTCCAAGCCGCCGCAAGCTCCCTCTTGGGAGCCCTTGTGCTGGTTACCCGCTATTAGAGGTCTCGACTAAGCGCCATAAGCGCTCGGTCACCTCTCAACCCGGCGAAACTGTAAAAGCCCTTGGGCTAACAGCGGCCATCAGCCCGAAAAAAAAAGCAGGTGCTTTGCCCGCGGTCAGTATATGAAAATAGCTACATATTTAGGGCTTTTTGTACAATCCTTTAACTGTGCAAACAATTTTTTATAAATAAGCAAATAACGTAATGAAAATGAAGAGTTGTGGTTAGTACCCGAGAGAGTATTATGGTCATCCACCACGCGGCTCCACTGCGAATTGGAGGACTTCACATTTCTTCACATAAATAATAAAGTTTCTGCTATCGAGGTTTAATTTAAACTTCTGCTAATAAAAAAATCACTCAATGTTAGCAAGTTATTGTTGGCGAAAAGTTGATGCATCGCATGCGAATATAACTTTAAGTTAATGTTTGCTGTCTCCTAATTAACTAACTTTTTTTTATGTTTGAGTGTTTTCAAACGAGCACACAGTTCACCTGATGGCAATATGCTGCTAATTTACACTGGTATTTTGTGAGCTGACGACCTGACCCACTCATTCTGCAGCCAGAAAAAAACTGCAGTGTAGCTCTACCACTACAAAATTATTAGTATAAACACGGATTTGTGAATTGTGGATACTTTATCACCTGTCCACTATAGTTGACAGGAACAACGCTGCATCAGCTTATATAAATGAGTATGCAGATGACGGCATACTTATTTACATGTGCACTTAACACATAGTTGCGGAAAATTGCAAACTCTCCGGGAATCTTAACTATATCTTCTACAGACAGTTTCGTATTCTGACGATTGTTCCAGCCCTATTACAAAGCAATAAGGTTCAGATTGCAATAGACTTGGATAGTTTACCTTCCGACCATGGGCCTCTATTACGCCAAATATGGATCTGTCGCGAGTGAACCCGTTATTATTTCAATCTAATTGGCAATATCTGCTTTCATTTATTGCCGTGTTAGGAATTCGCGCGGGAAAATTTAAAGTGTCCACGGTATTATTATCGACACTATCACTATCACAATTGCAACGCAATTTATTACACTTTGTCGTTCAGAATACGGATGCTATGATAACGCTTTTATATGCCATTGTTCGTTCGACGAGGTTCGATTCCAAATAATCGTTAATTCTAATTTAAGTTAATGTATTCTCTAATCGAGATATCATTAAGTTTGCAGCTGTATACTGTTAGTTAAAATTAAATAATTTAAATGACTTAAATATATTTGTCAAAGTAAAGTAAATTTCTAGCGGTCAATACAACAAGAACTCGCCTCTCGAAATATGAAAATGGAAATGCCAAAGTAATGTAACCTTCTCGTATATCTTATTGTGTTAAGGCTTGTTTTGACGAAGTTAGGCAAGCCAGAATAAACAAAGAAATTTCAAAGAGGCCACAGATTAAAAAAATACATGAATCGTTTAAGTTGATAGTGCGGTATTATAAGTTGAAGCATAATGTTTTGTTTTCATCTGTGGCTCAGTTTATAAATGGTGGCAATAAGGCGTTACATACCGAGTGCTTTAAGAGGTTTGTAACTTGAACTCGCCGTAAAGAAATCCTTTCACAGTTTCTGTATCGTGGGAACGTCGAGGAATTTGTTTTACGTGTAAATCATTTACGATTTACGTCCAATTTATTTTTCATTTAGCGGGTTATATTTAATTATTTCGTTATTTCATTACCTTAATTATTATATTTACATAAAGACAACAATCAAACTTGCTTTCAATTTAATGAATTATAAATGTCTTTTTTTTTCGAAAATGTGTTCATTGCTTTTGTTCACACAGGAAGTAGGGAGAGAAAGTGAATTAATAATAGCGGAAATAATATAACAAGAAAAAAAATATTGAAATGACGAATTTATGATTTATAACAGGAATATATGATTTAATATATAAATTAGTTTTGATGGTTCGCTTTTAATTTCACGTTATGAGATTGGGATTCTAACAACTGAATTACCAGCGGTGAAAGAATACATCGTGAGGAAACGTGTATGTCTAAAAGATATAAAAAATATATTTTTGAGACATGTGAAGTCCATAAATTGGAGAGATATTCTTTAACAGTAATAGAACTAAGCTACAGGTTGTTCCCATGTTCATGTTTCGGCATAAACATCACAACTAACGGTCAACTTTACCAGGAACCCTTATTACAGTTGACGAGGCATTCCAATTTTTAGATGAGATTTGTTTTACATTTACATTACATTGAGAGTAACAAACGGGCATACAGTTCACCTGATCGTACGTGATTCCTGCGACCCATGACATCTACACTCATCCTTGACAAGGAATCATGATGCTGATGCATTGTCACCCATGAGAACTGTGATGGAATGCCTCGTTACCAGTAATAAAGTTCCCGGTCCGGATCCCTACACTCACCGAACGTGTTAGCAGCGTTATGCTGCTGTTAACGCTGGTATTCTGTGTTGGTGTGGTCCTTTCCTTGTTGAGTTGACCCAATCGTTCTGCAGCTAGATACAAACTGCAGCGTAACTCTACTACTGTGATGGCACACATCTGCATTATGATTCCTTGACGAGCTAGAATGTTATATGTAGGTATATTAATGTTATAATTTAATAGCTTGAAAGATACTGTATTATTTGTTGTGATCGAGATTCTTTGTCATCCTCAACTATAAAAACAAAAACTAAGTACAGATACTTTAATGAATTATTTGTCCGACTTGAATTATTTATAATCTGTTCAATAGTTAATAGGAAGATGTTGTGAAGACGTATGGACAGCATTTAACCGCAGTATCACTAAACCTTAAGCGACGGAGGCCCTATCTCAAGTGGTCCATTCCAGCGTCAATCAGAGCGCCTCGACACGAAAAGGCGTTCGACATCTGATACGAAGCATCCGACACCGACTTTCACGTCGCCGCGTCGTGTCGGATCCGTCCCGTCGGAGTCCCGTACGCTTTGCCATTATATGTACAGTATCGATTTCATATGACGCTCCGGTGATCTATACGCGTGGATGGACGTAAGATGAGTCGTTCATATGATATAGTATTGTATATGCGTATTAAGATGAATGTTAAAATCGTGTCGTGTGGTCAGAAATATAAATACTACGATAGTAGTTAATTGTCATCTGATTGTCTTTCTAATCCGATTATCTGGGCGACCTACAGTTCGGCCTTCTAGAACACCTCCGAGTCACTGGGTATTCAAAGCATTCGGTCCACCTTTTAACCTGGTGAATCTGTAAAAGCCTTCAGGCGAATAGTGGCCATCAGCCCTTAAGAAAAGAGCTCTCATTGCGGTGGTGTCCAATAGACCATAATTTAGGGATTGAGTCAATCATGCAAGGTTTCTTTTATATTCTCCGCATATTGAGATGTTTATTTTATATCTTATATTCTAAAATTCATTTAAAATCAGACTATAAATAAACATATGACGGTCGCGCGGTGTAACGGTTCGTGTACCTGGTTGCTGCATCGTGGGTGCTAGGTTAGATCCCTAGTAAAGGAAAAATATTTGTGCACAACAATAGGTTTTGGTTCTTGATGTGTTGTATGTGTGTCCCGTGCCCCTGACACTGCACCTGTAACTTTCTTCTCTTCCTCTCTTCTATTATTGCACATGAATGACATCGGAATAAGATGAGTAAGACGAGTGTGAACTTAAGATGTCGAACGATAACAGCACTACAATACTTCAACGAGAGTTTCAGTTTTTCCTGAATCAGCCAATTTTCCGTTTTTCTTCTTACTATAAAACCTAATTCAGACTTCAATATTTAAAAAAAAATCCAAATCGTTCCAGCTGCTCTCAAGCGATGCGTTTGCCAACGAACAGCATTTAAATATTATTTATATGGATTAGGGTTACGATAGCTCGTAGTGTGCGGTTAGCACTGAACTAGCACTGCCGAATCAAAACTTTTTGTAACCCAAGATGCAAGCAGTAATACATTTCCGTGCCGGTGCCTAATTAGTTGGGTGTCAAATGTCGCTCATTCGGCTGTGCTAATGTAACATAATGTGACGTCACGAATTGCACGGTTTCACTGCGGCCAATCACGCGCACTTCCACAAATAATTGGCGATACGCCTATACGTAATATCTGGACTACTTGTTTTTAAAATAAATTTCGAAGTCTTATGTAAGATGTATGTTATCTATATGTAAGACCTTACGTCTCTGTAGTTTTATTTTGTATATGGTATTTCGTTGGTGAGACGAAATCAGATACAATTAACACATTGTCAAAGACACGGAAAACCGACAATATATATATATATATATATATATATATATATATATATATATGTCCGTACAGTACCCGTAATACAGCAGACGGGAACTTCAACCAAGAATATATTTTTGATATTCAATTTTAACAGAAGTAGAGGCACGTTGTGGATCGACTTGGGTCTACCGAGAATGGTCCACAGTCTTGCAGAACAGAGCTTACTCGGGTGTTGGAAGACCGTACAGTGTTTGTCGTGTGATGCGTTTCATATCTGTCCTCAGACCACCACCAGATTGACCACGCATGAACAGCTTGAATCTTCTTTGATGGATATAGACGTCATGGCTCACAGTTGGCAAATACCCTGAAGCGAGTTAATTGCAACTTATAACGTATAACTACGTTCTCAGAGGTGACAAAAAATTAATTAAAAAACATTAAACACCTATGAGAACTCCGTGGCAGGCTATACTGCTATATAGCGGAATATCTCCAGAGTGAAGTCCTATAAATCCTGCAGTAGAATCTATATAGATTGAACTGGAGGAAAGTGTAGGTGTATCTACATATAGTATATATGTAGTCTGTTATTTTTTGTATGTTATGTTAAACAGTTTCGCAATGTGAACGGTCGAATTGAGTCCGTTATTGTTTCAAGTGATTACGCTGGAAGACACAGGGGGCGGAAGCCTGATAGTAGCGCATAATTACATAGTTACGACTTACAACTGTTAACCAGGTTAAAAGAGATCAAGATAGCATCTGTTCGTTTCGCATTCCGTAATATCCGTCTGACAAATTAATTGACGGACGTTGTTATGTGGTGCAGGAAAACTTTGTCGATGTGTTGTAGCTATGTTATGTTTCGTCTGGTGAAGTAAAGAAACCGCACACTTACCTGCTTACTGGCGACGAGGTATTTCAGTCCTTATCAATGATAACGCACCGTAGTTTCGTCAAGGGTGAATGTGGGTGTCTTGGGTTTAATTTTTTATTTTATTTGGAAAACTTAGGTTTATATACATACTATAAATAAGCTAATAACATGTTTTCACATATAAATATCTAAAAATAGACCCCATAAGTACAGATACTTCACCGCAATGCTTTTACAATTTATGCATACAGACTTAATTTAAAATAATAAAGAAAACAACAACATTTGCTTGAACAGAAAACAAATAAACTGAAGGAATAAAATATTACGATACAAATAACATTACGTGAATTTATTAAGCTATCATATATAAGTCTAATGGTTTAGGGTACGGTCTGCGAAACTTAAGGTACGTAGGTTCGAATCCACCATTAGACTATTGTCTTGAACCATCTCCTAGCACAAGTATTTTCAGTTTAGTTGAAGTTGTTAACCGGAATATTAGTAATGTTAATATTCCTTTTATTATATTTATTAGCATTACATGAACTTAAAAAAAAACAGCAAAATTTACCGCTCTTTTGCAAGCACTGATACGATAAAAAAAAACCTCAGGCGAATCTAGTTAGCTTACCTAGCTTAGCGTTCGCTATGCGGTCATGGAATACAGTATGTTGTACTTACCATATACTGTTTACGAATACCGTATAGGCTATAGCTATTTATAATTTTGTATGTAAGCGTCGTAACCACTGTATATATCTAGTAAACTTGTCAATAGTTTGGCAACGATTCGCTCAGTTAAACAAATGTGGGAAGGGGGCAAGTAGTTTGAAATGTCACGTCCAATTGTATTTCTTATAAACAAGAGGGCGACATAGTCATACAATAAACTGCCATTCATAGTCAAACATTTAAATAAGCAGTAAATACGTATATATATTTATACTTGGCAACATCGGCCGTCTTGGCATGTCTCCAATTTATTTAAATTTTATTGTTCACGCCTTACAAAAGGGATGCAAGGGAATGGCTTAGAGAAATATATACCATTAAGATTTTTTTAATTATTATTTCATTAAGAGTAAACAACGAGCACACAGTTCACATGATGTTAAGTGATTCCTGCGGCCCATGACATCTACATTCATCCATGACAAAGATTCATAATGCAGATGCGTTGTCACCTTGGGGACTGAGATGGAATGCCTCGCCTTCAGTAATTAAGGTCTCCGCATCCCTGCACTCACCAAACGAAACATAGCAGCGTTAAGCTCCTATTATACGCTGGTATTCTGTAAGGGCGTGGTCCTACCCTGGTCGAGCTGATCCATTCATTCTGCAGCTAAAACCAAACTGCAGTATAGATAATTCAGGTAGGTGCTTACTTAAATATGTATCTTATGTAGTACATTTATAGTTTCTTCACCAAAAACTGCTACATAGTACAATCCTGAAGTATCTGCATCTTTCGACTTCCCGCAGACTCATAGCACATACATAGCATCGAGAGTAGCACGTCTCTCCATTTAGTGTGCGGTCTTACACTGCGATACATTTACTGTTTAACGAGTTAAAAATAATCCGAGTAAGCATTTGAATGTATTGATGATCATGTAAATTTTGAAATCATTTTAACCAATTTTAAATAGTAGTTTATTCAAGAATCAGCTATCGCCAGCGGTGTTTCTGAAGCGATACGACTTAGGGACCTTCAAGGAAAGACCTTACCATAGGCCGGCAACGCATTAGCGACTTCTCTGGTGTCGAGCATGTCCATGGGCGGCGGTGATCACTTACCATCGGGTGGGCTGCTTGCTCGTTTGCCACCTATTCTATATATAAAAAAAAGAGTAAGAGAATTTATTCTTGGCAATAATCGAATAGCGGATTCGGATCATCCAGTCTTGATCTTTTGCTCTAGCAAATTAAAACAAGCAATTAACTCCGTAGTTTCGACATTGCTTACATTGGACTGGTTAATTTTTTTTTTGGATTTTTTTTATTTGTATTGTATTATGTAAAGTATATGTTAAAAAAAATTACATTTTTATTTAAATAATAGCAAGATTATGAATCTACCATGAAATCACTTACTTTTGGACAATATATGGGGTATTGTCCAAGAGTAGAGGTTTCTATAAATTACTCGGGAGTTATTGGTAGTCCATATTAAAAATTGATCCCAGTGTATAGGGAGGGTTAAGTTTCGTAGATACTGCTCTAAATAAAGGCGTTTTTAAACCACAATAAATTGATTTAGATTAGATCATAACGCTGCCGTGTTTCGTATGGTATCGTAGGGATATGTACACGCAATTGCTGGCAACGAGGTATTTCATACATACATAACAGGAACATATGCATGGTATGATAGATAAATTAATAATTAATTGTTTTATAAATTTTATATATATATATATATATATATATATATATATATATATATATATATAAAGATTTTTAGGAAACCAACGGTGACAAATGAGCATGACCTTACTGTGAGTGATGACCGAGGCCTCTACAGCATACGCTCAACAATGATTAAAACGTACTTGTGTTCACCTATGAGGAGTAATAAAGAATACCTCTCTGTAAGTAAATGGGTCTTCGCATCTCTAAACTTACTAAACGACGCCTTGGTCGTGCCAACCCATTCACGCTGCAGCCAGGAACAAGCTGCAAGCTTGGCTCTGCCTCTGCGTATAAATATCGATCCACACTTCCTGGTAATACGTAAGCTATATCCAGTATTACGAAATAATCTTTACAATTCCACGCTTACCCCATTTCTATAAGTTGTTCAATACAAAGCACGTATTTAGACTTTTATGGGCAAAATTAGGTGTTGGGAGTACCTAAGCTATGAATAGTGCCACCGCACATGTAATGATGTATTGAGATATACTTTCTAAGACCATTTAAGTTAAATTTACGAGTGTCACCAAAGACTACGCCCTCCTTGCACCTTCTCTTTTTGATCAATAAATGTAAAAACAAAAGAACATATAAAACGAAGCCAAGAAAGAAACGCTTAATGGGTCGTCTCGATTGGATAGCATTTACCGATGCATTATTCTGTTTATTATAATATTTCATATTATTTTGTCTATTATAATTTAATATTTAGTTTATATTGTGTTTTGTATGGTGAGTGAATAAACCGAAGACTTTAATTACTCGTAAAGAAGTATTCCGTCTTAGATTTAGAGATGACAATATATCTTCATTTTAACTTCTTATCTATAATGGATAATCGATAATTGCCATAAGCCGCACAATCAACAATCAGTTAATTATTATGTGTCAATCTGATCACATATATAAATTTTAATGATGGCCTACTAATCGATTTCGAAGATAGCGTCAATGACAGACTTCTAATTTTTACCAGATAAAATCAACTGTGCAGAATATATTATTGTACAGTAATCACTCATGCAAACAATCTGTTGATATTAATACTAGTTAGCCTATACGGCTCTTACAGCTTCATCAAATTCGGGGCTCACGGGACATAGGTCCGTGTGGCTAGCTAATTTTTTGTTCTCTTACTTTCGCGCAAACACAGAGGCACTCACTTGTTCCCTTTAGTACTCCAATGTTATTAATATACCTTAAGATCGGTGAAACCTACAATACATCCAGACCTAAAAGCAATAATTTGTAATACACAAATATTATCTCTCGGTAAGGAATCAACCGCATGACCCAAGAAAGCAGCCACCCAGCTACTCTCATCACGTGAAAATACGAGAAGTTTAAAAATTCCGTTCGTATTCAATGCGATATAATAACTCAGAATGGCAAGCTTGGCATCAATATGTTTGCAATATTTTGACTGTGGTTTTATAGTTCTGAGCCCTCTAGGTGCAGATGTTTAAGATTGTAGCGCGTTAGACAATGATTATATGAACGTTACGTATCGGAACGAATAAGCAATGTTAAGCTTTTTGCCTACGGGCATAGATAAAGTAGTTCACACATAAAGATTGCGTTGTCTGATCTATTTTGCACTTTGGATCTTTCTCTCCTAATCGGTTATATCATAATTGTACACGAAAAACATACCAGATAAAATTTGTGTACATAGTAGAGGCATTTGAATGCAGGATCGTTAGTAAAATAGTTTAGAAAAAAACGCTACACAATATATAATATATACACAATAAATATATTTATATGACTTTTATGACACTAAGTATACATATATATATATATTTACAGTGGAAGAGCTATGCTGTAGCTTTTTTTAGCTGCAGAATGAATGGGTCAGCTCCACCGGGGTTGGTACCACGCCTCACAGAATACCAGCATAACGCTGCTGTGTTTCGTCTGGTGAGTGCAGGGATCCGGAGACCTCTATTACTGGTGACGAGGCATTCCATCTCATTCCTCAAGGGTGACTATAAAACAAAGTTAGATTAGTCATAGACACACCAAAGGCTGGACCAATTTTCATGATCTATGTTTTTGGAGTTCATTCATCTCCGTCTGTTAGGTAGACTAGTGTTCGGTAGATGATATACGCTTTCCAATAGAGATAGTATAAAAACCGTTTATCACACTCCTCCATCTATTCTTGTTCATGATATGATTAAATTAAAAGTCATCATATCGAAGGCTGACAATCCATCACTGTGCGCTTCACTTGAAATTTCCTGATACGCAGAACTACTCTGTGGAGTCAGCTATCGCCAGCGGTGTTTCTGAACCGATACGTCTTAGGGAACTTCAAGAAAAGAGCCTACACCTTTCTTAAAGGCCGGCAACGCATTTGCTTCTCTTGTGTTGCGGATGTTCATGGGCGGCGGTAATCACTTACCGTCGGTTGAGCTGCTTGTCTTGCCACCAAAATATATGTTTAAATTCCATACGTGTCCCGACACATTTAGAGTTCTCCGTCCTCTATCTGTGTTGTTCTGCTGTCATGCATGTTTAACAAGGGATTTAGTGGCGTTTATTATTGGTGGGGATATGTACAGAATAAATCAAATAAATAATATAAATCGAAAACACAGTTACTTTACCCACCGACACTGATCTTATTGCAGATATGAATTTTTGGTTATGTTTGGCAGATAACGCGGCTTATCATCACTTGTAGCGATTCAGTTTGACGTATTCATTTATCCTTATTAAAAACAGGTATGCGTTTATGATTGAGATATACGTTTACCCTTTCACTACGCGCTCATTTCAATACCTTAAATTAATTTATAGGCACTACGTGCTAAGCTTAAATTAACTTATTCCCTTCAAAATTATACATTTACATTATATAGTATGAAAATGATATTCAAGAAAATACGAAAGAATAACACGAAATTAGTGCAATTCAAAAATTTATAGTACCATTAATTCTCATCGTTACCTCGTTCTAAACTACACTGTAAAAATAACAATAAAACAATGCATATCTTACAAGATCGTGATAATTCATCCTCTAATTACGCTTTGCTGATAGCACGCAATAGTTAAATAAGTAACAATGAGGTTCATATCTGGAGATCTGGCCGGCCGGGGCGTGATACTTCACATAAATTGTTTGTCGTCAATGTGTTACAATTGTTGCGCACTCCTTCGGTACCGTTCGCAAAACAAATTGTGTGGTATTTTTTTTTCATTATTCGATCTTGTTTCTTGTTCGACATTTATCTATGAACGTCCATGGTCTTACAAGTTTTTGAGAAACAGTGCCACTTATTGTGACATTCTGCCATGTATGCATATATAAATGGTCACTTCGACTTGCGTAGTTCCAAAGTTCGTAGGTCTGTGCAACGGCCGAAAAGCGTAGTGCTTCCAATACCTAGCTATTGTGGTCAATGGCTATTGCGACGTGGTTCGCACAGCGGCTTACATGCGATTTCCTCGTATTCTAGGCCGCTTCTAAATATCGACCTGTCCTCCCTTCAGATAGCGATCCGAGTCGAGGTCTCGTGCCTCCTTATGAGGGGCCCTCGGAACGTATTATCCCCCCCTTTCTGTTGTCGTCGAAGTTCTTCGTCCACAGGGGTCGGAGTGCAACGGTGGTGCAGCTGCAGTCTCCGCGCCAGCTTCGCAGCATCGTCGTTGTCTCCCTACTCAGCGGGCTTCCCGCTCGCGAGTCTAATTAGATAAAGCTGTAGAGGTCACTGGACCAATAGCAATTCTCACACATAAAAAAATGCGTCGCGGTTCCCGCTTGATTTCCAGCCGAGGAACAATATTTGCACATAATAAATTGTCTATTTATTTATCGTCAATAGCTTTACGTTAGGGTCTGCGAAGCTTAAGGTCGTAGGTTAGATCCCGCCATTCGACTATTGTCGGGAACCATGTTCTAGCACATGCATTTTCAAGTTAGTTGGAGTGATTAATTAGAATATTAATAATGGTAATAGCATTGATAATGATGAATAATTAAAAAAAAAGTAACACTTTATCTGATTTATCTTCTGAACTCAACTCAATGGTATTATGTCAGATTATGGGAAGGGAACAAGGAGCGACAAGGGTGCCTATTTGCGTGAATTAAATAACTATATTATATCTTGCATAGTGAGTATCAATTGGTAGTAACTAAATGGTATCGTCGTAGTCAAAAGAAAGTCACCATCATGCCTAATCGCAAGTATTGACACATGTAGGCACCTAATTCAGCGGATGAAACTTCTGCGATGGTGTAACCAAGCCCTTAACACATTTTTGTTTGCGTATCTTATTTCAAAACGTTAGATTTTTTTGAATTCCAAGTTTTACTTGGTGAAAGATAGCAAACATTTAGGGTACGGTATTATATTCTCTAAGTGGCATATATTTCCCTATTACGTCTGTGGGCACGTTCGATAGATAAATAACTGTTTGTTATATTAATAATAATTGGTAAATGGCTGTTTCTTCCAACTGCTTCTAATTGACTTATTTGCTATCGGTACATCGGGTCTTCCGTACATTACACAACCGACCGCAAACGCTCTGTTTTCACTAGAAAGCTGGATTTGATATGTGTAATACAAGAAGCCGATGAGAAATTGTCACACTATCCCTTTTTATGTTCTAATCTATCAGTTCATTTATTACTATTTCTATTAACATTGATATAGTTTCACCATATTGCAATAAGGAAATATGCTTATCTTTCATGCTGCAGAAAAATCCTAGAGCTGGGCTCTATGATGAATATAACGATATTTCCTCATTGCAATATCTTATAGTATAACTAAATCAAGCATAGAAACCAGGTGGTTCATGATTTGACTATGAAATAACAGCATAACAATACTGTGGTTCCTTACGGTTTGTGCGAGGAAGAGTCAATTATTGGTAGATCGACATTTCATTTTCTTGTTGAGAATGGATGCAGATGTTTATAAACCGCATTTATCATTTATAGTGAAGTAAGCTCATTTGTCACACTTGAGTGCAAAAAAAATCTTTTAGATACATTTAAAACTATTACGAATGCAAAAACAATAATATATATATACTATCAGACGAAAGGGTTCAAAGATACGATTTAATAGTATTACCACCTGCTAAACTTAAATGTTCAACGTAGAATGTAACGTTTTCTTTGCGTGCCTCTTCATTCATTGAAACTTGGCCATCAGCTTGAAATATTCGTCATTATTTCTAGAGAGGCGGAAAATTTCTCCAGTGCTCCAGTTGCCCGGTCGATTGCTTAATGAGAATTTTCCTTAACGGGGATATGTAGATGTCATGGGAAGCAGGAATCACTTACCATCAGGTGAACTGTGTGCTTGATTGTCACACAATATATTAAAAAAAATGTTGCGCAACCAAGTTTTCTTCCCACATCGAACTCATCTCTTTTCGGTATCTTGCCTATCATTATAGCTTCAAGAGTTTAAATTTAGCAGAACAACTTTTTTCGTAATTTTCATATTATTTCTCGTCGATCCAACGTAAGACTCAAGTAATCACCTCCACCGTTGAACATCTGCACCACGATGGCCATTGCCAATGGTTTGCCGACATTTAAGGAATACGTACGCTCATTTCGAAACCCCACCATTGCACATCGAAGGGAATACCGTTGCTGGCAGTTGATTCACCTATAGTCAAAGATATAGTTAGTAAACATGTAGAAGCATTTGAGAAAAAACAGACGTTGTTAATGAATGTTGATAATGATTGACGACAGATTTTAAAAGCAAAACTCCAATGTGCGCTTCACGTGAAAATTCCTGCTACGCACATCTACTCTGTGTAATCAGCTGTCGCCAGCGGTGAAAATACGTCTGTAAAACCACATTTACTAAGGTCCTCTTTGTAGCTTCACGTCCACATAACACACGCTAAATATAATACGACTTTCTTTCAATTTCTTTAGCAAATAACTAATTTGATTCAGATTTTCTACAATAATGATTTTTATCCTCGCCTACCTTGTAAGCACGCTGTTTAAGATTTGCATATGTGTTAACAAATTTATGTTAGATCATTTTAAATTTAAGTAGAAATCTGCCGTTTAGGTTAAACTTCGTGCTATTTCGTACATTCCTTGTAGAATGTACGAAATAACACGAAGTTTGCCTATGAAATGGTCGTGCGGGTCAATTTATACGCAGCGTTTAGCCGCGCGGTAAAGGTGAACCAGTGAGAGAGGCAGCGATTGACCCTAAAGGGATATTCTGTACTAACTACACTTTCGGAAAGGCGACTATGAAGTGACTTGTTGTTCTTCTAGAGCCTTAAGTTCATTGGAGGACATAAGCTTTTTAAGTAAAGTTCTTATAAAAACTGGTACTTATTATACGTATGTATTATATATAAAAATATGTAACCACAGTCACATTGCTGTACAGGCGTGTTGTAAAGGATTGAGTGGAGGATCCAACCTTTTATTTTTATTTTCTACTTCACCGGATTTAAAGGTGGCCGAGAGCTTAAGGTGCTCAGCTGAGACCTTTCTTATAGGGTAACTAGCACAAGATTTCCCGAGAGGGATCTTGGAACGTTACCCGGATCGCGTAAGTAAGTTGATTCAAGGGTGCCCACGATCAGCTACTTCTAATGGAGTAATTTAGTAGCAGGGATATGTTCTACCATCACTTCGGAACACGTTGGTGTTGGAGAAGAAGTGGCCCAAGAAACTTCAGTGGGATCCACCCATACGCGCTACTGTCAACTAGAATCGAGAGGGGCACACAAATTGAAAGCTATGGATGGTGAGGTCAAATGTAGTGGGACAGAGTATTTCAAATGTCTAAGGACCATCACAGTATTTAATCATCAAAAATAATAAAATATAGAGATATATAACAAAAACGTCGACTGCAGTCGTTAACCATCTCCAAGCACAAGTTTTAGAGTAACTACTATGAAGATATAAGCCAAGTTGGGAAATTTACCTACACTTGAATATAATTTAATTTAATTTTTTTATTTATTTACTCTTTATTACATGGTTCACCAAGGGCGTACTTAATGCCAATAGCATATGTATATATATATGCATATAAATATATAATAGAATACAATACAAGAGCGGAAGCTTCCAATAAATTCCATATGTGATATCACATATATTTTGCAATGATAAACTAATCTGATTACAGGTAACTTAAGTAAGTAGCCACAAACCAAACTTTTCTCTTATTATATATTGCTTGAACTTATTTATTGACCCAAGAATTATAATTTGTTAAGATAATGATGGATATATTTATATTTGAATAAATTATATAAATGTGCAGAATAACGCATGTAAGGAGAATTCCGTAGGTAGATACGTGATTTGTCCCGCTTGGTAATTTGTGTGTTATGCTCTAAAGGAGTTCCGGTGTTCGTACATTGATGCTACTCGCCTGTAGTTTAGAAATAGGTGAATGAATATGTATCTATGATGGTGGTAGAGCCATAGAGAGTAGTGTTTCGCTTCAGCATGAATGGGTTGTCTCCGATCTTTACAGTATATTACCAGTACTCGCAGCATCCCTTGTGTTAAGGTTAATCCAGGTATTACTAACAATTTTAAGTGTATTATTATTAAATTTTAAGTGTAAGTTAATTTGTAAGTGTTTTATTATTAAATGCGGAACATTTTTGTGTAGTTAATAAATTACGTAAAATAAAAGATTGTGTTGTCTCCACTTACACAATTGAACACTACCGCAGTATAAAATGTATTTGCTTAACTCATGTCGAATAACTATCAAAACGATGGACAAACAGTTGTACGCTGTTGATTCGGCAGCTTTCACAGCTTCGTCGAAAGAGACTCATGAGCAAAGTTAACGTTAACGCTAACGGATTAGTTTAACGATAGGACTGGCTGAGCTTGTAACAATTTAAAAGGGTTTTGCATGACTAGATGTTTATGGGTTTTGTATTGTGATGTTTTGCCACACTTAATGCTCAAAAGCATTTGTAAGTACATTCGATAATTAATCTGTGACGTTATGATCGCTTGTTTGTATAGATTTTAAGTCTAGAGTGACTACCACACCTTAATTTTATATTTACAAGTACATAATTGAGAATCGGTTAAGGTGTAAGTGTGATTTTTGAGAGCAGCAAGCTTTTTATTTGCTACCGTGTTTTGTTTATACGGATAAAGACTTTTACTCACTCCAATATTCATTTGTT